>CM076570.1:1361448792-1362061585 GCA_034641835.2 Pinus albicaulis
AGCATTAATGGACAAAGACTCGGAAGGTGAAGAATCAGCAGTACAAATGACTGGTAATAGCGTATCAGAAAAGACAATCGGCCGCAATTGAGGAAAGGTGTCGTCGCACCTACTCATCGATCGATCCGGATAACAGCGCCACCATGGACCAGGTTTAGGTTGACAGATCCAATTTGGAGCGAGGAGCATTAGTAAAATTTTATAAAGCATGATCGAGAATAGATCAACTCTTAACTCCGCCGGGCCCTAAAGATGGCTCCGTTCTCTAATATACCCCTGACATGGATACATCTTTTGAAATATCCGACTGAAGTGACTTCAAAAACCACTCGAGAAGGAACTCACCTGGAATATGGGCTTTGATAAGCCTCTTCCTTCTCCTCCATTCCTGAATATGATCAGAAATGTGAGTTGCCTCATCCCGCTTAAAATTAGCCAGGAGTTCGGTCCCAGCCTCATATCTGACAGGCAACTGGAAATGGTTAAGAAAAGTGACAGCCAGTTCTCCAAATGTGGCGAAACTGCCCCCAGTAAGCTCTATATACCACTTCGCGGTGTTTCCAGTTAAGGTGCGCTGAAATAATCTCAATCTAATCGAATCGTCGATCAGAGAGTTGGATGAACACCATAAGTGGAATGTGGTGACATGGTCCGCCGGATCTTCACCATTCTTACCTTCAAACTTAGGAATGTCTCAAGGAAGTTTGGTTGGAACCGGAGGCCAACCCGGACTATACCGAATCGGGTCATTAGTTAACTTCGCCAAGTCTGGCAAGTTTAACGTTGCCAGAAATGGTAATCGCGGCGGAGCCTGAGAATTCCATCCTTGATAGGATGGATTTCCCACATTCTGAAAAGAATAGCCTGGATTTGATGAGGCACCAGGCTGCCAGAAAGGACCCGTAGAAAACGGAGAAGAACCTCCTCCCCACGCCGAGTTACCAAGACCCAGACTAGTTCCCCCCGCTGAAGTATTGACCGAAGATGTAAGCCCCTGGTAGGGGTTCCATGCATTAGATAGAGGAGAAAGAGACTGATAAGCACTCGATGCAAGGAAAGAAGCATTCCCTGGATGACTCGCGATGAACTGATTCCCTGCCCCCGACGTTGCAAACATAGGATTCCACCCCATAAAAGCAGTCGAACTTGGCCCCTGAGCCCAAGGATTGAAACTTTGGGTCTGGGACGTAAAAGGAAATGACCCTAAAGAAGGATTGGGACTAGGAATATGCCCAGTCCCAAAGGGGAAACTCTGAAAAGAAGCTGATCCACTAGCCATGTTGGACATGGGCGTAGATCCAGCTGCACCGGCGGTAAAGGAAAAAGAGGGATTTCCAGCAATGGACATCCCTGAAACAAAGGGACCAGATTGAGAACAGCTGCACCGACGGTAAAGGAAAAAGAGGGATTTCCAGCAATGGACATCCCTGAAACAAAGGGACCAGATTGAGAAGCATATGCTTGGGTGAACCCAGAGCCAAACATAGCAGTGCTAGAAGCACTCGAAGATAGAGCAAGAGTGCCCCCTGCCTCGACAGAAGCAGGGGTCTGAATGCCCGCAGCACTCACGGTAGAAGTCGCGTTCCCAGTCGTGGCCATCGAAAGATAAGAAAGATAAGGAAGATCCGGCGGTCTCTCAGACTCCGGTCCGATGTACTCTATAACAAACGGATGATCAAGAGGAAGAGGAGATGGAACTGTAGCCGCAGGCTCAGCTATATCTTCTATCTGAAAATCTTCCTCCTGAGGAAACAATACCCTCGAGGTGAGCGAAACGCTCCTCTCGGAACCGACATCGGAATCAGCAACGAAACCTTCAGACCTTAGTGGAGGATCTCTCTCCACAGCGTCAGACTCTACAGGGTGAAAACCACCTGCTAGATCGCTCCTACGCCTTCTCGAAGAAGGCTTTGCACTCTCGGGAGATAACCCCCGGACTCTCCTCGAACGTCGAGGCGCTTGATCAGCCACTTTTACAAATTTATTATATTAGACTCAAGAAAAGTGAAAAGCTAGGCAAGCTAGGAGCAAAGAGCACTCACTAAAATCAAAACCCTGAGAAACAGCAAGCAAATAGCCTCCAAGTATTTTCGCTTCGGGTGATGAGGACCGGACACCAAAATACAGGAAAGCGAAGTATAGGACCTTCCGAAAGCAGTCTGGGATGATTAGGGCCCAGAACAACTAGCGAAGGTATCAGAAACAGTTACGCCGACCTCCTAACGACAGCCTTTGCCGGCTCAAGCACCCAAGCTACGCAAGGGCACCCCCCAGAAGTACTGCTGAAAGTGATGCGACGTCTGCCTCAGGTACCACGGGTATTCCCCCCCGCAGTCACCTGTGTGGAACCTAGGGCAGCCAACTATGGACACCAATCCGTGTGGAAGGCGGCGGAGCAGGTCTTGAGGTTAGATTCAGCTAATCGGAGGGGGGGTATCCCTCTTCTTAACCTTCACTTCCCCTCTCGCTTGACTCTCGGATGAGAGCTTTCCCAGTCCACCTCACGGAGTTGGATTTCGCTCAATTAATAAACTTCTATGTTTGTTTGAGCGGCCTTGGAGAGTTAACTCTCCTCTCACCTATTCCAAGGCCCTACAACCTAGCTAGTTGGTGATTGACACTAAATAAAACTTGCTAGTTGATTTTAGATTCAATCGCTTATTTTAAGGGCTGTTGTATTAAGTCACAAGGATATGGAGTTGAAACCAATGATGTTCTGATGCAAAAGAAATTAATAAAACCTGACTACATGCACATGCAGTTCTTAGTCTTTCGATGAAGAGCAATTTCTATGTAAGTTCTACGAGGCTAAAAATGTATTTTTCTTTTCGAATTACAAACTCACACGCACAAAAATTAAGAAGCTAACTAAATGATTCAGTGCACCTAATGCAAATGACCACTAACATGTAAATTCTAAGATGCAGAAAGTCCCTTGAAACAAGGTGAAATTTCCCAAAAGGCTCCTTCAGTTTCAACTAATCTTTTGATATCCAGAAAGCTAATTCTTGCAAACAAGAACTCTTAATATAAGACACCAAAATACTTAACAAGAAAAAAGAAGAAATCAAAAGACAACCTCCCTTCACAATCAAGCGGGAAACTAGAAGCAAGAAAATTCACTAAAGTCCCAAAAGATGAAGCCAAACGAAAATGAAAAAGGCAACAACAAAAACAAAAACAAGAAAAAATGTTTTTTGAGTTTTTGATATGCAAAAACAAAAGCAAAACAAATGTTTTTTGGGCTTTTCAGTTTTATAAAACAAGAGCTTCAAGAAAACCAAGAACAACTATCTCAATCCAAGCCAAAATGAGACCGAATTTGAAGCATAAACTCCAACTATGCCCCCAAACCTTATAAAACTAATGATAGCAAGATCAATAAGGGCAACGGAAGACTAAAAACTCAATCAAACAGCCAAGAGAAATAGTGCAAATTTGTTACAACACAAAACTCCAAAGAAACAAGAAAAGATCTTCGAAAAATGCAACAAAACCCTAGCTTACGAAACTCAAGAAAACCAATCGAAAACAAAGCAAAGAACGCGATGCAAAGCACAACACAAAGAAAGGAGCGAGTCAGTGAGCAAAAGCTCTCTGTTCTGGTAAAACAGAACAGCCAAGAACGCTCAGAAAGCGATCTTGGAACTCAATCCAGGAGTGCTAGCACCAACAAGAATACTTCGCCAAAAGATCAGTTTTCGGGCAAACGAAAGAGAACCACGACTTAAAACCACTTCTGTCACACTCCAGTAAGTACAAAGACACTGCAAACACAGGCCTCCACAGCCAGAACAGACCAAAAACACCAGAATCTTGAAATTTCAAATTCAGCCTAGGTATATGCGACCTTGCAGCTATGCAACAGGCGTGTATACGCGTCTGTGTCGAGGGAAATCCGCGTGTACGCGGATCCTTCTACACAAACTCGCGGGTATACGCGACTGTGTGCAAGAAAAGCTGCGTATACAAAGAAAGATAATGAAAAATAAAAAGTACAAGCACAGAAAAGGAATCAGCGTCGTGAGCTGAAAACAAAGCTGAGTCTAAAAGACGGAAAGAGCGTGCGAGCCTACCAGGCTTGTGAAGCAGCCCAACGGAGAATCACAAAAGTAAGTCCCCGGTGGAGTCGCCGATTGTTTGATTTAACACCTAGAGAGGTTGGTTGGGATTCAACCTCCACGGAGCGAGCGTACTATTTAACGAGAGACTCACACGATCGTACGATCATGAAAGCAGAAATAGAAGCCGAACGAGAGGTTTACCGGGTGGTCCCTACGTTTGGCGGTCACGTGAAATTTCAAACTCCCTGTGCTTAGTCCTTCCTCTTTCACCTGAAATACAAGAAGAAACTAGCACAAAGGACAAGTTGTACAGTATATTTCTACTCTATATGTTAGCGAGATTCATATAAAACATTAAATAAATCATCATAAATGCTTGTATAACAAATATTCTTCATACATTAAAGCATACACTAACACGTTTACTTCGGGAACAGCATGATACTTCTGTATTATAAAAAATAGTACGTACAAAAGTAAGTGGAGAGATCACCTGATCCTTCCAAGGCCTTCGCAGACCGTCGTCCGGATCCGTCCAGCCCTTGCCTCGCTAAGACTCCTTCCAAATGAGTGCATACGAGATAACATATAAAGGAATGTGTATCTCAAGGAAACAAGGGTTTCCTGAATAGAACTGGGAAAGTGCAGGAGGCACGGGGAATCAAACTTGGATAGGGAACCAACAGAGTATAATAATAATAATTCTCTCTCTCTGCGTATACACGCGGATCTAATTATGCCATTAATTCTTAACTTATATCATTCCATCATTCATTCATTAGATGTTCAATAAAAAATAAACATGTACAATAAGAACAGAGTAAGTCATCACACATAAGAAACACACATGAACACTAGGATTTTAGGTGGAAACCTGAGTCAAGAGAAAACCACCGCTGTCGTTGTCTCAGCCTTCAATATTTTATTATAGAGAAAACATCTTACAGCATATGTACTGGCGCAGAATCATACCAGTACGCAGGCACCCACCTGCGCTCGTTTACCAGCCTCTCCTGGAAGGGAGCACCATCAGTACAACCCCCGGCTTCTCGTTTACCAGCCTCTCCTGGAAGGGAGCTACGACCCCCTGCTCTCGTTTACCAGCCTCACCTGGAAGGGAGCTACGACCCCCTACTCTCATTTACCAGCCTCACCTGGAAGGGAGCTACAACTCCCTCACTGAAGGCTTCAACCTTCAGCACCACCATGGACCACGTTTCATCAATTTTTACACTGGATCCAAAAGCTTTCTTTATAGCACAACTTGCAGGCCACTTTTCATCATATTTTCAGACTAGACCCTCTCCATACATTAAAGCTCAATCAAAACAGATACTTATCAATTCAGACAACTCAGATCAGATAGCAGTAACACAACAGAACATATCAGACATTTCATACTTCATCATTCAGCAAACCCTAGTTTTCATACGCGCTTTCCTTTTACTGATTCGGCGTATATACACGCCTTCGACCATACAAACCCGCATATACTTCTGTACATATTACAAAGCTAATTTTACTGCCCATACGCGCTTTCTCTTCAGCAAACCCGCGTATATACGTGCTTACTCTGCGGCGAACTAGCGTATAGTTCTTCAGACATTTAGGTCATTGCAATTCTTCATAATAGATACATCACTCAGATTTTACCCTTTACTTCAGACAGATGTTCGCCTCATCTCAGATCTAATCGTTCCATAAATAGATCTAGCAGTTACAAATACATTCCAGATCTACATTCCCTTCTTCATCATTTCTTCATTGGTGCATCATACATTCAAATCTTTCATTCAACTGTAACCCTTTCCATTCAGATATGCTTCAGAGAGAAGTATTCATTCAAGCTCAGACTTCTTGCACCCCTTTGCACAATGAATTTCTTCTCCTTATATAGGTTTACCCTTTATCAATACCATGAGCCAAAACCACATTAATTTCGATGGTATTCCTGGACGGGGTCACATAGACGAATCATTACTCAATACAATGGGTCAATACCATGGTGGTTACCCCTGGTTTTACATATTTAGAGTGCTTTTTCCCATACGCGACTTGGCACGTTATTTCCCGCGTGCATACGCTACTTTGTCTAGACAAATCCGCGTATGCCTTGAGACATACTATTTTCATCATGTTTTGGCACATACTGACATTCCTTCCATCATTACCTTCTGTACTCATTGTATATACATCAGATTTACATCATTTAACAAGTTCATCAAGACATATTCCATTAGGGACAACTTCATCAAGTAGGTTGCCATCATCTTCCTCAAGTGGGTTGCCATCAAGGACAACACTCAGCATCATATTTCCAACAAGTCAAAACCTATTTATCTGTATGTTTCATAAATTCAATACCATGAAATAATATAATGTTATTTCACTTCTTGATAAACCTCTGCGCTCTGTTGACTATCTCACTCTCATCCAACTATGATCTGACACTGATCTAAGAAATTTTGGTCCAATATTTAACCATTTTCTTGCCTCTACCTGGCTAGCCTTGCTTACGCATTCCTGGGCAAATTGAGCCCCTATTAATGACGAAATTCCCAAGAATTGATCGCACAATTACTTCAAGGCATCTTGATGACCCCATGCATGACCTATACAATTTTCTAACTATACAATTGATAGTTATCTTCCCTTTAACCCCAATATCAGCTAGGCCTTCCTTATAAATAACATGCAACAACTATTTATAGTGATTTATCAGTTAATTGATTGAACACTACTTGTGAATTAAACCATATTTAATTCACTGAACCTATCACAAGCTCATCTCTTAGCTAGAACTAGTTAAACTGATTTAAAATCAAATAATTGAGTTAACTAATTACAACTCACAAATAACTATAACTGAACCCCCTAAAACTGAGGAAGAACTCTGCATGCCTCTAGTTTGACCCTCAAATCAAATTAATTGAGCTAACTAAATCTTCCCGACTCATTAAACACTTACAAGTTGTCATGTGATGTGGAATTACAATTTACTTCTAATTTAATTAAGGGAAAATTAAATCAAAAGCCTCATGGGTGCCATTTTCAATATTATTGGTTTACATTTTCAACAAATGCTCCAATTCTAGCTCTGATTTCTAAAATTAGAACCCGCATAGTCAGATAACACAATCCAATAAACTAGGTGGTCTGTGCATTATCATCTAAGTACATTATTTAACAGATCAACATGGTATTTGAAATAAGTGAAATAACGACAATCACATATAGGAAAATAGAGAAATTTTTGAATTAATGTAAATGGAAGGTGATTACAACCACAAATAGGTGTTGATATTGTATAAGAGCTCCTCCAAGTGGTTAACTTATCCTTCCCTTCTCGTAATATGCACCTCTACTCATCCTAAATGCATGGAATGCTAACCTCTCACCTCAACAACATAAGGGTAGAATCACTCTCCAAAAGCCAACCCCTTGCATATGCAAGGTAGTAAATGTATAGATGAGTGGGGTAAGTTGAGAGTTCTTATCCAACTACCAATATAAGGTTTTCCATCCACCTTTGATGGGAGGATTGGATCAAAGGATAAGGGATGGAAACTCCAAAGAAGGATGATATGGGATCTGAAAGTTTAATCAGAGGTAAATAGCTGTAACATATTCTGGAAGCCTCTGTTAGAGGAAACTTTTAGAAATTCTCTCTTTTTCTCGAATTTCAAGAACCAACGCAGGTGCAAATGGGAGCAACATATAGGTGATCAACGCTGACCACATTGATGCAACCTATAGGTGAACATTGTGCAGAGGAAGGCCAAGGAGTGTTGGTGCTAAAAATGGTTCAGATGAGGTGGTTTCAAGAAGAAATTTAGCTAAATGGAGGTTCACTTAGGGCTTTGTACAATGATGTTGACAAGGGGGAATAAGATGTTTATTGATCCCATTAGGAGGCATAATGACTGGATTTGACAAAATGGCCTATAACAATCCTCCATCTCTCTCATTAAGTCATCCATGTCCATCCTTCCTTCCAAGGATATCTAATCATATAACATATTTTATTTCTTTGGCAAAGAAAAAATCATAATAAACAAAATCATGGTAAATAATGGTGAATTTAACTTCAAGTTCTACATAAGTTAATATCATGTTCTAAATAAATATGGAAATTATTCAAAGGGTTATTGGTGTTGTGTTGACGTACATAAATGAAGTGTAACTTCATGTCTTAAATACTTGTAGAGGTAAAATTAGGTTTGATTTAATATCAATATTCAAACCATATATTTTAATAAGAAAAATTTAATTTCGAACATTCCTTTCATATAAGGATATATTCAAAATACTAGACATTAGGATTTGGTAATGTTGACCATGTAATCAAAATATTATTTTGTTGCAATTGAACTTTGAAAGAACAATGATGAAAATACCTTCACTTGAATTGAATTGAACACGAAACATGAAAGTCCCTTCACCAATGTTCATATAAGCATACAATAAGTGGGTCATTTCACTCAAACTTATGATGCCATGAAGGTAATCTTAATTGATGCAAGGGTTATGTGTAACTCCAAAATTTGAAAATTATCAGTGTACTAGATCTAATGATGCTTTCGATCATTTTTCATGTGGAACGTTGTTGTGGAACCTTCAATTTACAATTTTGAGAAATAAATAAAAAATTAATCAAAGAAATATATGAGAAAACTAGTTTTGGATGATTTATCACCTAGTCTACATCACCCATGCATGTGATCAATCCACACTACTTGTGTGTACCATGATCTAAAAGAAAAAAATCAAAGGAAACTAAAATTCAAGCTTAATTAAAGTTCCATATGTGGATTTCTTCTAGCTATAAATCCATTGATATCAGATGAATTAACAATCTAAAACTAATCTTCATTTAAATGTAGATCCAAGACTTTTAATTGTCTAGATGCTGAAATTGCTATTTGTCTAGGATTTTTACCTCTTGCATAGTTTCCATATTCCTTCAATCCACTCTTAGTCAATTGTTCTTATTTTTTCAATTATCACATACACATACAAATACTCTTTATAATATCACCAAATTTTTACAATTAAGGGAAAATCAAAAGGGAATTATGTATAATTACATAGAGACACTCTGTATTGTATAAACAATACAAATTCATTGTAAAGGATAATTATACACAATTAAAGGAGTATGCAACCATATATTACATTAGTAATCATAAAATTACAAATTAATATCCTTCATATCGCTCCATCTCTTCTCTCATCTTACATTTCACATTTGGAAACATGTATATTTATAGAAAATGCATGAGGAACTGCTTTGACCCATAGGATGGTAGATTCATATCCTCCAAATTTAGAGAAGAATAAAAAATCCTATATTTGTCCTTAAAGTAGTTCAAATATTCTAAATACATGCTAAGATAATCATATATTTATTCATTACATGGCATTGAGTGAAAGGGACTTCTTCATGATGGTCTGGTAATTGCCTAAGAGTTTAACCTAAGAAAATAGGCCATAAAGAACAATGAGATTTCCCTCTGCTACAAAGTCTAGGAAGGTATTATAACATGCCTAGTGATATCCTTACAACACAACTTCCCCTTCATCTAAAAGTTCAAGAAGATCCTCCATCTCTCTCAGTAGATCATCTATGCCCATCCTTCCTTCCAAGGCTCTCTAATGACAGGAAATATTTCTTTTTCTTTGGAAAAGATAAATGCATAGTAATCAAATCATGTAAATTATCAATGACTTTAGCGTTGGGGTCTATAAAAAGTGGCATCATGTGCTAAATAAATATGGAAACTATTCAAAGAACTAGTGTTGTTGTGTCGATCTACACATAAATGAAGTGTTTCATGAATAGAACTATGTTTGTAGCTTCATGTATTAAATAAATGTAGAGGTAAAATTGGACTTGGTTTAAGATCAATATTAAAACCATACATTGTAATAAGAGAAATTAATTTTGAATAATTCCTTGCATATAAGGTGATATTCAAAATACTATACATTAGGATTTTGGAATGTTGAACAAGTAATCAAAATATGATTTTTTCGTAGCTATATCTTGAAGGAACAAGTATGAACCTACCTTCACTTGAATTCAATTCAATGCTAGATGTGAACCTCTCTTCACTTATTTTTATGTAAACATACAAGATGTGGGGAATCTCACTCAAATTGATGGGGCCATGAAGGTAATATTTATTGATGCAAGGGTTATGTGTAACTATAAATTTTGAAATTCTCGGTATACTATATCTAGATGCTTTCTAGAATTATGGAGGTAGAACATTGTTGTGGAAACTCCAATATGATATTTGGTTAAATACAAAAAATTTAAACAAAAAATATTAAAAAAAAAAACAATTTTGGATACTTTATCACCTTGTCCACATCAAACTTCCATGTCAAAAATCCCCACAATAGTGGAGACCATGATCAATAAGGAGAAATTTGAAAAAATTCAAAATTCAAGCTTAAAAAAAGTTTCAATGGTCCGCATCTTGGGGCAAGGACCCAAGATCTAAAAAATTGAAATGCTAGAAGAAAAGAGGACAGAACACATAGTAAAAAAACCACAAAGTAACCTTTTTACTAAAACCGAGAATAACTGTAAAATCTACATTGTGATGGAAAATCTGTCCTTTTACAAGATGTGACTTGTTACTTATAACCTTTTCTAGTTACTATACCACAGCTAAATTCCATGGGTGGGTAAATACCATGCGTGAATGAATACTATGGGTGGGCGTCACTTACAATACCATGGGTGGATGCCACTTACAATATCATGGGTATATTCCATGGGTAGATGAATACCATGGCTAGATTTACCATGGGTGAATGAATACCATGGGTAGATACCACTTTTGATTTAGATCATTCCTCCCTCCTTAAGAAGCAATGGTCCCCACTGCATGAAGTTCTGTTATACGAAGCATTTGTTGAATATGAAGAGTCATTGAAGATAAGGGTTTTGTGTGGTTAACCCATAACCGTGATGAACGCAGATTTGAGGATAGAGATACCGTGTAATGCGTGTGACCAACTGTGATACTGATAGTGTGCGACCTAGAAAATGGACTTCGAAGAAGTGTGGGTTTTTGGATGACCCATAACCATGAAAAATCCAGATCCGAATATAGAGATACCCTTTAATGTTTGTAACCAAATGTGATACTAACAATGTGCGACCTAGCAAATGGACTTTGATGACAAGGATTTTGTGCGGTTGACACATAACCGCGATGTTAACTGTTGATAATGTAGTGGGTGACTACATAGCTTGGGGTGGTAGGGCACATTTCCAAAGAACCTAAGACGGATGTTGTTATGCTGAAACTGATGAATGTGAAGCAAGTGCCTACTAAAGCGGGGTGGGAGGGCATGTCTCCAAAGGGAACCCGCTCTGAATGCTGCTCGAGATATAAAAACCAATTTAAAATGGGCATAAATTGGTCAATATAACTCAAAATATTTATTATAACATGTTTTTGTAAATAGAATGATCATTTTACATCTTCTTGTATGATTGAAATCCCTATCTCAACACTATGGAAATTTAAATTCGCGCTGCAATTGTCCGGTTGTCACAAAAGTTCTTAAAAAATGGTTGATTTAAATCAAGGATATCTCCCTCATCCGAACTCCAATTCGACCAATCGTTTTCTTGAAATTGGGTGATTTTTTAAGAGAATTTGATATCGACAACCATTTTTCTGAAATTCTACATAAAAAATGCAAAAAGTGATAGGAAAGTCTTCGTTTACAAATTTACGTAAAACTTTTTTCCACAAAATAGTGATTTTAAATCAATGATAGCTCGCTTATCTAGACTCTCATTCAACTAATTATTTTTTGAATTTGGGTATTTTTCAGAAGGAATCAAGATATGTTATTTGTTTTTATAAATTCTGCACCAAAAGTTTTAGATCTAATGTGCAAACTCTGTACCCAAAAAATTCCTGCAAAAAAAATGAAAAAAGAATGCTTCTTGCTTTGCCTAAGAAAGTGCCATGTGGAGGTCATAGCATGTGCATAAATCTTGTTGAAGATTGCTGCAAAAACTTGAAACCAAAATATGAGTCAAAAAGTCATTCCCATGGAGTCGTAACTCGAATCAGATACCACCAGTCTAAATCTTGGGGGGAGGCCCCCAAAATATAAAAATTTGAAATGCCAGAAGAAAAGAGGAGAGAACAAACAATAAACAAAACCACAAAGATTTTTTTTATTAAAACCGAGAATAACTGTAAAAGCTACATTCTCATAATTTTTTTTCCTTTTTCAAGATGTGACTTATTACTTATAGTATTTTTTTAGTTACAATACCACAGGTAAATTCCATGGGTGGGTAAATACCATGGGTGAATGAATACCATGGGTGGATGTCACTCACAATACCATGGGTGGATAAATACTATGGGTGGATGAATACCATGGGTGGATGCCATTTACAATACCATGGGTGGATGAATACCATGGGTGAATGAATACCATGGGTAAATGCCATTTTCCATTCTGATCATTCAAATGTGGATGTTTTCTTTGCTAGATCGGTGGAAATATTAAGTGTAGATCCAATATTTTTAATCATCGAGTTGATGTAAATATCTAGTTATCTAGGATTTTCCCCTCTTACAGAGTTTGACTCTTCCTTCAATCCACTTTCAATCAATTGTTCTTTTTTTGTCAATTATCACATACACCTACAAATACTCTTGATAATATCATCCATTTTTCAAAATTAAGGGAAAATCAAAAAGGAAATATGAATAATTGCATAAAGACACTACATGTTATATCAACTCTTCAAATCCATTAGAAAGGATAATTATACACAATTAAATAAGTATGCAACTATATATCTTATTAATACTCAAACAATTACATAAATAATATCATTCTTCTCTCTACCTCTTCCCTCTTCTTCTATTTTCACAGTTGGAAAATGGTATATTTATAGAAAATGCATGAGGAACTAACTTGACCCATAAGGATGGTAGATTAATATCCTCCAAATTTTATAGAAAAATAACAAATCCCCTATTTTTTCTTAAAGTAATTCATCTATTTTAAATACATGATAAGGTAATTATATTTGTCTTCATTACATGGCATTGGGAGAAAGGGACTTCTCCATGTTGGTCTACTAATTTCCCAATATTTGAATCTAGGAAAAAATGTCATAAATTTCGATGTGCTTGCCTTTTACTTCGAAGATCAAGAAGGTATTGGAACACACCTAGCAATATCCTTGTAGCACCTCTTCTCCTTCATCAAAAAGTTCAAGTAGATCTTACATCTCTCTCTAAATCATCCATGTCCATCCTTCCTTCCAAGGTTGTCTAATCACAAAAAATATTTGGTTTCTTTGGAAATGAAAAACATATAAATCAAATCCTATAAACTACAATTGACTTTAACTTTGGGTTCTATAGAAGTGGCATCATGTGCTAAATAAATATGGAAATTATTCAAAGAGCTAGTGTTGTTGTGTGGATGTACATAAATGAAGTGCGTCATAACAATAATTATGTTCATATTTCTTAATTTAAAAAAAAAAATTTAAAATAAACCTAATAAAAAAATATGAAAACGTATTTAAAAACATTGAATAAATTTGTTACCAACAAAAACTAAGACATTTTAACTAAAAAAAAATAGATTTATATATTACTTTTTGGTAAGTTTTTCGGTTTATTTTAAGATTTATTTAGAATCCAAGGATTCATTAAAATCACAAGTTTGAACTCTTGAGAATCTAAGTACCCTAAAAGTTTTTGAAGGTGTTGAATCTATATATGCAATCAAAAAAACCAGTTTAAACAACACAAATCAACTTTTGGCCATAAATTCCAACTATATATCAACAGAAAACTCCAAAAAAATCTCACTTAAAGACCTTTTCTTACTCATTATAACATAGACTAATAAAATAACTTTCTCACTTTTTATAAAATATAATTATAATATTGTCCCATGATAATATTTTTTTTATTTTTGTTTTTATTAATTATTTAATTTTGATAGTTAAAAAAAATTATGATAGAAAATTATTTGAATACCTTTCAGTTTTATTTGAATAATTGCATGTGGTAACAATTTTTTAACTTCACTTCTTGGCTTCAATCAGTTCAACCTTTCTAACTTTCCAAGTGTATTATTATACCAGCCCCAGACAATGTATAATGCATTGAATGTTTATTAGTTTCTCTTTTAAAAAAATATTCAAAGTTTATCCAAAGCTTAATATTATTAATTGATATTTATTATTTTTAAATAAACTTTAAATTTATTTATCTTAAATGTTGATAAACTTTAAATTTATTGATCTCAAATGCCGATATTTATTATTTTTAGATAAACTTTAAATATATTTATCTTGGTTCAGACCCTTCCACTACAACAATTAAAATAGAACCTCAATGTGATATCTGTGGTTCACTCTTCCACAAATCTGAAAATTGTCACAAATTTCTTTTGCAACAAGCACAAGAAGATTCCTCTTCTGTTTCCTCTTTCGAATATTCTTCTGAATCTGAAAATGAAGAAGTTCATGCTTATTGTCAGTGTAGCGATTCTGAAAATTGTCATTGTGAATGTTCTTCTTCAGAATCTGGTTTTTCCTCTGACAATGATCTTGCAGAAGAATTTTCAGGAAAGCTAAAGGTCCTCATGGCTCAAACTGAAGATGAGTTGAAAGTTTTTGCACAGATACGAGCCATGGAAGATGGAGATTTGAAGACTCGCATGCTTGATGCATATATGCAGTCTTCCAATTCATCCTCCAGTTCTAAGACTGGTAAGAAGCCGTTGTTTGTTGATGCTTCTTACGAAAGAAACACATGCAGTTATCTCCGTCAACAACAGGATTGCAAAGTTCGTGCACTCACTTTGGGGGAGGCGAGTAAGGAGATACACTGCATGAAGACGGAAATCTATACCTTGAAGAAAATAATTTCAGAGCTTGAGAGAAGTAAACAGGTTCAAGCCTCTCCTGTTTCATCTCCTATTTATTCAGGTAGAATAACAAATTATACTCTGCATGGTGCTCCTAAACAGACTGAAGAAGTTGAAGTTGCAGAGGGACATCCTGATCCTACTATGGGTATAAGAGATATGCATCTGCTTGCTATCCAATATCAACATCATCATGTTAAAGTTAAAGTCTAGATAAAAGGAAAGATGTTTGATTTGATAGCATTAATTGATTCAGGATCAGATGTTAACATGTTTTCTAAAAAGGCTGGTCCATCACAATATTGGGTTTCTACTACCCGTAAGCTCACCGGGTTGGGGAAAATTACCCTTGAATATGAAGTACCTAAAGCTGCAGTTTGTTTTGATTCTAAATGTGTCGCATTGAAGTTTTCTTGTTGGTGAAATACCAGTTGACTGTATTCTTGGAAATGTGTTTCTTGCTGCAGTTGAGCCTCACGGATCAATAAGGTTCCCAAATAAGAAAGTTGGATACTTCATAACTATCAAAGGTAAAAGATTTAATTTGCCTTATGTTTCTAACACCTGAGTTTATACCATGGTACAGGCCATGCAATTGGAGTTGCAGAAAGCAGAAAATAGTCTTTCAGAACTCAAAGAACACAAGAGTATTCTTAGCATCGAACAACAATTGAGTTCTGCAACAGTTCAGAAACATATTTCTGAACAATGCTGTTCAGAAGAACCAAATGCATTCTGGCACAGAAAGTAGCATTGTGTTGAATTACCCTATAAAGAAGACTATGAGCGTAAACCTTGTAAATCCATAGCTATCCCGATGAAAAAAGAATACAGAAAGCTCTGCGAAAAGGAAATTGATCAGCTTCTTAGCAGAAAGCTGATAAGGGAGTCTAGCAGCCCTTGGAACTGTTATGGCTTCTATGTGAATAAGATAAGTGAACAGATTAGAGGCATCCCAAGACTGGTAATAAATTACAAGCCTTTGAATTCTGTACTGGCTGACGATACCTACCCAATTCCTCATAAAGGAGACCTGCTAAGTAGGATCGCAGGAGCCAAGGTATTTTCCAAGTTCGACCTCAAGTCAGGGTTTTGGCAAGTGGCTATAGCAGAAAAAGACAAATTCAAGACAGCTTTTAGTGTCCCTGCTGGTCACTATGAATGGAACGTGATGCCCTTTAGCCTAAAGCATGCACCTTCAAAATTCCAGAAGGTAATGGACTCTGTGTTCAAACCTTATGCTGAATGGTTGTTGGATTATATAGATGATCTCCTGATTTTCTCTAAAAATCTTCAAGAACATTTCAGACATTTAAAGATTTTTATGAGGTTGGTCAAAAATAATGGTCTGGTATTAAGTAAAAAGAAAATGGAGTTATGCCGGACAAAAATAAATTTTTTAGGGCACACAATTGAAAATGGGCAAATTGCTTTACAGTCTCATGCACTTGAGTTTGCTGACAAATTTCTTGATGAGATTCTTGATAAGACACAGCTGCAAAGATTTTTAGGGTGTCTTAATTATGTAAGCAATTTTTATCCCCATTGTGCCATAGATAGATCTCTGTTGAATCAGAGACTGAGAAAGAATCCTCAGCCTTGGACAGAAGAACATTCAGAAGAAGTCCGACAAATCAAGGCTAAGGTAAAAACTCTCCCTATATTATATGCTGCAGAAGACTTGTATTTTAAGATTGTTGAATCAGATGCCAGTAACATTGGTTGGGGAGGTGTATTAAAACAAAGACCAAGTAAGGACAACAACAAAAAAGAGGAACAAGTTGTTCAATTTGCCTCTGGAGTATGGAGTAAAGCTGAAAGAAATTACTCCACCATTGAACAAGGGGTAAAGGCAGCTTGGAATTGCATCTGTAAGTTTTCAATTCACTTGGTCAATAGGAATTTTATACTAAGAACTTATGCGCAAGCTTTGGATAAGGTCTTAACCAAGACCATTAAGAATCCAGAAGATGCCAAGTTTGCAAGGTGGCAGGCCTACTTCACCAACTTTGATTTCAAAGTTGAGCATATTAAGGGAATTCATAATTGTCTGCCTGACTTCCTTAGTAGAGAATATATACAGAACATCCAGCAACAAGAACAAGATGATGACCATGAAAAGGAAGAAGAATCCCATGTGATGGTCATCATCACTGAATGGGACCATGCCCATCAAAGAGAAACACTCAGACATATATCTGATGATGAATCATGGGCAGTCTACAAAGAAAAGTGGAGGCCAACATGGCAGCTCCATAACACAGAAATCCTAGATGCAGATCTACAAAATCATTCAGATATCCAACATCTAGTACCTGAGAGAAGAGTACATCTGAAAGGAAGCAGATGGATTCATGACATGATGTACTCCACTTCAATGTCAGCTTCAGAAGAGGCTGAAAGATCTTTATCACAGGATTTTGTGATTTCACTGTCATTTGTACTGGCGGCAGTGATCGCACAAAAATTTACTACAAATCATATGCCATAAACAGAACACGGTGGCCAGGACATAATTGGTCAGAGCACTTCCAAATGTGGCCAGGTAATAATCCTGACTTAATTTTTCCTGACACTGTGTATAATTTTGTAGGGTATAAAAGGCATTGGTGGAATCTGGTAAACAAAGATGGTCGTAATGAGACACATTACACCAAATTAAAGTTTGGTTCCACATGGATCAACCAGCACAGTTTACAACCGCCCTGGCTGCATGATTGGTGGTTTGATTATGGATTAAGCGCATACAGTATGGATCCAAATTACTATGAATCCTATTTCCATAATCGATGCACTGAATGTTTGGAAAGCAGAATAGGAGAATGTTTTCATTATCCTTGTCAGACTGTTGGAGAACTAGGACAACTAGAATATAAGTTATTTAATTCTGTCCTAGAATCCCACATGAAAATGCATCATCAATGGTTGGTGTTAACAGAAATTAAACACCAGATAATCTTAAATAAGCCAATGATTGTACGCCGGATCTATACAAAGGCATGGGATGATAATATGTATCCAAGATTGAGATTCCCCGGTATCAAAATCTTGGAGGACAACAATAATGAAGCCAGTACAAGTGGTTCACGGGAGCTCCACTAAATCAAAAGCATTCCCTGTGTAAGTGGTACCTAGTCATGGGTCTATAGTGACAGGTCTTTTCCTGAGGGCTTTTCACCTGTTTGAAAAAGCATCCTCCATGTATATAATAATTGATGTTTCCTCGTGGGCCTTATACATAAAAGACATCCACTGTGTATCCCACACACTTCACATGTTAGTGTCGGATGAACAAATCTCAGTGCGGATGTCACTTCGGTGTTACCCGAAAGCCATGATTCTCCTCCATGTGTCAATAATCTGACGGACCGATCGAATGTTTGTCCCCCCTCATTTCCTATATATAGAGGGTTAAGGCTCATTCTTCGGCATTTGCATTCGGAGAGTCTAGAGTCATTTTGTGTTTTGAGTCTGCGTCGAGCCGAAGCTCCCTGCTCTGCATCTGCACGAAGTCTCGCGATCTGCTTGCATCACGGTGCTAAGACTCAAGTCCTTAGGGGATCTAACTAGCCTGTGTGTCTATGTGCTCGGCATAGGCAAGAATCTGAAGTGGCGAGATCCACAGTTTGAGTCTGTAAAGTTTTTATGTATTGTGAGTTTTATTTAGAACTCTGAGACAGAGTCTGCAACTGGCCAGGAAGCCTCCAGTATCGCTCGCTCATTCATTGAGTAGAAAATCTGGTAAATGCCACTGCAGTCCATCTCTGGAAAGAGATCTATAAGAGTCCTGAAAGTATGATCTCTGATGTAAAATCCTTTTGAAATCAATAAAGAGAGAAAGTTTCATTTTGCATTTTAAGAACTGTAACTCTGAGCTTTATGAATGTCCACTGAGGTAGTATTGTATTTTTAAGAATGCCGAAAGTTCGCCAGAGGTTCGCGAAATCACCGAGGGACACGGAGTAGGCCAGAAAAGGCAAAGGGAAGCTGCAGAAAGAGCTGAAAGAAGTGTGAACGTGATAGTAGGTTCGTGTATGGGTTCGCATAGGATCTCTTAAAGAATCAAGAAGATACTCAGTGAGCCAGTCTGCTTGTTGAGCAGTTTGCAGTGCAAACCTGTGTGAGAGGTCCCTGCAGTAAAATTGGTATCAAAGCCAGAAGTCAAGTTTGACTGTGTGAGATCTAGTTCGTGAATAAGGTCAGTTCCTAAATTATCCTCTCTTTATTTTCGAATCTAAAATGGATTCATTCAAAAAGTCAGTATCATTTAGAGGACTTGAAGAAAAAGACAGGGCCACCCAAGACCCTCTCAGAGATATGTTTGCTAGTTCTAGTAGTAGAGTGTTAAACCGGTCAGAGCATCTGTATGAAGAAACAAAACCTACTGCTAAATGGGTTCTTCCAAAGATCAGCCCCGATAAAGTATATTCTGATCTAGGTGTCTGGCACTTGAGAGCAGCCACTTGAATTTCAATAAAATAATCCATCAGTTCTGTTAGAGAAAATTCTGACTGTGTCATGTCTATTCCTCTTTTAGATCCTAAGTCTCTGCAAGCAGAAGCAACAAAATTAGGCACAAAGTTTTTGCATCTGGGATGTATTCGTGTTGGCATCCATGCCCTCACTCATCAAGGGTTGAATACATATGTGTTAGAAACTGTCTGGGATCTAACACATAACAAATACACAGATTCCCTGATAGGAGGTATTGTGGCACCATTATCAAATGGCCCAATTTGGTTTGACTGTTATCCAAACTTTTCAGTCTATGTCTATGATGAAACCTTGTCTGATTTTCTACAGCTCCAAATCCAAACATCTGGATTTGATATGAATAGCAAAAGGAACAATATTGCTATATAGACAAGAGGCTGCTTTAGACATACCAGTACTCTGTCAGCCGCAGTCCTCCATGCCCCCAACAAAGACAACAAAACCAGTGTAGTGGTCATGACAGACCCCAAAAATCAGAAAGTTGAACATCAAGCAATAAAATCGGAAGAACTTTCTTTTCCTGAACATTGGACCATTCCTAACCCAAAGCCCTTCTCTGCTAGAGCCATCACTTCTGCTGATATTGTTGAAGACCAGTCCAAAGCCATTTTGTCTTTTCCTAGAAGGTTTACAATAGATAGAAGACGGATCAGTGAGATGTGTCAAAAGTCTCCATTGTATATACCACCAGATTGTGTAGATACTTCTTGTTCATCCATTGTTTCAAATTGTAGTCATATTTCATTATTTGAATTTGCTCAGCTTGTAAATTTCCAGCCGCTGAAAGTTGACTGTCCACAATGCCATCAGTCTGTAAATCTCAGGCATCTTGCTGAACTAGTTATCAGACATCAAAACCACAATCCTAGAACAAGTGAAGCTCCTGCTTCTACATCAGTCACACCCTGTCCTAATCCAAAGTGTTATGATATCCCTTTCCCTCATGAAGACGAACATGTCCTCATGATGCATTTAGTTCCCAGTCTGCAAGATGAAGACCCCAGACTGACAGAAATATTTATGAATATGAAATCTCCTAGAGATAAGCATGGTGTGGGTTTTTACAGTAAAAAAGATGGATTAATTCCTGAGTGCATATTCAAGGATCTGCCAGATGATATAAAAATACCATCTATCCCTGAAATACAAAAGTTTTATACCTTAATGGATGGATGTGATAAACATGTGATCCCTGAAAAATGGATGAAATTAATGTTGAATTGGGATCTTCATACTCATCCACAAGCAGATGAGTTTGCTATTTCTCACAGCACAAAGGAGAAAAAGAAATTAACTTTGCAATGGAAAGAATACATGATTGAAAGAAATGTTTGTATTTCTTTTTACTCATGGAAGAAGGCTTAAGAGTCAGAGATGATTCTAATGACTGACTTTGCATCCTCCTCTGGTCATGCTTGGACAGCTATTGATGGAAATAAAGTTGAAAACTCTACCAATTACCCTCCTTTCAAAGGAATTGTCCTAGGAGAAGGACAAAACTCAGCCAATGCCTATCCCTTAGTTCAAAAATAAAATCTTGAAGGGATAGAAAGGAGAGTTCAAAGAGTCAGTGAACAAATAAACTGGACAAACACTGCTGTTACTGGCCTAGAGAAGAATATGGCAAAAGTTGTCTGTGTGAAAGAACAGATAGACCAAGTCCAAGTGTCTATCAATAATGTAAATAGTGCTTTAAATTCTGTACAGTACAATTCTTCGGTTTCCAAAGATTTTTGTTTACAATCTTTAAAAAAGATTGATGAAGTGGAAACTTGTATCATGGAATATTCTGTTTCTACTCGGGAATTGATTTCAAATTTGTCTGAGAAGTTTGAGAATAAAGAAAAGAAGAAGACAGACAAGCCTGTCCCTTCTGCATTCCTCCACAAAGGAAAAGTTGTGTCTTTTCAAAAAGCTACTGAACGTTTTCCCCAGCTTTTTCCTAAAGAGTCTGTTCCTGAATCTCCAAAGCTTAAAGTCACAGTTGCCTCTCTTTTTGAAACTGAGTCTGAAGAAAATGCTTTGCCAGTTTATGAACCCTTGGAAGCTCAGTATACAAGATATTCCCCTCTTGATCTAAATGGCCTTGGAAAGATTACCCCTTAGAGAAACATTCTAGGAACAAAGCCATAAAGAGTGGAATATTGATAATTTGTCATCAGCCCAAATAAATCAAACTCTGGATCGAATGATCACAGAATACAAACTGATGTGCATAGATGGAAAATCAGAGGTAGAGGCCTGTAAGACCCTCATTCCCTGCTTCATAGGAACTCTAGCTAGATGGTGGGAACTAGAGTCCTCTCTTGCTTTAATAAAAAAGATGGAAGAGGAGGATGTTAAAGATGAAAATGGAGATGTGGAATTCCATCCTGATGGCAGACCCATCAACAATATGATTGGTGCTCTCACAGCACTAATCTAGCAAAATTTCTATGGAGATGAACCAGCCATCTCAGACCAAAATGAATTGATACTCATGAATTTAAAATGCAGAAATATTAATCAATATGAAGATTTCCATCGGGATTGGATTTAGAGAATCTTCCTGGCGAAGGACCCTAAGAACTTGTTATGGAAGCAAGTTTATTTGGCAGCTTTACCTTCCAAGCTTGTAGATATTTTGAAGTTGCAGGAAGCATTCCAGTTGCCACTGGAAAGTTATTTATGGGGTCAGATGTATAGTATAATCACTAAAGTTTTGATTTCTTTGTGTACCAGTTCAAAGATTCATAAGTCTATTGATAAGCTAAATAGATTGCCTGGTACAAAGTCCTTTTGCAGTAGGTATGGCATTACTGTTGATGACCCTCTGGTCAAAAGAAGAAAATCAAAAAAGAAGGCTAAAAAGACGTACAGGAGAAGTCAACCTTACACTTATCACATGTCTTCCAAGAAGATTTCTGAGTTAAAAGCTCAGAAAGCCAGGAGAAATCCATATAGAAAACTTGCTAGAAAGGGGTATTATAAATATACTCCTAAAACACATTATTACGATGTTGATGATATCCGTCCCAAGGATAAGAAATTAGAACGGATGAAAGGTATTACTTGCTGGATTTGTGGAAAGCCAGGACATACTTCAAATCTGTGTCCTGAGGCCAAAGAATCTAAGAAAAACTTGGGCAAGAAATCCCAACAGAGATATAAAGGAAAGGGTCAGACTTCCACTACCACAATTAAAATAGAACCTCAATGTGATATCTGTGGTTCACTCTTCCACAAATCTGAAAATTGTCACAAATTGCTTTTGCAACAAGCACAAGAAGATTCCTCTTCTGTTTCCTCTTCCGAATATTCTTCTGAATCTGAAAATGAAGAAGTTCATGCTTATTGTCAGTGTAGCGATTTTGAAAATTGTCATTGTGAATGTTCTTCTTCAGAATCTGGTTTTTCCTCTGACAATGATCTTGCAGAAGAATTTTCAGGAAAGCTAAAGGTCCTCATGGCTCAAACTAATGAAGATGAGTTGAAAGTTTTTGCACAGATACGAGCCATGGAAGATGGAGATTTGAAGACTCCCCTGCTTGATGCATATATGCAGTCTTCCAATTCATCCTCCAGTTCTAAGACTGGTAAGAAGCCGTTGTTTGTTGATGCTTCTTATGAAAGAAACACATGCAGTTATCTCCATCAACAACAGGATTGCAAAGTTCATGCACTCACTTTGAGAACTTATTTCAATGTACTATATCATTAATTTGAATGGTACAACTCAACCTATAGCCTCCATTTTGTACCAACATCTGCTAAAAAAGAAATATCCAGTACATTAATATAACTTTATAATGCGATATGGCAAATACAGATATAGCTGCAAAATTCCTCAAACAACTTTGCCCTGATCACATATGAAGGCGTGACTGCAATCTCCATAGGCATAGTTTCTTGGAAGGATTTGGTGGACATGTGCCATTTTTGGTGTTGTCTTCCGGAGTCTTCTTAGACCTCAGCGAGAATGTTCTTAACTGCATATTTTTTCATTAATTAAACTTGACATATTATGGAAGCCATTCAAATAATCAAGTAACATGTGCAGGTTGAGGTACCGTCCGATTCTTGTATCTAATGCAATGCGTACAACTATATGTTACGTATAACTTTGTCATGTAATATTAAATACGTATGATATGCCCAACAAATCTAAATCCTCAACCGCTTAAGCTTCAACGTACAAAGTATCCCAAGAGCATTAAATGTGATGTCTATGTATTTTCTAATAAAATGTTATTATTATTTTTTAAATTATATTAAATAATATATTATCATTATTTATTTTTTAAGTTTAAAATTATATTTTTAATAGTTTTTATATTTTTATATAATATTATGTGTAAAATAAAATAATTATTAAAAAAGTTAATAATATTTTAAATTTTCAATATGATGATGATGGTGGTTAATGTCTATTGAAACTAAACTTTGGTCTATTAGACTAAAAGAAACGAATTATTTAGTTTGTTTTAAAATTGTACTCCTATGCTTAAAAAGTTTGGAGAGAATCTTTTAAGGCTTACTATAATTTTGACATGTTAAAAAGTTAGGAAGGCCAGTGTTGCAACAAAGATTATGAAACTGATTACGAAACTGACATCTAATGTGGGTGTACACAAAGCACTCTAAAATGAAGTGATTTTCATCCTCAATGTTCATATTCTCACACAGATGGCAGATCCTTTCCACCCATAATCTTTTTCTTTGAGCTAGTTAAAACAAAGAGATACTTTTGATCTTCTAGAGTGGGGTTGATGACCTCCTTATAGTATCTTAATTTTCTTTTAGCCTCTAAATCTTTCTCACACCACATTTTCTCTTAAAATTAGAAGTAACAATAATTTTAATGTTATTAATATTTTGCAATGCAAAATTTTAGCCGATCTCCCAATGGTTTAACGAGGCCCTGGTATCTTTATACCAACCTGATTTGAGCTTTAGGTGGTTTCAGCTAGAATTTGGAGCTAGCTTATGAAGTATATGGTCTCCCATGTTATTGATTTTGTGCTTGTATAAAAGAAGCCTAGACTCACTTCTATAAGGAGAATAAGATAGGGTGTATTTCTTTTAATTTTGAGGTTATACGTTATAAAAGACTTCTCGATTTGCTCAATATTTCTCTAGGATTCTCTAAGATAGTGCAACCCCAAACCTCACATCCATACAAGATAAGAGGAGTGACTAAAGTTTCAAAGAGGAGCTTCTTTTTATCCCACCTCAAAAGGTTTGGTGCTTTACAATTATTTTCAAGGCCAAAATAAGCTTTCCACCCTCCATTAATCCTTTTCTCAATGCTATAGTTCCCATTATCTTACAATATAACAATTATAAAATAATTAATTAAAACATAAAAATCATAAAAATATTTACCATAATTATTTGACTACCAATTTTATATTCATTATTTATGATAAGAAATGAAAATAATAATTAAACAAATTAATAATAATATAAATTAATTAAAACATAATAATTATAAGATAACTAATTAAAATATAATAATGATAAGATTATTAACCATAATCAGAATATAAAAATACTTAGAATATAACAATTATAAAAATTATTGAACACAATTCTCACACAATACTATTGAGTAAAGAAAGTGTTAAAAAAAAATTATTAAATAAATTAAAAACACTAAAAAAAATTAACATAAATTAATTAAAGCATAATAATCATAAGATTACTAACTATAATTACAATATTATCTTCTATATCAACACCAAACATTTAAGACTCATACATATCACATTAAATGATCTTAAAAAGGTGTAATGAAAGAGTCAAAGTTGAGGCATAACAATCTCACAAGAGTTTTATTATACTACTCAATTTAATATTAATAATTTTTTATTATTAGATAAATTAAAAGCACTAAAAATTTCAATATAGATTAGTAATATATAACAACCATAACATAGTTAATTAAAATATAATAATAATAAGATCATTGATCATAATTATAAGATAAAAATATTTAAAACATATAATTATGAAATTATTGACCACAATTAGCATATTCTCACATAATATTACTTATTATAGAAAGTATAAAAAAATTAAAAGCACTAAAAACCTTCAACATGAATTAATTATAGCACCACAACAACTTCATCATTAACCATTTTTACTAGATCATTTTCTATATTCACACTGAACATTTAAGAAGACTTGTGCATATCACATTAAAATATCTTAAAAGGATATGAGGAGAGAGTCAAAGTTGAAGCATAAATACCTAATGAGAATTCTACTATCTCACTCAAGTTAACATTAATACTTTTCTATTATTAACTAAATTAAAAGGATTAAAAATCTTCAACATAAATATTAGTAAAATATAACGACCATAAAATAGTTTATTAAAATATAATAATGATAGTATTATTAACCATAATTATAAAATAAAAATAATAAAAATATATAATTATAAAAGTATGGACCACAATTTCTGAAGAAGCATTTTCTATATCATAATATACAATATTTTAATAGAAAAAAGATTGAAGATTAATTTTATAACGTGGATATATAACACTTAAAAAATAATATCTAACTATGAGTAAATAACTTATTTAACATAGGAAATATGGAAATTGGTAACTTAGAAACAAATCAAGCTCACAATGCAACTGTATGCAAAATTAGTACAACATTCAATGGTAGTATGAACGAAGATAATAAATAATAAATGCATCAAAGGCCACTACATTTTCTTGCCTAAATGCAATTGTCTTGTTGTTATGAAAATTTAGGCCATAGTCTAAAACATCCACAGAAATAACCCATAAATTCCGGTAAGGTTATGGAAAATTCTAGCAAAGATTTTTGAAAATCTAGGTTACAGTCGTTAAACATCATTGTTTTGGGTGCCCTTAAGGTTTTGATGGTGCTGAATCCATTTCCACCATAAAAAAATGCAATTCAAACACTCGAACTAACTGATTTTTTGAATTTTTTTTACGGGCAAAAAACTACTCTATTATGTCGGTAAAGAACTCTAAAATTTAATTTTTAATTGTTTTTTACTTTAATTTAACTATATTTGCGTCCAAAAAAACTCAAAAATTAGTTTTTAATTGTTTTTATTTTAATTTAATTATATTACTTTTTAATTGTTTTTATTTAAATTTAACTATATTTAAGTGAGCGACAAGTACTACCTACTATCTATATAGCACTTATTAATTTAAAATGAAAAAAAAATCGGAAAAGAGTTTTAAGCAATACTCAGACATAGACCAGAGAGTTACTTACTCGGACAAGTTTATGTTTTAAGCAATACATTTAGGGTGAGTTATTTAATGACATACCTGAGGTAGTTAATTTCGTTGGATTATTTGAGAACCCACTAATATCTAACTGACACGAAATTCAAATAACATCGTTGGATTAGTAGTTATTCTCAATGTCTGAAATTCGACTCCCCACCCACTCCTTGCGTGACAGGATTAATGTTTTTTAAATGATGAAGTATTCGTTTTTGAATGTTTGGTTTAGTATTAAGAACTTATTTTTACTTTAATTCTTTTTTTTCATTTATTACTACAACTGTTTGTATATATAGTCTTTTGGATTAGTATTAAAAACTTATTTTTGCATAACGATTTTGAGTTTAATTCCTTCTTTCAATTATTATTACAACTGTTTGCATATATAGTCCTATCGGTTGACTTGTTTTAACAATGTAATACATTTTGAAACGTTAAAGTTAAAGTTAAGAATCTATGTTAAAGGTATTTTTGTGGAAATTGAATTTGATTTTATATGATATTTATGTGTTTTTATAATTTTATATATAGGGTTTTATAGGTTGGATATTTATTAGTGATAATGAATTTTGGTTAATGTTAGACTTTGTTTAAGAATACATATTTACACATGAGTAAAATTTATATTAAAAAATAAAAGATTTAAAACATATTTATGTTCGCTAAGTGTTATAATAATTTAGGCTTAGTTACTATAATATGGGCCAATATTATGGATTACCAAAACCACATGTTCAAAAACCATAACTTATTTCAAAATCAATATATTTTATAAATATTTGATTTTAATTTAATTTTATAACATTTTGTTTTTAAATTAAACTTAATACTTACGATATAACAAGATTCTTAACCATAATTATTTACTGTCATTTTACCATGTATATTATTAATTTATAAATAAGAATTTTACAATATTGTGGCTTATCAATACAACTAGCCGTCATTTAAAAAATGAAAATATTTTATAAATATTTTATTTTATAATATTGTTTATATATATATATATATATATATATATATATATATATATATATATATATATTACATGAGAGGTACTAAGCATATGGATTTTTTCGTTAATTATTTAATTTTGATGATTAAAATAGATTTTATGAGAAAATAATAATAGAAAACTATTTTAATGCTTGTACCAAAAGTGCTTATTACTCAAGGATATATATATATATATATATATATATATATATATATATATATATATATATATATATATATATATATATATATGTCATTGAAAATGAAAATTGTTTAGAGATGTTCATATACTAACAATCATGTGCAATGATTACATCTACAAAAATGAGTGTCAATTCTGACTTGCATTTACACAATAGATATAGAGATTGTTCATGTAGTAGTACACAAATTAATGATCACAACTCACAGGAATTTATCTATAACAACTCATATTGCTGGTTGCTTGTTAATGACACGTTCCATTTGTCCACCAACACATGTTCTTTCTATTCCTAAAAAAAAATCCCTTTTGTTGACCTATACCCCGCTTTCATAACAAATATACTTCCTTGTTTAATTCCATGTATACATAATGGAAGGTGATATTCTTAAAAGATGATGCGAAGATCTTGATCTTCTACTTCCAATTATTGACATATTATACCTCAAGTGAAACCTTATCAATTGCCCAATCAATGAAAATTATAGAATCTCCAAACATTGTTAAAGAGACAATATTTTTCCTATTAAAAAAGAATAATATGCCCCATAGAGCTATCAATTCTCCAGATCATTTGTACCCTCTGCACTTTCCAAGAAAATTTTATAAGTGTGATTCTTTAATAAAAATACAATTCATCCACTCCCACAGTGTGGCATTTCTGAATCCCCATCAAAATATGTATTTGGAAAAGAATTAGCAAGTTCACAGGGTTGGATCATCCTAGTAATTTTGTGTTTCTCCTCTAGACTAGGCTTCTTGAAGTAAGCAACTACTTGCACATGTAAAAAAAAATTGAGTTTCTTATTTTCCATATGCATCTAAAGATGAACAATGTAAATTCTTTGTAAGAGTGATGCCTAGTCATCTAATATTTAAAACAATCATTGATAGTGGGCGTAACACAAACTGAACTGATATCAAGAAGATGCAACATTTTGCATTATGTCAAATGAGTATTACATAAAGAATGAATTTTTTTCTGTTGGTTATCCTAAATGGAAACCAAACCAATAACATATTTTCAAAGTCTTGGAGTTGCTAATGTTGAAATATGTAACTAGGTTTAGTCTTCATAATGACATATGTAATCATGATTTTATGTATTTGATGTAAAGAGAAAAATAAATTTATTATTGTTATTCTTGAGGCATGGTTTTCATGCTTAAGGGAAATTTATAGGTAAAACACCCATTGAGTGATTCTAGGGTTTTTCATTGAGTCTACAAATTAATTGAGTCATTGTCGTGTATGGAAGGCCCTTTGAGGCATGTTACATATTGTAAAGAAAATTTATTTGAGTCAAAGAACCTCTAAGACCTTTTTAAGGAGCTAAAACAAGTCGACCTACATGGAAGTTCAAGTCGGCCTCATGGAGGCAATTCATACCCCCAGAAAGCCTATATGTAAGAAGGAACTCTATCTCATTTGGGCACACAACAAGAAAGTTCGATATCCAAAATAAAAAAGTTGGAAAATGGAAGAAACTAAGGATACAAATAAGAAGATAAAGATCGAAGTTTCGAACCCCTCTCTCTCTCTTATGTTAGGGTTTCTAAAGTTGTTGGGAAAAAAGAAATTCTAAAGATGCATCGAAGCTGTGAAGTTGCATCTAGGTTGAAGTTGTGAAGTTGCATCTAGGTCGAAGTTGTGAAGTTGCATCTAGGTTAAATTTGTGAAGTTGCATCTAGGTTGAAGCTGTGAAGCTGCATCTAGGTCGAAGTTGTGAAGCTCCATTTGGGTTGAAGCTGCATCTAGGTCAAAGCTAGGAAGTTGCATTGAGGTCGAAGTTGTGAATTTGTTGGGTCAAAGTTGTTGGAGAAGTTACTGGAACGTCGAATTTTGTTGCTAGAGAAGTTATTGGAAGGCCGAAATTCATTGCTAGAAGCTGTGTAAGGAAAGCTCATCAAGAAGGAAGCTTGACTTGGTTTTGGACGAGTCTTTGTCAAGGGTATTTGGTCTTGGAATTATTCATTTGAAGTTCTATAAGAAGAGAAGAGTTATTATGATTTTTCCTCTCAAGAGGAGAGTTTTTGGCCCTGGCTGATAGGTTATATATTGTGTCCTCTTATCTCATTGTTATTTATTGATTGGTAGTTATTTGATAATAAGAAAACAATAATAATCAAGTTGAAGAAGAAGTGAATTAAGATAAGTAAAAATATATCACAGGAAATTATCAAAGTAAGTGAAATCACCTAATCTAGCTTCCCTTGATTTCTCAAGAGTTAAAAACCCATCTAACTAGATCATCTTATAAATAGAAACTTATAAAAATAGGTTGGTTGTGTCAGACCTTGAAATACATTTATATGAGAAGACAAAAAAGACAACTACTACTGCAAGCAAAAAATCAGTGAGTCATAACATTTATTAGACATAATCTCTAGGCATTCATGTTGGATGGTCAATACCCTCATAAGAGTAGAATGAGATATTGGATAATATCTTGTATAGAATGGTAAACTTATGGTCTTATACTGTTAATTTTTTCCTCTAGCTCTTCCAATCAGATTAAATTCTCCTAATAAGTCCTCATGTATCTTCCTATGCAACTTGCAATATTTAAATGATGTTTAACTATTTGGCAGCTTTGTTCCATGATCAATAAAGTGATGGGAGCACATGCAATGAGATAGTATAGTGGGGGGAATAATCCCCTATCACATGAGCCAACATCATATGAAGGAAGGGGGGTAATTCACACTCATGGGCACCCTCTTTACGGGAGATATTTCAAAATATATAATTAATAAATATATAGAAACTTAAAAAATTTAGATAAAAGACACACACACACACACACACACACACACACACACACACATCGGTTTTAGGCATGCCTATTTTGGAATATGGATTCCATAATTTAAATTTAATTATTAATAATTACTAGGTGGGTTCTAATTGTCAACACTTCGTAATTCCTCTAGGCTGAGGAGAGGAACCCAAAGGTAGCCACACGCCACTTGAAAAATGGAATCTAGCCCTTCCAGTTCTAGAGAGGGCTCTCTATGTCCAAAGCTTCAGTAACTTAAACCTTAGGCTAGGTATGCTACTCATAAGGGAATAGGTTTTAACAATTTGCTGGCAAGGGAGAAGAAAGATCCATTGGGCATGGAGTCATGTTAATTTGATGATTTTCCAGTGAGAGGATGAAGAGATGAGGGATCTTTGATGGGGGAATGGTAGGAAGTCCTTCTGGTACTTTTAATCAAATTCACTATAGAAGGGTGAGCAGAGGAATGGTGAAAAAATTACATATAAAGCATATAAATGAAGGATGAATTCTAAATGTCATTAAATAAGAAAACATTAATTGTTTAGTAAGCTATAACAGAGAACTTTGCCAGTGAGTTCTGAGGTAAATCCTTACTTAATCAAACATGAAGACATACATTCAAGGACATAAATGACAAGAGAGAAATCTTACAACATAATAAAACACATCACCATTAGAAACTGACATAGGAATCCCTATAAAATTAGACCTCAGTCCTTTTCATTCACTGGAAAATATCAGAAAAATACAATGCATAGTGTCTCTTCTCCTAACCTTGACCAACCCTTTGCTTCCTCAAAATTATATCATATATAGATAAAAAACAATTAGTTCCCACCTATAGGAACTGAATTCCCCAAAACTATTTATGTTTATGCCTTCACACTATAAGGAAAAGACCCTCTAGCGGATGTTTTTGAGGAATCCCTTATAAAAAGACCCAGACATCTGTTTGTAATAGAGGTTACTAGAGGAAGTTGGAGGGTGGAGGTTTTTTCAGATGTTTTTCATCCGGTGCGTTTATCATCATAAACCGCACCGGTGCGTTCAACAAGAGAAAGCACCGGTAAGAAAAAAACATCTGCACACCGGACACTGTGTGCTCCATACAAACCCACCCGGTGCATCTTATTACTTTAACGCACCGGTGCTTTACAAATATTCCATACTGGTGCGTCCTAAAACCCCATGCCAAAATTGAAACCGCCCGGTGTGGTCTTAAGAAACCGCACCGGTGCACCTATAAAACCCCGCGCACTGGAACAGGGTTAAATAAAAAAAAAGTTACAGCCAAAAAACTACTTTTTTCACTTTGCAGTGCTCTAGAGCTCTCAAGCACCGGTGCAACTTATCGTTGTCTGAGCCGCCCTGACATCGATGCTCCCATTGCACCCATTGCACGCACTGTTGATTTGCATTGCCTACCAATCCCCATTTTGAATTTTGCAAAACGGTGGGCAAATTTACATTTGCAAATTCTACTGCCAATATGCCTCTTAGACGGCCAACTGTACAGGTATTTTTTTTGTTTTTCCATAATTAAGCCTTTTATTAGATTAGAATTGTAAATTAGCTTAAAATTAACCATTTAAAAAAAAAAATTCTCGCACGTATGCTTGAGCCATTCGGCTTGCACCGGTTCGCGGTGCTACCTGTAAATTTACAGGTCGCACTACAACTGGTGCTAACGATATCTGCACCAATTCCAGGGCGGTACCGAAAGGCGCACCTTGATATTTTAAAATTTAAAAAAGGTGTGGTGCGGCCGGTTACCCGGCTGCACCATTGAACCTGTGGAATACCGTCAATGCGGTGCGTTGACTGAAATATCCACCCAAGGGCAGGTAATTTTATCAACGCACCGCATTCCAGCATTTTGACATGGTCAACAGTGCGGCCTAGAAAAATACCACTTCATTGACTATGTAATGATGTCAGGAGGTCAATGCGCTGACCAAACTATACGCCCCGAGGCGTATAGTTTGGTCAGTGCATCACCCTCCCAACACTAGTCCATAATCAACGGTGCGGTCTATTATACCACTACACCGTTGACTTATGAACAATGCCAGGAGGGCAGTGTGTTGAAAATTTTCAGGTGCACTACCTTCGGTGCGCTGAAGATTTTCTAGTGCACCATCGCCGGTGCGCGACAAAAAAAAGACACACCAAGACTGGTGCATGTCTGTTTTTTGTGGTGCACCGACTACTTTGTTTTTTTTTCAAAAAAATTATATATTTATATTCCTAAATACATGTCTCATTTAATAAAAAATTTGTATTTAATATGTCAATCATTCAGAGACGTGAAAGGAGAGAAGAGAGGGAATATATATGCGTACCCTTGCCCTATTACAGCAGCTACCTAGGGACTCCTAAGGTAGGTAGGCCTCCTCAAGTTCTATGAGGAAGATACTTCCCTAAAGGGCTTTGGTTTGTTTTTGCGACATATTATTCGCAGGTGGAATGCCCACCTACAGGCTTTCCGAGTTGGTCCTAACTAGTGGTACGCGCCCACTAAGGAGGACATCTATTTCATTATAGGGATATCGAGGAGAGGGGTGGTTTTTACCTCGTTCCCAGAGGTTCCAGTTGGCTATGCAGCAGGGAGTTAGTTGGCGTACTCCCAGATAGACATTAGCGCAGATATACTATCTCGTTGAGATTTTCAGGTCTCAGGGGGTCAGTTACGTATTGATGCATTTGGTAGTGAGGAGGTGAGGTGCCTCTCACTTCTGATTTCGAACATTTCACACAACACCAACAACGGGAAATGCATTAGTTTCCTGATTCTATATTATGTTAATTCTTTAGTATAAGAACCATGAATTTTCAGGTGGTCTGCCATTTTTTTGCGGAATTTCTGTACAACCTTGGATAGATGTCGTGCTCATGCATAAGGGAGGGTCAACTTCCCTTTTTATTCAGTGTTTTTTTTTTAAATTTTTTGAGAGGTTTCCAGAGACGAGGCCTACTTTTGTTCGGTAGCCTTGTAGGTCGATGTTGGATGCACGGATGCACATGTGGGGACATATTATGCCCATGAGGGGCGAGACTAAGATTTCTGCAAGGATATTACATGATGCACTGGAGTTGCTAGCCAGTGTTGACGAGCATCCCTTCGTTATGGTCCCCTGTCCTTATGCTGGTTTGGATTGGCGAGGGTGTGCCAACATCCTCTTCACATATGACGAGCCACCAGATGATAGAGGTAATATTACTGTTTTATTTAAATTTATTCTAACATGTTCTTTAACTTTTTTTATTAAATTGCGTAATGAAATTATCTAATTATTTTTGTGTACTTGTATATATTTTGTAGACATTGGGTATTTTGATGGCGAGGACATGCCAGCACCACTAAATGATCTAGGTGTGGATCTTGATGATGATCAGGGTATTCCAGATGTCAAGGATCATGAGGCCGGTGTAGAGAGACCTGCTCTTGTTGGTGCGACGGTACCACCTTTTGCTAGGTGCTATAGGCTTGATAGCAGATTGAGGATGGAGTTGGGCGACCAACTCTGTGCATTGATTTTTTGAGGCGGGAGTTAGGCCCGCTACTGTGAGAGACATACAAGCCGATGGTAGGCTTGTACATATGTGGAGAGGCATGCTGTATGACATGTACAACCTGATGCAGCATGTCGTAGGAGCTATGAACTTAGTTACGCGGTTGAGGAGGACCATTGCACATTATAGGCATGGTCGAGATGAAACATGTGATCGATAGTCCTCGAGTAGTGACACATCATATGATGATCATGATCAGGGGAGCGATCATCGCTCACCTCGCAACATGCCAGATGAGCAGCCTCCACTAGCATCGACCAGCAGCCATCATGGAGAGTAGGCTGGACCATCGACCACGTTGAGTCAACAACCTGCAACATCTAGTAGTACTCATGATCATGAGTAGGTTGGACCATCGACCATGTTGAGTCGTCACGATGAGCAGCCAACAGTTCATCCTGATAAGCATGAGGCACCAGTACGAGATCAACAGACACATGATGACCAACATGTATCTGAGCTTGTTGGGGCTGCACCATTGACTATTTAGGCCTCGACTTGTACTACTATTGATGGACAAAATTTTACCAAATGATGTACATGTATATTGTCAGCTTGTATATTTTCGATATTATTCAAATATATATATATATATATATATATATATATATATATATATATATATATATAGACTGAGCAGGCCTCGACTAGTACTATTATTGATGATGTACACCAGCTGATGTATGACATTATATTACAGTTGTATATTTTTGAACTAGTCGAGGCCTGCTCAGTCTATATATATATGGTCCATGTATTTTATGTTCATGTTGCAATTGTACTTAATTTACATGTTGGTGATCATCATGAAGTGTATATTGTTAGGTCATGTTAGATATGTTCATTTAATGTGCAGCTTGCAGATAGATGTGTATGTGATAGCAATTATTTTACATGAGATATATATTTGATGTTTGTGTTGTGATGATGTTATACAATGTAATTGTGTTTTGTTAGATGAACATGATCATGATGATGTTAGTGAACTTGAATGTGTTTTTTAGTCGAATATGATATATGTATGATGGTTATCATGATCGTGATGTTTATTAATTAATTTAATATTAAATTATCATGATATTGTAAAATTATAAGATTTGTAATTCTATTTGTATGTAAAATTCTAAAATTGTAATTGTATTTGAAATTATAATTATAATTATAATTGTATGCAAAATATTTGTAAAATTGTAATTGTAATTGTAATATTTAATTTATTGTGAAATGATTGTAATTGTATCTAAAATTCTAAAATTGTAATTGTAATTGTATGTGAAATTTTAATTTTGTAATTGTAATTGTCATTGTAATCATATGTAAAATATTTGTAAAATTTTAATTGTATTGATGTGAAATGAATTTTATTAACATTTTTAAATTTGTAAATTTGCAAAATTTTAAATAATTGTAAGATGATAAATCTAGAATAATATGAATTTTTGTAACATAATAAAGTTTAGAAAATAATGCAAATAAATTCATGTACTTAAATATTGATGAAATAACACATGTATCATATCACTCTTGGTTCTCATGATCACCCTCATTATCTTCCAACTCACATGGCATGATAACACTATTGTTCTCAAAAATATGTTTTGATGTAGGGTCATGTCTCAATACGAACCAACAATCCCTATCCAACACATCTGGGTAAAAAAACACCCAGTTGTAGTGTTTGGGGAAAACACAGGGCTCCTTAGCTTCATCCCACATCTTTCTAGAGTTGATACATATCATCCTACTATTGCGATCTTCCTTTACATTATTCTGATCAAAGATGTCCCACCACTTGCACCTAAAAATCACACATTGGAAAGAAGAGAAATCCACTTCAATGATCTCTTGTATCTTTCTGACGTAACATAACGTCCCTCGTAATAGGTTTTGATCACGGTGGCTAGATTGACTAGATTGATCGAACTCGACTTCCACTCCACAGTCTTGTGTGATGTTTCCAGCATCGACATTTTCTGTGCGAGAATGGTGTCCATATACCCACATAGATGGGAACAAATGCACATATTATAAAAAAGTAAAAAATCATAGTTTCACGTGTCTTATAATAACCCAACAGTTAAAATATGAAATATAGATGTAATTACATTTGAAAGGTGTATTAATAAGTTTCAAATGTACATATAAATAAAATAGATTATTACCGAGTTGCTGCACCCAATCCCTACATTTAGCGCATCCTCTTTAGCACGCGGGTAACGACCGGTTGCATCGTATTTATCTCTAACTTGGTCAGCAACCTAGCTGTTGGGGCATATTTTTGGCATATTTTCTCTTAAATGATCGGTATAAGTCACACTTATACCATTAAACCATCTGAATTCTTTCCTCTCACTATCCCATTTCATCCTCTTTTGTTCATATAATGCGACCCACGGTTGTGTCACTTCGGAATTGTAAATAATGAATTTATTGATTTCTTCAATTTCTGTATTCACTGATGAAATAAAACTAACATTATATAATACATAGAGATCAAAATATACATTATATCGAAGTTCAACAGGAATATTTACTTTGTGTAAATTTGAAAAATTATAAGTTGCTTACTCTTTATCAAGCGCTTTTTTCCACTCATTTGGAGCAACTTCCCTTCTCTTTTATCTTCATCCCTTTCATCACCCCAAATCACCACACCTGGTCTATTATTGATCTGCTTTATGTAATCACTGGCATAATAGAAAGACTCATACAATATGTACCCCTCTTCCATAGATCCCTTAGCTTTTGCTCTTTGTTGAAAAAAACCTTTCAATTTATTCATGTACCTCTCTAAGAAGAACATCCAATGACAAGAAACCACCCCAACTAATTCAACCTCATCTACTAGGTGGACTAGAAGATGAACCTACAAGTCCATGAAACTTGTCGGCAGTTCCTTGTGAAACATATAAAAAATCTCAAGAATCTCTTGAAGCCACCGTGGAATGATAGCCACATGAATATCCTTTGACGTGATCCAACGTACAAATGCAGATAATTTAGATATGTCACATCCTAGGTCTTGAGGGAATTCATGTTTCACACACCCATGCACAAACAAAGGATAATGAGATTGCAAAGTTATAAACACGTAAAATAGTTTACAAAATTAGCTATGTTTTATGATCCCTGCATGGGATAAAATTTATTAATATAATAAATAATAAAATCATTCTTTTGACATTATACATACTCTTAGAAGATTCAAATGGTCATGCGATTTCAACCCTGACAAATGGTGATCCATGGTGAAGCAACACTATAGTGAAGACCTTTATGAAGATGGCACCCTCACACCCATTATAACTTCGTTTGAGAAAGAAAGATCATATATTTTTGAAATCCATGGGACATCACCTTCTTTGAAATACCATGACTTAGAGGGACTAGCGCCCGCCTCTAATCCTGTACTTTCTAATCGTCTTGGCTAATGTTTCTTTTTAGTTTTTGAAGTAATAATATCTTTCCTAACAACCAATGTGTCACTTTTTTTCGAAGATATGTTCCTCCATAAAGAAGATTAAATTTTTTTAAATATATGCATGGGATCTAATAAGTGGGTAATCTTAAGACGCTCCCAATATGGAAGGATATAAGAGATAGATTTTCTTTTCATCCCAATGGGAAATTTCTCAACATAGGTGTCGAAGAATTCTTGATAATCGAACTCAGGCTCCCAATTTGAATCGAACATTTCTATGAACTCCTTCTCCTTCTTTCTCTCATATGATCTAAGCCATTCAGCTGGTGTCGTTATTAGAGGCATTTAGGTTCTCTCTCGTTTACCATTGAAAGCGGATGCTGCTCTTTTGTAAGGGTGTTCTTATGGGAGGAATACCCTGGAGCAATCATATACTGGCTTTCGTAGGTCCTTGGACCATCTAGATTTGAGAGAAGATCCACAACATTTACATCCAAAATGCCATTTTGTTACAAGACCTGCAAGATTATTGTATATAGTTAATATGCATTGCACGTTAAAGAATATCATGAAGATCAGAAAAATTATAACAAATTAAATAACTAATATGTGAAACAATATTGTTACGTATATAAACAAATCAATAAATTAAACATGTAATCTAGCAGAGCAAACTCCTAAGCCTGGATAATCATGTGTCATGTAAGCACATATGCCATACAACACAAAACTCTTCTCTGCTGCGATGGGTTTTGATACATCGTATAAATTTATCCCATCCCATAATTCCTTAAATTCATATACCAGTGGTTGTAATTAGATATCCATATGCTTCACTTGTCTTCTACTAGGGACTATGAGAGCCAACATAAGATGTTCATTCTTCACGTACAACCATGGGGGGATATATTTATTGATCACTACTACAGGCAAAACAAAAGATTTGGTGTTCTGGAGGGAATATGGGTTGACGCCACCCATGGCTATGCTGAGTCGTAGACTTCATTCTTGATCCTTTAAGTTTTCAGGCCATGTATCCTCTATATGCTTCATGGATATTGAATTAGTTGGGATTCGCATAACTCCCAACTCATTTCTGTGTGAGGCATGCCATCCCTGAAACATAGCTAATTCTTTGCAATGAAAGAGCCTTTGAATCCTTGAGATTATAGGAATGTGCCTCAATATCTTAAAATGAGGACTAGTACATGATTTACCCTTCTTTTTTATTTATAATAGTTGTCGTGCCCACATTTCAGACATATCTCTTTGTCTGCATATTCTCCTCTATATAGAATACAATCATTTGGAAATGCATGATATGATATGTACTCAACACCCAACATTTTCAACGATTTATTTGCCTCTTGGTAGCTACCGGGAAATACATTATCACTTGGAAGAATCTTATCTATGAATAAAATGTAGTTGGTGATCATGGAAAATATTAATAAATGTACATTAATTTCGATGTAATTATTAAAGTTCATAAAATTGACCATTTTTAATGTTCATTATGTACTGATTATATTTCTCAAATTTATATAAAGGAAGACTTTATGGTAACTTACCTCAAAATTTTCGAGAAAAATGCATTCGACAAGCCAAAATTTTCTTTCAAGTTGTATAGTAATATCATTTTCCCCAATTGGGTAGACTTTGACTCACCGCTAAGTCCAAAGAGAGGGGTGGTGGAAGCAAATTTAAGGCTTCCAAAAAGGTGTCAGCGATATGAGCATCGTCCCCTAGCTAATCATCATTTTGGAATGTATCTAACAACATTTCTCCATGGTAGTCGTATCACTTAAGTAATCATCCATACCAACCTCTATTTGATTACCTCCATTTCCAGCTTGTGAAGAACTACTATTGTAGTAGTCATTCCTAATTGGTGAATCTGGACGTAGCGGGAATTGAATCGATGGTTTATTCAACCATTCTTGGTATCGTTCCTCTCCGATTTTTTCTCTTAATTTAGTCTTCTATCGATTTGACATTGTCCTGGGGTGCAACGGAAGATGATAGGTAGCTCACTCATCATCACTAGAATCCTAATAATTTAAAAAAATATTTGAACATGATCAGTACAAAATATATGACATCAATTAGTAAGCACATTGACAATATTGCATGATTAATTGGTTTGACGTTGAAATAATTACATTAATCAATATACCAAACAATTATAATTATTACCATCATTGTCCCAGGATTGTGTCTACAAGATGCAATATTGTTACAATTGGCAGGGTGAAGAGGCAATCCATTTTCATCTACCAAACGCGCCTTGTGCTATGCTGCTCCTAATAAGAGCTTCCGACGTTTTGGATTTGTTTGAATATTTTGCTCATCTGAAATCAATTCTGAATCTGCATGAACCTGCAAATTTGTATACATTATAAATTTAATTAAGTTGTGCATGATTGACATGGATAAAAACATAAATTCAATTAGATAATGAAAATATAAATAAAATATGAAGTAAATATTATGTCTCGAGATGGATAGGGAGAAATCTGCGATGGAATTTGAGAAATATTATGGAATGAGCTGGATACTAATGAATTGTCCATTCAATACAATTATGATATTTTCTCCCTGCATTTGATAAAAATCAACTATAAATTTTTGTGTACACACCTAAAAGTAATTTCGGTGACTTACTTCTTGTTATCAGTGCTAATGTACAGATAACCACACCGATGCATTTTAGTTACTGCGCACCGGTGCTGTGTTATCAACGGAGGCAACGGTGCGGTGCTATTAAGTGATGCACTGGTGACGAATAACCACAAATAAAAAAAGCGCAACTCTATTTTCTTTAAGTGAAAAAAAGAGGTAAATTGAAAAATGGGTGGCAAAATATTTTCGAAAATCTAATTTCATAAAACAATTCTTTAAATACTAAACACTTTCATTATTTCACTATTTTTGCAAAAAAATTCAGCCAGAGATTTGCAGGAGACATAGGAGCAAGAGATTACGAGAACACCATGGAGCAGTGAAATATGTTCGAATAGAAATATTCAGATAATTATAATTCCAAACCTCTGGTGATTCAAATACTGTAGCATAGAATTTCAAATGATCTCATTTTTTTACTTTTTCTACATTTTTTTTACGTAGTAAGAAAAAAATTTCAATTTGTTTTTCATTTTAAGAAACAAAAAAATAAATAAATTCAGTTTTACCCTAAATCCTTCATTCCTTTTGTTTCAGCCCTTTTTTCTCCCTATTTCTGTGATTTCAGAATTAGTGCTTTTCATTTTGGATTTATAGGGTTTGTATTTCTATATATAGGCCTATGAGATCCAACCCATAGGACGACTTGCATAGTTAGATCCCAATCCATGTCGACCCTTGCATGAATTTAAAAAAAATAGAGTTTTTTTATTGGTGCGCCCAATGTAACCTAGCGCACGAGTGCGCTAGATTATCCTAGCACGCCACGCAAGTACAATGTGATAAAAAATTTAAAAACAAATTTTTTTAATCACTGCACCATATGTAAAATAGGGCACTGGTGCATCGTTTCATTATGGTGCAGCACGTGCTGTTTCACAATTTTATTTTTTAATGTGTTAATCGGTGAACCATGTAACATATAACACACTGCACTGGGTCTCCTAGTTGACAGAGAGCATCGTATGGTGGTCCCTTGTTTGCGCGAGGTGTTTATGGTACAAAAATAACACTAGAGGACTTTTATTATTTTGTCTACATTAATCGGTGTAGTGGTTAACATGTAACGCACCGGTGCTCCTTATTGACATAGAGCAAAGTACAGTGTATTATACTGTTTAGGCGGTGCATTTATAAGACCATCACACACCGACGTCGGTGCTTACCCCATGAATGGTGCACCGATTTCTTGAGATTTTATTTTTTACCTGAAAAGTTGACAATTTATTTATAAAATATATTAATGAATGATATGGTACAAGTTTCATATTGATAAAGAAATGGCTGATAAGAGATCGAGTAACGAAAATACTAATACACATCAAGAAAAGAAAAAAATGAAATTTATTTGTAAATCCTTTACAAAAAATATTTTTTTTGAACTATATGTAAGTTGAAATAATACGTATTGTTTACCGTGTATCATGTAGAGCCAAAAAATGATGAAGCTCGATAAGATTATTTCTAATCTAGGACCAAAAGGTCGTAAAATCTTGATGGAAAAATTGCAAAAGGATGAATCAGGTGAATGAAAAAATACGATCGATCCAATATGAGTTTGTTTTTTTAATTTTCAGTAATAACATACTTAAAATTATTAGACAACATGTAGATGAAATTGTCGCTTGGTAGTTGGTAGAAACTTGAAATTCGTAGTATGATTAGTTAGAATTGTATATCTGCAGAACAATTAGCAAATTTTTATTCAAGGAGGTATCTCTTGCTCATTTTTCAACCTTTTTGAGCTCAAGAAGATCCTAGATAGGTTTTTTTAGCATTTTGAATTCATTGGAAGCACTAATTTTGCAATTTGACCAATGTAAATAATTTCATTTGATATTTGACCACAAAATTGAAGATGGCAAACATTGGAAGCTAGGCCTGGAGATGTTTCCCAAGAGGGTTGAACTTCGTTATCTATTTGTTGTTTTGTGTTGTTGTTCATGGTTCATTTTTCTTTATTTTATTTCTGCATATTGAGTTTAAAAAACACTAAGTTTATGTAATTTTTCAACTTGACCCATTTCCCACAAGACATATAAACTTTCTTGCAATTTTTTAAGAAACCTTTACGTTTTTAATTTCAGATCAGTTTGGTATTAGAGCATGGTTGTTTTTAAGTTTTGACTTTGTTTGCAGGTGTTTTCTAATGCTTACAAGGTTAAATTTCAAAATAGGAGAAGGAGTGCTTGAAGAACTAAATCCTCAATTTGGTTCAAGGAGGTCACAAACTCCTAAAAATACACCAGTAATGGCCCATGAAGAAGAACATGAGATGATTTCTGAGGACGAGAGAGTGTTCAAAAAGGATTTTTATGGCATGTTTGAAATGGTGAAAGGTTTATATGAAGAGAGGAAAAGGTTGCATGGAGAGAGTTCAAATAAACCAAAACGTAATGGTGGTGATGGGAGCAAGCCTCCCACTCCACCTCCTCCTTCACCTCCATATTCAATTTCATCCTCATCTCCTTCATCTCCTTCACATACTCCTCGAAGATCTCCAAAAGGACATGCTAAGTCTCCTTTTTAAAACTTGATGTCAAGTTTGAATTTCCTATGTACAATGGGGAAGTAAATTTTGAAATGTTGGATAATTGGGTTCGTCATATTGAAGTCTATTGCAATATTAAAAGGATTAAGGATGATGTGACCAAGGTCCAAATTGCTTCTCTTTGTTTGGAAAGTGTAGCTCTCATCTAGTGGGAGTCCATAACTCAAGAAGACGTGAATAAAAGTGGTAAAATTATCTCTTCTTGGAATTATTTTTTAGTTGAATTAAGAAGCAAATTTTGTCCATTAGCTTATATGAAAAAAGAAATTATGGATTGGAAATTTTTTAGACAAGCTAAAGGTCAAAGTTTTCAAAGTTACACACAAGAATTTATAATAAGATGTTTAACCTTGGGTGTAGATTTGTTTTCACAAGACACTCTCCTTAAATACATAGGCAGATTATATATTTATTTAGGACATACAATTATTATATTTATTCCCACCAATCTAGATGAAGTATGTATTCAAGAAACCCATTTAGAAGCAAGCGAGAAGAATTTTCCTCAAGATACTAGCAAGAAGCCATCCAAACATGCAGACAAAGGAAAGGGGAAGTTTAAAGGCAAAGGAAAAAAGAATGTTATAATCAAGAAAGAGGGAGAGACACTCACATGCAAATATTTTTCAAAAGAAGGCCATGATGAAGACCATTGTTGGAAACTACATCCAGAAATGAGACCAAAGAATTTTACCAAGAAGGTTAAGAAAAAGACAATTGCAACAACTCAACAAGATCTGGGATTTGATTCAGGTGATGAAACCAAAATCACATGCATGAGAATGAAAGGTAAAGCTTATATTGTAAGTACTGGTTCTTCTAGTAAGCCTATTGAGTCTCAAAATGATAAAGAAAGAATTGAGCATTTCCATATTAGGGCCATTACAAAACATACCAAAGTTGATACCTTGTTTGATAGTGGATCCCAAGTTAACCTTATTTCTAAAGCTATTGTCTAGAAACAAAACATAGAAACTATACCTCTAAACCTTACCCTTTGGGTTTGGTATGTTAAAATTACAAATTGCATGTGAAAAAAAAATGTAAACTTAAATTCGCCATCAATGCAAACTTTATTAATAATGTAGAGCTTGATGTTGTACCACTTGACATAGGTGGAATTTTTTTAAGGAGTCCATACTTGTATGATCAAAAAGCCATATTATATCATCATGAGAAAAAATATCATATTTTTAAATATGGAATTAAGTATATTACCAGAGCATATCGCAAGAATATGAACTTGTCTCTTGTAAGAGTTGGTCAAATGAAAAGGCTTGTAAATGCTAGCAAATTTTTTTCATTGTTGATGATTAAACTCGAAGATAATGCTGAATCTGAAGCTTTCCAAGGATGTGATGAAAAAATGAAGCATGATTTGGTTAAAGTTTCTGACACATATGATAAGATTTTTCAGGAACATGAAGGGTTTCCTCCTAAAAGAGGAATACAACACTGATATTCAATTGCAGCAGGATGAACCTCTTACAAAGATTGGCATGTACAAAATGTTAATTTTGGAGAATGAAGAGATCAAGAAGAAAATTCAAGAGCTGCTTGAAAAAGGGGTCATTAGACCAAGTACATCTCGTTTTGGGTCTCCTATTGTATTGGTTCCAAAGAAGGATGGTACATGGGACATGTGTGTGGATTTTAGAGCTCTGAAAAAAATCACGATAAAGAATTTCTATCCTCTTCCTCGTATTGATGTTTTTCTAGATCAATTGAAGGATGATGTTTATTTCACTAAGTTAGACTTGAGAAGGGGTTATCATTAAATCATGATTGTTGAAGGTGATATTTGGAAGACTACTTTAAAAAAAAAAAGGTTTGTTTGAATGGTTAGTTGTTCCATTTGGTATTTTTAATGCACCTACAACATTCATAAGAGTTAATGAATGACGTGTTGAGACCATTCCTTGCTGATTTTGTCATAGTGTACTTAGATGATATTATTGTTTTCAGTAAGACTCGTGAAGAGCATGTCAAGCATGTTAAGCAAGTTCTAGATGTATTAAAAAGAGAAAAGTTGTATTTGAAGTTGTACAAGTGTGAATTTGGGAAAATATATTTAGTTTATTTGGGTCATATTATTGGAGGGGGTGAATTGAAGATCGATCCCTCAAAAGCTGAATTCATTGTGAATTGGCCTAAGCCCAATAATGTAGCAGAGGTTAGAATATTTTTGGAAGCATCCCAATATTGGAGAAATTGTATTGCTAACTTCTCATCTATTACAGCTCCACTACATTCTTTGACAAGTGTGAAATAGGTCATTTAGTTATAACACCCCCTTCCCACATCTACGCAAGAAATAGACCATCTGGGGTAAATGTGAAATGAGAGGCTACTATAATGAGATTCAACCTCATAGGTGACCTTAAGGAAGTGGAATCAATGGAAACATAACATACAACCCTTGTACAACAACAACAACACGCCCAGGAGGTAACCCAACCATTCAAGTCTCTTACCCCTGGGTATCACTAAAATTTTGACCTCTTTGAGCGATAGACGTAGGCACATGCTTTCATGCCTACATCTAGGAAGCTATAGTTGTAGCCATAACACTGCATGCCAGTATCCAGGGCACCAAATAATCAATTTTGTGTGAGCATCCACAATATTTGAGCCACCTTTTTAGGCCCAAAACTGAGTGCTCTGCCAAAAATTTATGAAATTTTTAGAGATGATAAATAACAACAGGATAATGATAAATAATCAATCAAATCAATAAGAACTCATATGGACCCCTCCTAGCCATAACAATAATTTGTCAAACATGAAAGATACAGGTATAAACAATATAAAAGAGCAAAGGGGTCTCATACTTATATGAGAATCACTAAGAATCATTGCTCCCATATATCATTGGCTACCATAAAATATTTTTGACCATAGATACATTGTGCATTCATTTACAAGTAAGAACATGGAGAGAGTTGATGAACACCATCATTAGGTACATTTTAAGGGGTTAATTGTCACCTCTTTAGCCTAATTATTCTCCCTTTCTCATATTTAATTGCATTATGGTCATATCTTGCTTAATATATATGGTGTATTAAAGGTTGTTGTACTTAAAATTCCTAGTGTGGTTTAAATGTAGGAAAATCAAGAGAATATGCCATTTTTGAGAAATATTGCACAATTAGGGATCAGAGTAGACAACAAGGAGTGATTGTAGGAGATTTACCACCTCCTTAGCTCTTAAAGGCAACCAAGATATGCTCACGATTATCCTCCAATAGCTCAAAATCACAGGAAACCAAGCAAGTGGAAGATCAAGGGGAGCCAAGCTCCACTTCTCTCGATTTACAGAGACACGAACCACCTAATTTTTAGGGAGTTGTTGGTAGCTACCCTTTAGAATAAATAGGGCGGAGCAAGAGCACACTAGGATTTTATTTTTGGAGATAGATAGAGCACTCTTAGCTCTTGTAATAGGCATTTTTCACTTTCATATTTATTTTACTAGAATATTTATGAAAAAAATGAGTATTCAATTCCTTCTCCATTGAGTTAGTTTTGGGGAGCTGAGCTCGTGGGTTATGTCCCAATCCATTGACCTTAGTCTCACTTATGTATTAGTGTTTATATTTCATGTTGTTGTATTTAGTTTCCTTACATTTCATAGTTGTTGTACGTATTTTCGTTACATTTCATGTTGCAGTAGTTAGTCTCTTTACATTTCATTATTTTTGTAGTTAATCTTCTTCAGTCCATGTTGCAGTGGCATATACAACTTCAAAAGTATGTGTTAAAGCCTCCCTCTCTCACCTCTTCCATTGGAGCTTGAAGAGGGTATATATTCACTACATACCCAAACTTTATTTTATTTTATCATTTCTTGGAAAATTTAGAAAGTTTTATTTGTTTATCATGAAAATATTGTAGATGCAGAGTTAGTTTTTTGCTTCAAGTACATAGGTAGGTTTTCTTAAATTCAAATAATCTTTTCCACCATTTTCATGATAGATTTGTCAATGATGAATGCATGAAGGTGTAGTTTGGGTGTAGGTTTGAGTAGAATAGTAGAGGAGGACTTCCCCAAAACCATTAGCTTTAATTTCCACCCCTCATCAACCATCTTCCAACCAGATCACCTTCAACCCTGTTTTTGGAAAGCTCCACTGCAACACCGAGAGCCACCTTGGAGGTGCAAGACTAGATTTGAGATAAGTTCTAAGCTTGGCCAAGGGGTTGGATACCCTTCATCCACCTATATCTACGTTCATTCCACATCTGATACCCCTTTCCTCACCATTTCTGGCCTCGAGCTACCATCAACCTGTTTCCTGTAGCGTTTCAGGACATCATGTAGCACTACAGGAAATCATGTAACAGATCTTGTAGCAGCACCAAACAACAACCCCTTCAGCCCAGAACCTCTATTTCACCTCATCTAGACCTGGAATAGCCTCCAAGACACCTTTAACTCTAAAACCATGAGTCCAATACCCTCTTAGGTCACCTCAACGCCTCCTTCTTTTGCTGCAAAATAGAGTTATTTAAAATCATAGTTATTTCATTGACAAATGCATTGTTAAGAATAACAGTTAAGCATGATATAGATAGATTTCAATCAGTCATTTGGTTCAACATGTGTTCCTATAATAGTTTCCCTCTATACAAGTTCAGTTCAACAATTTAAATTGTGAATTCCACTTAGTTTAAATTTATTTCTTACATTAGATTAAGTGTGAATTTATCTTTCTTGCATATAGCTAGCTGAGTCATTATGATCTAGAGTGGTTTCTTTCCTTACTGATAGAGTAATGGTCATTAGTTGTTTTCAGTCTTAGCTTTGATTCATAAGTGTGAAAAACATCCTTTCCTAGAAGTAACCCTAGTAGTAGCGCCTCATCGTAGAATTGAGAAGATGATGGCATGAGCATAATTCATATGTTGTGTATATAGCAATGTAACCTCCAATTTTGTACAAACCTTAAGTTGATAAAGTAAAGTTGAGTAGCCTTTGGGACTTGCAACACTCTTGGTGCAAGACCAGGGCTAACCACTTTTTGGCGTCATTATCGAGGAGGTGTCTAAGTAGATGATTTGATTACAATTTAGCATTATTTTATGCTTTTATTTTACATTAGATTCCAAGATATTGAAAAATACAAAAACAACTTGAATTTCATGCCTCATAGGAGTAGGGATAACCAAGTAATTGTTTTACCAAAAACCCCCACATCCCCACACAGTCACCCTTCACTCTTCTCCAGTGAGTGTGAGGTTGAACACACCATAGGCGAGTCACTTGAAAACTTTGAAGAACCTATTGGAGAAGAAGAAGAAATTGCTTCACCTGAGGAAACTGCTTCACCAATTCAAGCCATGGCTGAGACTGGGACCCAAGGAGTCTTTCCCATTAGAGAAATGGGTGGGGAAACTGGAATGAAGAACATTAGTCCCTCAACCCTTCCACATTTCCATGGAATTAATTCTGAGGATCTTGACAACTTCATGTTTGAATTTATTGTTGTCTGCAGGACCTATGACTATGCCTAAAGTAACTAGAAGATAAAACTATTCCAATCCACCCTCAAGGATGCAACCTTGCACTGGTTCACAATTTTTCTCCAGAACAACATCACTACTTGGGCACAGATGCAAGAGTAATTTAACAAAAAATATAGAGACTATTATAGGTCCAAGGGAATCAAAGAGGAAATATTTAGGATGAATCTTAGACCTGATGAATACCTCAAGGATTATGAAGAAATATTCTAGTTGAACTATAAAATATCCAACTGCACCTGTGATCTGGGATCACTTAAATTGGTACTTCTCTGAGGGATCACGGAAGAGGTGATAGAAACCCTTAATACGCTCACTGGAGGATACATCTACCGACTTCCTTATCAGGACATCAAAACTGTGTTTAGAAATCACTATAGGGCAATGTTGTACTATACAACACCCCCCATTTAATTTCACTAAATGGGGACCCTTTAAAATAAATAGAAAATTTATAAACTTAATTTATCTTAGCCTAAGTCTAAAAACTTTAGGAATAAAGGTCTTTCCCTTTTCATTTTGATTTCTTAGTGCTTATCGCAAATCAAAATTTCCAAGTCAAACAAATTAAAACATAATAAGAGTTGTGAGTTGTGATATGTGGTATAACCTTATCCGAGTCATATAAAACTCTCGTTATAAATCCTTTAAACACCTCTTTAAAACGAAATTGCATCGGGCCTTGTAAAAATAATCAAATTATGACAATTCGGTAAAGGAGGCGATGAGTCGGACCTGACTAATTAATAAAAGCAATACTCATAAAACTCTGAAAATCCAATAAAGCACATGAGCGTGATTCCTTAGCGCAGTTCAAATTTCACATCAAATAACCAAATGCAAGTTTTATTACCATATGGAAATTGTGATCTGCGATTTGCGCAGATCGCATTTCACGAAAATCATCGATAATGGAAAACATAACTAAAAGCAATGGTTTAGAGTTGCGATATGTTGTATTGATTGTTATTGCTCAAGTGCGTGAAATGAATCATATATAATCAACTGGATATAAGATCTAATGTTTTAAATTTATCGAATATACATTTTACATAAAGGTGTGTAAGATATTTTATTGGAAGAATTATGGGTGATTAACGACATTTAATGGGAGTAAGGTTTGAAAGATTGATATCTACTTCAAGCGTGTTTTGAATGATTGAACACCATATTTTTTATTATATCAGTTTTCAATCTATCCTTCTCTCCATTCATATCAAATCTAAAGTTTTCTCTGTTCACTTGAATCCAGGAAACCACTTAATGGAGTAAGGATAACAAGAATGAACAAGAAAGGCAAGGAAATTGCTCAAAAATCAACTATTGAAGAATCAGACATTTCTGCCTTATTCTTAGATACCACTTGCAAAAAGGATTGCGGAAGTTCCTCATGGGAGGCAATGTACCAACTCTTTGAGAATGAACAACCAAGGGTAGTAACCAAAATTGCTACAGTAGACGCATCAGTTTCCTCGGACCTGTATTATTTTCAACGTTTCATGCTCATTTCTTCACAAAATAGCAACGAGGTCGAAGATTCTCCCATATACATATATGGTTAAGTGGGTAATTGACTACCTGAACATAGCAGATAGGCGATTTAAGAAGTCAAAGGAGGAGAATATTGGTTCATTCATGGTAGAATATTTGAGGGCAATGTACCACTTACCCATCCCGCAGCAAAACTATGACAAAGATTCTGTCCAAAGCTTTAAAAAGAAACATATAGATATGATGAAATTTATAAAGGAATGGAAGGATGACCAAGGCAAGCTGAAACAGGACAAACTCGGTATCTACCCGATAACACAATTACCTTCCCCTTATTGCTATGTTGCTGGAATGTTGTGTAGATTGTTTGCAAAGCCTGATACTACTAGGTTTTTTATAGACTAGGTCCCGTTAGTCAATTATTTAATTCTGAATTAGGAAAATATCCTATCTGATAATTTAGTGAGAAATATCATGGAGTATAGAAGTAAAAGAAGTGTTTCCTCCAGGGAAATACCCCCCTTTTACATGAGTTCCTATGTCATGGACACAATCTACTTTTTTTTGAGTTTACCTACCATGGGATGGAAGTGGACAACCCACGACCCAACTACAATCCATATTTACCACAGAGCCCTTTGGGAGTCAGATTTTCATCTACATTTTTACAAAATTTGCAATAGAGTTAGGCTACCTATGCATCATATTATATTTAATGAGAAAGTCACTAGGACTTCCAAAGAGGCTAGCACAGATATTTTACCAGTTGCGAGATGGCTTTTCAAAGAAAATTTCACCTATGCCAGAGTTTTTGGGAGTTATGCTTCTCCCTACATCTTTCCCTACTATGTTCTTGACAAGCTACTTGCTAGAGAAATTTCTTACCAACTTGTAGTAAGTGGTATTTCGAAGCAACTCAAAGATTCCAAGAAGGCCATTTGGCCTAATTTCGCTTTGCAGTGCGGTACTTTTTCACTTTTTGATATTGGTCATACATTCATGGAAGTTTCAAATATTAATTTATTGAATTTGGCTATAATGCTAAAGCGGTCATACGACCCCAATGACGCGATTAAGAATTTCACCACAGAGCTAAAATTGAAACATTTTCTGAAATAGATAGATATATTTTATGATTTCTTTCAAGGAATTGAGAAGTTCCCAGATGTACTAAAAATTGCATCTAGTTAGCTCAATTAAGATGACTTTGAAGCCTTCCAAACATACAGGAATAAGAGATTGGAAAGAACTCCTTTGGATTTATTTTTTGTTGAAGATGTCAATAGATCGAGTCCAAGTATTAGCTTGGATAATGAAGCCAAAGTCATGTCTGAAGACGAATCCCAAGAAAAATCTAATCATAAGTCAGGGAAATCACAACATAAATCTTAGAATTCGGATCACTCTGATAATGAATATGAAAACAGAAATGAGAGCCCAGAAAATGTAATTGATAAAGTAATCAGAGAGATTGAAATGAAAGAGAAAGGAGGAATTAATGGAATTGAATAATCTTCCCAAGAAATTCAGCATATCCAAAATACACTTGATCAGGCAGATAAGTCTCAGCCAAAAGATTTGAAGAATGAATGGTAAAATTTTTCTGAAGCACTACAAACGTCAAAACCAAATCCTAATGTTGATCAATCTACCAATTTTCAAACGCCAGAAAATTCTCAAAATTAGTGGAAACTATAATTGCGCTACAACAGGTACATGAAATTCATGATCGTGAGATCATTTCGGCCTACCCAACATAGTAGATAGTTTTACAAATTGAAGAAATTCGTTCACTAGATGTCTTCTATAGTACTAGTCATAAGGCTATATTTAAGAGAAGAAAAAGAAGAAGAATGAATGATACAAATTGAAAACTTACAAATGAATCTATTGACATTCTATGGAAGGATCCTCTAGCTGATTCTACAGAACATTTAACTAATCTATCACAGTTTTCAGGGGCATATGATACTCCCACTATCGACAAGACCACTGAAGCTTAATTGTTACTGAAGAAAAGAGAAGACAAATAAAAGAGTTAGATATATTGTTATATTAGCAAGAAAATTTTAACTCTAGCAGGATAATGGAATTGAAAATGTCTCAATTTCAAAAGGATTTTGAAAGATTAAATTTGCAGCATTAGGTGAAACTTACAGAAAATGAAATGCAACTAGAAGCAACAATGAAAAAATTAAAAATCCAGCGACCAGTAGAGCAATTCAGAACAGAAGAATTGGAAATGAATACATAGCTAAAGCAACAACAAGAAGTATTTTTCCAACAAGATTCAATCACCAGCTCTTATTATGATTCAAGTGAAATCCTAATCCAACAAGTGGCTAATAGGAGACTTGAGTGTGATAAAATTGAAAAGAAAATTAATGAGTTCATTCAGTGGCAAGTATCATACTTAGGAAAGGAAGCCGATCTACCCCAAGTAGATAAATTTCACAAGGAAAATTTATTTAAGGATTGGGAAGCACAACTAAGACAAGTAGACAAGGTAGCAGCAAAAGCATCAAGGTTAACAAAGGAAATTACTGAATCTATTTATGAAAAGCTTCTGAAAGCTAAGCTTATCAAAGAGTTGACATATGAAGTGCTCTCAAAGATCAAGTCGTCAGAAGCACAATGGAAAAAAAGGATAGAGATGCAGGAATAAATGTTCAAAAAAGTAAATAAGTTTGATCAATAAAATTATTGGAATTTTATGATCAAACCTTATCATCAATACCAAACCCTACAGTCATTAACTATTTCAACAAAAAGGTCACAGGTAACACTTTAAAATGCAGTATTCAAGGGTTAGACCAGATCAAGAATTTCAGAGCTAGCTCGGCTTAAACCTATGCTAGATACTTTTCAACTTCGAGATCAAATCCATAAGGAGGGTCAGCACTTATAGTTATATTGTTACTTTATTTTCCTAGATTGTAGTTTAATATTTCTCTTTACGAAGATGGTTGTTTGAAAACACCTCTATTTTTATGTAATAATATATTTTTAAAAAAATTTTAGTTTAGTATTTAATGCCTTCTCATGCATTTAGAGAAGCGTCTAGAAATTTGTCAAAAACATTTGCAAATAATTCACTTCTGTAAGTTTGTAAATTCTTTGATGGATTAATGGAACAAAGTCTGTTATCTTTTAACATTTGAAGTTGTTTAACTGATGTTGTACTATTTTACTCTTTAAATTTCTTGAAAGTGAAGAGGGCATAAAACTATTGTCAGTTTATATGAGTAGGACTTCTTATATATGGTACTTCTATTCATTTATATTAAGTTTTTCTTTCTAGATTGACAATTATATTTTTACTTGGAATATGTATTTGAAGTGTTATCATAAATGAATGTTAGATGCACTTCAATACTAATATTTGTCTATGATTTCTTATCTTATATACAATCACACATATGAATGCGATAAACTTTTCACAATTCTTTTAATCAAACTGTTTTGTTAAAGGAGTCATATTTACATAATTTTCTTCTCTTTGAACTATTAAATAACTTTCATTACTAATCGTTGGAGGATATATTTTCAGATTGCATAAAGGAAGAAACACCCTGGCTAGGTATATAATAGAATATATAATTTTAGATAAATGCATGTGATAGATTAAAATAATTTCCCATTGCATGTTATATAAAAAAAACACACCCCAAAATCATCCTTATTAGGAAATTGGTTCCTTTATCCCTATTGGGAGCCACCACACCAAACAGAAAAGGACTTGCTCTAAGGTCGAGACTGGGTGGTTTTCCCCCATGTTATGGCAACATAATTCTGAGGCCTTAACATTTTGGCACTAGAAGGAGGGCCAATTGTGAATAGCAAGAGGATCTGATCAATATAAAAGTCAATCTAAGAGTCTCTCTCCCTCTAGATCCCCTTCAACTTCTATAACATTAGATAGATATAAATATTTAAGATCTGAAGTTGAACATACTTCTCCTAACTCTCCTAGTGATAATCAACCCATACTATCTCCTGATTTTCATCAAAATTCCCCTGAAGTTCAATATTTTATAGAAAATTTAGAAAGAGTATCCATTTCTGCTGAAAATTCTGAAACTTCTCAATCATCTGAGATTAGCATTTCATTCTCTTTACAACCCAGAAGAATATTAAATCAGTTATAAACTCAAAAGACATGAATTACTCCTTTTGAATTTCCTATCGATACTTCTTGAAGGAATATAAATAATACTGAATCAAAGTCAATCACAAGCGAGGTCTTGTCTAATAATCTACCCCATTCACCTCCATTACCTCTTCTCACTTCCACAACTTCCATTCCAACAATCAGTGTTACTTTAACTAGTTCCAATACTCAGACTACTATTCCTTCAACTAGTTCTAGCACTCAGCATGTCTCTTCTTCAACTCAAACTCAATCCATCACATCCACCCAAGGTCCAATGGCATGCCAAGTACCTCCACCAAATGTATGACAATGGAATAATCCAGGGAATGTACAAATGCCTACTCCTCTTCATCCTCTCCCAAAATACCCTGAAAGATCGTTACCTAAATTTAATGTTGAAGATGGTCTTCCAGCTGAAGAACACATTCATAATTACACATTAGCCATTAATTTAAAGGAGGTCATTGAAGAAGATTGTGTTGTAAGATTATTTCCATATACTTTCATAGGATCTACAGGATCCTGGTATTTTTCATTAGGTTTCTTCTCTATAACTTGCTGGAATATGTTCGAAGAACAATTCTTAGCTAAGTTTGGAGATGATAGAACTACTACATCGCTCATCAATGATTTATCAAATTTAAAGGCTAAAACAGGGGAGACAATAAAAGATTTTAATTCAATATTTAATAAATTTCTCGATAAAATTCCTGCTAGAACAAATCTTGGTGCAGAAGTTCAAATAGAGTGGTATATTTCATCTCTCCCATCTAATATAGCCATTATTATTGATAGAGAAAAATTTCCTACATTGGCAGACAATATGAAGGAATCTTTATTTGTAGAGAAACGCATAATCACTCTTGAAAATAAGAATTCCCAAGAAGATATGAAATTAAAGAAAGTATCCTTCAAAGATGATTAAAAAAAGAAGCCATCCAAAGACCCTTTTGATGTATAAGGTCTTCAAAAATTTTTAAATACCATGACAAATGAAATGGAAGATATCAAGAAACAAGTTGCCGAAAGTTCTAGCTCAAAAAATACTTTCAGATCCTTCAAGAAAAATTACTCTTCTAATTCTCAACTGCCGAATATCATATCTAATGCTGAGTCTAATCAAGATACAGATGAAAAGCAAACAAAAGAAGAAGAAACTAAAGTAGAAGAATAAGTTGAACTAAATGGAATGCGGGATTTTATCCTACTAAATGAGGAACAACAAGAAGATTTACCTATGAGCACAAGGAGAAATAATACCACTGAAGCAACGTAGTGAAATCAGAAATAGAATAATTCAACACCATCTAAAGATAAAACAGTAAGTAAAAAGTCTACATCTAAGGCTACACAAACTAACCTTGCTACTTCAGATGTTCCAACTACATCAATGACAATGGTAGTCTCCGAAAATATTGAGTATAATGTAGTTGAGGATATGAAAAATAGCAGGGCCAACATTTCAATTCATGAACTTACTAAATTAAAACAACAACAAAAATCCTTGCTTAGAGATTTAAATGCAGTTCCCGCTTCAGCCTTACCTGCTCCAGTAGTATTTCAATATGCTAATCGAATGGGTAAACCTCCTTCTCCTTCAACTAAAATAGATGCTACAGATTTTATTATGATAGGTGACTGATCCATCTCTCATACTCCTCCATTTCTTTTAACCTATGAGATCTATAATAAAAATGTCCATAATTATTCCTCGGATGCGGGTGAACATACAAGCGATTAAAATGATGGGACAAGGGTGCGGCGAGGTGGGTCGAAACCTGGCCACCCAGGACATGGAGGTTAATACGCCACTGATTAAAGGTTCTGCACATTTACGTCTCACACAGTTCAAAGGTATGGTGTCTTGGGGTTCATCATTCCACATCATGGTTATCGTTCAGGCTTCTGACTTCACATGCTCCCGCATGCTAGAGCTCTCACCTCTCTTCAATGCGCCTGTTCGGATGGAGGCTCCTCGCAGCAGGAGCGGAAAGGTTAAAAGGCAGTGTGGGGTCGAGTATTCCATGGATGTGCTCGGGTCACACTTGCCCCTTTTCATTTCAGTATTTGGAATCAATTCTGATCTCCAGTTGTTAGACGTAGGCTCTACCAGGCAGCATGTCTCTTGTGAAGGGGAGAGGAAGGTTCGTTTGAAGCCTAGCTCTAGTTCTTTTGTGGATTCGTGGTTGGAGGAATTTCGATAATTCGCGTGGGCCTCTGGCCTCCTGTTGCATTGGGACCACCCGGCCATATCTACCACCCCGCTTCTATCTGGTTCCCTCATGCCTCGGCTGAGGCACAGACTGAGAAGCCGCAGAGGCAGCACCAGAGGTCGCCCTTCAAATCCACCTTCCAGCCCATCCTTTGACTCACCTGCTCTCTCAAGTGGTCGTTTGGATGGTAATTATCCTTGTACGCGCAGTGGGAGATGGAGTACTCTGGATTCTCGTCATTGGGGCTCCCACACTCCCCGTCCTCCAGCTTCCATGCCCCCTCCCACCACTGGCTCTGCGCATTTCATTTTCAACAGTGCTCTGAATCGCCCTCGGATCACTACCATCTTTACAGTGGTATTCGATGAGGACACCCAGACGGAGGAGTCCACTGCTCAAGCTGCGTGAACAGGCCCGGACTTCGCCCAGACTTCGCTCCTTCATGCAGGAATTGGCAGCGCATCAAGGTAGTCTTCGGAGGCTCATGCTCGAACCATTCCTGAGGTGGTGATGGAGCCGGCTGACCTTGGCCCTTTTGTTTCTGAAGAAGCTCTGGCCACGGACCTGCATGCTTCAGGTTGGTGCCACATCGTGGAAGAACCTCTTGATGATTAGACTGCTTTCTTTGGAGCTTCTTTCTTTCTCTACAGCTCATACTTTTGGGATGGTGATTGTTCGATCGGGCAAGTGGAATTCTGGCTTGTTTTTGTTCATTTTTGACTTTATGCAAACTATGCAACATCAGGAAGATTATCACATGCTCCCCTACGTGGGTTTTGGCAAACTTCTAGACTGGTTTCCCTGTCATAGGGCAGTCTCCTCTTATGTTTTCCATGATAACTCTGCTTCTTCCCAAGCAGATGCTATGACTACGGTCACATTGTAATTTTACTCCTCTGTTAATAGAATTAAGCTTACTTAGAAAACAAAATGTTCATAATTATTTAATAGACTCAAGGGCTTCCTATAATATCCTGCCAAAATTAGTATATGCTAAGTTGAACATAACTCCTCAGAGTTCTCCTGTTAATATAGTACAACTTGATAGAACTAAAGTATAGGTTGTAGGAGAAATAAATTGTCTCTATCATATTTTCATCAAACCCTAAGGTTGCTCAAATAATTGATATCTTTGTGGCTGATATTCCTGTGTTTTACAATTTAGTGTTAAGTAGAGACTTGTCTGAAAATATTCATGGATATTTTGTAATAGATTGGTCACAAATATGGCTACCACACAATGGAAAGCCAAATCAAATCCAGGTAGACCGAGAGAAATTCATGAACCACACAGTCACCAATATTGAAGGGATAAATGAGCTAGTAGCATTCAATAATAATATTATTGGAAATTACTCAACAGAATAATTTCTTGGAAATTTTGATGATCAAACATCATCGTTTTTCGATAATGTAGTTATCTCTCAAATCAATAATTTTTCCCAGACAGGCACTTCTAAATGTAAAACTTTTGTAGATAAACCAGTAGTTAATTATTTATTTTGGATTCTTTATTTTGATGGTTCTAAATCAAAAGATAGTGCAGGAGCTGGCTGTATTTTAATAAGCCTAGAAGGAGAAAAAAACATGTTATCCTGCAGACTTGAATTCAATTGCACAAACAATATAGCAGAATACGAAGCATTAATCCAAGGTTTGTACAAAGCAATTGATCTCGACATCAAATATTTGAAAGTCCTAGGAGATTCTGAAATCATTTTCAAACAAGTAAGAAATACCATCCATTGTCATTATGGGCATTTTAAACATTACCAATCATTAGTCCTGGAATTGACAACTCATTTCTTAGATTTCAATATTTCCTTTGTACCCATAATACAAAATGCTAGTGCAAATTTATTGGCTAATGTAGCATCGAAATTAATTCCATCTCAATAATTTAGTCCTGATAGATTTAGACCATCTGTTCCTGAAAATATTACCCGATTAGAGAGCATTTAATAATGATTCATATATCATATATTTCCTTACATCTGAAGGATATTATGATAATCAAATTCTAGATGAAAATGAACATGACACTCAGATAAAGGATGAACTAGATGAAAATGCAATTCCTAAGTCAATTGTCAAATTAGAAGACCTTTATGATCTAAAAGATAGGTTTAAAAGAGTTACTAACTCTAAATCTCGAATTTCTACCTTAATATTTAAGTTATTAAATCTCAGAACTGATGAGAAACCTCAAAATGTCAATTTAGGTCTTGGTTTATCTTCCAATGAAAGATTATCATTTGTCAAGTTATTAAGGATGTACAAAATTGTTTTTTCTTGGGATTAAACTCATCTTAGAACATATAACACTTATTTTATTTAAAACACTATTCCTACGATTTCAGATGAGAAACCTATACAGAAAAAGTTGAGGAAAATTCACTCAAATCTTGAAAATCAAATCAAAATAGAGTTGAATAAACTCCTCAAAGAAAAGATCATATTTCTAGTTAGATATTCTAAATGGGTTTCAAATTTTGTTCCTATCAGGAAGAGAAATGGTGATATTAGGATTTGTATTTGTTGATCAACGATTGTCATTGATGTCAACCCAAGTAACACCAGTGGCTACCCTGATCTTGCATGGGAATTTTGACCTACCAAATTACTATATTCTGGGTCAATAATGCTTTTTATGGTTTCTACTTGTGGAGATGTTTCCGTTGATATATGGCACGCCACTTAATTCTTCACGGTTTGAGAGATATTCATGTTTAAAGTTTGTAGCCCTGGTTAGTGGGTAAAACCCCATGGGGTTGTGGAATGGGTCATTGAAAAGTCAATAATTGATAATTTTTAAGCTCTTAAAATCCCTCCCACGTTCACTTGTTGAAGTCCCTCTCAGCCTAAGCATTTATATAAATTGTGATCCTCATATCCTCCTCATGTAGGGATTTCGCTACCTAATACAGGTCATCGTGGCATGTGCGCTATAACTATTTTTCTACAAAGGTTCAGAAGCGGAAATTATTATGAGGCGAAGCAGAAATCCTAAGGAAGCTCCTCTAAAATATCATATTAAGGTGCACAATATTTTTGGAGATATGATCTATGGAAGTCAGTGTTTTTGGATGCTCTTGATATTCATATAAAAAAAGTGACCTTGGGAAAATCTTCATAACTCTCTCTTTGAGTATCAGATTGGAATTATGTAAAAAGTGGCGAATAGTACATGGAATGTAGTTTTCTCTGTATCAATTTTAGATCTAAATGAAGAAACAGTGACACGTGGCACACCATACAAGTTCTCTCTACCGAACTAGTCCATAATTAGGGCATTGTGATATATTGGGCACAACTCTCCCTTGAAGAATCCAAATTGGATCAGAAATGTGGCATTAAATATAAGACTCAAAGGACTACTACAGGACCAAAAATCACATATTGGAGATCTGAAATGACAGAGATACAACAGATTCAATATCGAGCTTCCAGAAGGCAATAAAAATCAAGATCATGTGTTGTCAAGGGATGCAAAGGACCAAAATTTCTACAGTAGAAAAGCAAAGAAAAGTGCAGTAGAGGGTAGCATGAGACGAGTAGAAATCATGGTGCAAAATAGAAGCAAGAGGTTCACCACATGAAGTCTTCAAGTGGGCAGCACTGCATACAATCATTGTAAAGGTATCATTGTAATAAATCATTGTAAATGCATCATTGTAAAAATTGTACAAGTTTCTATCTGCCAAGAGTTGAAGAGGCAGTGTTGGGAGGTCTAGGATCACCATTAGGTGGTTGTGTCATAGTTTGGGTTATTGCCTAGTGTGTATTATTCTTCTACACCATTCTATATCATTGTAAAGTGTACCATTTTCCTTGGTACAAGAGTCCATTCTTGTTTTATTTTTCTATAGGGTGCTAGGCTGGTGCATGAAGTCACCAAAAAGTTCAAGCCTATAAAATATTTAGGGTGGTAGGTTGGTGCTAGGGTGATTTGTAGCTCATTGGTTGTTCGGGCATTCGTTTAGTTGACTACTGAAGGATCTTGAGCGTTGGAGCGTCCATCCAATGGGAGATGGAGAAGAATGCTTTTATAGATTCTTGGAAGTTGGAGATTTATTTTCAATTGGATTTGAATATTAAATAATTATTACAAAATTATTTAGGTGGTTTTTGTCTCGGAGTGGGTTTCCACCTTAAAAAATGTGTGCATTTGTGTTCCTTTTGTTTACTGATATCATTGTAAAAACACTGATAATAATTGAAGATTAAATAATTCTCTGAAATATTAATAATAATAATAATTGAAAGGAATATTGATTCCCCCCCCCCCCCCCTTCTCAGTATTTCCAACAATTAGTATCAGAGCTTGGTTCCTTCAATTGCAGTTTAAGAGCTGGAAGGAGGTCATGGAGCATACCAAGAATGGTGCACCTATGTTCAATGAAAATAATTATGCACTCTGGAAAGGAAGAATGTAGGCCTATCTCTTTATGCAAGGTTACAAAGTATGGGACACTGTTCAAAATGGATTTACATCAACCACGGATAAAAAAGGTAAGAAGAATTTGGTAAATGATGAAAAAGCAAAGAATAGTAATATCAGTGGACTTATTAAATCTGCTTATCATAAGGTGTTGGGTTGTAAAACCGGAAAAAATGTATGGGAAAAGCTTGAGAATATTTATGCAGGTGACTCAAATTTCAAATAAGCAAAGCTTCAAATCTACATAGAAAAATTTGAGCGACTTAGAATGAAAGAAGATAACAACATTGTTGCATACTTCCAACACGATGATGAAATAACCAACACTCTGGAAGGATTGGGAGAGCTTGTTGACGAGAAGACTATTATACGAAAGATTCTTAGAACGTTACTAGTGAGATTCAACCCAAAGGTATCGATCTTAGAATATAGTGAAAAACAGGAAAAACTCAGCAAAGAGGAATTACATGGAGTTCTCAACGCATATGAAATGAGACTTGATGAAGAAGAGGGTACTTCGCATTTAGAAACTATGTTCGCTGCATATAAGAAAACCAATAAGGAGAAACAACCTTCAAAGGCACAGACCTGCACTTGAAAGTGTGAAGAAAAGGAAGATGATGAAGAAGGTCTTTCAGATGGAAAATATGTTTACTTTATGAGAAAAATAAAAATTGGTAAGGGAAAATTCAAGGGTAAAATTCCATTGATATGTTTCGGCTGTGGTGAGGTTGGGAATTTTGCAGCAAAATGTCCAAACAGAAGTGATGGAAACTCAGAAGAAAAGAAAGGCTTTAAGAAATTCAACAAGAAAAGGAAGAAGAAAGGATTCAAAAGGAACTTTCTCTCTAAATAAGATAGCTCATCATCTGATGAAGACAATGATAGCGAAGAAGAAGCCAATGAGAGAGTATTGTTTGTGGCCAAGCACATTAAACAAGAGGTATCAAACAACGAAGAAGAAGGGTTGACCATAGAATAATTTTCTAAGGAGGCAATCAAGCTTATAAAAGAGCTCAAGGCTGAGAAGATCGGTTCCAATACTCTTGAAGAACAAGTTCAAGGTCTCAAAATTGAAGTTGAAGAACAAAAATGTATTGAAGAGTCACTTCAAAATAAGTTGGAAGAAAGCAACCAAGAAAGGGAAGCATTAGAAGCCAAAGTAGTCTCGCTGCATAAGGAAGTGAAGAAGGGAAAAACTATCCAAAACTATGACAACAGCTCAAGGGCATGGGAAGAACTCATCAACAATTAACGATATTACAACGACAGAACTAGAATCAGTTAAAAAGAGGAAGAAGAAGGACCTTATACAACAAATTACAAGGAACCTATGAGATCTGACATGCATGTAGACTTCATTAGACAAGATTCACAAGAATAGCCTTGGAAGACAAATCCTCGATGAATATTTCCATTAAGGTAACAACATACTTTTTATGGCTATCGTTATTCATGTGGAAAATTTGGTCATAAAGTTGTAGAATGTCACACATACCCTAGGAACCAATACAATTCCAAGAGATCTGTCAAATATGAACCTCCCAGGGCTCAACGAAACATCAATAGATTTGAACATTTAATAAATAATATTGAATTTTACAAATGTCGAAACTTTGTACACATAGCCAGAGACTGGAGACTTGAAAATCCTCCAGAAGAATCTTCGAAACCACAAAACGAACAAACATGGAAGAAGAAGATAGATAATTGTGCTCTCGCTCTCAAGGCTCAAAACAATAAAGATGTGTGGTATGTTGATAGCGGTTTCTCAACACATATGACTGGAGATAGAAATAAATTTTTATCTCCGAAAGAGAAGAAGGATGTAACCATGTCCTTTGGAAATGATGGATCTTCAAATTTTATAGTATCAGGTACCGTCACTCTCGGAAGAAAAGATGCTCTAGCCAAGAATGTTCTATTGGTTGAAAACATGAATCACAATATTCTCTTTGTTGGACAAAGGTGTGATCAAGGACACACAATACTACTCAATTCCACAAAATGAGAAATCAGGAAAAGAAGCTATGGTGCAATTGTGGCTACAACATGTTGATCTCTAAACGACATATATGTTATGGATGAAGCAACTAAAGCATGTCTACTAGCTAAAAAGAATGATATAATATTTGGTAGCAATGATGATCAACTAAGTAAGAACTTTGCTACAAAGATGCAAAGTGAGTTTGAGATGTCTTTACTTGGTGAGCTGACATACTTCTTAGGGCTTCAAATATCTAAGAAAGAGAAATGAATATCTATATGTCAAACCAAGTACATCAAGGAAATTCTCAAGAAATTCAAAATGGAATATTCCAAAGCCATCCTTACTCCGATGGTAACAGGTTGCAAATTGAGCATAGACGACTCATCTAAGGATGTGGATAAGAGGTTGTACAAATCTATGATTGGTAGTCTTCTATATGTAACATCCTCCTAGCCAGATGTTATGCAAGCAGTTGCACAAGTAGTAGGATTCCAAGCAGCACCAAAAGAATCACATATTATTGCCGTCAAAATAATTCTTTGATATCTAAAGGGAACAAAAGAATATGGCTTGTGGTATCCCAAGGGTAACAATCTCATTATTCAAGCCTTTATAGATGCATATTGGGTAGGAAGCGTTGATGATCATAAGATTACTCATGAAGCATTTGAATATCTTCACCAGAATCTTGGGATTCTCCCAAGTTCTCATTAGATTTTCCTTATTCATAAAATAAAGGGGGAGTGGAAGTGTGTACAGGTCCACAGGATGGTTGTGTGTCACGGGGAGTTAACCTTTGCCATTAATGTCAAAGGGCGAGAGAATGGTGTAGGAAGAGGTGTCATGATCATAGTGGGAGTACTTGTGTTGCCATCAATGCCAAAGGGGGATATTGTTGATCAAAATTTGTCATTGATGTCAACCCAAGTAGCACCAGGGGCTACCCTGATATTTCATGGCAATTTTGACCTACCAAATTACTATATTCTAGGTCAATAATGTTTTTGAAGGTTTCTACTTGTCGAGATGTTTTTGTTGATATATGGAACACCACATAATTCTTCACGGTTTGAGAGATATTCATGTTTGAAGTTTGTAACCCCAGTTAGTGGGAAGCTGAAGGTTCAGAAGTTGAAATTTTTGTGAGGCAAAGCTGAAATCTTGAGGAAGCTCCTTTAGAAATTTCAGATAAAGGTGGACAACATTTATGGAGATATGATATGTGGAAGTCAATGTTTATGCAGGCTCCTGAAATTCATCTCAAAGAAGTGACCTTGGGAAAATCGTCATAACTCTCTCTCTGAGTATCGAATTGGAATGATGTAAAAAGTGGCGTATAGTGCACATAATTTAGTTTTCTCTCTATCAATTTTAGAGCCGAATGAAGAAACATTCACACGTTTCACACCATACAAGTTCTCTCTACCAAAGTAGTCCATAATTAGGGCATTGTGAGAGATTAGGCATAAATCTCCCTTGAAGAATCCAAATTGGGTCAGAACTATGGCATTGGAAAGAAGAGTCAAAGGAATACTAGATGACCAAAAATCACATATTGGGGATCTGAAATAACAGAGATACACCAGATTCAATATTGAGCTCATATAAGGCAAGAAAAAGCTAGGTCATGTGTTGTCAAGGGTTGCAAAGGACTAGAATTTATACGGCAGCAAAGAAAAGCAAGGTGTAGAATAGGGTAGCATGACAAGAACAACAATCAAGGTGTAGAACAGAGGCAATAAGTTCACCACAATAAGTCTTCAAGTCAGTAGCACTGCATACAGTCATTGTAAAGGTATCATTGTACTAAGTCATTTTAAATGCATCATTGTAAAAATTGTACAAGTGTCTATCTACCAAGAGTTGAATAGGTAGTGTTAGGAGATCTACGATCATCATTAGGTGGTTGTGTCATAGTTGGGGTTATGGTCTAGTTTGTTTTATTCTTCTACATCATCATATATCATTGTAAAGTGGACCATTTTCCCTGGTATGAGATTCCATTCTTGTTTTATTGTTATATAGGGTGGTAGGGTGGTGCTAGGCTGGTGCATGAAGTCACCAACATGTTCAAGCCTATAAAAAATTCAGGGTGGTAGGGTGGTGCTAGGGAGAGTTGTAGCTCATTGGGTGCTGGGGAATCTGTTCAATTGACTATTGAAGAATGTCAGGCATTGGAGCGTCCATCCAGTGGGAGCTGGAGAAGAATGATTTTCTAGATTCTAGGAATTTGGAGATTTATTTTAAATTGGAGTTGAATATTAAATAATTATTAGAAAATAATTCAAGTTTTGTTTTTCCAGGAGTGGGTTTCCACCTTAAAAATTGTGTGCATTTTCATTCCTTTTATTTACTGCTATCATTGTACAAACACTGATAATAATTGAAGATTAACTAATGCTCTGAAAGTTTAATAATAATACTAATTGAAAGGAATATTGATTCACCCCCCCCTCTCAATATTTCCAACAGTATTGATTTTAGGAATTTAAAAAAAACATGTTAGAAGGACAATTTTCCATTACCAAGCATACAACAAGTACTACAAATAGTAGCTGGTTCTGAACTTATGTCTTTTCTAGATGGATTTTCAGGATATAACCAAATTCTTGTACATCGAGATGACATATTAAATAATAAATTCAGGACTAAGTGAGGAACTTATGCCTATCAAAAGATGTCATTTGGGTTCATCAATGCAGGTGCCACTTTTCAAAGAGCCATGGACACAAATTTTAGAGGACTCATCAATAAATCAGTGGTTATTTATATAGATGACATTAAATTCTTTTCTAGACAAGCAACTAATCATGCGAATGACCTAAATCATGTCTTTGAGTGATGTAAAAAGTATGGAATTTTATTAAACCCAAAGAAGTCATATTTTTCTTTAGATGAAGGAAAACATTTAGGATTAATTGTGTCTAAGAGAGGTATCTATATTGATCCCGAAAGAATCGAAGAGATTAAAATAATTCCTTTTCCTCATAACAAGAAAGCTATGTAGTTGTTTCTTGGACAAATAAATTTTGTAAAAAGATTTGTCCCTGAATTTTCGCAAATAGTTTTACTTTTACAAACCATGATTAAGAAAAATGCAGTCTTTAAACGGGGACATAACGACTAAGAAGCATTTGATTTAATCAAACAATCCATTATCAATGCTCTGTTCCTAACTACCCCAATTTTCTTAATCATTTTACTTTATACACCTTTTCATCACATACACCTTATGTTGTTGTTTTGACACAGCTTAATGACCAACAAATTTAAGCACCAATATAATTTTTCAGTTCCAATTTGCAAGGCGCAAAACTAAATTATTCATCTATTGAGAAACAAGCGTTTGTTTTCTTTAAAGCTATAAAGTATTTTAGGCCATTTCTCCTTAAAACGCACACCAAAATAATAGTTCCATTCTCTGTAGTGAGACAACTATTGATGCAAAGAGAATTAGGAGAGAAAAGGGCTAACTGGGTTACTGTTTTACAAAAATATGATGTAGAAAGTAGACCTTCTAACATGAGCATCCCATTTAACATCATAGGAAGATCTAGGTAATAATGCACAACTATCAAAGGTAAGCCTCAATGACGTGCAATCTCAATACGTCGATCTCAAGTTTTATTTGAAAAATGGATATGCCCCAACTCACCTCAATTATAAAACAAAAAGTTCTTTGAGATTAAAGGCCAAGAAATATTAAATAATCAATGATGTATTGTTTAGAAGAAACTTTGATTCTGTGTTATTAAGATGCTTAAAAAAAACTGAAGCAAAGAAAGTTTTGCAGGAACTCCATGATGGACCAGCTGGAGGACATTTGGAGGAAATACAACAGCACATAAAATCCTGCATGTAGGTTACTATTGGCTTACACTTTTCAAAGAAGCTTATGAATATGCAAGAAAATGAAAAGTTTGTCAAAGTGCATTTGGAAGACAAAAGAAGCCAGCCTTCCCATTACAATGAGTTAATATCAAACAACCATTTGAGAAATGGGGATTAGATATAATCGGTGATATCGATCCTAACTCCTCCAAAAAATATAAATATATTCTCACTACTACATATTATTTTACTAAATTGGTGGAAGAAATTTCAATAAAGGTAGCCAACTCTGAGAATATTATTGAGTTCATTGACTAATTTATCATAACTAGGTTTGGTTTAGCTACTGCATTAATGTTTGATAAGCCATATTATTTCTCAGGAGCTGCTATGATCAAATTTGTAATCAAAATAGGTTTTAAACTTAAGTATTCTGCTAATTATTATCCACAAGGAAATGGTTTAGCAGAATCCACAAATAAAAACCCTATTATAATCATCAAACAAAATGTTGATCAAAACTAATGAAATTGGCACAAATCATTAACATTTTATCTTTGGGCAAACCGAATAACTCATAAGGCTTCCATTGGCACTTTTCCATTCAATCTTATTTATGGAAAAGAAGTTGTTATTCCTACCAATGTAGTTATTCTCCATTCAATCTTGTTTATGGAAAAGAAGTTGTTATTCCTACAAATGTAGTTATTCCTTCTATTTCCTTCGTTCAATTTATTTATGAATCACCTTCTTCTTCCTTCCAAGTAAGACAATTTCAAATTCTTAAGCTTGAAGAAGAAAGAGAAAAAGCTAAAGTTACTCATGCACATCATCAAAAAATAGTAAAAGCTTCATTTGATTCAACTTCTGTCACTCTGAAAAAATTTCAAATTAGTGATCTGGTATTGAAATGGCAGCAATCGCATGAGGAAAAAGGTAAACATACCAAATTTCAAAGACTGTGGCTAGGTCCATTTCAAATCATTGAAGAAATAGGCCCATCAATATTTTTATTGAAAGATATATCAGGAAAAAGATATTCTTTGCCTGCTAATGGGCAGATTTTAAAGAAATACTTTTCATAGGAGGTAACTTCCTTCTATTCCCTGTATATTACAGTATTTCCTTTTCCTTAGGAAAATAAAATTTACATAGTATTAATTTTTGGCTTTTCAAGTAAACATCTCATAAAATCTTTTTGATTTATCACTTATAGAAATAAGAATTGTTAAGGAAATAATTGAAAGATTCAAATATCAAATAGATTTTGTTTTACTGAAAGATGAAATTTCACTGAAGTTATTTATTCTCTGATGAACTCTTATCTTTATAAAGCATTGTTACTCTATTATCATTCAAGAAAAGAGTATTTAACACAATAAAGACTCTTTTACAGATAATAAATCTTAAAACTAAAAAAATTATCATCCAGAATCCTCAAAAGGACCAATGATTCACCCCATCCGGGAAAAATTATCAATTTTTAGAACGAAATTCAAAAAATTATGCTAAAAAACTTAGAAGACAATAAGTCTCACCAAGAGCTTGTTTACCATGTTCATAGGGAAATAGTTGAACTGACATTACCAATACTTCCTACCAAAACAGGGTAATGACTTGAGATTATATCAAGAGGAAAATGGGTTTGATCAAGAGCCAACTTGATTAGTTTAATTACAACCAATGAATGGCATTGTCAATATTTGGTTACAAAACTAAGACAATGGATTTTAAGTAAATACAAATTCAATTAGAAAAAAAAATCTAAAAAAAAAAACAAGTTCCCAAAGCGATAAAGTATATAAAGTTGAAATTTATTTTTGAAAATTGTAAGAAAAACTGGATGGGATAGTGAATCATTGTTGGGTAAAAGGTAACCCTACCAAAAGCTTAAATTTCCTATTGGATAAGAATGTTCTACCTGTGATAAAAGAGTATATATTTATAAAGCTAATATGAAAGAGCCACCTGCTTCGTCTTTTTCAATTGAGTAATGACTGATATAGATACTCATACGTTTATTTTTAAAGAGGAATTCTTATGAATTATAATTAAGAGATATTTTATTGCTTAGTGAGATGTTATTTATTGAAATTCATTCCTGCAACTATTTTTATTTCGAAAACATTTTTAGAAATTTCAAAAGTATAATCAGAGATAGCTGGTTCTCCCAAGTGAATCGCCAATTGTTCTACTATACAACAGCCCCAATTTTCTTTCAATAAATGTGAACCCTTTAAAATAAATATAAAATTTATAAACTTAATTTTATCTTAGCTTAAGTATAAAAAATTTAAGAAATAAAGCTCTTTCCCTTTTTGTTTTGATTTCTTAGTGCTCATCACAAATCGTAATTTCCAAGTCAAAAAAATTAAAAGTAATAATATTTGTGAGATGCGATATGCGCTATAAACTTATTCGAGTCATACAAAAATCCCGTTATAAATCCTTTAAACACCTCTTTAAAATGAAATCACATCGTGCCTTGTAAAAATAATCAACTTGTGACAATTCGGTAAAGGATGCGATGAGTCAGACCTAACGGATTAATAAAAGAAATAATCATAAAATTTTGAAAATCTGGTAAAGCGCCTCGACATGATTCCTTGGCACACTTCTCATTTCACAGCAAATAACAAAATGCAAGTTTTATTACCATATGGAAATTGCGATTTGCGATTTGCGCAGATCACATTTCACGAAATTCATTGGTAACGGAAAACATAATTAAAAGTAATGGTTTAGAGTTGTGATATGCAATATTGATAGTTATTGCTCAAGTGCGTGAAATGAATCATATCTAATCAATCAGATATAAGATCTAATGTCTTAAGTTGATCGAATAGACATTTTACGTAAAGGTGTGTAAGGGATTTGATAGGAATAATTATGGGTGATTAACGACATTTAATGGGAGTAAGGTTTGAAAGATTGATATCTACTTCGAGCATTTTTTGAATGATTGAATGCCATATTTTTTATTATATTAGTTTTAACTCTATCCTTCTCTCCATTCATCTCAGATCTAAAATTTTCTCTGTTCACTTGAATTTAGGAAACCGCTTAACGGAGTAAGGATAACACAAATGAAGAAGAAAGGCAAGGAAATTTCCCAAACATCAGCTATTGAAAACTCAGACATGTCTGCCTTAATATTAGATACTACCTGCAACAAGGATTGTGGCAGTTCCTCATGTGAGGCAATGTACCAACTCTTCGAGAATGAACAGCCAAGGGTAATAACTAAAATTGCTACAACATATGCATCAGTTTCCTTAGAAATGTCTTATTTTGACGTTGCATGCTCATTTCCTCACAAAATAGAAATGAGGCCGAAGATTTTCCCATATACAGATATGGTTAAGTGGGTAATTAACCACCTGAACATAGAAAATAGGAAATTTAAGAATTAAAAGGAGGATAACTTTGGTTCATTCACGGCAGAATATTTGAGGAAAATATACCACTTACCCATCCCACAACATAACTATGACAAACCTTTTGTCCAAAGCTTGAAAAAGAAACATATAGATCTGATAAAAGCTATAAAGGAATGGAAGGATGACCAAGGCAAGCTGAAACGAGACAAACTCGGTATGTACCTGATAACACAATTACCTTCCCCTTATTGCTATGTTGCTGGAATGTTGTGTATATTGTTTGCAAAGCCTGATACTACTAGATTTTCTGTAGACTGGGTCCTATTAATTGATGCAATAGTCAATTATTTACTTTTTAATTAGGCAAATATCATGTCTGATAATTTAGCCAGAAATATCATGGAGTATAAAAGTAAAAGAAGTGTTTCCTCTAGTGCAATATCCCCATTTTACATGAGTGCCTATGTCATGGACACAATTTACTTTTGTTCGAGTTTTCCTACCATGGGATGGAAGTGGACAACCCAAGACCCCACTCCAATCCATATATACCATAGAGCCCTTTGGGAGTTGGATTTTCATCTACATTTTTACAAAATTTGCAATATAGTTATGCTACCTATGCATCATTGTTGGAAAAATATTGAGAGGGGGGGTGAATCAGTATTTAGAGCTTATATCTTGATTTAAATTTTTTCTTTTGCAGAATTGCATACGTGGCTTTTATGAACTGAACTCACGTATACACGCGGATATGCTGAAATAAACTCGCGTATACTGATATAAATTTCTAGTTTATAAAGTATCTCATAAAAATACTTTAAAACAGATTTACCAGTTATGCATCAGGTTAGATAAACAGGAAATATGTGCAGTAATAGCAGTATAAAACATCACATAAGTGGAACACACATGTACACCAGTATTTAAGGTGGAAACCCAATTCGGGAGAAAACCACCACCACTGACGTCTTTGTCTTCAATATTTATTATATGGAAAACCGTTTACAATATTGTACTGATGCAGACTCATATCAGTACGTAGGCTTCTAACTGCAGAATGATACAACCTTCACTTGTTTACCAGCTGCTACTGGAAGGGAGCTCCAACCCCCTGATCTCGTTTACCAGCCACTCCTGGAAGGGAGCTTCAACCCCCTGAATATAACACCAGCTTCTACGGGTAGGAAGCTTCTACTTCCATACTGAAGGCTTCAACCCTCAAACCCACTGTAGACCACATTTCATCAAAATTCATACTGGATCAAACAGCTTCAACACAACCCTTTATCAACAATCATAAACTTTGCCCAACACTTCAATTAGAACAGTGAAAACACTGTGACCAGAACTTCAGAAATAACCCAAACTTCAGAATAGATATGCAGATGCAAACTCAACCTTGAACAGTCATTGATTCAAATAGCATACGCTAATTTGCTTCACTGAAGCTGTGTACATATGTGCTTTCCTGTACATCAACCCGCGTATACTTCTGTGTATTTAATTCTTCAGAAAACCCTAACTTCCATACACGCTTTTCATGAAGCGAACCCGCATATATACGCACTTTTGTTGAAACCAACTAGCGTATAGATTTGTAAAAAATAAAATTTTCAGAACATACTAGATCTATAAGACTTACCCATATTTTTTCATTTTCTTCAGCAGACTTGCGCTAGTTCTTCATCATTCCTTCAGTAGGTCATTCTAGAGATTCATCATCATCAGATCTAGAGATCTTGAACCATCATTATATCCATGGGTGCATCATATATTCAGATCTATCAATTAAGAATAGAGTTCATCCATGTAGATATTCCTTAGAGAAATTTATTTATCAATAACCCTTACACATGCACACCTAATACTATGATCTCCTTCTCCTTATATAGATTTATCTTTTACCAATACCATGAGTCAAAACCACTCAACTGCTGATGGTATTCTTGGACGGAATCAAATAGACAATACAACGCTCAATACTGTGGGCTAATACCATGGTAATGCCCCTTGGTATCATAATTTTAGAGCACAAAAAGCATACATGACTTGGAGCATTATTTTCCGCGTATATACGCAACTTTTCTTCATAAAAACTGCGTATATGCTAACCCTGAATGTATACGCGGGTTGCCTTCACAAAAGTAGCATATACATTGCATCCATACGTGGGTTTCCTTCTCAAAAGTAGCGTATACATTGTGACATATTATATTTATCATTTCTCTGGCACTTACTAGAATTCTTTTCTCTATCACATCTGAACTAATCTGTAGATACATTATTCTTACATCTTTAACACATAGGTTGCTTATCATAGGCAACTGAACTGATCTATAGATGCATCATTCTTACATCTTTAACACATAGGTTGCTTATCATAGGAAAATCTTCAAGTAGGTTTCCATCAAGGACAAATTCATCAAGTAGGTTTCCATCAAGGACAACACATTACATCATATTGCCAACAATCTCCCCCTTTGGACTTGATGGCAACCATAATGGTGTTTGATCACCACAACAAATAGATACATTAATTATAACCATTATTCAAGCACCATGATACTCTCCCCCCTTGACATCAAGGGCAAAGGGTGGATCAAAACAAATACAAGGTTGCTCTTCCCTTGTAGAAAGATGAGCTCTGTAGATCTGAAGTGCACTGAACTTACCATGCTCCCCTTGAGTTCATGCTGAATCTTTAGACAGATTTTTCAATGAAGTACATGAATCTATGACTCAACCAAGTATGACCATCCCTATCACCAGGGACTCATACTTACATCACTGATCCAACCAAGTGGAATTACATATTTGACTGAACTACCCAACCAAGTGGGTTTACAAATTTTGACTCAACTAGCCAACCAAGTGGGTTTACAAATTTGAACAAGTCCTTACATGACTGAATATAACAATTTTCATCATAGATCTCAACATGAATTTTTCATCAAATGAATTTTTATAAACAAGACCAATGAATCTCAATCATGATATTAGACCACAACCAAAACTTAAAATGACAACAATGCATCCTTTCTCACAAGACAAGTGCTCCCCCTTAGCTTGTGCACCATGAAAACTTTCAGCAGCAAATCATTAAGGAATCTTCAAAAAATTTAGAGAATGAAACAGAAATGTAAGAACTGGAACATCACCAGAGGTACCCAACAACACTGCAACCGTTCTGAAAATGTTGACCCCGAAAATTATGCCAGCAAAAATCCATAAGCATCTTTCTGTATATAAACTCGCGTATATATACGACTGTCCTTTATGAAATCCACGTATCCAATTTAATTTTCTGAATTTAAGCATATCTGATATTCTGAGTGGTAGAGACAACTCATAGCTTTTGTCTGAGATATTTGAATGCTTCCCTGGGAAGAGGTTTAGTAAATATATCAGCAACTTGTTCTTTGGAGGGAACATATTCCAATTTCACGTTTTGTTCAAGCACTTGTTCACGTAAGAAGTGATACTTGATAGGAATGTGCTTGGTATTGGAATGCATTACATGATTCTTTGAGATGCTAATGGAACTTGTATTATCACACATAATGGATATGGTAGGTGAACATTTGATTTAAATGTCTTGTAAAGTCTGCATCATCCAAAGAAGTTGTGTGCAACATGATGCGATAGCCACATATTCTACTTCTGCTGTAGATAATGCAATAGAGCTTTGCTTCTTTCTGAACCAAGATACTAATCGGGGCCCCATATAGAATACACCACCACTAGTGCTCTTTCGATCATCAACATTTCCAACCCAATCTGCATCAATGTAAGCATGAAGAGTGAGATCAACATTATTTGGATACCATAGTCCAAAGTCTTGAGTTCCTTGTATATATTTGAATATTATTTTTATAGCCTGAAGGCAAGACTCTTTTGGATTAGATTGGAATCGTCCAACAATACCAACTGCATGCATAATGTCTGGTCTTGTCCTGGTTAGATAAAGTAGACTTCCAATCATGGATCTGTATTCTGGTTGATTCACTGTGGGAGAATCATCATGAGAATTGAGGTTACACCCAATTATCATTGGTGTACTTACAGGTTTGCAGTCTTCCATCCCATACTTCTTCAAAATTTTCTTGAGGTATTTTGTTTGAGATAAAAATATGCCATTGGTTGCTTGTTGCACTTGTAAGCCAAGAAAAAATGTTAGTTCCCCAAGTAAAGACATTTCAAATTCTTGTTGCATAACAGAAGCAAATTTCTGACTCATGGACTCTTCATTACTTCCAAAAATGATATCATCAACATATACAACCACAATCAATAGTTTATCATTTTTAGTTTTTGTGTATAATTTGTTATCAGCAGAACCCTTTGAAAATCCTTGTTGATGAAGATATTTGTCAAGACGATAATACCATGCCCTTGGAGCTTGTTTGAGACCATATAAAGAATTTTTAAGTTTACAAAAAAGTTTTTCATCATTGCCCAAAATGAATCCTTCTAGTTGTTCTATATAAACTTCTTCTTCTAGATCACCATTGAGGAAAGCAAATTTAACATCCATTTGATAAACTTTTATTTGTTGAAAGCTTGAAAAAGCAAGAAACATTCTGATGGCTTCAAGTCTAGCTACAAGAGCAAATGTTTCTTCAAAGTCTATACCTTCTTGTTGAGCATAACCTTTACAAATAAGTCTAGCCTTGTTTCTAATAACATCTCCATTTTCATTTAACTTGTTCTTGAATATCCATTTTGTTCCAATAACATTTTTATCGTGAGGTCTTGGAACTAGTTCCCAAGTATGATTCTTTTCAATTTGATCAAGTTCTTCATTCATGGCTTGAATCCAACATTCATATTTTCTAGCTTGATTGAAATTTTGTGGTTCAATAGTGGATACAAAAGCTAAATAGCTAGTAGACCCTACAAAATTTCTTCTTGTTTGGACACCTGATCCCTTTTCTCCCAAAATTTGAGATTATGGATGATTCTTTTGAACATACCTGGATGGAGCCTTTACAGATAGAGCTTCTTCTGCTGCTTCATTTGGTTCACCTTCTATATTATCTCTATTAGATGCAAGAAGATATACATCATCATCATCTTCATTTGTTGTTTGAATTTCTCCTTTTGGAGATGAGAGGGATTCATCAATTACAACGTCAATGCATTCAACAATCTTACGAAGTCTCTTATTGTAACATTTATATTATTTACTTCTAGAAGAGTAGCCAAGAAATATTCCTTCATCTGCTCTAGGTTCAAACTTGCCAAGATTTTCATCATTGTTCTTGATAAAACATTTTCTTCCAAAAAATTTAAAATGCTTTACAGTGGGAAGATTACCATACCAGAGGTCATATGGAGTTTTATCAATATTTACACGAACATGTGCTTTGTTAAGAATATTTACTGTAGTATGTGCTTCTTCTCCCCAAAATGTGTCAGGTGTTCCTAAATCACCAAGCATAGCTCGAGCCATCTGTTGAACTATTCTATTCATTCTTTCTGCCACTCCATTTTTTTTTGGGGTACCAGCTACAAAAAACTGTCTTTTTATGCCATGTTGTTCACAAAAATCAAAGAATTCATCTGATATATATTCACCTCCACGATCAGATCTAAGACACTTGATTTTTAGATCTAATTCATTTTCAACCAATGCTTTGAAGATCTGAAATTTTTCGAATGCTTCATCTTTGTGCTTTAGCAACCCAATCCAACACATTCTAGAAAAATCATCAATAAACATAATATAGTATTGTTCTCCACGGGGTGAAATTTTTCTCATGGGTCCACATATATCAGTATGAGTGAGTTCAAGAGGCTTACTTGCTGATCCTTCCTTGGCATTAAATTGCACTCTGGTTTTCTTACCGAATTGGCAAGTTTTGCATATGGTACTTTTAGGTAGAGTAATATTGGGAAGATCACGAACAACTTTGAGTCTGCTAGATTTGTTGATTTGAGAGAAGCTCAAATGCCCCAATATTCTATGGCATAACCAATTTTTTGAAGATTTACCCAAGTAGCATTGTTCTTTACGGCTTTTAAATACATACAAATTTCTTGGTGTTCTATTTCCTTTTATGTTGTGAAACCAGCTCCAAAAATAGAAGAAAAGAGATATCAATGCCTTAGAAATAAGCCACTTCGAGGGGGAAACCTCCAATACATTACATGAATGAAAAATTCTTGGATGATACAAATTACAAAACCTCCTTTCTATATATAGGAGTCCATGGGGCCATAATTTAATCCTAGTGGGGCCCCAATGTAATCCTAGACGACCTAACAATAATAATTTAAGGGCACAATAATAACAATATGAGGGTTACAGGGGTACAATAATAACAATAAGGGGTTACACTAACAACAATAAGGGACATCTATACTAGTATTATAGGGACCTAACATGCCCCTCTCCTTCAAAAAGTGTTGTCCTCAACGTTTGAGTAGCTCTAGGTGCTTCTGTATAAAATTATCATCCTCCCATGTAGAATCTTCAGTGGGTAAGTTCTTCCACTTGATGAGATACTCTGAAATTGATCGATTCCATAGCTGTCAAGTTCTTGTTTCCGTGACCGCTTCAGGTTCCAATATGATTTTTCCTTCCTCATCAAGTTCTGGCAATATTGTTTGAAATGGAATATTTTCACCTATAACCTTCTTTAAGCATGAAACATGGAAAACTGGATGCACTCGTGAAGAAGCAGGAAGCTCCAATTTGTATGCCATAGTACCAATCTTTTGCAACACCTTGTAAGGACCATAGTACTTTAGCGATAATTTATTATCCTTCTTAGCTTGCTTGAGGGACATTTGTTTGTATGGTTGTAGCCGTAAAAGTATCCTACATCAAAAATTCTCTCCCTGCGATGTTGATCTTCTTGTTGTTTCATTCGATTTTGTGCCAAATTCAGGTTGTCCTTTAAGAGTTGGAGAACTTCTTGTTGATGCTCGATGTGATCTTCCACTACTTGAACCTTTGAATTTTCTCTTAAATATGATGTGATGGATGGTGGATGATATCCATAAAGTGCCATAAATGGGGTCATTTTTTCTGCAATATGGAAGGAAGTGTTATACCACCATTTAGCGACAGGTAACCACTTTACCCATTGTGTTTGTTTATCAGATCAAAACAACGAAGATATCCTCCCAAACATTTTTTTACTATCTCAATTTGACCATCAGATTGAGGATGATAAGATGAGCTATGAGCTAATTGAGTAACCAAACAAGAAAATAACTCCGTCCAAAAATTTCCAGTAAAAATGGGATCTCTGTCACTCACAATAACCCTTGGGTTTCCATGTATCTTTTGAATTGTGTCCATAAATGTAGTAGCAACTATACTTGCTTTAAATGGATGAGATAATGCGCAAAAGTGTGCATACTTGGTAAGTCTATCAACTACCACCACGATGACTCTCTTTCCTTCGAACTTAGGTAAACCTATGATAAAATCCATTGAAATCTCCTCCCAACGTTGACTTGGAATAGATAAATGTTGTAGAAGTCCTAGGGTCTTAATTGTCTCAACTTTATTCTGCTGGCAAACCAAACATTCTTCCACAAACTTTTGAATATCAGATTTAAGGCCATCCCAAAAAAATTCTTTCTTCACCCTATGGTAAGTTTTTAAAAATCCGGAGTGTCCTCCTAAAGGAGAAGCGTGCAATTCCAAAAGAATCTTTGGTTTTAGTTTGGAATTCTTACAAAGATATAAGCGATCTTTGTACCATAAAGAATCATTTTTCCAACTAAATGTATCAGATGTACTAGGATCTTGCTGCAAATTTTGAACGAGTGCCCATACTTCTTTATCCTTCTTCCATTCATCTCTTGCTTTGGTTATTCAATCTGGTTGGATAATAGAAATGGCACAAAGCAATGCTTCCACCTCTTCATTCTTTCTTGAGAGTGCATCTGCAACAACATTAAGCTTCCCTTTTTTGTAGATTATTTCAAAGTCATAACCCAACATCTTTGTGACCCATTTTTGCTGCTCTTCTAAAGATAGTCTTTGTTCCGAAAAGTGTTTAAGACTATCGTGATCAATTTTTACCTTGAAGTGTCTTCTCATTAAGTAAGTTCGCCATTTATTTATTGCATGCAGTATTGCTAACATTTCCTTCTCATAAATAGGTTTCTGTAAATACTTTAATTTGATTGGATGACTTTCAAAAGCAACGGGTCTTCCTTCCTGCTTTAAAACAACACCAATTCCATTTCCTGAGGCATCACATTCCACAATAAAGGTTTTTGTGAACTCTGGCGTAGCTAAGACCTGCGCTAGGCACATTGCCTCTTTAAGATGTTCAAAGGCCTTAGTTGCTTCAGGAGTCCATGAAAATGCATCTTTCTTCAATAATGTTGTTAGAGGTGCTGCTATTCTCCCATAATTCTTAACAAACTTGCGATAATACCTCGTTAACCTGAGAAATCCTCGCAAATGCTTTATGGTTGTGGGTAATTTCCATTCCTTAATGGCTTTAATTTTGTTAGGGTCTACCTTAACACCCTCGTGAGATACAATATGACCCAGATATTCCACCTCTTTTACTCCAAAGAAACATTTGGATGTTTTTGCATATAATTGTTTCTCCTGCAATAGTTTGAGCACCTGTCAACATGTTCAACATGATCCTTCCAAGACCTGTTGTAGATTAGTATATCATCAAAAAATACTAGCACAAATTTTCTAAGGAAGGGTTTGAAAATGGAATTCATCGACCCTTGAAATGTAGAAGGTGCATTGGTAAGGCCAAAAGGCATGACCAAAAATTCATAATGACCCTCATGAGTTCGAAATGCTGTTTTTGGAATATCTTCAGTCTTCATTCTAATTTGATGATATCCTGAATGAAGATCCAACTTGTTAAAATAAATTGCTCCATGTAATTCATCCAATAATTCATCAATCACAGGAATGGGAAATTTATCTTTAATGGTGAGCTTATTGAGCTCCCTATAATCCGGACACATTCGCCATGATCCATCCTTCTTGTGTACCAATACTACGGGAGCAGAGAAAGAACTTTGACTAGGTTGAATTATACTTGCCTCTAACATTTCTGCAATCATATGTTCAATTTCGCTCTTTTGGAAGTAAGGATATCTATAAGGCCTGATGTTTGGAGGAACACTTCCTGGAATCAAATGAATAGCATGATCATGATCACGAATAGGTGGGAGTCCTTTGGGAGTTTCAAACACCTTGGAATGATTGTCCAAGACTTGTTGGAGATATGTAGAAATAGATGATTTTGATGTTGGAACTTCTAGTGAGCATAATTGTGCAATTACACCTCGTTGTTCTTTCTTTAGAAGCTTTGTCATGACATTAGAGCTTATTATCTTTCCTAGCTTCCCTGCAATACCTCGTAATTCAACTTCCTTTCCTTCTGAAAAAAATTTCAAGAAAAGTTCTTGAAAATTAAAAGCTACCGTCCCCAAATATTGTAACCATTGTACTCCTAGTGCAACATCAACACCTCCCATAGGAATGGAAAGCATTGGACTATTCAATACATATTCCCCCATGGTTAGCTTGATATTATGTGTAATGTTCCAAATTTTATGGAACATTAATTTTTTTTAAGGAGATGAATAAAATGGGTAGGGGACCAATTCTTTGCATGAATAAAGAACAAAAATCCTCTAAGTATGAAAGAGGATCATATTGGAGCTGGATTTCACACCTCCATGTGTGAAAGGAGGTTTTTACATAAGGGTTTGGCATGAGTTGGAAAGCACTAAGTGGGACAACGTAGGAGGGAAGCTTCTAGAGGGAGGAAACCATAATTCAAAGTAGGGCCCATGGAGGGAAGGCTCACTTGTTTAAAAGAGGAGCAAGGCAGCCATTGAGATTATCTTTGGATCATTTTAGATACTTGTTGCTGCCTCTTGCTGTTCAGCAGAGCTGCAATGCCTTCAGGCACGATGGAGTCCTCTTGAGGATTTCCTCTCCTTCTTGAGGAGCTCATGAAGGATTGCAATACATTCCCCATTCTCAGGCATTCAGGCCATAGCTTCAACCATCTACATCAGTGCAGTTTGCAGCAGATATTGTGCAGTGTTGTTGGGGAGGTTTCCATACACCATCCGGAGCTAGTTCTTTAGTGGAGAGAGGTTCCATCCATTGGGAGATCAGAAAAGGTGGTTCTTGAGAATTTCCCACCATATTTGGCATCAGGCCAAACAAATTCCATCATTGGCAGCGTAGTCCCTTCACTAGACAACGATATTCAGAGAGGAGATTTGCTGTGAGGGATTGACAGTCACTTGGAGGGAAAGTCTTGGGTGAAAGGATCAACCTTTCACTTCAGATTTTCATTTGAGAAGGTTTCTTCATCAATAGTAGCTATTTCAGCCTTCTCCATCCATTTCCAACTCTTGAGTTGCAGCAGCTACTGCAACTCTGGCATTTTTGTATTGTAGTGTTTTTCTATAGATTTCAACCAATCCTCTTAAAGGATTGATGTTATGTATTTTCAGGGGTTGAGAGCTTGATCCCCCACTTTATTTGAGCCTATAATTTATATATATTTGTATTTATATAATTTATGCAACATTTCCTCATATAATTGCACAGTCATGGTCTAGGGCTTCCTTAATGCAGGAGAGTTTCTCAGATTTCCTTGTACAATTTCCTTGAGGCTTGTGGTGCCTTACTTGAGTGATCATTTCCTCAAGAATTTTTATATTTTATTGCTGCTATGATCTAATATGATGACCATTGGATTCTCTGACATTTCATGTGTATATGATTCACTGCTATTTTCCCATTTGATGTATTTTTTATTGCTGTAGCTACAATGTTGGGGTTATATTAAGAGATTCCTAATCTTGTTGTGTTTCCCTCTTGGGGATATTGTCCCTTGAAAATCAATCTATAGACAGAGTCTGCTAGTGGTCCAGGTATCCTCTGGAGCTCATCCTTTGTTAAAAGGTGACAAATCCAGTAAATTCCCCTGCAGTCTATCTCTGGAATAGATTTTCTTTGTCGATTGACAATGTTTCTGAAAAAGGAACATTATAGTGGTATCAGAGCATCGAACTTGGCATAGCCTGTGAGTTCAATTTTAGAGGAGAATGATGAAGAATATAAGACTGATCTCATCTAATTTTGGAATAAAGAAAAGCCTCCCTAAGGAGGAGGAGAATAAAAGGGGAGAAGAGGAAGGTCCATGCACTTCCTATTCTCTTGAAGACCAGCATGGGAGATGCTTGGATTTCCAGATTTTAAGCAAGTACCTGGGTGACTATAAACCCCATTCTGCAGCATTCAGGGGAGCTACAACGTTCCCAAAGTATATTCAGCAGATGGAGGAGAGAAGGCCCTATGGAAAAAGAGAAATCAGAGGCAATAGGCTTCTATTGTCTACATTTTATGGGGTTACTTCAGCTAAAGCTTGGGAGAAGAAGATGGGGGAATTTTTATTGCTGCATCCAGTGGCAGAGAAAGAAGCAGTGGAGATGGCATCACTGCACATGGAGGAGGAAACCTCTGTTTTGTGGTTCAAACCCTTGGTCCATTGAAGGGTGAGTTATTTTGCAGTATTTGTTCAAAGGTTGATCCAAACCTTTGATGGAGAAAGAACAAAGGAATAGAAGCTCACACCACCATGGGAGGAGTATTGCACCAACACTGCTACAACTTTGGAGGAGTAGCCTTATACATCTATGGATGAGATAGCCATCGCATTAGAAGAAAAATCCATTGTAGCCACACAAGAAGGTCCCAAGATCCACCAAGGTGTGAGTAAAGTTCCACTTTCTATTTCAGTAAATAATCTTAAGGATGGTGGAATTTCATATGAAGAGGTCCAAGGATCAAATCGTATGGCCACTTTAGGGCCTCATGATTGCACTGCATTGTGCAAAGGGTTCAAGGAGGAGATGAACCTTCATCCTCATACATATTTTATGAGTTGAATTTAGCCTTTAAGGTTGGAGTGTGAACTTTTGGAGGATGAAGTAAACCATGACACCTCCATGAAGAATCATGAAACAATTTGTGAACCGGAGGAAGAGACAACTGCTACATCATTGGAGGAACCAGCAGTGTTGTTGAACATGGGTTGAGAGGAGACATCACCTCCATCACATTTGGATCCTCATAGATCCAACATAGTCATGGATGAAAGGCCTTTCCTAAGAGGTCTCCAAGGAGCTGCATTTCAAACTCTCATGAAATGCAAAGAGCAAGAGTTGATTTGGGAGGATGGTAGCCGTCATGGGAGGAGTACCAAAAGAATGGAAAAGAGATGGCAGGATACTTGCATCATTGAGCAGCATAGAGTATGGATGCATGATGTTGATGTGATACTCATATCATCCATTGTGTCTTCATCACATGAGTTGTATGACTAAAGTATGGGAAGGCAGCAAAATACTTTGTTGCTTTGCTTGGGAGAGCAAGGGTAGAATTGCTCTCATACTTTACAAGATGTTGCAGGAGGAGGAAGTGGCATTATCTCCTTGAATTTAAATTATAGGGATGTACTTCCACATTGGGAGGGGCTTCTTATATATTTCAAAATTATGAAAGATATATTTAAAAAAGAGCATGTTAAAGAATGGAGCTTGATATTGATGAGAGCCTATGGGTATAGGCCAACAACGTTGTCTCTTTGGAGCAGTGACCTATGGATGAAGTGCGCCCAACGGAAGTGTGGTGGTTCCATAACCCACAGGTCTCAGGATCATTTCATATTTGTTGCACTTGATGGAAAAAGAGGAGGTGAGATGGATGAGGTAGTATATGGAGTCATGTATTACTATGCTACATTCTTCTTGACTTGGATTCCCAAGCACGAGAAGAAGGATCTTCTTGCAACACCTAGTTCATTCCTCTCCATGGGAGCATGCCAAACAATCATGGAGGGTTCATTCACAGATCCATACATCGTCTTACTCCCAGTATATGGTAATAAATATGTTTTTACATTGGCTGATTTGTATACTCTTACCATTATTTTGCAGTCCATGGCTCTACAAGAGGGCAAGCTTTTCAGATTGCTCCATGGACAAAATTGGGCCAATTTGTATGATGGAGACAGCCATCCTTTATATGGCCTTGGGAAAGTGTTTTCTTTCATGTATGATCAGTTGATACACTCAGCCATTTTCTATTCATCAGTAGCTATCATGACATACATAACTGTTCATGTAACACAAAAAAACTTGCCATTTGATTTTCTAAAGCAGCAGTTTGGAAAACTGCGCTGTCACTTTTCGGAAAATTGTTGGTACATTATTGCAACACATGAAACCTTCAGAATTTTCCACACTGTATTGTTGATCATGACTTCCTTTGTTGATATGGATTATATTTGTATAATAAACATGATTATGAGAAAGACACATGAGTTGGATGTGTCCTTAAGTGAGAAAAACTCTCACATTTTCTGCAATGCATGTTCTAAAGGGAACATGAGAGGAGGCATGGCTATAGCCACATATTTTCTCATTTGTGGGGAGAGCCATGGGCTTGGTAATGTTATCCATCCATTGTATGTATATGGGCAGGTGTTTGACCTTATGTTGCTGATTCACTCATCTATTTACTATCTAGTAGTAGATGTGATATTTGTTGTGCAATACTTTCGATGTTATTTTCTGCAGCTGCAGTGGATGAGGTTGCATTATAACCCTATGAGGCATTGTTTGCACTTGCTGCACATGGTATAACCTAGAAAAAACATGTCATGGGGGCATTCTATGGTGATTTTTTCCTATTCATCATAGATGACATGTCTTGGGCTAGCCAGACTATCATTGATGGAGGGGAGATATTTGGGGGATTACTCTTCATTTTGCCACTTGAGGGCAATACTTTTTGTAGCCCAGGATCAGAATACATTCCACACCTGTAATAAGTGGGGGAGAGAATAGCATGGGGCAAGTTATAGTGCTTGCCATGATCAAATTTTCAATCCACCTTCATTTCTGGAGCTCAAGGTGGAGGGAGATTTTCCATGAGTTGCCTTGTTAGGTGGCAGCTTATTTTTCATGATTTGTGGCTTGAGGATGGGAGATTAATATGGGGATGATAAATCCCATTATATATCAGACCTCAGGCCTCAAGGAGGTCCTTGGAAAACACTTTGTTTCTTCATGGATTTTTGTTTCTACATGATAGCTATTTAGGAATGTTCACCCCAAGGCTAGATTGCATTTTTTGGAGGGACAGTTTGGAGACTTGATTGCTATATGGAATACTTTCCTTGAGGAGATCATCACATAAGGATGCTACAAGAGGAAGGGCAGAAAGAAACTCAATTCATCCTTGCAATTAATTGAGGGCAAGCAATATTTTGAGAGGGGAGGACTGTAATGTTCCAAATTTTATGGAACATTAATTTTTGTTAAGGAGATGAATAAAATGGGTAGGGGACCCATTCTTTGCATGAATAAAAAAAAACATCTAAGTATGAAAGATGATCAATTGGAGCTGGATTTCATACCTCCATGTGTGAAAGGATTTTTTTTCATAAAGGTTTGGCCAAGGTTGACCAAGTCAAACTGCATTGGCATGAGTTGGAAAGCACTAAGTGGGACAACGTAGGAGGGAAGCTTCTAGAGGGAGGAAACCCTAATTCAAAGTAGGGCCCATGGAGGGAATTCCACTTTTTTAAAATATGAGCAAGGCAGCCATTGAGATTATCTTTGGATCATTTTACATCCAAGTCTTAGAGACTTGTTGCCGCCTCTTGTTGTTCAGCAGCGCTGCAGTGCCTTCAGGCATGAGGGAGTCATGTTGAGGAGTTCCTCTCCTTCTTGAGGAGCTCATGAAGGATTTAACTCCATTCCCCATACTTAGGCATTTAGGCCATAGCTTTAGCCATCTACATCAGCTCAGTTTCTGCAGCAGATATTGTGCAGTGTTGCTGGGTGTTGCTGGGGAGGTTTCCATACACAATCTGGAGCTAGTTCTTTAATGGAGAGAGGTTCCATCCATTGGGAGGTCAGAAAAGGTGGTTATTGAGAATATCCCACCATATTTGGCATCAGGCCAACCACATTCCATCATTGGCAGCGCAGTCCCTTCACTAGACAACATTACTCAGAGAGGATATTTGTTGTGAGGGATTGACAGTCACTTGGAGGGAAAGTCATGGGTGAAAGGATCAACCTTTCACTTCAGATTTTCATTGGAGAAGGGTTCTTCATTAGAAGTAGCTATTTCAACCTTTTCCATCCATTTCCAGCTCTTGATTTGCAGCAACTACTGCAACTCTGACATTTTTGTATTATAGTGTTTTTCTATAGATTTCAGCCAATCATCTTAAAGGATTTATGTTATGTATTTTCAAGGGTTGAGAGCTTTCTCCCCCACTTTATTTGAGCCTGTCATTGCTATATCTTTTTATTTCTATCATTTATGTAGTAGTTCCTCATAAAAATGGACAATCATGCTCTAGGGCTTCCTTTATGTAGCAGAGTTTCTCATATTTCCTTGTACAGTTTCCTTGAGGCTTGTGGTGCCTTACTTGAGTGATCAATTCCTCAAGAAGTTGTATATTTTATTGCTGCTATGATCTAATATGATGAACATTGAGTTCTCTAGCATTTCATGTGTATATGATTCACTGCTATTTTCCCATTTGATGTATTTGTTATTGCTGTAGCTACAATGTTGGGGTTATCTTAAGAGATTCCCACTCTTGTTGTGTTTCCCTCTTGGGGATAATGTCCCTTGACAATCACTCTATAGACAGAGTCTGCTAGTGGGCCAGGTAGCCTCTGGAGCTCATCCTTTGTTCAAAGGTGCAAATCCAGTAAATGCCCTTGCAGTCTATCTCTGGAATATATTTGCTTTGTCAATTGACAATGTTTCTGAAAAAGGAACATTACGTTATTGCATTTTCCAGAGAAATTTATATTTCCTCCATTTGCAACCATCACTTGACATTCTGGTGCTGGGTATATGAAAAAATTCAATTCCTTGGCTACCTTACAATGAATAAAATTATGGGTGCTACCTGAATCAATCAACACTATTACCTTTTCCTTCTTGATATGTCCTTCTATCTTGAGAGTTTGAGGAGTGCTAATTCCTGCCAATGTATTACACGATATGGTCGAACTCATTTCTTCCTCTTCTAGGATTGGTTCCTGGTGTATATCCACTTATTGTTCATTTTCTTCTTCCTCTTCACAATCTATCTAAAATAATTTCTTCTCAGCACACTTATGAACTTTAGTGTATTTGCTATCACAACTGTAGCAAAGCCCTTTTGCTCTTTTTTCTTCCAATTGTTGTGGTGTCAACCTTGTAGGTTGTCGAAATCTAGGCATAGAAACACTTCCTTCTTTATAGAAGTGAGTGGTAGTCTTCCTTATTGCCATAATTTTACATTCAATTTTTCTTGCCAACCTGAATGCCTTCTCCAATGAATCAGGTTCGAAAACGCGAACTTAATGTTGGATGTTATCCTTTAAAGTACCTATGAAGAGATCAATCTTGTGTTCGTCTGGAATATCAATTACCCTTATATTCAATTTTTTGAAGTCCTCAATGTGCTCCCCCACTAAACGCTTTTGTTTGAGGTTTATCAATTGGCTAAAGAAGGTGTTGCTGTTTTTATCCTCATAATGTGCTATCATTTCCTCCGTAAAAATTGACCAAGTGACATTTTTTTACGGGAGAAAATCCATCGATACCATAAAAATGTATTTTGTTTGAAATGTAAAGTTTCAATGCGTACATTTTGTGTGTTTTGCACATTATGGAGATCAAAATATTGCTCCATTTGTAATATCCATGTGACATGATCCTTTTCATCAAACTTCCTCATATCCATTTTTGGAATATGGTGGTTCTTCCCGCTAACATTAGATTTTATGAAGTCACGATTAACATTTATTTTTTTCTCATCATGAGTTTCCTCTACTATCTTTTCACCATTAGGAAACATTTCTTGTATCAACTTTGTCAAAGCTTCCATGTCTTCTTTTAGATCATTCTTCATGTTTTCCATGTTGTCTTTCATTTTTTCATCGATCTTAGCTTCCATGTCATCCATCTTAGATTCCATGCCATCTATCTTAAAATTCCACACCTTTCTTCAAACCATCCATCTTCGCTTCCATGCCTTTCTTCAAAACATCCATTTCATCTTTTGTTGCTCTTTGTGAGAGCGAAATTTGGTGCACTTGCTCTTGTAATTTTGATATATCATGCTGCAATTCTTCATCTTCATGAGTCATAGTAGAGCCTTCTGAAGGCTTAATGGGTGTTGAATTATTTTTACGCGGAATTTTTTTTGAACCCAATACTGATATATATTCTACAATATGCTCTTGGAATCAATTCAAATTGATTCTTCAAACAAGACTTATGCAATTCGTAAAAAAAAATACACACCTTTTTCTTGCTTTTGAGGAGCTCGATATTGAAATTGTATTATCTTTGTGATTGCGGCTCTTCAATATCTAAAATTGGGCACTGAGGTAGCCTTCTGAATTATCTTTCGAATGCCACAGTTCTGACTTGATTTGGATTCTCCAAGGCAAAGTTATGTCCAATCTCCCACAATGACCTAATTATGGACTAGTTCAGTAGAGAAAACTTGTATGACTTGCCACGTGTCACTATTTCGTCTTTTAGCTCTGAAATTTATAGAAAAGAAACTAAAGTCCATGTACTTGCGACCACTTTTTACGGCACTCCAATTCGATGCTCAGAGAGAGAGTTATGAAGCTTTTCCCACGATCACCTCTTTGAGATGAGATTCAGGAGCCTGACAAATCACTACCTTCCACAGATCATATCTCCGAAAATATTGCGAACCAAGCTCTAAAATTTTTTGAAGATTTTCCTCAGGATTTTAGATTCGTACCCTAAAAATTTCAGATTCTGACCCTTCGTAGAAAAAAAATTATAGTGCGAATGCCACGATGACCTGTTTATATTAAATTGAGTAGCCTGCAAAAAGACCTAACTTCCACAGATCATATCTCCGAAAATATTGGGTACCAAGAACTGAAATATTTTGAGGATGTTCCTCAGGATTTTGGCTTCGAACCCTAAAAATTTTAGCTTCTGAAACTTTGTAAAAAAAAAGTTATAGCGAAAATTCCACGATGACCTGTTTGGAGCAGCGAAACCCTAGAATCCAAAGCTCCGATACCAAATGTTGTGAAACCAGCTCCAAAAATAGAAGAAAAGAGATATCAATGCCTTAGAAATAAGCCACTTCGAGGGTTCAACCTCCAATACATTACATGAATGAAAAATTCTTGGATGATACAAATTACAAAACCTCCTTTCTATATATAGGAGTCCATGGGGCCATAATGTAATCCTAGTGGGGCCACAATGTAATCCTAGCCGACCTAACAATAATAATTTAAGGGCATAATAATAAAAATATGGGGGTTACAGGGGTAAAATAATAACAATAATGGGGTTACACTAACAACAATAAGGGACTATACTAGTAATACAAGGACCTAACATTTTATGATTGTTTTTCCTGTATCCAGATCACGTACGACACATTATTTTGAGCTAAAGACAACTTCAGTTCCTTGATCACACATTTGACTTACACTTAACAGGTTATGCTTTAATCCATCCATATACATAACATTGTTAGCTTTCACCTTTTATTTTAGAAAAATAGAACCTTTTCCCTTAATGACAGCAGGAGTATCATTTCCAAAAGTAACATTCTTTTCTCTTTCTAGAGCATTGTATGCGAGAAGTTTATTTCTGTCACTTGTCATGTGTTTTGAGCATCCACTATCAATGTACCATTGATTTTCTTCTCCTTCTGCAATTAAAGCTATGCCACAGTTCTCAACCTATAATTCCTTCTTTCTCCATACTTTGGAAGTTGATGGGATATGCTCTTTTGGTTGAAGTTTGCTCCTGCATTCAGATTCTTCATGACCAATGTTATTGCAATAAACACATTCAATTTCATTTTGAAGAGGAGAAAAGTTGTTATATGTATTATTCTTTATTCCAGTATAAATTATTTTCTTTCTTGCTTCTCTAGTCATGATAGTTTTGTATGAAACATAGTGAAAAAATTTATGACCAAAATTATGACATGAGAAACATTGTCCATTGAAGAAGAAATTTCTGCGATCATTGAACCTTTGTGTTTACCTGTTGGTTGGAATTTCTTTGAAAGGTATTCCTGTTAGTGTTATTTGTTTTGAGGTAGTCATGCTTTACCTGTAAAGTTTCTTTACTTCCTTGCTGAGTGACAGAATGCTGTAGGCTGGTTGTAGCTGCTTTTAGATAGTTTGGTGCTGAAGACTGAGAATATTCTCCGACATATCCAAGACCCTTATTTATAAGAGGAGAACGTTGTACCTTGATAATTTCATCAAAGGTTTTAGATACTTTAGAAAATCTAAGATTCAAAGTCTTTACTTTCTCAATTTATTTTCTTAGACTTACTACTTTACATTCTAATTTTTCATTGTGTTTCTCCTTTCTTCAAGCTGATTTTTTATAATTTCTATGGATATTTTGTTTTCTTCCAAACATATTTTGAGCTGATTTATTTCTTCAAGAAAATCATTGTCTTCTAGAGCATCCATAAAAGTATCCTTTTCTTCTCTAGAATTCTTTTCAAATGCCATGAGAAGTCTAAGATCTTGATTAGATTCTTCCTCACTATCTGATAACCCATCACTATCTTCATGAGTATAATAACTTTTTCTAGTGCCAAATCGATTCTTATTTATTCTTGCTACTTTTCCTTTTTCATGTGTTTCTTAATGAAGACACTTAGCAGCATAATGACCAACTCTTCCAGAAGCAAAACATTTGAAATGAAGCTTACCTCTGAACCTTCCAGTGCCAAGTTGGATCTTCTTTACAAAATTTACCTCATCTTCTTCTGAAATATACCCTGATCCTTTTGTTTCTTGTACTTCTTTTCCTTTTGTAGAGGCTCTAAAGATGGCTTCTTTGACTTTAGAAGATCCTCCTTTTCTCATTTCACATGCAGTTAGAATCCCATGAAGTTGGACAATAGTAAGACTTTGAAGATCTTGTTTCTCTTCAATTGCAGACACTTTTGACTCAAATTTTGAAGTTAGAGATCTTAAAACTTTTTCAACCAGAGTAGTGTCAGTTATGGTTTCACCCAAGTTTCTCGTATGGTTTACAATATCATCTAGACGTAAAAGGAAACTGGAAATGCTCTCCTCATTATGCATCCCAAGATTTTCATATTGAATTATGAGAGTTTGGATTTTAGCACTTTTTACCTTTGTATCACCTTCATAGCTTAGATTTATTTTGTCCCATATTTCCTTCGCTGTATTCAACTGCATGACCTTGACAAATTCTGATTCAGTCAGACTTCCCAATAGTGCATTGACAACCTTTGCATTTGTTTCATATTTCTTTCTTTCTGTTGCATCTGTTGGAACTGAGGCTGGATGTTGATAACCTCCTTGAACAATATCCCATGCATTTGCTCCAAGAGACTGAAGATAGGATCTTGTCCGTGTTTTCCAGAAGATTAAATTGTTTCTGTTAAAAAGTGGAGGCCTAATAGATGTTTTCCCATCTTGATTTCTCATCTTGGCTGATCTCCCTTCTAGCGGCTAAGCTTCTTCAGAAGGACCTTCTCTGATACCAATTGTTGGAAAAATACTAAGAGGGGGGGGGAATCAATATTTTAGCTATATCTTGATTTAAATTTTATTGACTGAAAATCCGTATGCGTATTTTAGAATCAACTGATATACTCATGATATGCTGAAACAAATTTGCGTATACTAATATAAATTTCTAGTTTATAAAGTATCTCAGAAATAGACTTTAAAACAGATTTACCAGTTATGCATCAGGTTAGATAAACATGAAATATGTGCAGTAATAGGAGTATAAAACATCACACAAGTGGAACACACATGAACACTAGTATTTAAGGTGGAAACACAATTTGGGAGAAAACCACCGCTGCTGTCGTCTTTGACTTCAATATTTATTATATGGAAAAATGTTTACAATATTGTACTGATGCAAACTCATATAAGTTCATAGGCTTCTACCTGCAGAAGGCTGCAACCTTCACTCGTTTACCAGCTGCTACTGGAAGGGGGCTCCAACCCCTTGATCTCATTTACCAGCCACTCCTGGAAGGGAGCTTCAACCCCCTGAACATAACACCAGCTTCTACTGGCAGGAAGCTTCTACTTCCATACTGAAGGCTTTAACCCTCAGACCCACTGCAGACCACGTTTCATCAATTTTGATACTAGATCAAATAGCTTCAACACAACCCTTTATCAACAATCATAAACTTTTCCCAACACTTCAATTAGAACATTGAAAACACTGTGACCAGAACTTCAGAAATAACCCAGACTTCATAATAGATATGCAGATACAAACTCAACCCTGAATAGTCATTGATTCAAATAACATACCCTAATGTTCTTCACTGAATCCGCGTACATACGCGCTTTCCTGTATATCAACCTGCATATACTTATGTGTATTTTATTCTTCAGAAAAACTTAACTGCATACGCTCTTTTCATGAAGCGAACTCGCATATATATGTGCTTTTGTTGAAACAAACTAGCGTATAGATATGTAAAAAATAAATTTTGCAGAACATACCAGATCTATAAGACTTACCCAGATTTATTCATTTTCTTCAGCAGACTTGTGCCAGTTCTTCATCATTCCTTCAGTAGGTCATTCTAGAGATTCATCATCATCAGATCTAGATATCTTGAACCATAATTATATCAATGGGTGCATCATAGATTTAGATCTATCAATTAAGAACATAGTTCATTCATGCAGATATTCCTTTGAGAAATTTATTTATCAACAACCCTTACACATGCACACCTAGCACTATGATCTCCTTCTCCTTATATAGATTTATCTTTTACCAATACCATGAGTTAAAACCAGTCAACTGCTGATGGTATTCTTGGATGGAATCAAATAGACAATACAACGATCAATACTATGGGCGAATACCATGGTAATGCACCTTGGTATCATAATTTTAGAGCACAAAAGGCATATGAGACTTGGAGCGTTCGTTTCCGTGTATATACACAAATTTTCTTCATAAAACTGCGTACATGCTAACCCTGAATGTATACGTGGGTTTCCTTCACAAAAGTAGCGCATACATTGCATCCATAAGTGGGTTTCCTTCACAAAATTTGCATATACATTGTGACATATTATATTTATCATTTCTCTGGCACTTACTAGAATTCTTTTCTCTGTCACATCTGAACTGATCTGTAGATACATCATTCTTACATCTTTAACACATAGGTTTCTTATCATAGGCAATTGAATTGATCCGTAGATACATCATTCTTACATCTTTAACACATAGGTTGCTTTTCATAAGCAACTCGTCAAGTAGGTTTCCATCAAGGAAAAATTCATCATGTAGGTTGCCATCAAGGACAACACATTACATCATATTGCCAACAATCATATTATATTTAATGAGAAAGCCTCGAGGATTTCCAAAGAGGCTAGTACAAAAAATTTTCCCATTGCCAGATGGTTTTCCGAAGAAAATTTCACCTATGTCAGATTTTTCAGGAGTTATGCTTCTCCCCACATATTTCCCTACTATGTTCCTGACAAGTTACTTGCTAGAGAAATTTCTTACCAACTTGTAGTAAGTGGTATTTCGAAGCAACTCAAAGATGCCAATAAGGCCATTTGGCCTAATTTCCATTTGCAGTGTGGTAATTTTTCACTTTTTGATATCAGTCATACATTCAAGGAAGTTTCAAATATTAATTTATTGAATTTGGTTGTAATGTCAAACGACCATACGACCCCAATGATGTGATTAATAATTTCACAACAGAGCTGAGACCGAAACCTTTTCTGAAAGAGAAAGATATATTTTATGATTTCTTTCAAGGCATTGAGAATTTCCTAGATGCACTAAAAATTGCATCCAGTCAGCTCAATCAAGATGACTTTGAAGCATTCCAAACATATAGGAATAAGAGATTGGAAAGAATTCCTATGGATTTATTGTTTATTGAGGATTTCAACAAACCAAATCCAATTATTAGATTGGATAATGAAGCCAAAGACATGTCTGAAGATGAATCCCAAGAAACATATAATCATGAGTCAAGGCAAAAAAGAACATAAATTTCAGAATTCGGATCGCTCTGATAATGAATTTGAAAATAGAAATGAGAGCCCATAAAAGGTAATTGATAAAGTAATCAAAGATATTGAAATACAAGAGAAATAAGGAATTAATGGAACTGAACCATCTTCCCAAGAAATTCAGCACAACCAAAATACACCTAATCAGGCAGAGAAGTCTCAGCCAAAATATTTGAAGAATAAATGAGAATTTTTTTCTAAAGAACTAGAAATGTAACAACCAAATCCTAATACTGATCAATCTACTAGTTTTCAAATGCCAAAACATTCTTAGAAATTAGTGGAAATTTCAATTCCGCTATAACAGGTATATGAAACTCATGATCGAGAGATCATCTCAGCCTACCTAACAGAGTGGATAGTTTTACAAATTGAAGAAATTACTTCACTCAAGTCTTCTACTGTCCTAGTCATAAGGTTGTAGTTAAGAGAATAAAAAGGAGAAGAATGAATGATAGAGTTTCAAATATTACAAATGAATCTATTGACATTGTATTGAAGAATCCTCTAGCTGATCCTACTCAACATTTAACTGAGCTATCACAGTTTGCAGAGGCATACACTACTGCCACTATCGACAAGGCCACTGAAGTTCAATTTTTACTGAAGCAAAGATAAGACAAAATACAAGAGTTAGATATACTGTTAGAGAATGAAAATTTTAACTCCAGTAGGCAAATGAAATTGAAAATGTGTCAATTTCAGAATTATTTTGAAAGATTAACTTTGCAACATCATGTGCAACTTACGGAAAAGGAAACACAACTGGAAGCAACAATGAAAAAAAAAAAATCCAGCCATTGGTAGAGAAGTTCATAAGAGAAGCATTTGAAATGAATTTCACAAGGAAATTTTATTTAAGTAAATAAAGGAAAGCAACAAAAGCATCAAGGTTAATAAAGGAAATTACTGAATCCATTTATGAAATATTTTGCAAGGTGAGCTTATCAAGGAGTCCACATTTGAAGTGCTCCACGAAATCAAGTCGTTAGAAGCATAGTCGAAACAAATGACAGAGATACAGGAAGAAATGATTAAAAAAGTAAATAATTATTGTTAACACTAGAAAATCATAAAACAGAAAATGACATCAAGTAATGTCGAGCCCAAGGATTTACAGGACATGGATACATTATGGAATAAAAAATATTATGAATCTCTAAGGTTTGGAGCAATTCAAGATTGAACTAGTCATAAATGCCTGAATGCGTGCTTTTTCCTTCAAAAAGAGCGCCTTCTACGTGCACTGGAGCCCAATAAGCGCTCATTCCTAGAACTGGGAAAAAGTCCCTTTTTGAGACCACAAGCAAGAAAATGACAGTTTATCCCTATGTGAAAGCCGCCTAAGGACAACACCATCGCCTCCTTAGGCCTCGTGTGAGCACAAAAAAGCATATTCCAGCCCACAATGGAATATTTCCCCTCCGTTGGGTCACTATCCACCATGTACCAAGGGAGGGAAGGAGGTTTGAAAGCTCACCTATATAAAACCTCAAAGAGATGAACAATGTGTGATCACAAGGTTATGCTGGCCAAGGTTTCCCAAGCAACACCAGCTATTTGTGTGAACCAAGGAGCAGGAGCTGAAGAAGAGGACTCAATTGTTGGCCATCCAACAAATTCAGTCCATTGCAGTAGAAAGAGAGAGTTGAACTGCGTCAGAAGGTATAACTTGAAGGAAAAACATCCTTGTGTCAGGTCCTAGAGCCTCTGCCTAGGCCCTTCAGAAAGTGGGTAAAATTTGTATTCATTCCAAGCATTCAATGAGAAGAAGGCCATCGAGCCATTGTTTACCTTGTTATTGTTTGGAACTCTCTATTTGGCTTCTTTTTGTGTTTTTAGTTTTACTTTTTAACAGTGCATACTTAAGTGTATTAATTCATTTTAAGTCTTATACTTCTGAGCTCCCCCCAGATACTGCCTGTTACTTATGGTCTAGAGAAAAGACCACATTCTCTAGATGCGTGCGATTTCGTACATCCGTGTGTCGAATCCATCACAACAAGATTGGCGTCTCCACTGACGTGTTTCAAGTTTATGTGGTTGTGCCATTGTTTGTAGGAGACCCTTAGTCTATGTTGGAGTGGAGATGACAGTCCTCTGACCCATATTGCAGTCCCTAGACTCACTGAGGTGACAGACTGAAGAAGGCAACTCCTAATTTTTTTTTACTTGCAGGAATTTTGCGCGTTGTTTTTACACACAGACGCGCAGGGCGCGCGTTTAGCAGTGACCTGCGCACCGGAAGGCACACCTCTCAGAAGGTTTTGCGCACAATTTGCAAAGAGATTTTTTCTCCCTATCTGCTGCATTTTTTTTGCTTGTAAGTGTGTTGGGTAGCCCCTAATGTATCTGCCAACACCTATGTTGATACCCCACAGCTTTTGAAAATTGATTTTTGCTACTTTTTGTAGGCATTTAGTTAGTTTTCATTTAAGTTGGTTTTTTGCAAAAAAAGTGTTCACATAGTTTAAGTAGGGGGCGAATTAACCATTGCTTTCCAAAAAATTTATGTTTTTTGCAAATTCTGGTATGCACACTTAGTCTAACTAGTCCAAGTAAGTGGTCATGACCGCACATGCATAAGCTAGTATAGAAATTGTTTAGTTTAAATTTCAATTTTTTCATTTAGGAAACCGTGGGACTAGGATTGAGTCGCAAGTTAGAGCAAGTAATCTCTGTTTTCTTTGCGTCATTGGGTGACCCTAGAAAAGCATATGAACACTCTACATTTTTGATTCACCATCTCCCTTTAGTCACTCACATAGATTAATTAGGAGGTTTTGGGAGCGGCCCATTATCTGCAAATGATTTTTATTTGAGCAAGGAACAATGTCACATAGTTTAACTAGGGGACTTTTGTAAAGGATCACCGATATCCATATGCTAAAATTATGATATTTTTCACCATATTCTCACACACATTCACCCACTAAGAAAAGAAAGGCACCTAAAAATAGCTTAAACCAATGCACTAAATTCTCCCCACAGGGGCCACAAGAGAAATTATAGCTTAATTTAGGATCAAGGGGGTAGGCATCCAATAAGCTGCCTTGATCACGATTCACATTTGAAACATAGAAATTGAATTTTTAGGGAGCTTAAAATCCACCTATCATCCCACGGAAAAGAAAAATTGAGTACGACAGAGACCTGATTTAGAGGGGGTTAGGCTTAGGCGCAGTGCGTGTGGTATCAGTTGGGGCTACCTAACCCGTCTGATACTCGGTACTGTTAGCTGGCTACCATGAAGCCCAAGACTCAAACTATCACGTGGGATGGTGGTTCTTAGTGGCCAAGACTAGGGCATCCTTTACCCTATAGGTGACGGTGCAGGCAAGCGCCAGACCCTCTACCCTTACCTTGGTTGATTCTCTTCGGCTGACTGGGGGTGTCGCCAGTTCTTTCGAGACGTTGTGCCAGCACTCGCAAGAAATCCTCTCAAGGCCAAATTACTTTTGAGAGTGTGAGGAAGTTATTAGGTCTTCTAGGATTTTTGAGTATCACGCGCAAACAAACAAAACCATTTTTTGCTTGATTGATCACATAGATTAAATTGAAGGAAAAATCATTTATTTTTTTCGCTTTGTTTTATGTATGTGGCCATAAATTTGACGTGATCATAGACTCAATCCCCTCAAATTTTTTTTCCAAAACCCAACCTGGATGACCCTCAAAAGGTTCCAATGGAACCTCGTCGGTCTAAGCGTCTTTTGGACCTCCCCCCATTAACGAGAGGGGTTCCAAGTCTTTCACCATTTAGGTGTCAAAGACAGAACATTGCCACAGTGGTTGGTTCCTCCTTTCTGGGAGCAACCTTTGTTGGGAACACTAATCGGTCTCCCAACAGCACACCGCACATCACTCCCCCTTCATCCCCTAGGGGGAAAAAGAGTGCATCCCATACAGGAAGCCAACTGAATTCACAATCGGGTACATCACAAACTAACCCTCTTTCTAACTAGAAATTCGTGTCTTCACAAGTTTCCATGGCGTCAACCTCTCAGTCACCCTTCTTAGCAGCATTAAATCTACCTGATTTAACCAAGCTCACCAATGACCCCATTGCGCACGACCCCAATCGACCTCCCATGCCCATGAAGCTTCCTTCAGACATACCAAAGTTTGAGGGAAAGTAAGCGGAAGACCCAGGGAATCATATAATGACCTTTCATCTATGGTGCTCATCTAATAGCATCATTGACGATACTATTCGATTGAGGCTATTTCAATGCACTCTCACGGGAGTGGCCGCGAAATGGTACGTCGAGCAACCCCCTGCTTCACATAGAACCTTTAGCACCCTCGCTACTGCGTTGCTCACTTAATTTTAGTTACCCATTCACCATGATTCGGGAATGGAATTACTGACTCATTTCAGACAATATCCCTCTACCCACATTTATGAACATCTCCACGAGTGGAGACAGCGTCGTAGCTTATGCAAATATCAACTCGACGACCGAGTCCTTTTAGATTTATTCTTGAAAACTCTGACAGTGGAGATTTCAAAGGATGTGGTGCGACGTAACCCCACATCTGAAGAGGACGCAATCAGTAAAGCCCAATAGCTTGAACTGATCTATACGCAATCAAGATACATATACAATATTCTACCTAACACCCTGTGCCTGCAATATTATCAAGAATTTCCAGGTGCATCTAACTCTGCAGACAGACTTATTATATCGATGACCCAAGGGTACCTAGGCAGCAGCAGTCAGAATCCCGGCTACACACATGGGTCTACCTAGAACATGTCTCAACCCGGATTTCAAAGTCAGCATATGCAGCAGCAAAATTTGACTAATAGGGTGCCAGCGTATCACCAAGGAGGATCTTATCCTCCAGTTGGGGGGGCCTAGTACGCAGGAAGAAAAACTGACAGAAGAACTCCCCCCCAATGGCCAGGTGAAAATATGGGACAACAGTATGCTCAGTCCCAAGCACATAACCCACCAATGTAGAACAATGCACAGGTGAACTTTGTGCAGCTGTACCAAGATCAACCACACCAGTATGATCAGGAGAATTACCCTCCTAACGTGGTCAAAATAAAGGTAAAAAGCAAACCTAAAGGGAACCCTGGATAGGGGGGCAGTAGTCAACAGTGCCCACTACGACCCCAGCCTAGAGATAACTTCAACCAGAACCAGAACTAGGTGCCAAGCAATGCTTAAAAGCAAGGCAAAAGGCCACCTCTACGAACAAACCATTCTTGTTTGATATGTGGTGAGTACGGGCACTATACTCACCATTGTCCCGAACTCCCTGAGCTTAAAAATATTCAGAGTAACCGAGGACAAGGAGGATATTCTCAGACAACTGCAGTCATGTAATAACCCTTCCCCCATCAAGGAACGATTAACACTCAACAGAAAAACCCCAACTATTCCGAGAAAAACAACCATGAAATTTACAAGGCCTATGAAGAAATGTCTTTTAAAACCCAGAATCACAGCTACGAAACCCCACCAGACACCAGTTCATCAGGGACTAGTACATCCACGCCGATTGCACCTTTGACCATTCCAAATATTCCTTTGGAACCATTGCCAAAAATGGTTAAAGGGCTTAATAGGCGAGCATGTAACTACTCCAAAGCAGCCCACAATTACAGCATCGTAGAGGATTTAGCCCAGTCACCTGCTGCTATGTCTGCTTTGGAGGTATTGTAGTTGTGCCCAAAGCAGTGGAAATCCCTACTTTCCGCCTTAGGCACTGTTGACCCCGCCGACACATGCATGATGGCTTTTGATTTAGACAAAGCCACCCCTAGGCTTCCCTCCATGGTCACCTTCCAGATACCAGTATTGGTACAGAATATCACTATTCACCGATGTGTCATTGACGAGGGTGCATCTACATGCATCCTGTCAAAGAATGTATGGCAGAAGTTAAGAGCCCCAGAACTCAAACCTTCCATCATCACTCTCAGGGCATACGACGATCGGACCTCGACCCCCGTCAGTCTCTTCCAAAATGTACCTCTCTACTTAGCCGATAAAACGGTCCACATAGACATCAAAGTCTTGGATGCTCACTTGGATTACAATATACTCCTTGGGCAGTGTTACATGTACGCCATGTCTGCCATAGCATTCTCCAATTTCTGCATCATGATGTTCCCCCACGAGGATAGAATCATTACAGTAGACCAGCTGACGCACACTAAAAAGCATCCTTTGACCAACATAGATATGGTTCTACCTTATGTAGACACAACCACTGATGGTCTTTCACGGTATCAAGAATATGGCCCTAGCCAATTCAAATTGTCGTCTGTCCTAGGATCCTTCCTAGGAGATCCTCCTATTATCCCTGAGGTATCACCCGATACAACAGCGACCCTAGTATGCATGATGTCCACGTCAAGCAGCAAGGTTAGTCGGGACATGGACTCAAGCAGTAACTGCACCGGGGCATCAGCTACTGCAGCCTCCTTAGTCTATGCCGCCTCCCAAACTCCTTTCCTATACCCACCTCCTGCCTTCACCTCCCAACAGGTCTTGGCAACACTGGTACTACCCAACATATCATTGGCATTTCCAGTGTGGTACCTCGTTCCCCCTTCAGGAACACCAACTAAAAACATTATTGCATTTGGATTAAAGCCTCCTAGTCCTAAGGAGCCCCAACCTACCCAAGAGGCAGTTGAATCCGCCCCTGCAAGGGAAATCCCCGCTGCGAAATCGGTGACCGCAATAAAGAAAATTTCCAAGAAAGGAAAGAAAGTGTTGCCCCCACCATGCCGAAGGAGTCATCAGCTTGCAGTATATGTGATGTCACAGGACACCCTACTCACATATGCCTGGAGTTGGACAAATTAAAACCACTCCTCGGCTACGAGGAAGGCACCTCAAAATGACATTCCCATAAAAAGGAACTCGCAACCAAAAGAACAGGAAAACTGCTGCGTACCAATCACGCATGCACCCTATGTGACACCTATGGGCACTATACGCACCACTGTCCATAAATACCATGGTATGGGGACGCCTTGTACGCAATTGAGCGATCCTATCAAGAGGACCCCTCCATCCAGTCCATTAATGACGAGCCATGCTCCATCTTGTACTTACAAGAGGAGCACCGATATGTAGAGCACCCCCCAGTATTGCCCATTATATGTTGCATGCTATGCGATGAACGTGGCCACTACCTCGAAGAGTGCGCCACATTGGAACTCATCCACATATGGTATTCGATCGAAAGGGTCTACTAGGTGGGGCTACGGGCAGCACAATTCACATGCCCGATATGCACCGACAATCACTTATTGGAGGATTGTCACTACATACCTGGCTTCTGACTAGCCCTTGCCAGTCTCTGCTCAGCCATAGTTCATCTTTCCCAAGAAGACGATATGGCTGCCAAATCCATCGGCAGATCCATGACCCAAGTAGAGGAGATGAGCGGGTCAATCATGTTCTTGTTAGCCGAAGAATGGCCTAGCAATAAACCCATAGTTACCATCACAGGCACGTCATGAAAGCCACCCGCATGCACATTGTGCAAGCAGACAAACCATATAGTAGTCCACTGCCCCGACCTAGCAGGATATCGATGATGGCACCCCACCCAGCCTCACACCACGCATGATGGGAAACCCATATCATGAACATTTTTCCTGATATGTCAGGGTAATAATTATGACCGACATTGTACTAATGTCTCCCAACTACGTCCCACTATCGACATGATTAATGCCGTAGAAAAGAGGATGAGCGATCTCCAAGAATGGCATAAAAGATATGTCATCGATCCAATGACACCCCCACTACCACGATGGTGTTATAAGCCTGCTTCGACCCCACCACCAAGATGGTTCATCACGCCTGCTAAGACCATAAACCAATCATGTAAACCTTAGGCCCAACCAAGGATAACATGCAGCCTATGTGATCTAAACGATCACCAGATCAATCAATGCAGAGAACTCAAACCCCTTGCAAATAGTCTCTGCATAATCACATCTCTCCATCAAAAGCTTCTCTCTAATCAAGAGAAGATTACACGGACTTACTGCTGAATTTGCTCACACTTTCATCATACATTTAAGTGCACACAGCTCCCCAAACTGAGAGCAGCTAGAGCAACATTAAGTCATCCACCCACCAAAAAGGGAAGTAGATTCCAACCCACAACGAAAAAATGGAAACAGAAGATGCTTTGGTCCACAATAGACCCTTTCCAAGCGTCCACATATGGAACATCAAGTAGTGTAGATTCTCACACTATCTACTTTGTCAGAACTGTGATACCCTGCACCATTTTCACCAGTCATAATCACACACTAGAGAGATGTCCGTTGCTACAAACGTTCAGACATCTCTGTGATAAAATCAACTTCCATCTACCAGGAATTGACTGTCCTAGCGAGAAGGCCAACTATAGGCTCACTCAGGACTCCACTGCGGAGATCCTTCCCCCACCGCATGCCAGCGACACAAATCATCACATACGACTTGTGTCATCACATGCCCAAGACAGGATTTCGACTACCCTTCCGTCAAAATAATTCAGCTTTATTCCTGTCGCAAAAAACCAGGGCACCTTGCGCCCTTGTATCAATTTCCGCGAGTTCCCAAACTTTCATGCAGCCATCGAAATCTTGGATGAAACCCAACCTCTAGAACAACGCCTAGTACAATCTAGGGAAAAAATCCCCTTCGAGGCTGTACAAACCTAATTTGTATGACCCAGATGTCACTAAACTGAAAAAATCAAAATGTAGGATGTCATGAGAGTTACCTCGGCATAGTATCGTTAATCCCCGGTACATAGGCTGACTGCAACGACAAGAAAGGCTCTTCTATCACCTCTGATATCCCAAACTCAGAAAGTACAAATGAATAGGATTAGGGCCATAATCCCTTATTTATCGCCCTTTTCCAAAACTTCGGAGGTCCATAACAGGAGATCAAAAGGTCCATTATGCAAACTGTAAGTTTCCCCATAATTAGTATACCATGATGAACGAAAGCAATGCCCCACATTCGCTTTCCAAAGAAATATTTTTTCAAATGCCGGCAGGTATGCACCCTCCCATCTTCCTTTTCAAAATTCATGTTTTTCAAATAATATTGAATGAAAAGAAGATGCTTTCACTTGAGGTAGTTTTTTTTGCAGGAAGAACCTACAAACCATTCACAACAATCACCACCGAAAGTTCTGGAGCAAGTATCTTTCTACCCTCAGCATGATAGAGTCCCAGAAACTTTTCATATCCTGACATCATTTCTCCATAAGAAATAAACCTTAGGGTCCTCACACTCGACCATGTTTATCATCACCTCACCCTGTATATGATAAATGTCCTCAATGGTCGGTAGAACCTCCCCTCCATGGCGATCATCATCTCAAGTAGACCATACATCACTCCACAAATTGATGCCATGGCCATACAATTTTAGTCAAGGAAGCACCTCATGCCCATCCATATATCATGCATAAGGTCAAGTTCACCATTCCAACTCAACCCCCTTCCCGGACGACCGGGTTGTACAAGCAGAATGAAAGCGCTCTTTCGCGCACCGCATTTGGCCCACCATACCTCCATCAAGATTAATCCACCTATGACATCTTTCACTTCATCAACCCCGCACATGCGACCAGCCAATGGGACCCCTACTCCCAGCAAAACACCATCCTCAAACCATCAAGTGAGCAACCCTCTTTCATGTTTTGGGGTACCCATATCTATGTTTTGTACAAACCAAACCCCATTATTTTATTCTTTTTGTAAAAAAAACACAAACAGCGCCCTTCACCTCTTCACCCTCATATTGCACTTTTTCCTCCCATGGCAGCAATCCCCCATCTCCCTTGGTTGAAGTATTTCATACCCTCCATGCACACACCATTACAACAATCATAGCCAGTTCATACCCGCCCTGGAAGTCCTACCGACTCCAGGGATTTTTTTCCTTTAGAAAATACCTCTGACTACCACCAAGCTACTCAAATATATTTCGACCTCGGGAAAATGAATCCCCACCATCCGTTTTTAGCCTCTGCTCACCAACATTCCTATGTTAAACGCATTATGGTTCGGTTAAGGCTTCCTTTTTTTCGACATAAACACCTCCTTTCCAAAAAGGAAGCGATACCTTGGATGACCCCTCCCCATGTAAAGGAGTATCCTCGGGTGGCACTATGGGAGACATCATTGTCCATAGATGTCATCGATCCTCTTGAAATTAAACTACAACAAAAGCTTTCATGTCACAATGGTATCATACCTTACAACCATTGCACTTTGATCAAGATCTGTCGAAGACCCGTGCCTTTATAAGCATCTCTCACAATAATGCTTACACATGAAGGTCCCAGCTAGTACATATGTGTACATTACACAGTGATCTGCCATACCAAGATTATGCATATGGGTACCACATTCCACCTATCATCAAAGAAAAAATACCCCTGAGGGCATCAACAATCATCGTAAAAAACCACCAACATCACTACCATAGTAGTGACACAGACAACACATGTATTTGTCAAATTTTTTTAACTAGCTATTGAGTCTCAAATCTGCATCTTTTCCATACATTTTTCTAGACCTTTTTCATCCACCTAAACCTTCCAAGTTGTCAATATCATTGTATATTAATTGCAAAAGAGCATATAACATGGTTTTTAATTATATTTTTGTGTCTGCTGTTTGATTTATATTTTTCTCATTTAGTTGCGGAATCTTGCCACTTTCCGCAGCTGCTGCAACTTTCCGTAGCCATTTTGTGAAACTCTATGTTATAGGTGTCTTCAGGAAAAACGAGCCACATGGGCAAGTCAGAAATGATGTGGACATGGATCGTGTCCTATTGGCTCGAGCAAATTCATCTAGGAAGGCTGCGGTCAAAGGTGGCCAAGTGGAAGTCAACCGTAGAGTCCCATAGTGACAGGACTCTGTTTCTCGTCACGTGGAGATCTATATGGCCGTTTTTGAATTGCGGGGGACAAATCAACATCTGTACATGGCTCCTTAGCCGAATTCAAACATCCACTCCTCATAGATTTACTCTTCAATACGACCATGATCCTAGATCTTTGGAAGTAATGGGTTACATGTTCTCCATCAGCATAAACTTTAGGGAATCAGTTATATTTCCTTTGTTATAAATAACGCGTTTGCATACGCATATTAGATTAGTCTCGATTAGTCTGGAGATAGCTCTGTAATGTAATTACGTTGCCACTGTGTCGTAATATCACCTTTCTGTTATGACTGCATTTTAATATAAGAAGACTTTGTTTCCAAGCGTAATTCATACTTGAAGGCTGTTGCCAAGGCTGGTGTAGAGGGCCCCTGCACACGCCGAGGTTCTGTGCATTATTGTATAGTTCTTGTTTTATTTCTTTAAAGCTCATTGTGCCATAATCCATTCACATGTTTATACATTGCATCTTTCATGGTATATATGTTTCATTTCTGTTTATAATCTTTCATGCTTTCCATTTTACTTCTGTCTTTCATGTTTTATGTTATTGTTAACTGATCAGTGTTCTTGTTTCAGGTTATAAATAGGCAGCCCAGGCATTTGCATAACTTTTTGACTAATGACATGGAATTAATATTGTTCTGCTGCTAATTTTCTTTTCTTAGTTTCTGTTTAATTTCAGTACTGCTTTGTTTATTTCAGTTTTGCTCATTTGCTTCAGTAGTTAGATTTAGATATACTAAATCGCTCATAACATCTTCAGTTGCCTCCGAAAGCGACAGCTGGACTGATGGCGAGGGATTGAGTTATGAATGTGTGGTTTGATATTAGTTTACTTTCTGCAAGTTAGATATATTAAATTGCTCATGACATCTTCAATTACCTCCGAAAGCCACAGCTGGACTGATGGTGAGGGATTGAATTATGAATGTGCAGTTTGATATTAGTTTACTTTCTGCAAGTTAGATATCGAGTTACTCAAGTTGTTTATGGTTACCTCCGAAAATCATAGCTGGACTAATGATGAGGGATCAGAGGATAAGTTGATGTAATTTGATTTATATTTACTTTGTTGCAACTTTTGGATTTCTTTAAGCATAGTTTCTTTTGTGTTTGAACAGCAGCAAGAATAATGAGTTTCATGATCAGTAGTTTATTGTTTGTTTGACTAGAGTAGTGATGCAATTTTACTTTCTTTGAAGAATTAATTTTGTCATCGTGTGTTTTTAAAATTCTTTCGAAGTTTGGAAAATCATTAGAAAGACATTGTTGTCTTGAATATTTGTCTCCATACTTGTTTTTCAGAATTTCATAAAAAAAACCAAAAACGAAAAAAAGATAAGAAATAGGTTATCTTGTACATATAGTGTGCCACACTTCATCAGCTTACGAATCCTAGATTGATAAATTAATGTAGCAATTTAGGACACACTAAATTGTCCAAACATTTTGGCGCCGTTGCCGGGGAAGTGTAACTAGGTAGCCAATTTCTTAAAAAAAAATAATAAAAGAAGGGAAAACTTGATAATTTCTTGAAGTATGCTCTCCTCTTGCACCTAGTGTGATCTGGAGGATCAGAAAAGAGAATTATTGGTTTAGTAATTTCTTAAGTATGCTCTCTTCTTGCACCTAGTGTGACCTGGAAGATCAAAAAGAGAATTATTAGCCCAACTTAAAAAAAAAATAAAAAAATGACATGCATAGAGCAAGAGATTCTAGGGGAAGGTTTATAGCTAAAGCTAAGAGTTCGATTTTCACAACTCCATCTTCTTCAAGGCATAGACAAGATTCACCACCATCTACCCCTAGCCTTAAGATTTTTGGAATTCAAGGAGCAACTGAATTAGAGGATTCTCCTATACCACCTACCAAATCTCATTTAGAAAAGGAAGAGACTCCCTCTCATCCTCCCTTGATAGAAGAATCAGAGGACTTTAAGGAATCTAAAGAAACTATCATGGCAGAGGAAATAATAGATGGATTTGGAGGTAGAGGTAGAGGTAGAGGAGGAGGAAACAATGGAGACAACAATGGTGAAGGAAATAATGGAAGAAATAGGGAAGGATACAACTTGTTTGGATTCCCTATAGTTGATGAGGAAACTCATACAACGATGAAAAATATCTCACCATCTGTCCTCCCTAACTTTTATGGATTGCGAAGTGAGGATCCTGAAACATTTTTGTTTGAGTTTGAAGTCGTGTGCCGAACCTATGACTATATGGAAGACTCTAAAAAACTCAAACTATTTCCTTCAACATTGAAGGGAGCTGCTTTGAAATGGTTCATGGGATTAGCCACTCAATCTATTAGGACTTGGAATGATATGAAACAAAATTTTTTGGATAGATACTTGGACTATTGTATGCCCACCAATCACAAGGATGAGGTATTCAAAATGATGCAAAAAGAAGATGAAAATTTGAAAGATTTACTTGAAAGATTTCAATACAACTTAAAAAGAGCAAAGATGAGCAACTTAGATGATGAAACTTTGAAAGCCCTCATATTAAAAGCCATTAGATATGAATGGATAGATATTTTAAACATGATGGGGAAAGGAGACATTTCTCAACTTCCACTTCGTGACATAACAGAACTATGTGTCCATCTCTCAAGAGGAAAATCTAAAACAGGAAAAGGGCCTAGGGATCCTTCTCTTATTAGGGCTAAAAAATTTGCAACTGGATCATTAAGTAGGGCAGATATTGGCAGTATGCTTTATGAGTTCAAAACTGATATCTTAGGGAGCCTTAGTGAAAAAATAGACACCCTTAAAATCCAAAACAAGCAGAAAGCAGAAACAGATGCTTTAGCCGTCTTTTGTCTGAAATGTAGGAAGAAACATGCTTTAAGGGAATGTCCCTTGGATGAAAAATTTGTAGAAACATGTATGATTTGCTCAGAGAATCATGAGATCAAGGATTGTCCTTCAATTCCTGGACTCAAAGCTGTCTTTCAAGAAGACCCAAATTCAGTAGAATCTCTCTGTTTTGTTGCAAGAAGACCTTGGCAGGGACAACAAACTCAAGGGTTTAACAACCCTATGAATCTTCAAAACCCACCAAATTGGAATCCTTGGCAACAACCTTGGCCCCAACATCAAAATCCATATCATCCATGGGTACAAGGGATGCAAAATCCTTATGGGAGATTTGCTCAATTTTATCAATATCCTCCATCTTTTCAAAATCAACAAGCTCCACAACTTCCAAATCCAAATCCACAACTTTCATTGCCATTTCCACAACAACAACCTTCTCAACAAAATCCAAATCCTCAACTCATGCTCCCATACCAACAAAAGAAAAATCAACTTCCAGCTCAGCCATTGCCAAATACTAACAATAAAAATCCTCATAATACTTATATGATAGAAGGACAACAATTTCCTACCTATATGATTGTTCCTCTCAATGATGTACAACTCAGATCTGGTAGAATTTTAGAAAAACCTTCTATAGATATTCAAGAGCAAGATACCTCTGAGGGGGATTCTCTTCAAGTCAATAAGGGTTCTGAGGAAGCATCTCTTCAAAATTCAAGCTTTCAAAAAGAAAAATAAAAGTTAACCCCCACAACTCGTATAGTTGAGCAACCTGCATCTACATCTACACCTCCTTTTCCTGAAAGAATACAAATTGACAAGGGGGTGGAAAAACAAATCTTGTTCCCTAACTATGATTTTCTAGATGAATTGAAGAATGTTTGTATCAAGATTCCCTTGCTACAAGTCATTCGAGAGATTCCTATTCTAGCAAAAACCATAAAGGAGTTGAGTTTCAAAAGACCAGGAAGGAAACTAAAAGACACAAGAAGAATCCACCTGGTAGGAAAGATTGCAGATATTATGATGGGAAAAATTACCATGCAGAAGTATGTAGATCCAGGAAGTCCAATTGTCAAGACACATATAAATGGGATAGAAATTTCAAACACATTGATTGACTTAGGGGTTGCTATCAACATTATGAGTAAACAGACTATGGAACAGCTAAAACTTCCTAACCTTCTTTTTACACCTACTTTACTGCAACTTGCAGATCGATCAATTATCAAACCAGATGGTGTATTAGAAGATATTTCAGTCTCCTTAGATTCTTGGGAATATCCGGTAGATTTTATGATTTTGACTCCCAAGAGTAACCTAGGAGGGCACCCACTTATCTTAGGAAGACCTTGGCTAGCCACAGCTGATGCTTTTATTAGTTGTAGATCTGGGGATATGTACATTTCTAATGGTAATTCGACAAAGAAATTCAATTTGTATCCTCCAGCAAAAGAAATTACCGAATTAGGAGACAATGAATGGGTCGATGATGAGGACATTATACAACCTGTCTTTACCATTTCGGAAATTAGTGAGGATAGTCAAATTCTGAACACATTAGAAAAATTTGAGACATCTTCAGAATATGACCCCACACAATTTCAGTTGGAATCTGACATAGAATATTTATCATCAAGACAAATGTCTCTTTACTCTATGGAAGAGTTTGGTAGTTCTACTATTGAGATTTTTCCAGGAAAAACATTGAATATCAACAAACATTTGGAAAAGTTACAACAAAAAGAATTAACCAAAATCTTGCAAAAACATTCTACTGCATTTGCATGGGAGTATACTGACATGAAAGGTATTGATCCTAAGACTTGCATCCATCATATCTATATTGAGGGAAACAGTAGACCAATCAGACAACCTCAAAGAAGGATGAATCCAAATCTTAGGGAGATAGTGAAAGAAGAGCTCCAAAAACTTCTCAATGTAAACTTCATTTATCCAATTTCAGATAGCCGATGGGTTTCTACTTTGGTTATAGTACCTAAAAGAATGGTAAATGGAGAGTATGCATTGATTACAGGGAGTTGAACAAAGCAACTTTGAAGGATCACTTTCCTTTGCCTTTTATTGATCAGGTATTAGATACATTAGCAGGTAAAAAGTACTTTTCATTTTTGGATGGTTTTAGTGGCTATAATCAAATTCAGGTAGCACCTGAAGATCAAGATAAGACCACATTCACCTGTCCATGGGGAAATTTTGCCTATCGAGTACTTCCTTTTGGGTTATGTAATGCACCCGCAACATTCCAAAGAGCAGTACTAGGAATTTTTTCTGATCTAATCCATGATTTTGTAGAGGTTTATATGGATGATTTTACAGTTTATGGTAATTCATTTGAAGAAGCATTAGAAAATTTGGAAAAAGTTCTTATAAGATGTAAAGAAACAAACCTTTCATTAAGCCATAAAAAATGCTTTATGATGTTTACCGAAGGGATTGTTTTAGGACATCATATTTCAGGAGATGGGATTAAGGTTGATAGATCAAAAGTTGAAGTCATCTCCAAGTTACCTATTCCAAATTGTCAAAGAGATGTTAGAAGTTTTCTAGGATTTACTAGTTACTATAGAATATTTATAGAAAACTTCACTAAAATAGCATCTCCACTCTTCAAATTGCTTACAAAAGACTGTGAATTTAAATGGGATCTTGATTGTCAATCAGCTTTTGAAACTTTGAAAACAAGAATATCTGAAGCACCTATCTTAAGAGGACCAAATTGGAAACTTCCTTTTCATATTTCTACAGATGCTTCAGATACAGCTCTTGGAGCCGTGTTGGGTCAAAAAGATTTAATTCCTTATGCCATTTATTACACCAGTAAAAATTTGACTCCCACAGAGTTGAACTATACTGTGACTGAAAAAGAGTTTTTAGCTGTTGTTCATGCAATTAATAAGTTTAGACATTACATAACAGGCTATGAAACTTTTATTCATACCGACCATTCTGCAATTAGATATTTAATGAACAAACCTGTTACTAATGGCAGAGTGACAAGATGGCTTTTACTTTTGCAAGAATTCAATATTACTGTGTTGGATAGACCAGGAAAATAGAATACAATAGCTGATTTCTTGTCTAGGATTCAGAATACTAAAGAAGATTCTCCTGTAGAAGATAAGTTTCCTGATGAATACTTGTTTGCAGTAACTATTAAGACCCCTTGGTATGCAGATATTGATAACTATTTGGTTACAGGGAAACTACCTTCACATTTATTTCCAAGTGAAAAACGAAAAATTATTCAGGAGAGTTCAAAATATTCATGGATTTCTAACGAATTGTTTAAAATAGGGCTAGATCTTGTGATCAGAAGATGTGTCAAGGAAGATGAAATGCCTGATATTCTTAAGGCATGTCATGATGAACCATGCGGCGGACACTTTGCAGACAAAAGGACGGCCTATAAAATCCTCTCTTTAGGATATTATTGGCCTTTCCTCTTCAAAGATGCAAAACAATATGTCAAAAGGTGTGACAGCTGCCAAAGAGTAGGGAAACCTACCCTTTCAAATGAAATGCCATTGCAAACACAGGTACTCATTGAACCCTTTGAAAAATGGGTTTTAGATTTCATTGGACCTATTAATCCACCATCTAAGCAAAAGAAGTATATATTGGTTTGTACTGATTATGTTACTAAATGGGTAGAAGCCAAAGCATTAGTATCTACTACTGAAAATTCAGTTGTTCATTTTCTTTATGAGGATATTTTTACTCGCTTTGGTGTTCCAAGAGAAATTGTGACAGATCAGGGGAGCCAATTCACATCCAATTTGGTGGAAAAGTTGATGGAAGAATACAAAATCAAGCACAGAAGATCTACTCCTTACCATCCACAAGCAAATGGTCAAGTGGAGTCTACAAACAAAGTTCTTGAAAGTATCATCACCAAAACTGTTCATCTACATAGAAGAGATTGGGCAGAAAGGCTTCCAGAAGCCTTGTGGGCCTACAGAACTACATGGAGGAATACAACAGGACATTCTTCCTATGAACTTGTTTATGGGAAAGAAGTCTTGCTCCCCATTGAGTTCCAAGTCAAGACCTTCAAGATAGCAGTTCAGTTGGGGATGGACTTATCAGAAGCCCAAAAGCATAGAATGGAGCAGTTGAATGAGCTAGATGAGATCAGACAAGAGGCAATTCTAAGAACTTATCTAGTTCAATATCAAAGAGCTAAATGGCATGACAAGTACATCAAAGAGAAGAAGTTTCAAGAAGGAGATTGGGCATTGTTATTTAATTCCAAGTTTAAAGATTTTCAAGGAAAATTTCAGACTCATTGGCTTGGGCCATATGAGACTGACAAGATATTTAGCAATGGAGCAGTAAGAATCAAGACCATTGATGAGTTTCAAACTCCTCTTATTGTGAATGGCCACAGATTGAAAGTTTATCATAAGCCACTCTCAAAGGAGGAATTTGTCAAAATGTTTCAAGAGAATTCTGCAAGCAGGCTGGTACAGAAGAATTCTTTTTCTCCACCAGCCTAGCTTTTGTTCTTTTCAGTTAAAAAAAAAAATAAAAAAAAAAATTGTATAAGCCTGAAAACCAATCACTGATTGGAAGTCTTATACAGAAAATATAGGGTGAAAATCAGGAACACCTGACACTATATATTTTCCAAAAAAAAAATCTCTCTCTTTTATTTCACAAGTTTTGTGACCACCCACTCCATTCCATTCCACTTCATCCCACTTCATTTCACTCCACTTCATTCCATTTCACTTCATTTTATTCCATTTCATCAATAAAATTCTTTTTCATGACCATTTCCATCTGGTCATTTGTCATCCGTTCATTTCCATTCATCCAAATAATAGCTGTGTTAGTTTCCGCAGCTAACATCTGTTTCCGCAGCTGACTCCAGTTTCCGCAGCCAGAAGCAGATTTCGCAGCTACCACTTTGTTTCAAAAGAATGTACAGCCAGATGTTATTTCCATAATCATGAAATTAAATGCAGGTGTGAGGACCAATTATGAAGACATGGAGCATTCAAGATACCAATGAAGAAAAAATAATTGAAGACCAAGGAAAAAGGCAAAGATTCCAAGGTATGAGTAAAATTTATTTCAAATAGCATTGAAAACACATTTTTATATAGTTCTGAACCATAAGCTCCATCCATTATGTACAATGATTATATTGACAAATTCCATAACCCTTTCACGATCTCCATATGATCCTCCCACATTCATTCTCAAACGGTACCATAATTAAACCCCCGATCTTCACTCATACTCCGATATTCCACCTGTGACAATGAGACGTAGTTGATTTGACTACAGATTCTTACAGCCGCGTAAATCCATAACCGTTGTTTAAACGTGCTCACATTTATGTTGCAGCCACCAAATTTCAAAACACTGCCGGATGTGTTATACTCCTCCTAGTGTTTTGTTAATCTCACAGATGTATCTCTGCCATGCTCACGAAACCCTTCTCTATTCTGCTTCACTCCATTTCATTCTCTGTTACGCTACAGTCTGCATACCCACTCTCTGATATCTACCTACAGTAATCGTGCTCATTTCCGTTCATTCAGCCGTTCTACTTCCATTGAACCCTCCTGCACGCAGGCAAGTCTTTGAAGAGCAGAAAGAAGAATGGGTAAACTATTAAGAGCATAACCAGAAGGACCTAAGTTCATGGAAGGGTACCCGCAAGTTAGAGATAAATTGAAGAAGGCAAAGTGGTTGCGGTTTATCCAAAAGTTCAGAGGCTACCATAAAGAAGTGACAAAAGCATTTGCAAGTTCGTTCAATGGCCTGGAAGTAGAGATTGGAGACCTTAAGTTTGCGGTCAATGAAGCATCTATAGCAACTGCCACGGAACTTCTTCAAGAGGGTGAGCGTTGGTTTAAGAATAAAAGCATTAATGATGAAGCCTGGAGAATAATCTTACGCAACCAAGGTATGGACATAACTATTTTTAAAAGAGGTATTCCTATTCATGCTTTGAAAGAGGAATGGGCTACATTGCTGCTAGTTTTTCAAAAATTCATTACTTGTGAAGGCCGTTTTGGGTCCATGTATATGTACCATACCAGGTTGCTGATGAATTTTCTAGATAATCAAACTCTCAATCTCCCATATTTTCTATTAAATAGTTTGAAGAATATGTCTGTGACTGTTCAGAAACATTTAGGAGATGTAGAACCACATCTATATCACCACGGTCTTGTAAAAATTTTGATTGAAAAAGAGTTAAAGGAGAAGAAAGACACATGGGAACAATTTTTGATTAGAAATTTCTTTGAGGAACCTTAGGAAATTCCTGAAGGTAGCACAACAAGAAGGAGTAGAAGAAAAAGAACAAATGATGAAATTCAAAGTACTCCTATTACTACAATTGAAAGAACTGGTAGGAAAGAGAGACTGTCAAAGAGGAAGAAGAAAGAAACCAAGGGTAAAAAGCCAATAACATCACAAGAGAGAAAAAGTATTGAGGCTATACATCAAACTCCTTCTTCCGAAGAAGATCATCAAGTGTTATATAAAAGACTGATTCACCTTCAAGAACATTCATCTATGGCTAAGAATAAAGAGAAAGAAAAACAAAAGCAAAAAGACAGTGGACCACAGCGTGTGAGAAGAAGCAGTAGACTTAAGGGGAAATTGAGAAAAACACAAATGAAAGGACCCCATTTCATCGATTTGGGAGAAGAAACATCTGAAAAATCCCCAGCTGACCATAGTCCATCTCACTCTCAATCATACAATGAACTTGGTTCATTTCATTCTCAGTCAGACATTGAACATAGTCCATCCCATTCACAACCAGATGTTGATGTAAGCCCTTCTCAGCCAGATTTTGAGGACAACTCTCCTTCACGGCATTTTGGGGACAACCCAATAAAAATGACACCTGATATAGACCCCAAGCAGCAAGAAGTATATGATTATATAGAATCTTTAGAAAAAGCAGCTACAGGTCCTAGTACTTCGTCCATTCAGCCTCACACAGTACAAGATGATTTAGTCCAATCACTGAAACAGGAAGTCTTTGAGCTAGAGATTTTAAATAGACACATCAAAAATGAAAATGAGACATTGAAGGAACAAAGTAAATTGGACAAAATCATTCATGATAATACCATGCTACATCTGGGAATATGGCAGAAGAAGAACAAGAAATTGAAAAGGAAATGCCAGAAGTTAAGCAGAGCACTGGTTAATATCAAATTTAGATGCTTAATGAAAAAGCCTAGGATGTTAGCAGCACCAAGGAAGAAGAGGAGAGGATTGGATGTACTGGTTGAAGTGTCAAGGCATATGAACTGAAGAAGGATTATCAAAATTTTGGTTGCATGAGGACATGCAACACCTTCACAGTGGGGGTATGTTGAGTCTCAAATCTGCATCTTTTCCATACATTTTTCTAGACCTTTTTCATCCACCTAAACCTTCCAAGTTGTCAATATCATTGTATATTAATTGCAAAAGACAATCTAACATGGTTTTTAATTATATTTTTATGTCTGCCGTTTGATTTATATTTTGCTCATTTAGCTGCGGAATCTTGCCACTTTTCGCAGCTGCTGCAACTTTCCGCAGCCATTTTGTGAAACTCTATGTTACAGGTGTCTTCAGGAAACATGAGCCACATGGGCAAGTCAGAAATGATGTGGACATGGATCGTGTCCTATTGGCTCGAGAAAATTCATCTAGGAAGGCTACGGTCAAAGGTGGCAAAGTGGAAGTCAACCGTAGAGTCCCACGATGACAGGACTCTGTTTCTCGTCACGTGGAGATCTATATGGCCGTTTTTGAATTGCGGGGGACAAATCAACATCTGTACATGGCTCCTTAGCCGAATTCAAACATCCACTCCTCATTGATTTACTCTTCAATACGACCATGATCCTAGATCTTTGGACGTAATGGGTTACGTGTTCTCCATCAGCATAAAATTTAGGGAATCAGTTATATTTCCTTTGTTATAAATAACGCGTTTGCATACGCATATTAGATTAGTCTCGATTAGTCTAGAGATAGCTCTGTAATGTAATTACGTTGCCACTGTGCCGTAATATCACCTTTCTGTTATGACTGCATTTTAATATAAGAAGACTTTGTTTCTAAGCGTAATTCATACTTGAAGGCTGTTGCCAAGGCTGGTGTAGAGGGCCCCTGCACACACCGAGGTTCTGTGCATTATTGTATAGTTCTTGTTTTATTTCTTTAAAGCTCATTGTGCCATAATCCATTCACATGTTTATACATTGCATCTTTCATGGTATATATGCTTCATTTCTGTTTATAATCTTTCATGATTTCCATTTTACTTCTGTCTTTCATGTTTTATGTTATTGATAACTGATCGGTGCTCTTGTTTCAGGTTATAAATAGGCAGCCCGGGCATTTGCATAACTTTTTGACTAATGACATGGAATTAATATTGTTCTGCTGCTAATTTTCTTTTCTTAGTTTCTGTTTAATTTCAGTACTGCTTTTTTTATTTCAGTTTTTCTCATTTGCTTCAGTAGTTAGATTTAGATATATTAAATTGCTCATAACATCTTCAGTTGCCTCTGAAAGCCACAACTGGACTGATGGCGAGGGATTGAATTATGAATGTGTGGTTTGATATTAGTTTACTTTCTACAAGTTAGATATATTAAATTGCTCATGACATCTTCAATTACCTCCGAAAGCCACAGCTGGACTGATGGTGAGGGCTTGAATTATGAATGTGCAGTTTGATATTAGTTTACTTTCTGCAAGTTAGATATTGAGTTACTCAAGTTGTTTTTTGGTTACCTTCGAAAATCATAGTTGGACTAATGATGAGGGATCAGGAGATAAGTTAATGTAATTTGATTTAGATTTACTTTGTTGTAACTTTTGGATTTCTTTAAGCATAATTTCTTTTGTGTTTGAACAGCAGCAAGAATAATGAGTTTCATGATCAGTAGTTTATTGTTTGTTTGACTAGAGTAGTGATGCAATTTTACTTTCTTTGAAGAATTAATTTTGTCATTGTGTGTTTTTAAAATTCTTTCGAAGTTTGGAAAATCATTAGAAAGACATTGTTGTCTTGAATATTTGTCTCCATACTTGTTTTTCAGAATTTCATAAAAAAAAACCAAAAACGACAAAAAGATAAGAAATATGTTATCTTGCACATATAGTGCACCACACTTCATCAGCTTACGAATCCCGGATTGATAAATTAATGTAGCAATTTAGGACACACTAAATTGACCAAACACTAGCCATAGCATCACGAGCATGGGACATGCCCACCTCATTGAAATTTTGCAAATATGTTGTATATTTTGTCTACGTGCAGGGGGTCTCCTAGGTAATGGTTATCTCAGACCCAGTGCAAGATGATTGTCCTTCTACACGCAAGCCTCGCTCTCTTTCTCTATCTCTCTCTCTCTCTCTGCGTACGATACAAAAAAGAAACTATAACGTATTTAAGCTATACAGTTCTTCCTAGACCTCACAAATTAGGGGGCAACTGTTAATACTGGAAAATAATACAACAGAAAATGATATCAAGTAATGTCGAGCCCAAGGATTTACAGGACAGGGATACATTATGGAATCAAAAATATTAACAATCTATAAGGTTTGGAGCAATTCAAGATTGAACTAGTCATAAATGCCCGAATGCGTTGTTTTTCCTTCGAGAAGAGTGCCTTCTGTGCGCACTAGAGCCCGATAAGTGCAAATTCCTGGAAATAGAAAAAAGTCCCTTTTCGGGACCACAAGCAAGCAAACAACAATTTATCCTTATGTGAAAGCCGCCTAAGGACAACACCAACGCCTCCTTAGGCCTTGCGTGAGCACACAAAAGCATATTTCAGGCCATAATGCAATATTTCCCCTCCCTTGGGTCACTGTCCACCATGTACCAAGGGAGGGAAGGAGGTTTGAAAGCTCACCTATATAAACCCTCAAAGAGATGAACATTTTGTGATCACAAGGTTATGCTGGCCAAATTTTCCCAAGCAACACCAGCTGTTTTTGTGAACCAAGGAGAGGGAGCTGAAAAAGAGGACTCAATTGTTGGCCATCCAATAATTTTGAGTCCATTGCAGCAGAGAGAGAGAGTTGAACTGTGTCAGAAGGCAGAACTTGAAGGATAAACATCCTTGCGTCGGGTCCTAGAGCCTCTGCCTGGGCCCTTCGACAAGTGGGTAATATTTGTATTCATTCCAAGCATTCAATGAGAAGAAGGCCATCGAGCCGTTGTTTACCTTGTTATTTTTTGGAACTCTCTATTTAGATTCTTTTTGTGTTTTTAGTTTTACTTTTTAACAGAGCATACTTAAGTGTATTACTTCATTTTAAGACTTATAATTCTGAGCTCCCCCCAGATACTTCCTGTTACCTATTTTCTAGAGTGTTGGTGTCCGTGTTTTGATAGTTTGGAAAATCAAAAGACAAAGCAACATCAGAACCAATCTTTAGAGTCCTAGGATCTAGTCCTCCTGTTCTCAAAGAGGGATCTCTCGAATGCTTGTTTGCAAAGGTTTATCTTGTGTGCTTAGAATATGGATTTTAGAATAGCTATTAAGTGCAGGTGTTTGTTTGTTTGTTTGGTTAGATTGATATAACAGAACAGGAAAGGCCTAGGAAAGATATAAAGAATGAAGGAACATTTGGTTCATTGGGCAATGGGGTCAAAAAGAGGTCATAACATACTCATCAATGGATATGGGATATCAAAGGGCAAATCTAACATGGCCACAGGATCCTTTGGTTTTGGAATGAGATGGACATCAATGATTTGGAAAGAGAATTTTAATTCTCAACGAAGGGAACTTGAAAAAATAACTTGAAAAAAAAAGAAATATTTGATAGATAGGGCTAACCATTGTTGGGTATGTGTTATAAGCTTTCCACGACTAGCCCCATGCACTGTACGTTGCGCCGGGCACAACAAGGGGTCACAAGGGGAGAGGCAGCCCCCACTGTTGGGGTCCGGGGCAGCGCCCCAGTGAAAATTTGTTTGGTGTGTGGACCCACTCATAGGCAGACCCACCCATGTTTTGTGCATGATTTTGCACATGTTTTTGGGGTACGATGGTTTTCGGCCCCTGGTATTTTGTAGATCCAGTCAAGGGGACTATGGTTATGTTCTAATCCAGGGTTAATGGATTGGGGTTTATGTATGCTTCGGCATGTTATATATGTGTTGTAACACTAAAAGGAATATAATGAAAAATCAAGCTGGTCGTCCCAATTTGGGATCCGGGGGAAAATCTCTGTGTTTATTTGTTTTATGTTTTATGCTCTCGCTATTGTTTATTTTCTGTTATAAGATTCGTGTGTAGATAATTTCTGTTCAGGGTTAAAACCTACATTTGGTATCAAAGTTGTTTCGGCTTCAAGCGGACGCCTTTGCTGCTGAGGGTTTTTTGCTCGGGCTTGAGGTAGACCCTGTTAAGTGGGAGATCTACGGATCAATTCTTGTGGTGAAAGAAGATGGAAAGCGGCAGGAAGATAGAGATCGAGAAATTTAATGGTCAGATTTTTGAGTTATGGAAGCTCAAGATGGAGGATCTGCTGGTGGATAAAGATCAGTGGATCACAGTAGATCTAGGTACTAAACCAATGGCAATGTCAGATGAAGACTGGAAGAAACTGGATCGGAAGGCTAAGAGCACAATACGGTTGTGTGTCTCAAATTCAATATTGTTGAATGTATAGAAATGAAAATTTTTGCAGGAAAAACTTGGGACTTTGTACCAATACTTGATCTACGGTGAATAAGTTGTTCTGCGAGAGAAAAGGCTGTGAGGAACCGAGGGATGAAGGATGGAGACTCGGTGACGAGCATCTGAACGCCTTCCATCTGTGGCTGAGTATCGGTATCATTTTTTGATATTAAAATATAGATGGAAATAAGTGCATCGATTTTTTATTACGCAGTTAAACGCACAGGACGATCTGGTTCTTTCGTAGGTATCATCTCTAACTACCTTGAATTTTGATGACATATGTGTCGGCATTGTTAGAGAAATGAGACGGAGAAATATGGAGGAGCCGGAATGGAGATGCCTTATACGTACGAGGAAGGTCCCAGAACAGAAACAAGAATAAGGGTTTGAGTGGGAGATCTAAATCTAGAGGGAGATCTAAATCTCCTGGAAATTTTGTAAAGGTGTGCTGGAAATGTGGAAAGGAAGAGCACTACAAAAAGGACTGCATATCTAAAGCTCCTAAGAAAGGAAAGGGATTTGATGATGCTCCTTCTGTAGAGGCAAAAACCACCTCGAATGAAGGTGGGGATGTGTATTTGGCTTCTTCTTCAAATACACATGTAGATCATGAGTCATGGTTGATTGACTCAGGTGCATCCTTTCACTTCACTCCCCATAGGGAGTGGTTCTACGAGTATGAGAAATATGATGGTGATGTCTTCCTAGGGGATAATAGGAAGGCCAAAATCATCGGACGTGGAAAGGTCAAGCTGAAGCTGCAAGGTGGAAGGATTAGAACACCTCCTGGTGTTCTGCATATTCCTGCATTGGCCAGAAATCTAATTTCTGTAAGCAAGATGGATGATCCAGGTGTAAAAACATTATTCGAGAAAGATGCCTACAATATGGTTCGGGGAGCACTCGTATTAATGTGGGGAGTATGGACTGGAACTTTGTACAAGCTACAAGGTAGCACTGTTATTGATGGGTGTAATAGTTATGTGGTTCCTGAAAGTGGAGTGGAAATCCTAGCTATCTCTAGAGAAAAGACCATCCTATGGCATCAAAGGCTTGGACATATTGGAGAGAAGGACCTTGCTTCTGCATAAGTAGTGTGGTAGAAGGTATGACTAATTTTCTCTGGATTTCGTTCACCTAGACATGTGTATATGGGAGACGAAATGGATGTATTTCATACCGAATTGCTAAAACTAAGAGGGCGAACAAAGATCATTAGAACTTGTGCACGATGACATGTTGGACACAGCATGTCGGTTTGTCCCTCAGATATGTGTACTATGTTTCATTCATAGATGACTTCTCAAGGAATACATGGATATATTTCACGAGGAGAAATGCGTCTTTGATAGATTTAAAAAAATTTAAGGCTTATGTGGAAAACCAAACGAGAGAAGAAGATAAAGGCGGCGAGCTGAGATAATGGTGGGGACTTCTGCAAGAAGGAATTTGAAGAGTTCTGTAAGAAGTGTGGTATAGCACGGAAAAATACTACTCCATACACACCTCAGCAAAATGGAGTTGCAGAAAGAATGAACAGAACGTTGATGGAAAAGGAAAGAAGCATGCTTAGTGGTACCGGGTTAGGACAAGAATTCTGGGCAGAGGCAGTGGAGACTGCATGTTACTTGGTTAACAGATCACCTTCATCAACGTTGGAGGATAAGACTCCACATGAGGTATGGACTGGTAAGAAACCCTCTCTTTCACATTTGAGGGTATTTGGATGTGATGCATATGTACATGTTCGAAAGGAGAAAAGGAGCAAGTTGGATAATAAATCTGAAATTATTGGGTATAAGATGGTTTAAAAGGGTTACAAGCTTTGAACCTATAAGCCTAGGTTATGCAACTGAAAGTGTAATATTTAGAGGTAAAAATCATTTATTACACATGAAGTCCTATGGGAAACACGGAAAGTAGATTTTGAGCTGAGAGGTAGATGAGACTCTTAGTTTAGTGAAGACTCGGAAAGGCTTCCTTGATCAGTGAGAAGATCAGCATGGAGAAAAACAACTAGAAAGGTATGGTCCATGCAGCAGCACATTGGGTTTTATAACTATAACTAGTGTAATCCCGAAGCTGTCGGGGAGGCGATAGGTACGAAGGAATGAAAAATATGGAAAGAGCTTTGGTTGATGAAATGGCATTCTTGCATAAAAATGAGGCATGGCATTTGGTGGAGTTGTTGGCTGGAAGGAAGCCCATCGAGAGCAAATGGGTGTTTAAGAAGAAGATGAATGTAGAAGGCAAGGTGGAGAAATACAAATCTCGATTGGTAGCCAAAGGTTATTCCCAAGTGTCGGAAAATTATTTTGGTGATATTTTTCTCTTGTTTCCAAGTTAGCTTCTATTAGATTAATTTTATCTATTGTTGTTGCTTTTGATTTTGAGGTAGAACATATGGATGTGAAGACAAAATTTATTCATGGGGGTCTAGAAGAAGAGGTCTACATGAAGCAATTGGAAGGCTTTGCAATGAATGGTAAGAAAAAACCGGTATGCAAGTTAAAGAAAAGTCTATGTAGGGATTAAAGCAGTCACCAAGGATGTGGTACCAAAAATTTGATACATATATATTTGGACTTACAGCTTCTGACGAAGCAAGGAGGATCACTGTGTTTATTTTAAATTAATTTGTGATCGTGTTATTTATTTGGTCTTGTATGTGGATGATATGTTGTTGATTGGAAATGACAAAGAAATTATCCAAGATTTGAAGACCCAGTTGTTCTCCAAATTTGACATGAAGGATCTTGGTGCTGCAAACTATGTTTTGGGCATGGAAATTAAGAGAGATCGGGCAAAGAGGAAGCTCTGTTTAAACCAGAGGAAGTATGTCAAGACTATATTTCAGAGGTTCAATATGCAGGATAGTAAACTGGTGAATGTTCCTATTCCTGCAGGTGTAAAGTTATCTACTGAACAGTGTCCCAAGACACAAGAAGAAGAGGAGGATATGTCCCATGTTCCATATGCAAGTGCAGTGGGTAGCCTGATGTATGCAATGGTATGTACTAGACCAGGGAAGGAGCATTGGACAACAGTGAAGAAAGTTTTCAGATATTTACGTGGCACTAGTGATTATGGCTTGTGCTACCAAGGAAGATCAGGATTGGAAAGAATGTTGGACTTTCGTGGTTTTGTTGATGCAGACTAGGCTGGAGATCTGGACGAAAGAAGATCTACAAGTGGTTATCTGTTTAGCATATTTTGAGGCGCAGTCAGTTGGATGAGTAAAAGACAATATGTAGTGGCTCTTTCAACTACAAAGGCAGAATACATAGCAGCCACTCATGCAAGCAAGGAAGCAGTTTGGTTGCAAAGATTGTGTTGAAGTATGGGGTTGGTATAGCAAGCTATAAGGATAGACTGTGATAGAAAAAGTGTAATTTTCTTGGCTAAGAACCCTGCTTACCATTCAAAGACAAAGCATATTGATGTTCAATATCACTTTGTTAGAGATATGGTTGAGGCTAAAAGGGTGTTGCTGGTAAATGTGGACAGTTTGAAGAATGTTGCAGATGCATTGACGAAGTCTGTGAGCACTCAAAAGTTCTCTTGGTGTAGAGAAACTATGGGTGTTTAAGAATTTTCCCAATGACTAAGCTCTCCTGTGGCCCCCTGTGGAAAGAAAACAACAAGTGGGAGAATGTTGGTTATGTGTTATATTATTTCCATGACTAGCCCCACGCGTTGTACGTTGCACTGGGCGCAACAGGGGGGTCACAAGGGGGGAGGTAGCCCCCACCGAAAATTTGTTTGGTGTGCGGACCCACTCATAGGCGGACCCACCCATGTTTTGTGCATGATTTTGCACATGGTTTTGGGGTACGATGGTTTTCGGCCCTTGGTAATTTGTAGATCCGGTCAAGGGAACTACGGTTATGCTCTAATACAAGGTTAATGGATTGGGGTTTATGTATGCTTTGAATGTATATATATGTGTTGTAACACTAAAAGGAATATAATGAAAAATCAAGCTAGTCGTCCCAATTTGAGATCTAGGGGAAAATCTCAGTGTTTATCTTTTTTATGTTGTATGCTCTCGCTATTGTTTATTTTATGTTATAAGATTCATGTGTAGATAATTTCTGTTCAGGGTTAAAACCTACAATCATAAATTCTACAAAAATTCCTTAAGCAAATAATGACTTCAAGACAACTTTCAAAATGAAATCTAAGACTTGGGGAACACCCTATTTCCTCAAAGATTTTATTTCAAATGACTAAGAAAGCATAAAAGATTCACTGATAATTGCAGTCATAGAAGAGGGAACACCTAATACATCTATGATTACAACTATAAAAGACCTTCAAAACAACTGTTCAAGAAATGACAAAGGGAAAGATCGAAACAGACCTCATTGACTAACTTAAAACTATGGTAATTCAAAGGGAGACTTCAATAAGAGCTTTCAAGTGATAGCAGACAAGCAGGGAGAACCATAAATCATGCTGAAATCAACTATTTGATCTATTATAGAAATAAACAAGCATAAGGACTAAAGAGAGAGATTAAAGACTCTAAAATACCTCAGCAGAAGAAAACATAAAATAGTGAAGGATGAACAGGTCTAAGGTGCTTCCAGGAGTCATTTCTTAGCCTAAAACTTTCAACCTATTGTAGTAAGAAATTATGGAACAGAATGAAAACAGGAGAAAACATTAAACAGTTCAGAATACTTCACCAACAACCAAGCTCATGGATCCAATGATAGAGCCTTCTCGGGAACAAGCATGCAACAACATCATCAAGGCTTCCAAGACTTCAATATCATCTTCGCTTTAAACGTTGGTGTGGGCCCCAGAGTTTGATGTTACAACTGGTGATCAACCTGCAACCAACATCGTTTTCTCATCTTCTAGAAGTATTATGAAGAATGAGGAGGGGTGAGATAACAGATAAAAGATCTCCTAAGACAGATTAATATAATTAATGACTTCCGGCCTTTGAGGGTCTCGATGGAGAAATTCCGAACGTGCATTCCTGTAAACTTGTTTTACATTTGAATTTATTCAGGTGGGAGCTTTTATTGACTTTAAGGCTCTGTGTCATGTTTTGAGTAACTCTGCAGATATTTTTAGTATTTAATTTCTTTGCAAAAGTAACTCTTTGGTTGCGCTGAGGCGAATATCTTCATTTGATCAATAACTTTGGCCTACGGTGTGATGAAAATACAAACATGGGTGGCACTTGTAGTATTTGAAGATCATTATCCGTATGACCCGATGGAGGCCTTTCTTTCTTCAAGCACTTAATATTTTCTATTGACTATGTTTTGATTTGGGGGGATTAGGCTTTTGATAATCCACAACTCTTAAACGTAATCCTGATAGTTAATGTTCTCGATTTATTGTGCTTTGTCTTCATAGCGATACTCTTTAAATCGTGTTTTAATAACACAGATAATCGTAGTGTGTGGGGACACGTAAACATGGCATCCTTGCTTCATGTGACAATGATGAGACATAGATGAAACCCGCGAATGGTTCCCTTTTGATAAATCGAAGAATCCAAGATGATCATCCCGGAGGGCTTATTTGTGTACGTGGAAAACCCATCAAACACCTGCAAAACATAGAAAATATTATAAAATCCTGCGTAATTGGGAAAAACTGCTTCAAAAGGCATGGGAGGAGCGTAGCCATTCGACAACATCCAACGGTGGGGATCTGCGTAGAAGAGGTTAAAAAGGAGAGCAGAGGGAAATGTGTTTTGGGATAAATATGAGCTGTCAGATGCGATTAGACCCCCAAAGATCGACGGTGGATATTAAATTGGGAGATTAGCGATCGGGGCGAAAAAACAAACGCATCGATGAAAATTTGCGATGCGATGTAACGCGGACCGTTGATCTGAGGATCAGATCAACAATGGAAAATGAATTGGAGGGATGGCTGATCAGAGGAACAAACAAATGCAGCGATTGAAAAATGCGATGCAATTGAGCACTGGCCGTCGATAGAAAGATTAGATCGACGACAGGGAGTGAATCAGAGGGTTTTGAAGCAGAAGTAAGACTTGTGGTCGGAGGGAACGAGGACCGTTGGATCATGGAAAGGCGGGGAGGAGATCAATGGCAGACAACCAATCGGGGATCGGAAATCGAGGGTGGTAAATAAACGTGCCTGATGAAAATTTGCGATGCAATTTGAAACTTTGGGATGCGATTTTGCACGGGGCGTTGATCAACCTTTAGATCAATGGTCAATATCTTTTCAACTTTGCACCAGCGGAAACACTTATATTTTTATGAAAAACCCACAAATTTTAATAAAACCAAGGCTTTAGTGGATCGGGGCAGAAAATATATATATATGAAGTGACTGGCGCCCGATTGCAGGGCCGCTGGATGTATGGAATACAATGGGCCCAGGGCTTTATATAACAAGAGACCTAATCGCATCGGAAGTTTGATGTGGTCTTTCAATCAACCTATTTGGATTTTCTTCGATGCGATAAGCACCGAACAGGCTTTAGCGCTTGGTTCCAGGGTGTGGGCATGTGGGGGGAGTGGTTAAGACTTAGCCCAAGGGGGCTTAAGTCCTTAGTAAATAAAACTTGTTTTTTATGAAAATTTTCAGAGTTTTCAATGGATTTGGGGGTTTTTCGGTATAGTTTAAAAAGGAGTTTTAAACTTACGTAAAGATGATTTTCATGAATGGAAGAAGAGGATCATGAAAAAATAGGATTTTTATGGAGAGAAAGGGGAACAAATGAAGGTTAGTTTTTAGTGGGATAAGGGGGGAAATGATGATTTTTCAGCAGTATTTTCTCATGAAATTAGCAGAATTTCAGAGTATAAAATGGAAATAGCAAATGAAGATTTTTGGGACAGAGGCATGAGGCCTTCAAGAGTCTTCAAGAGCCAACACTTTTTAGCAATAAAATTTGTTCCTTGAAGGCTCAAAAAGTCTTAGCCACCTTTTTCTATAACAAATTTTTAGAGGTGGCTAACAGTGGCTCCACTTGGGAATGATGCCTTCTCGAAGGCATCAAGAACTTCAGACTTGCATTCTCTGGGAGGCTGAGCTTTGCCTCATCCATTGGGCTACCCTTCCTTTGCTGGGATGATATTTCTCTGAAAAAATATTAGCAGCCATGAAAAACAATGGATCTTTCATCAACTTAAGCTTTCTACCTACCCAATCCTACTGATATAAGATTTTTTCTTCATTAGAGTGCACTTGGATTGGAAAACTCTCTTACAACATTTTATTCTTTTGAAAGAAAGAAACTAATCTAATTCTACTTCTTATTTCTCCATGGGGTCATATTAATCAGTTGAGTCCATATGATTCTCTACCTAATCTACCATCTGTTGGGATTAAACTGTCCGACATATTTTTATTTTTCTAAATTCTATAACAGAAATTTAAAAATAGTCAAGTCAAGATTAAGTTGTTTGACTTGCTGTGATCTATGGCATGAAAAACAAGCTGCACATAGATATTATTTTGTAGAAAATTAAATCAAAATGGAAGGCTTAAGATTCAAAATTTCAAATCACTTCCTTCATCTTTTCTTTAGCTCTGTTTTGACTCTCATTTGAGTTGTTTTTCTTTGTTGACTGGTTCATATTTTGAGCTAATTAGAACCAGATTTACATCTTTTTTGACTCATAATTTGAAACAGATTTGAGTCATTTTCTTTGGAAACTTAGGTTCGGATTTTGAGCATATTTAAACCTTTAATTTCTACCCTAATCTATCTACTGATAAGCCAAGATTAAACAGTTTGGCAAATCGAATTCACTATCCTATCAGCAAAAAATTTAAAGCTAATTAGTCAAGATTAAACTGTTTGACTAACTAGAAGTGTGTTTTTTAGGAGTAGCATTTGAGCTTGCACACTTTCATATTTGTTTCTCTTTTTTGGTATGGGGCTATACCTTTCTTGTTTTCACAATCTACCCTCTTTTCTTTCTTTCTCTGTTTTTGTATTTTTGATTTTCATAACTTTGAGCGCAATGTTCATACTATGATATTTACAATGGTAAAATGAAATGATTTAAAACTTATGATTCTTGGCAGAAGTAATGCTTGAGCATTCTTCCATTGACAGGACCTCCATACAGATCTTCTCCATTCAATTCCTTCAAGAAAAATGCATTGTGACCCCTCTTGGCATGTATAATATATGGCCCTTTCCACAAGTTCTCAAACTTGCCATGTTTTCCCTTCTCTTCTCTTCTTGAATCCCATTTAAGAACAACATTCCCAACTTGGAAATTGTTTGCCTTAGTCCTCTTATCAAATAGCTTTTTCATATTTTCTTGGACTAACTGTGTTCTTTCATAGACTTCCTCTCTGGTTTGCTGTAAATGGATGGTTTGGTTGATTCTTCTCTACATATCATTCTCTTCAATATGCACTTCTTGAAGGAGTTTCATAACTGGAACTCCTAATGAGGTGGGAAAAACTGCGTCCATACCATAGACTAGCTGATAGGGGGACATGTTTATTGATTTCTTTGTAGTTAGCCTATCAGCCCACAAGGCATGAACTAGCTTACTGTGCCATGATTTTTGATTCTGTTCCAACAGTTTCTTAAAGATATTGATGAGGCTCTTGTTGGAAGATTAAGCTAATCCATTTCCTTGGGGATAGTAAGCAGTGGAATCGCCCAAGGTTATGTGGTATTTGTAACAGAAATCAACCATTTTCTTAGATCTAAAAGAAGCAGCATTGTCTATTATGATTTTTCTGGGACAACCAAATCTGGATAGGATATTTGTTTCAAGGAACTTGATAATGACAGAGTCATTAGCATTTCTGGAGGGTATAGCTTCTATCCACTTGGTAAAGAAGTCAGTGGCTGTGAGGATCCACTTATGTTGAGCTGAGGAGGATGGATGGATTTCCCTAATGAAGTCTAAACCCCATTGTTGGAAAGGTGCTTCAACTCTGATAGGCTGTAAGGGTAAGGGAAGAAGTTTTCTTTTGCCATCAAAGATTTGACACTTATGGCAAGACATGACCAACTTTTGAGTGTCTAGGAAAAGGGTAGGCCAATAGTAACCAGATCTAAGAATTTTGTTTGCTGTGGCCTTCCAGTAGAGGTGTCCTCCACATTCTCCGTCATGCAATTCATGCATGATGTTTCCTACATCATATTCAAGTAAACATTTAAGAAAAATTCCAACAGTATTTTTCCAATATAATACTCCATCTAAGATACAAAAACTCAAAGCCTTTTGTTTCAAAAATATAGCTTTAGTTTTGGACAAAGAAGGAGGGGAATTTAAATATAAAAGCACATAAATAATGTCAGCATACCAAGGAGAATTCAGAAATGTTTCTTCAATAAAAGGAGCATTAGATTCTTCTATTTCTTCCAACACATCCACCATATTCATGTCTAGTGCTTGGAAGTTAGACTCAGCCATAATTTTTTTGTAATCCTTGCCCTTTAACTAGTTTGGTGGGCCTAATTTTTAAGTCATATTCAATAATATTTGCAATACATTTTCCCCTTTTACCATCAGGGTCTTGACTTAGAATGTCCTTGACAACAGTATGTGGAACAAAGGAAATTATGTGAGAGTGTAAAATATAGACCCTAAAGTCTTTTAATGCTTTCACTAATGCTAAGGCTTGCTTCTCCATGATATTATATTTGAGAGGAGCATCTCTTAAGGCCCTAATAAAGAAGGATATTGGTTGTTCTCGCTCCAAATCATTATTTTGAAGTAAAACTGCCACTATTGTATGCTCATATGCAAAAGAAAAGATATAAAAGTCTTTGGTAAAATTTGGACTAATCAGGACTGGTGTTTGAGTAAGAGCTTGTTTGACCAGTTCGAATGATTGTTTAGCTGGTAAAGTCCATTTTACACCCACATCTTTCTTAAGCATGTTTGTAATGTTTTTTAATAGCTCAGCAAGGTTGGGGATGAACCTCCTTAGAAAATTTATCTTTCCAATGAAAGATTGTAATTCTTTGAGGCTTCTTGGATGGCTAATCTGCAATATGCCATCTATCCTTGTAGGGTCTATTTTCATTCCCTGTTTCGAAATTATATGGCCAAGAAGTTTACCTTCTTGGAGACCGAAGAGTGTCTTCTTGGGATTCAGTGACAAGCCAAATTTCCTACACTTCTCAAAAACTTTTCTTAAGTGAATCAAATGTTCCTAATCAGTTTTTGAAAAAACGGTTATGTCATCAAGGTAAATAATTATAAAATAGCCAATATCTTTCGAAAAGGCTATATCCATGGCCCTTTGGAAGGTGGCCCATGCATTCATTAATCCGAAAGGCATTTTGACATACATAAAGGTGCCCCAAGGTGTGGTAAAAGCAGTTTTGATTTGATCACTTGAGAGCACTAACACCTGGTTGTAACTCGAGAACCCATCTAAGAGGGATATCCTTCTTGACCCAACTACCCTTTGAAGTATATGGTCCATCTTGGGCAAGGGGTAGTTGTCCTTTAAAGAGGCTCTATTTAAATTTCTGAAGTCAATATAGAGCCTGATTTCCCTTGTTTTCTTTCTAACAGAAACTAAGTTCGATACCCACTCTGAAAATCTAATGGGTACTATGATTCCAGCATCATGCATTTTTTCAGTCTCTGCCTTATCTAAAGTTAGTAAGAGAGGATTTATTCTCCTTATTTTTTGTTTAAAATGCTTTTGATTTTCCTTGAGGGGAATCTTGTGCTGAATGATGCTGGTATCATAAGATTTCAGATATGTGTATGCCCAAGCAAACACATCTTTAAAATCTTTGAACAGCTCTATATATTGTGATTTTATGCGAGCTGGGAGAGTGATGGATAGTTTGATAATCTTGGGTTTTGCTAGAATGCCTATGTTATGCTCTTCTACGTTGGTTTCCACAGGCTCCATTCTCGGTTCTTTGGCTACATCGTTAAAATCGAAAAGGTGTTCTAAAGGTGTGAGAACTCTTGGAATTTTATCATTTTTGCATTGTAAAACTTCCAAGTCTTCTTGGTCTGCATTTTCAGTTACCTCTGCTTCAAAAGGATTCTCATAATGATTTATATCAGCAAAAAATGTCATTTTGACTTCTGGGAGTTGTTCAATATACAAACAATTTTCTTTATGGCTGGTTTCTGATATCGGTATGCTGAAATCATTTTCTAACTTCAAGAAATCATCTATTTGTTTTTCAGATTCGAACACTTTCCAGTGATCTTCGTTATCAGGCACAACGGGTCGGTGTTTTACCTTTACATGGAGTTGTTCATTCATCTCTGGTATTTGACAGTTACTAGAATTGAAAGCGAGTTCATTTGCTAGATGATTGAGTGCTCTAGGGATGAAAATGAGTTCATATTTTTCAAAGGTTTTCAATAAATCAAGGGCAACATTCCAATATTCCCTAAGCCTTGGATTTCTAGCTGAGTATTCTCCTTTGATTTTTTTTTATGATAAGTTCAGAATCTCATAGGATCGATATTTTCTGGGCTTCTAATTTTTTAAGCAATTGTAAACCTAGGAGAAGGGCTTCATACTCAGCGATATTGTTAGTGCATGGGAAATCCAATTTATATGAAAAAATTTGATTCATATTTTGAATCCAAACACCTGCCTCTGCGCTTGTTTTATTACAGGATCCATCGAAGTTTATTGTCCAAGGTATTTTTGCCTCATTTTCATTTTCTTGTAGCTGTCGATTGTCAATGTTTTGAATTTGATTGAAGGGAAGATTTGATTGTTCTGGTGAACTGATTGGGTCCATGTTTTCCTTATCTTGTTGAGTAATTTCATCTTCGTTACATAAGATAAAGAAATCTAAACTTGATTGAATAGAATATATTGGAGAGTTGTTTGGTTTGTCTATATTTCTCACCATGTATTTCATGTGAGATTCCCTGTATAGTCTTCTGTTTTGATTAAAAACGAAAATGGTGGCATAAGACATGTCCATTTGAAGGCTTCCCTGAAGTTTGGCTCCCCAAGATCTTGATAAGAGCATGCCATAATTAGGGGGAATATTAGCTACAACTATGTCCATGACTACACTCTTAGCAGGGATTTGGGATAAGTTTACACACAAATCTTTGATTAAACCTAAACATTTGACTCTGCTTGAGTCAAAGGAATACAAATATTTGTATGGTTTAGTAATTTCCAAGCCTAAGATTTCCATCACTACCTTGGGCATTAGATTGTGTGAAGCTCCAGAGTCTAACATGGCATTATGTAAGATTTTCTCATGTATGTTCAAAATAACATAGAAGGGAGGGATGACCCCTTCTTGGTATTTTCCTTCAACTTCTAGACCGAACAACAACTTGGGTTTTTCATCTGTCAAGTTTAAGGTGTCAGTATCACTTCCTAAGTTCAAAGCTTTCAAAACTTGGTTTTTGTAAACCTCTTGGGTTACTAGTTCAACTAGGGGGATGGTAATTTTTATCTTCGCAATCTCTCCCTCAAGGCTGAAAGGAATAATAGACTTGTTGATATTTACATCAGCCTTTTCAATTGAATTATTTTCAGCAACTTTGATTTGTTGAACCTTGTTTGGACTGGTAATTGGGAGAGTTTTATTAGGACCACTAGCTGAAGTGCTAGGGGTGCTCTGTTCAACAATTGGCTGGACACTTTTGTATTTGTTTAAGTCTTGTTTCTTGGCCAAAATGTTGGTTTTCTTAGCTGATTTTTGTGCTAGTTTTCTGCGTTTTTCTTGACAACAGTGCTAGTGTTCTTATCTTTTGAATTATCTATGCTTCCCTTTCTCCTAAGATCATATTGTTTGTGTACCTCCATGATTGCAATTTCAAAACCCAATCTATAGTCATCAGAATCTTCGTAGGTGTTTGTATTTTGATCATAAGAGTAGAAATATTGTTCTTCCTCAGTGAGGAAAACATCATCCCCACTGTCTGATCCAATCAAGTTTACATGAGATTCTTCCAACCTTTCCAACTCCCTATCCTCCTCATATTGATCCACATAGTTCTGTTGAAAGGGAGGTCTAATCTGCTGGTCACTTTATTTTTTCTTATCTTGCTTGTTGTCTCTTCTATAATTCTAATTTCTATTTCTGTTTTGTTTGTTTTGAGGTTGTGTTCTCTCAAGTATGCTCATCCGTTTCATGATCTCTTCCAACATCTGTTCTGTTTTTGAGCTAGATGTGGAGGGTGTAGTGTCATATTTATAAGTTACCCTCTTCTCTGATCTCAACCTATTTATTTTCTCAATTATGTTTGCTTCTACGCTCACAACTCCTTTTTGCATGTCTTCTAAGGTTGAGTAATCTCTCTCTCTTAACTGATACATCATGTCAACATCAAGGCCTTCGGGATATCTTACTAAGGCCATGCCTTGAGGAGGTTTCATGTGAGGTGGAAGAGCATTGTAAATTCTATTAAATTTAGTGGAGTAGTCAGGAATACTCTCTCCTTGATTTCTTTTGAGGCTGCTATATTCTACCAGTATTTGGAGAGGATTCTTTTTGAGTTCCCATTTGTTGATAAATGTTTGATGCAAGGCAGGGAGATCATTTATGCTGTTGGGAGGTAATTTTTTGAACCATTTCTTTACATATCCTCCTAAGCTCCGGGCAAAGATCCTCATCTTCATAGTTTCTTCTTCTATCTCCATGTAATCAAATGCATCTTCCATTCTATCTACATGATGTTGAGCTACTGTAGATTCTTTTCCAATGAAGTGAGGGATTTTGGACTGGTAATCATTTGGTAGGGGAAGCAGAGGTTGTGGTAACACTAATGGGGCATACCATGTTGCCATGGCTAGAAATAAGGGTGGATTTACAACAGGGAAAGCAGGTTGTAATGAAGTGATTTGAATAGTGGATGTTGGATGAATAGATTGTTGAGTTGATATTGGATGAGAGACACCTAAATTTAGAAGGAAATGTAAATCAGGTGGTGTGGTTTCTCTACTACCAGGATGTTCACTTTGTTGTGGGGATGAGAGTGAAGACTCAAAGTCTATCTGAATTATATCATCAAACGACCTAGTTCTAAAAGGATTTCTTAAGTTGACTTGTGATTGGTGTAGAGTTGCAAGATTTTTAGGAAGTGAATTAGCTCTCAAGGGTGATCTGAAAACAGTTGAAAATTTATTCTTAGGAAACTCTCTAAGTATACTCTCAAGGTTGTCAACTATTTTCGGCGGGTTTGGGTCAGGGAAGGCTCTAGTATGAATCTTTCTAGGAGCCACTATGCTGTGTTTTTCGAACCTATATAATAAGAAAAGTTTTGACCAAGTATGACAATATTTTTAAGAGGCTAACTGATCTTTTTAAAGGAAGAAAACTTTAATCCTAAAGCCTTCTAATTGAGTTCATATGATGTTATAAAGATTATGGATCTTCCCAGTGGAGTCTAAAGTTCTATTTTGTGTAGTCACCAGGTGGAAATTTTTAGCTCTTTTGGAGGTAAAAGGTTTTATGGTCCACCACCAAGTTTATTATGAAGCCAAAATGAAATATTTTTGGGCTTTTCTGAGTTATTTCGGTCTTACAGGTTAAGAGAGTGTCCTAAAACTGATTTAACACTTAGCTAAGGTGTTTAATCATACAAAGTTCACTCTTATGGCTTGGAAACTTCTTCCTTCAAGGTTTGATAAGGTTTTATGAGAATCCTAAGGGTTACTTAGTTTGTCACTGATTCAATTAAGTCCTATCATGATTACCATTGCTTGGTAGTGCTTGAGGGAGGTTACTTATGTTATACTAGATAGTGAGTGTTTTGTTTTGAAGATTTTACTCAGAGTCCCACCATGATTGCCATTATGTTGGTGGCGATGAGGTGGCTAATAATCACTGGATATTCTTGAAAATAAGGGATTTCTGGAGTCCTGAAGGGTACTTAGATTGTTTTTAACTTAGAAGGGTCCCACCATGATCGCCATTATGTTGGTGTCCCATGTTTTGATAGTTTGACAAATCAAAAGACAAGGCAACATCAGAACCAATCTTTAGAGTCCCAGGATCTAGTCCTCCTGTTCTTAGAGAGGGATCTCTCGAATGTTTGTTTGCAAAGGTTTATCTTGTGTGCTTAGAATATGGATTTTAGACTAGTTATTAAGTGCAGGTGTTTGTTTGTTTTTTTGGTTGGATTGATACAACAAAACATGAAAGGCCTAGGAAAGATATAAAGAATGAAGGAACATCTGGTTCATTGGGAAATGGAGTCAAAAAGAGGTCATAACATACTCATCAATGGATATGGGATATCAAAGGGAAAATATAACTTGGCCATAGGATCCTTGGGTTTTGGAATGAGATGGACATCAATGATTTGGAAAGAGAAGTTTAATTCTCAACGAAGGGAACTTGAAAACATAACTTGAACAATAAAGAAATATTTGATAGACAGGGCTAACCATAAATTCTAAAAACATTCTTTAAGCAAATAATGACTTCAAGACAACTTTCAAAATGAAATCTAAGACTCGGGGAACACCCTATTTTCTCAAATATTTTATTTCAAATGACTTAGAAAACATAAAATATTCACTGATAATTGCAGTCATAAAAGAGGTAACACCTAATACATCTATGATTACAACTATAAAAGACCTTCAAAACAATTGTTCAAGCAATGAAAAAGGGCAAGATCAAAACAGAACTCTTTGAATAACTTAAAAATATTGGTACTTCAAAGGGAGACTTCAATTAGAGCTTTCAAGTGATATCAGACAAGCAGGGAGAACCATAAATCATGCTGAAATCAACTATTTGAGCTATTATAGAAATAATCAAGCATAAGGACTAAAGAGAGAGATTGAATACTCTAAAATACCTCAACAGAAGAAAACATGAAACAATGAAGGATGAACAGGTCTAAGGTGCTTGCAGGAGTCATTTCTTAGCCTAAAACTTTCAACCTACTGTAGTAAGAAATTATGGAACAGAATGAAAATAGGAGAAAACATTAAACAGTTCAGAATACTTCACCAATAGCCAAGCTCATGGATCCAATGATAGAGCCTTCTCAGTAACAAGCATGCAACAACATCATCAGGGCTTCCAAGACTTCAATATCATATTCAACTTCAACAGAATATGTATTATTTCAGATAGTTTCAGTATTACAACTAGTGATCAACCTACAACCAACCAATAGTTTCTCATCTTCTACAGAAGTATTTATAGAAGAATGAGGAGGTGAGACCTAATAAAAGATCTCCTAAGACAATTAATATAGATTAATGACTTCTCAGCCTTTGAGGGGCTCGATGGAGAAGTTTATGAACATTATGTCTATATTAACTGTTTTACATTTATGAATTTAAGCTCGGTGGTATCTTTTATTGACTTTAAGTCTCTGTGTCATGTTTGGAGTAACCCTGCAGATATTTTTAGCATTTAAGTTCCTTGCAAAAGTAACTCTCTGGCTGCGCTGAGGCTAATATCTTCATTTGATCAATAACTTCGGCCTCTGTTTTGAATGCTTTGAGGCACAGGTGGCACTTATGGTAGCTGAGGAATCAATTCACCTCAAATGAGGTGGTGGAGGCCTTTCTGTCTGTTAAACACTTATGATTTTCTATTGACTGTGTTTTAATTTGGGGGATTAGGCTTTTGATAATCCATCTTAGCCATCATCCCCGCAAACAAGTCTTCAATCTTCTGTTCTGTTGTGCTCTATCTTCAACAATGATACTCTTTAAATCGTGTTTTAATAACACAATGTCTTGTCAATGTGGAGGGCCACGCTAAGCTTATATGGCATCACTGCTTCATGAAGCAATGACGAGACATGGAGTAGAGCCCGTGACTGGTTCCCTTTTGATAAATCGAAGGCACAGGAATCGTCATCCCAGGCCTTCGGCCTTTATATAATGGAAAACCCATCAAACACCTGCAAAACACAGAAAATATTATAAAATCCTGCGTAATTGGGAAAAAATGCTTCAGAAGGCGTGGGAGGAGCGTAGCCATTGTATGGTAGCATCCAACGGTGGGGATCTGTGCAGAAGAGGTTAAAAATGAGAGCGGAGGGAAATGGGTTTCTGGATAAATATGAGCCATCGGATGTGATTAGACCCCCAAAGATTGACGGTGGATATTAAATCGGGAGATCGGTGACTGGGGCGAACAAACAATCGCACCGATGAAAATTTGCGATGCGATGTAACGTGGACCATTGATATGAGGATCAGATCAATAGTGGAAAATGAATCAGAGGGATGGCTGATCGGAGGAACAAACAAACACAACAATTGAAAAATGCGATGCAATTGAGCACTGGCCGTCGATCTAAAGATCAGATCGACGGTGGGGAGTGAATCAGAGGGTTTTGAAGCGGAAGTAAGACTTGTGGTCGGAGGGAACGAGGACCGTTGGATCATGGAAAGGCGGGGAGGAGATCAACGACAGACAACCAATTGGGGATCGGCAATCGGTGGTGGTAAGTAAACGCGCACGATGAAAACTTGCGATGCGATTTGAAAGTCTGGGATGCGATTTTGTGCGGGCCGTTGATTAGCCTTTAGATCAACGGTCAATATCTTTTCAACTTTGCATTGGCAGAAACCCTTATATTTTTATGAAAAACCCACAAATTTTAATAAAACCAAGGCTTTAATGGATCGGGGCGGAATATATATATATATATATATATATATATATATATATATATATATATATATATATATATATATATATATATATATATATATATATATATGAAGTGGTTGGCGCTCGATTGCGGGGCCACTGGATGTATGGAATACAATGGGCCCGGGGCTTTATATAACAAGAGACCTAATCTCATCGGAAGTTTGATGTGGTCTTTCAATCAACCCATTTGGATTTTCTCCGATGCGATAAGCACCGAATAGGGTTTAGCGCTTGGTTCCAGGGTGTGGGCATGTGGGGGGAGTGGTTAAGACTTAGCCCAAGGGGGCTTAAGTCCTTAGTAAATAAAACTTGTTTTTTATGAAAATTTTCAGAGTTTTCAATGGATTTGGGGGTTTTTCGGTATAGTTTAAAAAGGAGTTTTAAACTTATGTAAAGATGATTTTCATGAATGGAAGAAGAGGATCATGAAAATAGAGGAGTTTTATGGAGAGAAAGGGGAACAAATGAAGGTTAGTTTTTAGTGGGAGAAGGGGGAAAATGATGATTTTTCAGCAGTCTTTTCTCATGAAATTAGCATAATTTCAGAGTATAAAATGGAAATAGCAAATGAATATTTTTGGGACAAAGGCATGAGGCCTTCAAGAGTATTCAAGAGTATTCAAGAGCCAACACTTTTTAGCAATAAAATTTGTTCCTTGAAGGCTCAAAAAGTCTTAGCCACCTTTTGCTATAACACATTTTTAGAGGTGGCTAACATAGAGAAAAGACCACATTCTCTACATGCATGCGATTTCGTACATCCGTGTGTCGAATCCACCACAACAAGAATGATCAAGAAAATTATTGGAATTTTCTGATCAAATTTTATCATCAGTGCCAAACCCTGCATTCATTAACATATTCAACAAAAGGTCGCAGCCAACACTTTCAAATGAAATATTCAAGATCAAATCAAGAATTTCGTAGCCAGCTCGTCTTAAACCTATGCTAGATATTTGTCATCTTTGAGATCAAATCTACAAGGAGGGTCATCACTCATAGTTATATTGTTACTTTATTTTCCTAGATTGTAGTTGAAGTTTTCTCTTTACAAGGATGGTTGTTTGAAACCTCCTCTATTTTTGTGTAATAATCTATTTTTAAACATATTGTAGTTTAGTATTTAACCCTTCTCATGCATTTAGAGAAGGGTCTAGAAATTTGTCAATTTTTTTTGCAAAGAATGGACTTTTGTAAGTTTGTAATATGTGAAGATGTTTAACTGATGTTGCACTATTGTACTCTTTAAATTGCTAGAAGGTGAAGAGGAGAATAAAAATACTGTTAGTTTATATGAGTATAAATTCATATATATGGTACTTCTATTCATTTATATTAAGTTTTTCTTTCTAGATTGAAAATTATCTTTTTACTTGTATTATATATTTGAATTGTTATCATAAATGAATGTTAAATGAAATTTTGTACTAATATTTGTCTATGATTTATTATATGATATATAATCATACATATGAATGCGATACACTTTTCACAATTCTTTTAATCAAACTATTTTTTAAAAGAATCATCTTTACATAATTTTCATCTCTTTCAACTATTAAATAATCTTCATTACTAATAGTTGGAAAATATATTTTTAGATCACATAAAGGAAGAAACACCTTGGTTATATAATAGAATAAATAGTTTTAGATAAATGCATGTGATAGCTTAAAATCATTTCCCATTGCATTCTATATAAAAAAAACACACCCCAAAATCATCCTTATTGGGAAACAGGTCCCTTTATTCCCAGGCGGAGCCACCACACCAAACGGAAAAGGACTTGCTCTAAGGTTCGAACTGGGTGGTTTTCCCCCATGTTTTGGCAACAAAATTTTGAGGCCTCAATAGGCAGCTAGGAAGAAAGTTAGATCTAGCCAAAGAATGACCAACACCCCTTCCTCTTCCACCTCCACCAAGCATGAGATTTGGAATATGTTGGAAGACTTCAAAAGTGATATGTTGCACACTTTTTCTTTGAAAATGGACACAATGTAGATTAAGAGGAAGAAAGAGGAAAGAAAGGGCCTTGGATATCTTCTGTCCTAGATTTACTAGAAAACACCCTTGGAATGAATGCCCACTAAATGTCATAGAGGTTTTCTTAGTGTGTGAAGAGAATCATGCCATAGATAAGTGTCCCTCCTTACCTTGGCTCAACGATATATATCAAGGTGGGGAAGGAGGACCTACACAACTATTTTTCATAAATTAGAGGAGGCCTCAAGGGCCTCGGTCATATTAGCAGGGCATGCAAGGTGAACCTTAATCTTACTATTATATAAATCAAGATGAAATTATGCAATCTTGGTACACATCCACTCTTCCTTCGTGGCCTACACATCCTACTAATTGGCCTTACACCCCTCCATATCATCCTGAGCTTGCGAGCCAACAATTCCATCAATATGTTTCTCAACCATCTCAGTGGAGAAACCCATCCAAAGGGTGAGGACCAAAAACAATAAACCACCTCCTTTAATGCCTCCACCCCAAGCTCAACCTCATCTCACCCATTCTACTCCACCTAAGTTTCCTCAGATGCTTGCCCAACCCAATCCGAAGCCGAACAACAAGTAGGAAAACTAGGTTTGCATTGGGAAAACATCTTCTCGAGGTTATGATGTGGAGATAAATGAGATCAACCTCAGGTCGGGAAGGTTACTGCCACACGTCCATCCTCCATTTCTACCTATAGAGGTTGAGGATGAAAAGGAATAAATCAATACTCAGATCAAACAACCTCCTTTTCCTAGGTGTTTGATCCACTCTAGTTAGCACACCTCAGAAGAGATTAAACCTTTGAGGGAAATGAAATGTTTTTGTGTGAAAATACTTCTTCTCCAGGCCGTTAAGGATGTTCCCATTTACAATAGGCTCATCCAGAAAAATGCTTTAAGAACCATGGGAGAAAGAAGTAAGACAACCCCACCATCAATGTTTTGGGGTAGTTGTATGACTTAATGTTGGGAAGGGTGATCTTCTCGAAGTACCTGGACCCTAGAAGTCTAGTTGTAGATGTAAACATCCATGGTGTCATAGTCCCTAATACTTTGATTGTTCTCGGGGCTGCCATTAATGTGATGACCAAGGAAACTATGCTTAAACTCAATATCCAAGGAGCTTTATGAAAGACCAGCATTGTTTTGCAACTTGCAGACAGGTCCATAGTAGCTCTGGAAAGAATTGTTGAGGATATGATGGTCTCAATCGACTCTTGGGAGTACCCTACAAATTTTCTAGACTTACATCCAAAAACCAAGTTTAATGCATATCCTCTCATTTTAGGAAGAACTTGGTTAGCCACTTCTGATGCTTATATCAACTGTAGGGTTGGAAACATGACCATAAAGAATGGGTCCTTGTCTAAATAGTTGGTATTATATCCTCCTGTCCAACCTTCCATTGATCATGACCTACCTTTTTAGTTGGAGGATGAAGAAGAAGAAAATGAAGTATACAGTGCCACACCCTACCCCATTTGTACTATAGATACTGTTCTTAGAGGGTGGAAACTTGATGAGGATGATCTCATTGACCAGATCATTCAAAACTAGCCCCCCAGTTCCATTCCACTCGATGACCTAGTCAAAGAATTTGAAAGGCACCCTTGAATGGAACTGCACTCAGTTGAGTCAAACTCCGAAACCACCAAGGCTATGGAATTTGGCCCATAAAAATCTCTGAAGATCAACTCATCCCTCTCATCCAAAGAATAAGAGTAGGTATTCCATCTCGTGAAGGAAAACCTTGATGCATTTTCTTGGGACTACAAAGAGATGAAAGGGATGCATCCCTCAGTGTGCACACATCATATTTATATTAAAGAAGGATTTAAGCATGTGCTCTAAACCCAAAGGAGGATGAACCCAAATCTAAAGGGAATAGTGAAGGATGAGCTACAAACATTGTTGGATGCAGGTTCCATCTATCCCATATCAGAGAGTGAGTGGATGTCTCCTCTTGCTCTAGTACCAAAGAAGAATGTAAAGTGGGGAATCTTTGTTGACTACTAAAAACTAAAAAAAGCCAATAAGAAGGGTCATTTCCCCTTTCCCTTCATAGATCAAGTCCTAGATGGGATTCCAGGGAAGAATGTTTTCTCTTTCCTAGATGGGTTTAGTGGGTATAACCAGATCCAAATTATTCTCGAGGACCGGGACAAGACCACTTTCACATGTCCCTGGGGCACTTTCACTTACAGAGTCCTTCCTTTTGGGTTGTGCAATGCCCCTGCTACTTTCCAAAGAGAAGTCCTAAGCATTGTTTTTGACCTAGTCCATGACTCTATAGAAATCTACTTGGACGATTTCACACCTTATGGGTATGATTTCCAGGAAGCTCTCTCCAATCTAGAAAAAGTGTTGAGAAACTACATTAACATGCATCTCTCCTTGAGTTCAGAAAAGTGTGAATTCTTCAAAAGAGCAGGGATAGTCCTAGGCCATTCAATATCACAGGAAAGAATACACATTAGGGGAATTTTGAGCTCTAAAATGGGCCTCCTAAGGAAATTATAAAATAATAGTGGAAATAATAAAATAAGATTGTTGACATCATCAAATTTTAGAGGGAAAAAATAAAAAACTACTTTTTCAACATGTATTTTCAACTTATCTCCTAAATTTTTTACTCAAATTTCGAGCGGGAGTACTTGTTGGATGCAAAATTTAATTAGTCATCCAAGGAGTATCCATGTTGCATACTTTCGATGGACCCTACTACACGATAAATGAGAAATACATGAAAAATGTGATTGCAATCACGTTGTTTTCATGTATTTCTCATTTTTCGCATAGCAAGGTCCATCAAAAGTATGCAACATGGGTACTCCTTCGATGAGCAATTTAATTTTGCATCCAAAGAGTATTCTTGCTCAAAATTTGAGTAAAAAATTTAGGATATAAGGTCAAAATACGAGTTGAAAAGGTAGTTTTATTATTTTGGTTTTTAAACTCCTGTGGTGATCATTTTGTAAGAAGCTCTCCGGATTATCCACAGTATTGAAGAACATGTGTCGATGTTTCGAACCCCAAATGGGATCCATCATTAGGAATTTTATTATTTTTTAATCTTTTTACCCTTTTACTTAAAAAATGGTGAATCATCCCCAGTGTTTGACATCATCATCTAGAATCCTATTGGTTCTTATAAAGTAATAACGGTTGTACATTTTTCTTAGGAGGCCCATTTTAGACCTCAAAATTCCCCTAATGGGTAGACCCAAACAAAATCACCATCATAAAAAGGGTGTATGTTCCTAAGAAGGAGAGAGATGTCAGAACTTTCCTAAGTTTGGCAGGTTACTATAGGAGGTTCATTAAGGATTTTAGAAAAGTGGATTCATCATTATTCTGATTTTTGGCCAATGATTCTGAGATTTCCTGGTCTATTCTCTGTCAAGAGGCTTTTGAGCCCAACAAGGAAAAACTAACCACTGCCCCCATTCTTCGAGGTCACAACTCGCCTCTGCCCTTTCACATCCACACAGATACATCAGATAAAGCTGTGGGGGTAGCCTTGGGGTAGTTAGAAGACAAATTACCCTATGTCATCCATTTCATTAGCAAGAATATGTCCAATGTTGAACTTAACTATACCTTCACAGAAAAGGATCTCTTAGCCATTATCCATTCCTTAAAAAAAATTAGGCATTATATAACTTGTTATTAGACCTTTTTACATACGTACCATGCTACCATAAAGTACTTCATGAATAAATCAGATGTTAATTCTAGAATCATTAGATGGTTGTTGTTATTACAACAGTTTGATTTAACAATTGTTGATAAACAAGGAAAGGAAAATGTTGTTGCATATTTCTTATCTAGACTAGCTATACCTGCAGATGAGGAAGGGATGGTGGATGATTGTCTTCTGGATGAACACATATTTTCTATTGCAACACTCTCTACTTGGTTTGATGACATAGCTACTACTTGGTTGCTGAAAGGTTTCCTCCAAACCTTTCATCTAGAGAAAAGAGAAAGATTATGAGGAAAAACACCCCTTTCACCTGCATTGGTGGAAATCTATTCAAGTTTGGTCCTGACAAAATTATCAGAAGATGTCTGAGGGAAGAAGAGGTTTTTGACATCCTATCGGCATCTCAGGATGGTATCTGTGGGGGCCACTTCATTGCTAATAGGACAAACTTCAAAGATTTGCAAGCACGTTACTATTAGCCTACCCTCCACCAAGATGGCAGGAGATACACCAATATATGTGATCGTTGCCAAAGGATGGGGAGATCTACACCGAGGGTTGAAATTCCCTTGCACCCTTAGGTGGATTTAGATCCATTTTAAAAGTGGCGCGTGGACTTCATTGGACCCATTGATACACCATCCGGGCAAAAGAGGTATATCATAGTCTGCACTGATTACTTGACCAAGTGGGCTAAAAAAAGGGTTGTAAAAGTATCAACAAAAGAGAAGGTAGTTGAGTTTATAAGAGACAATGTTTTCTACAATTTTGGATGCCCCAAAGAGGTAGTTACTGATCAAGGGGCTCAATTTACATCTATTCTCATTGAAAAACTCTTGAGGTAGAAAAATATAAAGCATAAGATTTCCACTGCCTATCATCCACAAGAAAATGGCTAGGTGGAAGTAACAAATAGAGTCGTGGAGAACATCTTCACCAAGTGGAAAGGTTGTGAGAAGAAACATAAAAAATTTGGGAAGACAAATTGGTGGAAGCCACTTGGGCTTACAATACTACTTGGAAGAAAACCACAGGGTTTAATCCATATGATTTGGTTTATGGGAAGAAATATATTCTTTCCATTGAGTTTGAGTACAAAATCCTGAGAATGGCAGCTTAGTTGGACCTGGACATCACAAAGGATTAACACGAAAGTTTTATGTAGCTAAATGGCTTGGATGAATTCTGAATGCAGACCCTCCTTCACACAAAGGTGATCTAGATGCAAAGGAAATTCTGGCATGAAAAGCACATCAGAGAAAAGACATTTCAAGAATTTTGAGCACTACTTTATGACTCTAGATTCAATGACTTCAAATGCAAACTAATGACAATATGGCTAGGACCTTATCAAGTGGAAACACTCCATGAAAATGGGGTTGTTAAGATCACGACCATAGATGAGGAGGGGATCCATCTACTTGTCAATGGTTACTATTATCACTCAGTAATTTCTCCAGGTTCAAGAAAGAAATAGTCCGAGGTAACCGCAAACCTACTTCAAACTCTAGGATCTAGCCTTCCTAGGGTTTAGAAAGGGCTCTCTATTTAAGATTTATCTTTGTTTTTTATTTATGTTTTTAGGCTAGTTATGATAGAATAATTGGTTTTGTTTTTAAAGGTTTTGGTGGGAAAAAATCACTTAGAGGTAAACTAGAGAGAAATCAACTTGTCCATTAGGCTATGGAGTCTAAATCTAGCTAGCAGCACTAGAAGTCAAGGCTAAAAAGGTACAAATGTATTCAGGGCAAGATAGATAACCCTTCGAAATTTGGGAAAGTGTTTTTTGGTGAAATGGTATGATCACGATAAAGGGAAATGAAGGATCCTTTGATCCGGAAAATGGAAGAAGGAGGCAGGGGTAAAACGGGAGTAGGAGAAATTAAGAATTCATAACACTGGAAATCAGCAGAAAACATTAAAATGGTAACTAGTTAAAAACAAGGAGCATAAGACTAGCCTATAGTAATATTCCTAGTTACACATTAAGATAGAACAAACATATAATGAATTGCATGAAACTCAGAAAAAAAAAAGAAAAAAAAAAAGAAAAAAAAAAGAAAAAAAATAAAAAATAAAAAATAAAAAAAAATTGACAAGAAGGGAGTACTTCACTCATCAGCTTATCACAGGGATCCTGAATTATGATGCCAGTTTAACTTTGTCTAGTCTGCTACTTCGAAATCAACACACAATAGCCTCCAATTTTCAGAAAAAATCCTATAGTAAAGTCTAGCAATTTTATTCCACACAAAATACTTCAAAGAGTGAAGTATTTATACAAAATCTAGTTACAAACATCCTAGGAGACATCTAGGAATATCTTTAGGAAATAGAAAATATCTTTACAAAATAAGAGGTACAACTGCTTAACAAATTAGCAAGTTTCCCTCTTATCCAAATTATATAGAACAACTTTATCTAACAAAGAGATTTTTATTGCCTAGCTGTCCTGCTCGCTGGCTGCTTTAGAAAATATCTCTATTTGAATTGCCTTAACAGATACTCTTTCCTCTGATACACTTTAATCCTGCTCTTTAATGCTGATACACTTTGACTGATATTTCCACTGTTTTACTGCTGTAAAATATTTCTTTTTGCAGTAAACAAATTAGCAGACTGTTCTTTTTCTTTATTGTTTCTTCTTAACTGTTTCCAAGGTAATTTCTTCACTGTTTTACCTCTACTTTTCACATTAAATCTGTAAATGCCTACCACTGTTCTTCACTGGGAATTTTTACATTCTTCAGCTTTAACTGTGATTTTTTTTTAGTCATTTTGTACTAACTTCTGCATGCTTAAACTGTTTTCAAGAGTGAATTTTCTTTATCAGAGGATATGAACTGGAATAATATAGAAAACGAGGGTTTTCTGAATAGGTTGACTGCAAATAGGGTTTTTAGGATATCTGAGGGCTTTAAAACTTTTTTTGTATGTAAAGTTGTTCTTCAGAGGTCACAATTTGAAGAAATTGGCTCCAACAGATGCTTTTACGAACACAACAATTTCTAGAAAAAATTGGCCAGGGTTTGGCCTGTTTTAGGGCGATTTTGGGCAATCTCGTGATGAATTTTTCTAATTGAAAGCACATTTTAGCTATGAATGGTCTAAAATTTGAAATTTCAAGTTCTTTATATCGAAAAATACCTTGAACACAGGTATTTGACTTCTTGAAAGGTTCTTAAGAAGTTGTGGTTGAATTTCGAAGTTTGGTCTGGATTGCTGGTGCAGTCGACTCGCTTAAATGGTCTTTAATGGAAAGTCTATGATCAAATTTGACTTTCTCTGGGTATAAGTTGATATTTTTTATCAAAAGGGTTTTTCTCAGTCAGGCAGAGGTTTTTTTTTACAGTTCAGAACACGAAAATAATCATACAAAATGGTATAACAAAAGGTTTTAACTTTGATTTTCTTTTTTAATATCGTAGGTGTATTAAATGCATGTCCTATCAACTGGCGGGCGTGGTTTTGAATTTTTCAAATGCGAAACAGGTAACTTTTTTCACGTTCGCTTTTGGTGGTAAGTTGTTTTTACCCAAACGAACGCGACCCAACAGAATGTTGACACGTCGCAGGGGCGGAATTGTCAAAACAACCTATTTTGCGCTCGATTGGTGTTGGAATAGACGTTTTATTTTTCTGGGCGATATTGATTTCACGCCGTTGGATCTTGCGATCGGAAGCGAAGGGTCATGAATTAATTAAGGGTTGCAGGCGAAAGATGATGGGACCAGGCTTTATTAAGCGAGGTTTGTCAAAGGTTTTATATGTAAAATCGGGTTTGATACATATGGTTTAAAAGGGTTAAATAATGGTATGTTTAAATATAAAAGAGTTTTATACATAAGAGAGGGCGCATGAGGTGGGGTTGCGATGGTAAGTGTATTACAAATGCAGGGGGGGGGATTTAATGTTTATTTAAAATAAACCTTATCTTATTTTATTTAAACATTGGATTAAAAATATGTGAGGAGATTATTGTATTATATAGCTTTAAACCTTGTAAATGGTTTAACACTATAGGGGGCGGGATATTTAATTAATGCTAGTTTTAGAACAAAAGGGTGTTTATTTGGGTTTTGAATTTAACATGTGCATATTAACTTTGGTCTAAAAACTATATAATAGTGGGTTTTAGGGGGTATTTTTAGATAAAGGGAATTATATAGATAGGATAAGGTATTTTTAGGGAATTAATAGCATAAGTTAGAAGTTAATATGACAAGGGGAAAATGAATACACAAAAATACACTAAATGACCAAGTAAATGGAATTAATAAAAGCATAGCTTAATATTTCATTATTTCACTAATTTACTTAGGATAAAGTGTTTCTTGAGGGTTTTTTATTTTTATGAATGAAGGAAGTTATTTAAATGGGATTTTAAGTTTCTTTGCAGAAACCGGATCATCCACAGTACCATTTCTCGCCCTGAAGATGGATCCCCGTTGGTATTTGAAACATCAACAATTGTTTTATGGTACTATGGATGATCCACTTTGTGTAAATAACAACAACCATAGGAGTTTAAGAACCATTTTAAGTTTCATTAAGTAAGAAGGATTATTTACTTATGAATATGACTTAAATGTATGAATGAGGGATAGAATAATGGTAAAGGGGATTTTATCTTAAGAATTCAACATTTTCCACTATCCAGTCATTGAGCCTTGGGTTCGGTCCCAACAGAAGTCAGAGAAATTCTCTGAGCCTCTTTGACTAGAAGTATAGAATAATGAATACCTACAAGGGGAGGGAAATTAGTGATTTTTGCCCGGTGAAAAATATTTATATGATTTTTCCCACTTCTTTCTACCTACCCAACATTACTCTAATATTTTTTCTTCCTTTTAGCAGGTGCATTTAAGCTTGCTACCTTGAAACATTTTATTCTTTTGAAAGCATAAAACTATCTATTTCTACCTTATCTCATCCGAGGGCTCAGATTAAACTGATGAGCTCCTCATTATTCTCTACCTATCTACTGATTTGTCATGATTAAACTGTCTGACAAAACTTTATTCTTTATCTAAAACATGGAAATTGAAAACATGACAAGTCAAGTTTAAACAGTTTAACTCATCATGGATTATGGCATTTATTGACACTCTGCCATAATCATTTATTTTGCAGAAAAGTAAAAAGTAGTGGCATTTGGGCTTTCTTAATTTCAGGTCTTATTCTCATCTTTTTCTTTTGGGGTCTATTTTTTTTAAGTCCTTTGATCTTTCTTTTTGGACTTTTTACCCTTTTTTTGATTTTTTCTTTTATTTTCTTTTTTTCAAAATATGGGAAAACAACTTGTAAAAAGCAAGGTATGTACATATTTTACAAGACTATCAAAAGTAAATTCAAAATTATGAATCCTATATTTATAGGACCCTAACAACGACTTCACATGGGGATGGCATCTCCTTATGAGATGTCAAGAACAACGTCGACTAGTAGCCTGATCCATTGGGCCAATTCCAAAAATGCATATCCTGTGAATGAAAACTCTTGAATGGAATTTACACCTTTTTCTACAAACTGAAATCTAATTTAAGACTAAAAGGTGCTGCAACCTTGAAACCACACTACTAAATCATCAATATCTTAGGGCCTTTTCCTTGGCTTCAAACCTTAATGAATTATTTCAAACTAGTTGAAAACTGAAAACTGAAATAAGCTGAAATCCTACCTACTTACTCTAATCAGTTGTCCAACTGCTGGTTAGGTAAAATGAAATAGCCAATGCAACCATTCAAGAATTATGTACTTTGATAGATTTTGTTGCATTTTCTTGTTGATTATCAAAACTGTAATTTTGCAACCTATTAGAAACTTGTCAACAAATGAGAGGATACGGAAATACCTAATTTCCTTTGTTGAATCTAGAAACTGTACAAAAGGATCTTCCAAAATATATACACCGATGTTTAACTAATTTGAACAATTTTACATCTGTTCTGGATGGCCTCCATACCATGAATATGAAATGTTATTTTCATCTTTATCTCCATGCAAACTTTCAGATAAGATTTGTGATGATATTCCTACTGATTGTAATGTTTGACTGTTGAAACCTTTATCATCGTGATTCTGAAATTCATAGTTAGTTAATGGAGGAAGGCTTTGAGTGCATTCAATATTCAACATATATGCTATTGGATCCTGAAAAACTTGGGAAAATTGCTGCAACCTATGGCATATAGGATTCAATGGGACTTCATAAACTTGAACAAGTTTCTCATCCTTTTCTGTAAATATGTTATACCACATTTCCTTTAAAAGCTGAAATGGTTCAAAACATAGTGCTATGGAACTTTCTTGTGTCATTTGATTATTTATTTCAATGGAATTTGATAATTGTAATTGTGAAACTGAAATATCCTGGTCAAGAGTTTCATTTTCTTCTTTGTTGTCCATAAAAATATCTAAATAATGATGATTATTGATAGTATGAAAGTTGTCTCTAATGAACTGAAATGAAGCAAAACAAAGAGGTAAATAACCTTCACTTATTTATTTTGTGCTTTTTCTTCCTTACTCTCATGGCTGATCTGTATTGGTTGATTACTGTATTCTAGCTGCTGAAATTGAGTTTCCTCATCTCACCAACTAGCTTCTGATTGCTCTGTAAATTTAGCTTTAGTTTGGAGAACATAACTATCAACATAATGATCATACTTAGGAAAAACATCAAAAGAAGGAATGTCATCAAACATACATATTAAATCAGTAGATTCCTCTTCCACATATTGATCTGTAAATCAATTTTCAGATCTATGATAATTGGAATTAGCAGGAATTTGTTCATGGCTATCAACCTCTTCTATTCCTTCAGGAAATGTATCAAGGTGATTTTGAACAAAAAAATTCATCTTTCATAGTGATCTTTTGTATTATTTCATCTAGTTTTCTTACCAAAAGGCTGAGTTTTACCTCTGCAATGTTTTTCTTTTCCTCTTCTTCTTCTTTCAACTTGTCTTGTCTGATTTGCAGATTAACTTCTACATCAACTGAAATGTTCTGCATCTGTACAAGTGTTTCTATATCTCTTTCTCTTAACCGAAATTCTATTTCTAGAGTCAAAGGCACTTGGATAATGCAAGAGAGTTGAATCATGAGGAGGTCTAATATTTTCTGGCATTGAATAATAAACTTGATTAAATTTGTCAGAAAATTGTTGTATTGTTTCATTTGGATGTATTTTTAACTGATTATATTCTTCTATGATCACAAAAAGATTAACTTTAATTATCCATCTATCAAGAAATTTTTTGATAAACTACTGGAAATTTAAGATACTTGCAATAGGTATATTATTGAACCAAATTTTTATTCTATTTTGCAAAGAAAGAGAAAAAAATCTGATTTTAACATCATCTTCATCAATCTCAAATAAATCCAAATAATTCTCAAAGCCTTGAATATGTTTTTGGGTAGTGATACCATTCTCTCCATCAAATCTAGGAAGATGTTTGTAGTAGTTTTTAGGAAAATCATGGAGTATAGGAGGTAAAATAAGGGGCTTATATCTATCTGGAACTTTATATGGTACAAGAATATGTACAAAGATTGTAAGATCAATCTTGATTATTTGAGTCTTCTTAATTGGAATATGATCATCATTAGATTCAGAAGAAAGTTTCTCAAAGAGATTAGGAGAATTATTATTTACAATCTTTAAAGGAAAATAATTAAAAAATAATCTAAGATCTTCTATAAAATACAATATACATTGAAAAATTTTCTTAATGAGAAAGAACATAATGTCTTGGATTAAGATCCAAGTTAAAAGCCTGATCTTTCCATATTGTTATTTTAGGTTCATTCCTCCAATGAAGTCTTGATTTTGAAATTGATTTGGAGTCGCCAGGAGGATGATTTTAACCTTTGTGTGTCTGATCACTGTCCACCATCATAGATTAGATCTGAACTTGTAAAATATTTATGAAGAAAATGTTAGTTTCCCCAGTATGGTCACCATTATGTTATCACTCAGTAATTTCTCCAGGTTCAAGAAAGAAATAGTCTGAGGTAACCACAAACCTAATTCAACTATGATCTAGCCTTCCTAGGGTTTAAAGAGGGCTCTCTCTTTAATATTTATCTTTTTTTATTTATTTATGTTTTTAGGCTAGTTATCATCGAACAATTGGTTTTGTTTTTAAAGGTTTTGGTGGGAAAAAATCACTTAGAGGTAAACTAGATAGAAATCAACTTGTCCATTAGGCTATGGAGTCTAAATCTAGCTAGTAGCACTAGAAGTCAAGGCCAAAAAGGTACAAATTTATTCAAGGCAGGATAGATAACCCTCATAGGTTTGGGAAAGTGTTTTTTGGTGAAATGGTATGATCAAGATAAAGGGCAATGAAGGATCCTTTGATCCGGAAAATGGAAGAAGGAGGTAGGGGTCAAACGTGAGTATGAGCAATTAAGAATTCCTAACACTGGAAATCAACAGAAAACATTAAAATGGTAACTAGTTAAAAACAGGGAGCATAAGACTAGCGTGTAGTAATATTCCTAGTTACACATTAAGATAGAACAAACATATAATGAATTGCATGAAGCTCAGAAAAAAAAAAGGAGTACTTCACTCATCAGCTTATCACAGGGATCCTGAATTATGATGCCAATTTAACTTTGTCCAGTTTGCTACTTCGAAATCAACACACAATAGCCTCCAATGTTCAGCAAAAAGTCTATAGTAAAGTCTAGCAATTTTATTCCACACAAAATACTTCAAAGAGTGAAGTATTTATACAAAATGTAGTTACAGACATCCTAGGAGACATCTAGGAATATCGTTAGGAATAGAAAATATCTTTACAAAATAAGAGGGACATCTGCTTAACAAATCAACAAGCTATCCTCTTATCCAAATTATATAGAACAACTTTATCTAACAAAGAGCTTTTTATTCACTAGATGTCCTACTTGCTGGCTGCTTTAGAAAATATCTTTATTTGAACTGACTTAACCGATACTCTTTCCTCTGATACACTTTAACACTGCTCTTTAATGTTGATACACTTTGACTGATATTTCCACTATTTTACTGCTGTAGAATATTTCTTTTTGCAGTAAAAAAATCAACGGACTGTTATTTTTCTTTACTGTTTCTTCTTGATTGTTTCCAAGGTAATTTCTTCACCGTTTTACCTCTACTTTTCACATTAAATATGTAAATGTCTGCCACTGTTCTTCACTGGGAATTTTTAAATTCTTCAGCTTTAACTGTGTTTTTTTTTTTACTCATTTTGTACTAATTTCTGCAAGCTTAAATTGTTTGCAAGAGAAAATTTTCTTTATCGGAGGATATGAACTGAAATAAGACAGAAAACGAGGGTTTTCTGAATAGGTTGACTACAAATAGGGTTTTTAGGATATCTGAGGAATTTAAACCTTTTTATGTATGTAAATTTTTTCTTCAGAGGTCATAATTTCAGGAAATTGGCTTCAACAGATGCTTTTACGAACACATCAATTTATGGAAAAAATTGGCGAGGGTTTGGCCTGTTTTAGGGTGTTTTTGGGAAATCTCCTGATGAATTTTTATAATTGAAAGCCTATTTTAGCTATAAATGATCTAAACTTTGAATTTGCAAGTTTTTTATGTCAAAAAATACCTTGAACGTAGGTATTTTACTGCTTGAAAGGTTCTTAATAAGTCATGGTTGAATTTCGAAGTCTGGTCCGGATTGCTAGTGTAATCGACTAGCTTAAATGGTCTTCAATGGAAAGTCTATGATCAATTTTGACTTTCTCTGGGTATAAGTTGATATTTTTGATCAAAAGGGTTTTTCTCAGTCAGGCAGAGGTTATTTTTTACAGTTCGGAACACGCAAATAATCATACGAAATGGTATAACAAAAGGTTTTAACTTTGATTTTTTTTTTATTTTTATCGTAGGTGTATTAAATGCATTTCCTATCAATTGGCAGGAGCGGTTTTGAATTTTTCAAATGCGAAACAAGTAATGGTTTTCACATTCGCTTCTGGTGGTACACAGTTTTTACCCAAATGAATGCGACCCAATAGAATGTTGACACGTCGCGGGGGTGGAATTGTCAAAACAACCTATTTCGCGCTCAATTGGTGTTGGAACGGACGTTTTATTTTTCTGCATGATATTGATTTGACGTCGTTGGATCTTGTGATTGGGAGCGAAGAGTCATGATTTAATTAAGAGCTACAGGCAAAATATGGTGGGACCATGCTTTATTAAGCAGGGTTTGTCAAAGGTTTTATATGTAAAATTGGGTTTGATACATATGGTTTAAAAGGGTTAAATAATGGTATGTTTATATAAAAAAGAGTTTTATACATAAGAGAGGGCGCATGAAGCGGGGTTTCGATGGTAAGTGTATTACAAATGCGGGGGGGGGGGGGGGGGGGGGTTTAATGTTTATTTAAAATAAACCTTAGCTTTTTTTATTTAAACATTGGATTAAAAATATGTGAGGAGATTATTGTATTATATAGCTTTAAACCTTGTAAATGGTTTAACACTATAGGGGGCGGGATATTTAATTAATGTTAGTTTTAGACCAAAGGGTTTTTATTTGGGTTTTGAATTTAACATGTGCATATTAACTTTGGCCTAAAAACTATATAATAGTGGGTTTTAGGGGGTATTTTTAGATAAAGGGAATTATATAGATAGGATAAGGTATTTTTAGGGAATTAATAGCATAAGTTAGAAGTTAATATTACAAGGGGAAAATGAATACACAAAAATACACTAAATGACCAAGTAAATGGAATTAATAAAATAATATCTTAATATTTCATCATTTCACGAATTTACTTACGATAGTGTTTTTTGAGGTTTTTTGTATTTTTATGAATGAAGGAAGTTATTTAAATGGGATTTTAAGTTTCATTAAGTAAGAATGATTCTTTACTTATGAATATGACTTAAATTTATGAATGAGGGATAAAATAATGGTAAAGGGGATTTTGTCATAAGAATTCAACATTTTCCACTATCCAATCATTGAGCCTTGGGTCCGGTCCCAACATAAGTCAAAGAAATGCTCTGATTCTCTTTGACTGGAAGTATAGAATATTGAATACCTACAAGGGGAGGGAAATTAGTGATTTTTGCCTGTTGAAGAATATTTACATGATTTTCCCACTTCTTTTTACCTACCCAACATTACTCTAACATTTTTTCTTCCTTTTAGTAGGTGCATTTAAGCTTGCTACCTTGAAACATTTTATTCTTTTGAAAGCATAAAACTATATATTTCTACGTTATTTCATCCGAGGGCTTAGATTAAACTGATGAGCCCCTCATTATTATCTACCTATCTACTGATTTGTCAGGATTAAATTGTCTGACAAAACTTTATTCTCTATCTAAAACATGGAAATTGAAAACATGACAAGTCAAGTTTAAACAATTTAACTCATCATGGATTATGTCATTTATTGACACTCTTCCATAATCATTTATTGTGCAGAAAAGTAAAAAGTAGTAGCATTTGGACTTGCTCAGTTTCGGGTCTTATTCTCATCTTTTTCTTTTGGGGTCTATACTTTTGAAGTCCTTTGATCTTTCTTTTAAGACTTTTTACCCTCTTTTTGATTTTTTGATTTTTGATTTTATTTTATTTTTTTCAAAATATGGGAAAACAACTTGCAAAAAGCAAGGTATGTACATATTTTACAAGACTATCAAAATTCAATTCAAAATTATGAATCCTATATTTATAGGACCCTAACAGTTACAGGAAAAAAATGTGCAAGAATCCCCTGTCTAAGGATTATTTTATCCATTTAATAAACAAGTAGGTGAATTTAATTAGAATCTCCATAGTTTCCAACCCCTCGCCTTCCTTTAGAAATAAAAAATAAAGAGGAATGGGTGAAAACCTTTCTGATGCATCCAAGGCCAACTCCTGGGTTGAAAACTTCCATGAGGCAATCTTGGAGCAAAAAGAAAAAGAGAAAAGAAAAAAAAAGAAATAAAATATCCTTGGGTTAAAACCTCTTGGAGGTGCCCAAGGCAAGATTGTGGGTTGAAGACCTATGTGAGGCATCCGACCTATCTTTAAAAAAAAAATCCAAATAGAAAAAGAGAAAAAAATAATAATGAAACAACACCTATGCAGTGACCTATTTTTGTTTTATAGGTTGTTGATCAAGGACAATATGGAAAAAGAGGAGAAACATCCTTTCTCTCTCCTCTCTCTCCTCTTCCTACCCACTCCATGATCAACCCCAGTATGCATCCATTGATCCATTTCTCCCTACAGGAAACCATGTACTTCTACTAGAAATTCATTTGATAAGGAACCATCTCAACCAAGGACACCTAACCCTCAAGAATACATGAAAATAACTTGTTTTTCCCATACCTACCAATCCTAACCATCACTCCACTCCATGCATATGTATTCACTCATTAAACCCTCTCTTTCACCATTATGAGCTAGCTTACCTAAAACCTTACACAAGGCCTCCCCCCTCATCTCTCCACCACCCCATTCACTCCTTAACTCCATACCTATCATTTCTACACTACTTATCCTCATTTATCAGTTAAGAAGAGCTCCAAAACAATAGAAAAGGGACTGCTACAAGAAGATGATCACTTCCTATAGCAATCATGTACATGTAACAACATGTCAAGAATGCAAGAGGTAGCTAATGGAAATAGATCCAAATGATCACCGGAGGACTCTAGCAGGATAAAAACACCAATAACAACACCTAATGATCTCCATGCAACACCTGCAAAAAAAAAAAACAACAAATAAAAATAATAAGCAGCTCACTCAGAAATAAGTTACTCATTCAAAACAATATGAACACAAAAAAAAACAGCAAATAAAAAACATTTATGGCCATCGCCATGCTCCAGATCTCTACATCAAAAGGTTCTACAACTCCTCGGCAACAGGTAGGCTAAGGTATGGCTCCCTCAACCTCTCACTATGCATCATTGGGCTAAAATGAATTAATGTCGAGATACAGAGATTAAAAAGGAAAAAAGGTGGCCAATCAACATGGCCACCCTCGTAAAGTTAAAGTCGAGGAGAAGTTGATTTTTTCATGCCACTTGGGTTGTAAAATTAGTTAAGGGAGACATCATGAGGAGTTGGAGGTGATTCCGAGGTAGATGGAAATGATTGACTTGAGTGGGACCAATGGTCCAAATGAGGAAACCCCATGCCAAATGAAAATCACCACTATGCTCTAAGTCCGCTCAATTTGGAATAAAAATATGTATTTTGGTTCATTCTCCCTCATTCCATTGTTCATTTCAAGAAAATTAATAGTAGGAAAGAGACATGAGCGATCGAGGAATTTCGAACCAAGGTCAAATTTTTCATGCAAGCTTGTGCTACAGGAAGCCTTCTCGTGGTACAAAAAGTTTACAGGAAGGGTACACATTGATAGAAACTACCATGAAATCCACCCTCGGAGTCTATTGACACCCAACACCACCATCTTCCAAGAAATAAGACATTAGAGTGCAGAGATAATAGGATGCCACCCCACCAAGTTATCGAATTTTGCATGAAAAGGTATACACAATCACCTCAATAATTAAGAAATTTAAGAGACTGTTAAGAGAAGTAGGGGTAAGAAAATCTTAGTTGGTGTCAAAGTGAAGCCTTTAGGGTACCATATCACTAGTCGTTGAGACAAAATTTAGCCAACCATCTCCATAACACAGTCACAATATGCTGGGTGGGGGGGGGGGGGTGTTAACAAAAGGGAACCCAAATACATTAAAAGAATTAGATTACACCATTAGGTGGTTGATGTTTTTAGAAATCACTAGTGGCTAGGATTCTTCGAGCTTCTCAAGGCTTTGATGATGAAGTGGCTTGGGAATGTATAGTGGTATTTCACTCCCAGCAGATGATAGTGCAATCACAGTGGTTAGAGGACTAGTCATGACCATAACTCGTGAGCTCATTAGTAGAGTTACAACATTGCCTCTAGGAGTCAAGTGGAATAGAGAGGATAGAGTCTCCAACACTGCCTATAAGAAGAGCTTATTTCTTCCTAATGAAGAATACATTGAGGATAAAAATGGAATGAGAAGGGAAAGTATCCCTTACCCATGGGATGAAGTATAATATCACATCATGAAATATATTTTCTGCGAGGGGAGACTCAATGTGGTTTATGGATACCACTTCCGATTATTACATGAGCTTATATTCAAAGGAGATCAACCACTAGAGTAGAGACTAAACATTCCATAAATCATCCTACATTCCATTAGACACATGAGTGAGAGAGTGAGGTAAAGAAAGTATCAACACATATCTCACCATGGCCTCATTAAAATTATAGTGGGAGATGCCCTCAACAGACTGGACATTCCTCTACCTTGGTCCACCTTCATAGACATGGCCAAAGAGGCATTCATTGGGATGTAAGCTGTCACTCTTGGAAAAACACATGCCTCTAGTCTTGGAGAGAGGGGTATAAAATAAGAAGAGGAAGAGACTGAAGGGACAGAGGAAGAAGAGGAGATGGAGACAGAACCAAAACACATAGAAAACCTAGAAATAGAGGAAGGAAAAGAGGAGGAAGAGAAAGATGTAAAAAGAGAAGGAGATGAAAAGGAGGGGTAAGAGAAAGAATAAGAGAAGAAAGGAAATACAAGAGAGAAAGAGATACTAGAACCCATGCTGAGCACTAATATCTCTCCTCAACAAATGAACTTATCACCGGGAACCTCAGAAAAGGAAGTGGCTACCACCTTAGCCACTCTAAGCACCACTGTAAAGGAAAAAAGAAAAAGACAAACCCCCATATACTTCAGGACCAGAAAGAGTCCCAGGGTGAAACAAGGGAGGCCCAAAACTCCAACTAAGATCCCTATAACAATTGAAGAGTCATCCAAGAAGGAAGATGAAATAGACCCAGAGGAGGGAAAAATTCAATAGGTCACCTCACCTGAGAAGACACTTGTGACCTATATAAGGAGAAAGTCTTCAAAGCTAGCATCCCTCAAACAAGTACAAACCTCACATACATTTAAAAGGAATAAAAATAGGGGTAGTAATAAAAATCGGGTTTGATACAGGAAAAACATAGTTTGCTATAGGAAACTTTAGCAATGCTACAAGAAACTCCAGATGTGCCACTGACAGAGATAAAAGTCATGGGGGAGGAAGATAAGGCACGTCTGGAAGGGAAAAGGGACCAAGATGTTTAAAAATAGAAAACAATTGAGGGGTAGAATGCCAAAGGGAAGGAAGAGGAGGAACCAAATGAGGATCCCGCCTCTCCAAAATTTGTCCCAAAAGACATAACAATAGTTCCTCATCCTATCCCACAACCAAAATTGAGCTCATACTACACATTCATTGAAGGAGAAAGGATGATCCCTCAGAAGCTCTCATTTCCCCTATTTTATTAGCTAGACCAAGAGAGACCATGCACACACCACTGGATGAAAATTTACAAAAAAAAGAGTGTGCTAGATGTAGGGATCATGGAAGAGAAAGTCACTGAGATGGGGAGAGATTTGGTTGATTTTAGACTCATGGAAGCAATGTTGAAGGAGAAAATACAAGGGTCAGAAGAATAAAATGCAAGATTACAAAGCCAACTATAGTAGAAGGAGAATCATATTTCCACCATGGAAGAGCTGTGCATGGAGGAAATACAAAAAAAGAAATCCCTCAAACTTTTATTCCATCTACTCGAAGGAAAAATGGCTGCAATTTCAGATAAAAACACTAGCATCCTATTGGTCATTACCTTTTCAAAATTTTAGGAAATTTATTGACTTTTTCAATTAGTCCAACATAGAACATAATGCCAAGTTGGAAAATTTTTATATGCATAATCTTATCTTAACTGATCTAAAAATTTGGGACCCTAGCCCAAGGTTGGGGGATATGTATTTGATGGCCTTAGCCTCTTGTATGACGAATGAGGAGGCAGGGGCAGAGGAGGTCAAAAAGGTGATGAGAAGGAAAGGAAAGGAAGCTATCCATATCATGGAAGAAATATTTAGCCCTAGAGGGGTCATTAACAGTCACCTAATGATAGCAAATGATGTGAGCCTTGCAGATAAATACCTCAACACCCAAGCACATGCCATTGCACACTTTGATGACATTTCTAGACTATTGGGAGAGAAATGTGTAATGGTAATTCAGAGAAGATCGAATAGCCTCCCTCTTAGCCTAAGAAACATGGAGTATCATACTCCAGAGAGATTGAGAAATTCCCTAGAAAGGGAAACTTTGTAAAAGAGGGCTACGCAGACAATGAATATCTAATGGCTCGGCATAAAAATTATTCCACCTACGCAACTGGCACTAGGTGAAGGGAAATATAAAGCTTAAGAAAAAAAATAATGGGAGGAGGTAGAAAATAATGCAGGATTCTACTATCTTAAGGGGACTCCTACCTTGATTCCTTAGGATGTTAGAGAGGCCACTAAAGCACTAAAAGAGATAAAGAAAGAGGACTAAGTTTCTCAGAGGATGAGCAACCATTTGATAGGGGGGCGATGATGAGCACGATAATTAGGTACATTTTAAGGGGTTAATTGTCACCTTGTTAGCCTAATTATTCTTCCTTTCTCACATTTAATTGCATTATGTTCATGTTGGGTATGTGTTATATTCTTTCCACGATTAGCCCCATGCACTGTATGTTGCGTCGGGCGTAGCTGGGGGGTCACGAGGGGCGAAGCAGTCCCCACCGTTGGGGTCCGGGGCAGCGCCCCGGCCAAAATTTGTTTTTTGTGCGGACCCACTCATGGGCGGATCCGCCCATGGTTTTGTGCATGGTTTTGCACATGGTTTTGGGGTTCGATGGTTTTCGGCCCCTGGTATTTTGTAGATCCGGTCAAGGGACCTACGGTTATGTTCTAATCCAGGGTTAATGGATTGGGGTTTATGTATGCTTCGGCATGTATATATATGTGTTGTAACACTAAAAGGAATATAATGAAAAATCAAGCTGGTCGTCCCGATTTGGGATCCAGGGGGAAAATCTCTGTGTTTATCTGTTTTATGTTTTATGCTCTTGCTATTGTTTATTTTCTGTTATAAGAATCGTGTGTAGATATTTCTGTTCAGGGTTAAAACCTACATTTGGTATCAGAGCTATTTCGACTTCAAGGGGACGCCTTTGTTGTTGAGGGTTTTTTGCTCGGGCCTGTGGTAGACCCTGTGCAGTGGGAGATCTACGGGATCGATTCTTGCGGTGAAAGAATATGGCGAGCGGCGGAAAGATAGAGATCGAGAAATTTAATGGTCAGAGTTTTGAGTTGTGGAAGCTCAAGATGGAGGATCTGTTGGTGGATAAAGATCAGTGGATCGCGGTAGATCCAGGTACTAAGCCAACGGGAATGTCAGATGAAGACTGGAAGAAGCTGGATCGGAAGGCTAAGAGCACAATATGGTTGTGTGTCTCAGATTCAGTATTGTTGAATGTATCTGGGGAAGCTACTGCGAAGACCTTGTGGGACAAGCTAGGGACTTTGTACCAATCTAAGTCTCTGGTGAATAAGTTGTTCCTACGGAAAAAGCTGTATAACCTGAGGATGAAGGATGGAGACTCGGTGACAGAGCATCTGAACGCCTTCAATACTGTGGTAAGTCAGCTGTCATCTGTTGATATTAAAATCTCAGATGAAGATAAGTGCATCAGCTTGTTGTTTTCTCTACCAGATTCATGGGACAGTCTGGTTATTGCAATAGGTAGCAATACAACTACCTTGAATTTGATGACATTGTCTCAGCCTTGCTGTCGGAGGAAATGAGACGGAGAAATATGGAGGGTCAGAATGGAGATGCCTTATCTGTACGAGGAAGGTCCCAGAGCAGAAACAAGAATAAGGTTTCGAGTGGGAGATCTAAATCTAGAGGGAGATCTAAATCTCCTGGAAAGTTTGTAAAGGTGTGCTGGAAATGCGGAAAGGAAGGGCACTACAAAAAGGATTGCAGATCTAAAGCTCCTGAGAAAGGAAAGGGATCTGAAGATGCTCCTTCTGCAGAGGAAAAAACCACCTCGAATTAAGGTGGGGATGTGTATTGGCTTCTTCTTCAAATACACATGTAGATCATGAGTCATGGTTGATTGACTCAGGTGCATCCTTTCACTTCACTCCCCATAGGGAGTGGTTCTGCGAGTATGAGAAATATGATGGTGGTGATGTCTTCCTAGGGGATGATAGGAGGGCCAAAATCATCGGACGTGGAAAGGTCAAGCTGAAGCTGCAAGGTGGAAGGATTAGAACACTTCCTGGTGTTCTACATATTCCTGCATTGGCCAGAAATTTGATTTTTGTAACCAAGATGGATGATGCAGGTGTGAAAACAGTGTTCGAGAAAGATTCCTGCAAGATGGTTCGGGGAGCACTGGTACTAATGCGGGGAGTTCGGACTGGAACTCTATACAAGCTACAAGGTAGCACTGTTATTGATGGGTGTAATAGTTCTATGGTTCCTGAAAGTGGAGCGGAAAACCTAGCTGTCTCTGGAGAAAATACCATGTTATGGCATCAAAGGCTTGGACATATTGGAGAGAAGGGCCTTCAGATACTGCACAGAAATGGTATGGTAGAAGGTATGTCTAATTTTTCTCTAGATTTCGATTTCTGTGAACATTGTGTATATGGGAAGCAGAATCGGGTGAGTTTTCCTTCTGGTGCCAAGAGGGCAAACAAGATATTAGAACTTGTGCACAGTGATGTGTTTGGACCTGTGTCAGTTCCATCACTAGGAAAATCTGTGTACTATGTTTCATTCATAGATGACTTCTCAAGGAACACATGGATATATTTCTTGAGGAAGAAATCTGAAGTCTTTGACAAATTTAAGGAATTTAAGGCTCTGGTGGAAAATCAGACAGAGAAGAAGATAAAGGCGCTGAGGACAGATAATGGTGGGGAGTTCTGCAAGAAGGAATTTGAAGAGTTCTGTAAGAAGTGTGGTATAGCACGGCAGAAGACTACTCCATACACACCTCAACAAAATGGAGTTGCAGAAAGAATGAACAGAACATTGATGGAAAAGGCAAGAAGCATGCTCAGTGGTACCGAGTTAGGACAAGAATTCTGGGCAGAGGCAGTGGAGACTGCATGCTATCTGGTTAACAGATCACCTTCATCAGTGTTGGAGGATAAGACTCCACATGAGGTATGGACTGGTAAGAAACCCTCTCTTTCACATCTATGGGTATTTGGATGTGATGCATATGTACATGTTCCAAAGGAGAAAAGGACCAAGTTGGATAATAAATCTGAAAGGTGCATCTTTATTGGGTATAAGGATGGTTTAAAGGGTTACAAGCTTTGGAACCCAGAAACAAGGAGGGTTGTGTACAGCCGAGATGTGGTGTTTAGAGAAGTGAAAGATGTTGTTAAACATGAAGTCCTACCAAAGGAACCTGAGAAGATAGAGTTTGAGCTAAAGGAGGATGAATCGGACTCTACAACAGAAGAAGACTCAGAAGATGAAGAGCCACAAACTCCAGCTTTGAGAAGATCAGTTCGGGAAAGAAGGCAACCAGAAAGGTATAGTCCATCTGCTTTCTGTTCAGGTTTTGCCTTAAATATAACTGATGATGAACCCAGAACTGTCAGGGAGGCAGTAGATTCAGAGGATGGAAAACTCTGGAAGGAGGCCATGGTTGATGAAATGGCATCCTTGCACAAAAACGATGCATGGGATCTGGTGGAGTTGCCGGTTGGAAGGAAGCCCATTGGGAGCAAATGGGTGTTTAAAAAGAAGATGAATGTAGAAGGCAAGGTGGAGAAATACAAAGCTCGATTGGTAGCGAAAGGTTATTCCCAGGTGCCAGGAATTGATTTTGGTGATATTTTTTCTCCTGTTGCCAAAGTTACTTCTATTAGATTACTTTTATTTGTTGTTGCTGCATTTGATTTTGAGATAGAACAGATGGATGTGAAGACAACATTTCTTCACGGGGATCTAGAAGAGGAGATCTACATGAAGCAACCTGAAGGCTTTATGGTGAAGGGTAAGAAAGAACTGGTATGCAGGTTGAAGAAGTCTCTGTATGGGTTAAAGCAGTCACCAAGGATGTGGTATCAGAAATTTGATACCTATATACGGGGACTTGGCTTCACCAGAAGCAAGGAGGATCACTGTGTTTATTTTAAATTAATTGGTGGCCGTGTTATTTATTTGGTCTTATATGTGGATGATATGTTGTTGATTGGAAATGACAAAGAAATTATCCAAGATTTGAAGACCCAACTGTTCTCCAAATTCGACATGAAGGATCTTGGTGCTACAAACTATATTTTGGGCATGGAAATTAAGAGAGATCGGGAAAAGAGGAAGCTCTGGTTAAACCAGAGGAAGTATGTCGAGACTATGTTGCAGAGGTTCAATATGCAGGATAGTAAACCAGTGAGTTTTCCTATTCCTGTAGGTGCAAAGCTTTCTGCTGAACAGTGTCCCAAGACACAAGAAGAAGAGGAGGATATGTCCCGTGTTCCATATGCAAGTGCAGTGGGTAGCCTGATGTATGCAATGGTCTGTACTAGACCAGACATTGCACATGCAGTGGGAGTATTGAGCAGGTTTATGTCAAACCCGGGGAAGGAGCATTGGACAGCAGTGAAGCGGGTTTTCAGATATTTACGTGGCACTAGTGATTATGGCTTGTGCTACCAGGGAAGACCAAGATTGGAAAGAATGTTGGACATTCATGGTTTTGTTGATGTAGACTGGGCTGGAGATCTGGACCAAAGAAGATCTACAAGTGGGTATGTTTTTAGCCTATTTGGAGGCGCAGTCAGTTGGATGAGTAAAAGGCAGTCTGTAGTGGCTCTTTCAACTACAGAGGCAGAATACATAGCAGCCACTCATGCAAGCAAGGAAGCAGTTTGGTTGCAAAGATTGTGTTCAAGTATGGGGTTGGTACAGCAAGCTATAAGGATATTTGTGATAACCCAGTGCAATTTTAATGGCTAAGAACCACCGCTTACCATTCAAAGACAAAGCACATTGATGTTGATATCACTTTGTTAGAGATATGGTTGAGGCTAAAAGGGTGTTCTTTGGCAGTAGAGGTGGACACTTTGAAGAATGTTGCGGATGCATTGGCAAATTGCAGCATGAAAACTCCGAAGTTCTCTTGGTGTATAGAAACAATGGGTGTTGAAGAATTGGGCCCAATGACTAAACTCTCCATTTGTGGAAAGAAAACAACAAGTGGGAGAGAATGTTGGGTATGTGTTATATTCTTTCCACGATTAGCTACACCCCTCTTGTATGTTGCATCGGGCGTAGTTGGGGGGCACAGTAGCTTCGATCAGATTGGGATCGACGCGCCCGGCTTAATTGTTTTTTGTGCGGACCCACTCATGAGCGGATCCGCCCATGGTTTGTGCATGAGTTTGCACATGGTTTTGAGGTACGATGGTTTTCGGCCCCTGGTATTTTGTAGATCCGGTCAAGGGAACTATGGTTATGTTCTAATCCAGGGTTAATGGATTGGGGTTTATGTATGCTTCGGCATGTATATATATGTGTTGTAACACTAAAAGGAACATAATGAAAAATCAAGCTGGTCATCCCAATTTGGGATCCAAGGGAAAAATCTCTGTGTTTATCTGTTTTATGTTTTATGCTCTTGCTATTGTTTATTTTCTGTTATAAGATTCGTGTGTAGATAATTTCTGTTCAGGGTTAAAACCTACAGTTCATATGTTTCTTAGTGTAGATGGTGTATTAAGGGTTGTCATACTTTGAAATCCTAATGTGGTTTAAATGCAGGAAAATCAAGATAATATCCCATTTTTGAGAAATATTGCACAATCAAGACTCGAAGTAGACAACAAGGAGTGATTGTAGGGGATTGAGCAACTCCTTAAATCCTAAGGCAACCAATATATCCTCAATATTCTAGTCCAACAGTTCAAAATCAAAGGAAACCAAGCAAGTGAAAGATTAAGGGGATCCATGCTCCAGTTCTCTCAAGTTCCAGGGAGACAAACCACCGACGTTTTAGGGAGTTGTTGGTAGCTACCATTTAGGATAAATAGGGTAGAGTAAGAGCTCACTAGGATTCAATTTTTAGAGATAGATAGAGCACTATTAAATAGACATTTGTGACTTTCATATGTATTGTACTATAATAGTTATGAAATAAAATTAGTATTCAATTTCTTCTTCACTTAGTTGGTTTTATGGAACTGAGCTTGTGGGTTAGAGCCCAATCCATTGGCCTTAGTCTCTCTTACGTAGCTTTTTTTACATTTCATGTTGATGTAGTTAGCTTCCTTACATTTCGTGGTTGTTGTAGTTAGTTTCCTAACATTTCATGTTGCAATATTTGGCCTCGTTAAATTTCAAGATTGTTGTAGTTAATATTCTTGGGTTCATGTTGTAGTAGCATATAAAAATTCAAAAATGTGTGTTAAAGCCTCCCTCTATCACCTCTTCCATTGGATCTTGAGGAGGGTAGATCTTCACCACAAAACCAAAATTTCTTTCATTTTATGATTTCTTGGAAAATTTAGATAGGTTTCTTTGTTTATCATGAACATGTTGAAGATGCAAATTTAGTTTTCTATTTCAAATGCATAGGTAGGTTTTCTTAAATTCAACTCATTTTTTCCACCATTTTCATGATATATTTGTCAATGATGAATGCATGTGCAAGTATTCTTCTTACATGCTTGAGTATATCAATAGAGGAGGACTTCCCCAACACCATTAGCTTTAGTTTCCACCCCTCATAACCAACTTACAACCATATCACCTTCATCCATATTTTTGGAAAGCTCCATCACAACACCGAGAGCCACCTTGGAGGTGAAAGAAAAGCTTTGAGAGAATTTCTGAGCTTAAACAAAGGGTTTTCTACCCTTCATCCACCAATATCAACCTTCATTCCACCTATCCTACCCATTTCCTCACCATTTCTATCCTCAATCTACCCTTGAAATTTTTCCTGTATCGTTTCAGGATATTTGGTAGCATTACAGGAAATCCTGTAGCAACACCAACCAACCACCTCTCAGCCCAAAACCTCTCTTTCACCTCATCTAAACGTGGAATAGCCTCCAAGATACCTTCAGATCTAAATCCATGAGTCCAAGACCCTATTAGGTCACCTCAGCGCCTCCTTCTCTTGTTGCAAAACAAAGTTATTTAAAAGCTTAGTTAGTTCATTGATAGATGCATTTTTAAGAATAAAAATGAAGCATAATATAGATATATTTTAGTTAGTGATTTTGTTCAACATGTATGCCTAGATTAGTTTCCATTTATGCAAGTTCAATTCCACAATTTACATCATGAATTCCACTTAGTTTAACTTTCTTTCTTGCATTAGCTTAAGTGGGAATTTCTCTTTCTTACAGATAGATAGATGAGTCATTATGATCTCGAATAGTTTCTTTCCTTGTTGATAGAGCAATGGTCATGACTTGTTTTCAGTCTTAGCTCTCACTCAGAAGTGTGACAAAATTCCTTTCCTAGAAGTAACCCTAATAGTAGCACCTCATCGTAGAACCAAGAAGATGATGGCATGATTAGAATTCATATGCTATGTATATAGAACTGTCACCTCCAACTTTTTATTAAACCTGAGTTGATAAAGTAAAATTGAGTAGCGTCTGGGACTTACAACACTCTTAGTGCAATACCAGGGCTCACCAAGAGCCATATATCGTCACTGTCAACATACATGTTTATAACCAGCATAATAACAATAGAAATACAATGGATATAACAACAATAGAATCTAGAGAATAGCCAATAAATTTATACATCAAATACCAAAGGAATGAGCTTCTCATATATGGATATAAAAACCAATCGGAGATGGGACTTCCATGTTCCACCCGACCATATATTGGCTAAGCCAAATATTCTTTAGCTAATCATCCCCGTGCCATATTCCAAGCATGAATGTGGGACTCATAACCAACCAAAAGAAACAAAAAATCATGAATTCTACATGGTTTCTCTGCCTACACCGTGAGGAATTTGAGTGCCTCCTAGTCTCTTAGGATTTACTGTAATCCAAAATTTAAATGAAGGATCACTAAGCCATAAAATGAGACATACTCTCCAATATTTATCATACATCCCAGCCCTTGACTACTAGGGTTAGCGGAGAGAAGTCCACCTCTTGGATTAAACATATGTCCCACCATTCAGTGACAACAATTCCTAGGCCCACCAAGGCACACAATATGGATTTACCACAAACCAGAGTCTGGTTTAACGGTTACTAGGGTAGTGGATTTACCATGATCCAGAGTCCCATTCAGAGACCACTAGGCCATGTGTTTTTCATTTCAGAGATCTGCCCCACTCAACTTCGAATCTATTCAACAATCCAGCTCAACCAATGTTTGAGAATCCCATCTCATCAAAGATATATGGATGTGGAAAGGATAGGCTGAAAAACACTGTCACACCTGGAAAAATCCATGCCATGACAAAAAATAACCACATGCAATACCATGCATTCCATATCTAGCAAGAAAAACAGACATGCAAATTAATACCTGCCAAGAATCCTGTTGTAGCTGCTTTACTCTTGCTCCTCCTTGATTTCTTTTTTTTTCTTGCTCCAATGCCAAGGTGCTCTAATAAACTCTAAGTGTCCAAGATTATGAGAGGGAGAGAGAGAATAATGAGAGAGCTCCAAAAATGCACTAACAAAAACTTTGAGAAAAAATGCTGCCAACTGATCCTTAGAAGCCTTTTTATCAATGAGGCCTCTAATTTATTCAATTTCCATTATTTTCCTTCATTTTCGTCCTCACATGAAACATGTGATATTTCACCTCCATTTTCTCCTATTTTCCATTATTTTCATAAATAAATGTGCCAAATAATGCATCATGCCTTTCCAAAGCCTTTGCCACTACCTTCGCCAATTTCATTTAGCCATAATAGCCTAAATGAACACCCACTAGGATGTTTTTTCCCAACATTTAGCTTGGAATACATGTCCCATCAATTGTGGTTATTATTTTTAACTTTTATTACATGTAATTTTCACCAGGGCTGTTAAAGAACCCTCCCCCTTGGGGGAGCACCATCCTCGGTGTTCAATGACACCTACAAACTGCTGAAAATCAAACATATTTCCTATGGAGCTTTATAAAACAACTCGCTGTAGTATTTACAATGAATAACCTGCTGAAAAGAAAAAATCATCATGAGAATCATGTCATGTACTCGAGCTTTATAGAAAATCTCATTACAATATTTACAATAGTATACACATATACACATTATCTCATTTTCTCAACCAGCAAATAAAAGGATACGATGCCCATATTAGCAACAAGGGAATACAAAGGCTCACACATCCACCCTCAAAGTTGTACCATGATTCACTTCCTTCTCAACAAGTTGAAAGTCCACTTTCATAGTCAATGTTGCATCTAATGTCGAGTGCTACAATCTTGCTCTAATTTACCGTTTGTGAATAGTTCTTGACTCATTTTTCTAGGGTGCACTCCCAATGTGCATCTGATTCCATCTGGAAGTGGTAATGAATAAAAAAAATCTATCCCCGACCTTTCCTTCTCTACTACATAGTCCCTCGAGAAATTTGGTCATCCCTTTTTGTGTAGTCACTCACCTTCCAAGTTCCCCGGCATCCCCCATCCTAGGCGATCCATCCATTGGCAAGGCTTCCTTAAATCAGAAGTTCAAACAAGCAAGGCATATACCTACCTCAAAACCATCACACCGGTCATAACATGCTCATGGAAATCAATGGACACTATTGGGTATCAATGTCCCACAATGGCCATGCTCCAAAAGTGCTTTACCAACATATTGCTGCATGTTTCAATTCCTTTTCTAGATGCTGCTAGTGTTTGCAATCAGTTTCAACCACCCAACCGGGAATTTTCTTGCTTCTTGTACCAAGCACATAGCTTCCTTAGATTTAAAATAAATTAAAATAAACTCAAATCTTACCTCATTGGTAGCTCCTCAATAAGGTACACCTAAAATTCCGTTCACTTCCTTTCACAACAAGTAAACCCAGTTGTTTGATCAAATCATCATGCAAAAACATATGAAATTTGGTTAGCTCAAAACACAACCATCATAGGTCAGAATCATCAATCACACAAAATAATCATAAACCATAATAATAAATCACATGTAACCATCAAAAGTTAGAATCGTGTATCACATGCATAATAGAACTAAAATACAATACCAACACTTATCCTTCATTGATCCTTAATTTTTCCTTTGTTATTTTGTACACACACCGGATTGGTTTCCACGCCTGACAAGCACCTATTTCCCTTGCTTCTCTTTACTCACATACAAAAACACACAGTGTAGAACACATACATCTACACAAGGTATACAACACCACACAATATATACACCCACACCAAGTGTACAACACAACACAATACCTACACCTAGATCCGGTGTACAAGAAAATACATGTACATATACACATACCGCGACTACACCATGCACATACATAGTACCACATTCCCACAACACCACATGTACGACATGCACATAATACCATATGTATACCAATACCATATGTAAAACATGTACACAACACTACCTACACAACATGTGCACAACATCACATGTACACGACACCACTTGCACAACATGTACACAATGCCAAATTTTCACCGCACCACCTATACAATGTGTACACTTTATCAGATGTACACAACACCACATGCACGACATGTACATGGCACCACATGTACACAACATCACATGCACGGCATGTACATGACACCACCTACGCACAACACCAAATGTACAACATGTACATAGCACCATATGTACATTCATTCACACAACACCATATGTAAAACACGCATACACCACCACATGTACATATCACTACATATACAAAATTTACAAAACATCATACGATCACAACACCACATATCCAACATGCACACGACACCATATGCACATAACACTGCATATCCAACTTGCGTAGAGTATGATATGTACACAACACCGCATATCCAACATGTACATAGCATCATCTATATCCAACACAGCACATGTAATATACACACAACACCATATATACAATAGGCATACAACGTCATATGTACACAATACTACATATGTTACATGTAAAAATCACCATAGGTACAAATCACTGAACATACAACATGCGCAACATATACACAAAATTAGTATTGCACATTGATAGACCAGACACTAACCCCACAAGAAACCTTTCTTCCAGTGTATTTCCATTATCCATGCTTATCCCAACATGCCGCAGATCACACTACTTTCACTTTTCTAATGTACCCCTCAGCATTACCTGTCCATAACATAAACATGGGAATATTACAAGCATATAATATCAATTCATGTCCACATGATACTGGCCTCATAGATATCTCAGGGTTATTCTTCCTACTTCATACCTCATAGGACCAAGAACTTCTTCATTCCATTCACCTGCATAAGAAATCATTCCTCCACAATAATGTTCCTTCAAAACCCTTCCATACAGTGACATAGATACATAGACACGTACATATACATAATCATTAGCATAAACCAATAATTATCCTCTCAAAAAACGACACACATACATACATAGATGTATACATATATAAAAATCAACATAAATGAATCATGATCTCGTCAGATAGCGACATACATACATGCATATATACATATATAGATATTATCATAATCATGATCATAACAAAATTTATGGATATCATAAGTTCTAGGTTAAGAGAACTTCCTCCATTCATGCAAAACATGCACAATGTTGAGAAAAACAATTCCCAACACAGCCAAGGAATTTGATGCCTCAAATATATTTATGTTACCCTTTCGGTTACCTTTCTCATGTCTGTACCACCACTATCCATTTATGACAATAAACCCAACTAGTCCAATCGACTGTCATAGTCTTACCTTCCATTGTGCTTGCTCATGCATTGAGCTTCATTAACTTTCATATTTCCTGAACCAATTCCAAAGATACTCAAAACATAAAAGGAAAGAACAAGAACAAGCAAGAGGAAGACCATGAAAAAACAAAAGCGGTACGACACCACAACAAAGTGGCAAGGCCTTGCACCAGACACAAACAAAATTTCAAATCAAGCACAAACAAATCATAAAGACCAAAATAATAAGACTAGAAACAAACACCGTGAATCAATCCCCCATGGGTTTTGTTAGGGTCCCAGAGTAATAGGGATCATAGGTTTGAATTGGCTATGTTAAGTCTTGTAATATTGTACATACCTTTGCATTTCTGCAAATGTTTTCCATATTAAAAAATGAAAAGAGGGTATGTCCTAAAATAATAATCAAAGGACCAAAAGAAAGAAAATATAAAAAAGATATAAGATGTGAACCCCATAAAAAGAAGAAAAAATAAAATTTTGAAAGTGTTTCACATTCAAATGCCGCTAATCTTAGTATAGTTTACTTCTGCAAATAAATTGTGTGCAGTTTGTTCAAAATTCCACAATTCATGATGATCATGCAATCAAATCATGATCATTCATGCCTTTTAAATTTTATGTTATGATAGTTAGTGAAACAATTTCTGACCAAACCATTTAATATTAGAAGATCAACAGTTAGGTAGAGAATAAAAATGAGCTCATAAGTTTAATTTGAGCCATTGGAAGATATATGGTTAGAAATAAGTTAGTTTTCTTATCAAAAGAAAATAAAAGGGTCAGCAAGCTCAAATGCACCCAATAAAGGAAAGAAAAAATATTAGCATGAATAAAAGGGTAGGTAGAATACTTTCAAAAGTTCTATAAGCACAATTTTGCTTATCCCATTAGTTAGCCAAAAATCCCTTCTCCCTCTTCGCTTCCCATTGCTAAAAACCATTTTCCCCTTTGAAAATCCCCTTACCCTTTCTAAAAACCCTTTTCCCCTTTGAAAAACCCCTTACCGCTTTCAAAACCTCCACATTTTCATAAAAATACAAAAACCCACTTTTAATAGTTTAAACTGCATAATGCTTTACCTAAATTTGATTTAAACCCTTCGCATAATGTTTTACCCAGCCCCAATTTGATTTAAACCCTCCGCATAATGTTTTCCCGACCCCACCTCTTTTTAAAAATGCAAAACTCTGCCACTTGTTCGATCATTGCTAGATAGATCGAACACATCACAATTATTTCGCACCCCCCGATGTTCAATGTTTAATGCGAATGGGGGGGGGGGTGATAAATGCGTTTTTTTCTCCACTCGCTTCCTTGCCATGCGACATATCCTGGTTTTATTGCACCTCCTTGTTCCAAACCACCAAACCACCTCGTGGGCATGCGATAAACCACAATTTGAAAAATTATAAAACCCCGCTACCCCATTCATTTCCCTACCTCTGCGGACTTACAGAAAAGAATAAAGTCACCATCGCCAACCTGATTGAAACCCCTGCTGCTACTCGAACCCCTTATACAACCAAAATTTCGGTACACCAAGTACTTCTGAGTACCCACCCCCATAAATTAAGCAATTTAAATTAATAAATGAAACAAATCAATGGCTTCTAAAAGAGTCCAAACTGTAAACCCTCTGCAACCACCGTTGTTAGATGTCGACCATGCTCCACTGGCTGATAAATAATTTAAAATAGTCTACACAATCACTGACAAAAATATATTGAAGCTTCATTGCTGGAGCCATGACAAGTTTTCTGATCAGGCAGATGATATAAATCTGTAGAATTCTAACCTGCCAAAATACACAGTTGCACAGACCCACCAGTTCCCTAAAGTCATTATAATTTTCCAACTCAGTTATTTGCTGAATGAAAGATCCATAGTCACCCCTGACCAAGAAATTATAATTACAATCACTGCCCAGTCCATTAATCAAATGTTGCAAATTCCATCACAAATAGAGGGAGTGCCTTTCTCCATTGAGACCTTCACTGAGCTTTACCTAAAGCTAGATTTTCCTAAAAGGTCTCAAATCTTTCAGACTTTCCTCTATGAATCAATGCAAACTCCTAAAAACAACCCACCATATTTTGATACCATGTTCCCATAACGAACCAAAAAAATTGCGACCATGATGTCTTGTATCCTAGGAATTTTACTGATGAGTGAGTAGATGGATCCATCCTTGGTTTCCTCTCTACCTTTTGCCCAGGCCAACCTTCAGCTATAATTTTCAACTTTGATAAATTCCTGGCAGATACCATGCATGATCAACTGATCAAACTTCCAGAAGAAAGAGTGTTCAAATACTCAGTATTATTTCAATTATTCATATATTTTTAGTCTGAAAGGTTTATAGGAAACCTACAAAAAGTGGACACAGAGGGTAATCCTCAGTCTGTAATATTTTGGACATCCTTGATCAGAAAGGATTCCAATGAATTTAGTTTCAAATAATTTATTGATTCTTTTGTATATCGAGTGGTTAATATTCTCAGCAACAACATTCAACCCAGAATTAGTGATGAAATCAGAAAAGTTTCATAGTTATCTGACTAGAGAAAGACAAGAGACTCGTATTTATAATAGAATCACACAAATATAAGAGTATATGGAATCCAAATAGTCCCTTACAAGCTTCCCAAATACCTCCCAATGAGGATATTTCCATTAGATTAAATTAGACAGATTTTGAATTCTGATGAAGTGAACTTCCTTTCAGCCGAAAAGAGAACCCAGTTCAATGTAAAATCCAACTAGGACCCTTTGTATGCAACTGTAGGAATGCTGGAAAGGAAGCAGACAGATGCCTACAGGAGTTGAAGTTCAACAACAGTTTCAAATGGTCATATGACACCTTGGGTGTCATAAGAAAATTAAGAATTAAGTCTAAAATCACCCCTTCCATCCATGAATCTAAGCCTGAGATAGAGAAATATTACAACTAGTCAGAGTGGTTGGAAAACACTCTATAGGAGACGGAGGAGCAACTTGATACTAGTTCCATCCTTCTTACTCCAGACCCACAGGATATAAATTCAAAAAATTCTAGAGAAGAAGGCTCATACTTAGTAGAAGCTACATCAGACAATAAATTGAAGCTTATGTACATAAATAAAACAAAGTTGAACCGAGTAATATAGCAAGAAGAGACTATTGAAAAAGAGAAAGAGATTGTTATCAAGAATGATACACCTACACCTCATACAGAAGAAACACCTCTGGCATCATCTTCCAGGGCAGAAATCATTCAAAAGAAAAATAGTGTAGAGATTTCAACGTCCAGTAAGCCAGTTGAGAAGGAAAAGCATATCATTGAGAAATATAAAGAGATTAAAATTAAAAATGAAGCACTGAAGGTTGTTACATATGAAAAATACTGGAAGCAAACTCCCAGTGATTAGAGTAGGTCGCTTTCAAGTTTTGAGCTCAGGACAAAGAAAATGAAGATGAAATTCCTATAGCTGAAGGTACGGGCCCCTAAAAATTAATAAGACTATAATAAAACAGGATTTGAAATTCTTGCCGAGGATGTGCATCAAATTGAACAAATTGAATTTCACAAGAAGGAAGGAGAGATAATATATTCAACCATTACACATAAATCTCTAAGTGTCCAGAAGTTGCAGAACTCCCTAGAAAATGTACAGTCACAATTACATCCAGAGAGATCCTCATCACAATCAAAAGACAACAGGATTAACTTACTCGAAGAGTTGGTAATTGAAATTGGCTATAATCTGACTAACATCAAGGCAGTAGAAGAAATTATAAAGAAGAAAAATGCAGACATAGCTGCACTGAAGAAACAGTTAAAAATACCAACTACTGAACAAACACAAACCAAGGAGGTTTTGGAGAAAGAAAATGAAAAGGATAAGACGATGAAATTAATCATCCAGTTGACAGCTCAGTTAAAGGAAATGGAGATAGTGATGGATAAGATTGTGTCGGAAAAACAAGCTAGCATGGAAGCAGTTACCATTACTTCTATTCCCATAGAATCTACATTAGCACCAGTATCTACATCGACACCAACATTAGCAATACCAACAACCCATCCAACTAATGAGGCCAACAAATTAATCAGAGCAATGGAAGATATGTTCATTCATACTATAGATATTAATAAACTCAAAGAACAGGTAAAGATATTAGAGGATGAAAACAAATTGGCAGAAGTAATGCATCAAGCTAAAGTACAGAAAGCCAATAGAATGACTAACAAAATCCACAAGCTAGAAAAGGAGTTGTCATTAATAGAGCCTTTAGCCCAGGAAAAACATCAATTGTGGGTCAATATCATTAACTCAGTTAATGATATTTGACCTTCTATACAGATTATATTTGAGTATAATGACTTGGTCAACGAAGTTAGTGAGGCAATTCAGAAATTCAAATCCAACCTTGGAAAGAAACCAGAGGAAGCCTCCGAAATAATAAAATTATTGAATTCTAAAAATAAGTATGAATTGGAAGAGATTGAGATAGCTGATAGAACAAAGACTATCCTAGAAGTAAAGAAAGTTATTTCCAAAATAAATCTACTGCTACAGCTTGAACAGAAATGTAAAACCATGGAACTCGTAGTGAACAGGCTTTTTAACAAGTTTGATGTATTGAGACAGAAGGGTCTGCCTAGTTCTCTAGTGATAAATGAAAAACTCATGAGATATGAGGATTATGTAAAGAAGTTAAGGGAAGTGGCCAAAGAAACATCCCACATTCCCTCAATGAAGGGAATTCCCATAGGTAAGGTGATCCTTCAAACTCTAGAAAACTTCTTTTACCTCCAGCATGAGGTAAATCATATTTTTGTAAATAAGCCTACGTTTGCCAGATATTCAGAGGCAGATGAGATTTACTGCAGGATGATGAAAATCAAAATCCTCGAATAAGAAACGTGGGAGAAGTGGTGTGATTTACTATAAAGGGTGAAAGAAAACACAGAAGAATGAACATACAGATGAAATAATAGACAGATAACAACAAGTAAAGAATCAGGACCAAATATCACTCAGTTGAAAGGTGTCACTATATTTTTGCATGAAGATATTTATTTTTCCTTGAATAAATCCTAGACGGTTGACAAGATATTTTGTAATATGTTGTATAAATACTTCATCATGTGAAGTATCAAAGGGTCAGTGAAGTGTGGATTTCTGAATATTTCATTAGCTGACTGATATGTTGCTAAAGGGTTATTGTACTAATTTTCAGTTGACGTACTTATCAAGTTATAAATAGAATTATTTACATGATTCATGTGTTGAGCTATCTCATTGAAGTATAAATTTCAATTGTTCATGTTTTCGTTCAAAGTATTCCATAAACTTATATGTGTTGTAAATTTGAACGTTATAACAAGAATATTACTGTAGAATTTTCTTAAAAATTACACTCTATTTTAACTGTTATACATTTCCGTGTTTTCTTCTGATATCCAGTTTAGAGAATTATTAATTTCCCTCTAATCTCGATTGAAATCTTAACCCTTCTTCATTATTTGGTTTAAGTAATTCTTAATTTCTCCTTGATCCCGATTGAAATATCACTTCACCATTCAGCCTTGAGATCTGATATTGCTCACCTATCTTGCCAAGTAACACTTTCTTTATAATTTTCTTTTGTTCTGTTTCAAATCATATGACTCCATAGTCCAACGGAAAATGGAAAAGAACCTATTCATCTAAATCATTAATTACAACAACCAATCAAAACCAATCCAATTAAGCATACATAACTAGCCTAATATCCATAAAATAAACAAATTTAAATCATATAGAGAGATCCCTCTTTGAGTTTAGGAAGGCTAGATCCTAAAATCCAAATTAGGTTTGTAGTTACCTCTGATATTTCTTTTTAATGCTTAAAACAACCTTTGGAAATTTTGGAGTGATAACATTATGGTGACCATACTAGGGAAAAATTAGTCCTTAGTTAAAATAAATCTTAGAGAAAACAATTTTCCTCATTTTTTTCATTAATATTTTAAAAGGTTGTTCGAATTTATCATAGTAAGTTAAATTCTGGCTTCTAAAAGAACATATTATACAAGGGCTCATCCTGATCCATAGCCTGCTACAATTGTTGATGATCCTAACATAATTTTAAGAAAACCTAAAAAAGTAGAGAGTCAAGGAAGTAGTAGTGAGTTAATCAAAGAAAATTCACTTCCTAAGGAGTTATCAAGCATAGAGGATATTCAATTTGATTTATCATTTGAGCATTCTTTATTTCGTACCAAATCTAAAAACTTAGTCCACAATACTGTAATAAACCCCAATTTTATTCAATTTATTGAATCAAAGAAGGATACTATACAACCTGATTTAGATCAACTCATTTTAGATACATTTGACAAAATTGATGCTTTAACCTGAAATTTGATAAAAGACATAGACGAAGCCTATTTTCAATAGTTAGTTGAACTAGCTTCCCTAATTTCTACTACCCTTACGCTCTCTGCAGTATCTTCAGAAATTGTAAATACAACTTCATTCAGTTCCACCTCACGTATAATATCCACCACAGTTCATTCCACAAAACCATTCATACCTCAAATTCCTATCCAACCTAAAGTTTCGAGTCCATCTTCAAGCACCATTTCTTTACCTCCCAGTCGAGCTAAAATCTTAGCCATGGTAGCTAGATTTTCCCCTTTGGTCTTACAGACCCCATTACAGGCCATGCCACAAGATTACCAGAGTAAAAATTTTCAGTTCGATGGTACTGGTTAGTATATTGCTCAACAACATGTAGATAAAATGAAAATTTATTTTGAGTTACATGAAGTTGATGAGGAAGATGTACAAATGAGATTATTTGCACAAACACTAGCAGGAGATATTAAAAAATGGTTTAAATATTTACCTACTGGTCATATTTATGATTTAGCGGCTTTCCACCAATTGATTATAAATATATGGGAAAGAAAGAAAAACCCTCTCCAGATATTATCTGAATATGAGAACAGTAGGAGATATCCTAATGAATCTGTTCAAGATTATTGTACTAGGTTTAACAACATTTACAATGCAATTCCAGTGAATATCAAAACTCCACCAGGCTTGGCCCTAATTAAATTTCAAGATGGTTTTGATGCTAACATGTCCTATTAGTTAAGAGAAAGAAACCCTGCAACTTTAGAACAGATGCAGAGTGATGCAGTTAGTGTAGAAGCTAACTTCCTAGCTAAAAGAGCTAGGATGAGGAATGAGAGGAGAGTGACAATTAAAGCAAAACCTTCCACTTCAGATGTTAAGATAGATAGTTTAGCTAAAAATGTAGAAAGAATAATGGATAGACTAGAGAACATGGAAGGAAAACCTCAGTGGGAAAATCAATAAGGTCCCCAAATTAGAAACCCCAACTTTAGGAAAAATCCTAATACTGGTAAATCAAGAGAATTTGTACTCGATCAACATATTAGACCACCTTTCCCGAAAAAGTATGCTGAAAGTTAACAACAGCATGAAGAAGACCAGGACACCCAGATAAAATTGATGGGAGTAAACAATGAAGATGCCATTTTTCTCACCCAAGAAGAACAAGAGTTGTACATGTTACAAAAATTACAATTAGAATCTAGAGAGTCCTTTCACTACAAACAAGGCTATGAATAATCTATCTACGAAGTTCATAAACAGTATAGCCTTAGAAGCAAAAAGAACACAGAGGTTCCTATTAAGAAATCAATCCACACCCAAACTAAGAAAACAATAGAAACTCCTATGACAAAAATTCTACAAATTCTCCCTAGAGAAACTCAGAATTCTTCCACCCAAAATATTGTAGAAATCACATCAACTGATACTTAAACATTTCCAGAGAAGGAAGTTGAAAACAAAACAATTGAAACACAAACTGAATTCCCAAGTGTTAATAAAGAAGACAAAACCACACAAGCCACTATTGGTAAAGATGAAATGATTAAATTAGGAAAAACTCAAATGTCATTCAATATCAAAATTGATACAGCCAAATTAACAATACCAGTTCCTGTAACAGAGCTGGTGAAAAATGACTCATACAAGGCACAAATTACTGAAACCTTAAACATAGGTGAAGTTGAAGATGTTGTCAACCTCAATGATTATCAACCTGAGTTATTATTTGGTCCTAAAGTAAATGGAAAACATCAACAAGGGGGTATCCCTCCATTCTATATTAACCTAAAAATTCATGATAAAATCTTACATAATTCTATGTTGGATTTAGGAGCATCTCATAACTTAATGCCTAAAGAAGTCATGGAAAAATTAAACTTAGACATCACCAGACCCTACTAGGACATGTTCTCCTTTGATTCTAGTCAAGTCAAATGCCTTGGCTATATCAAAGATATGTGTGTAACTCTTGTCTAGTGCCCAACAAAGAGTATCATTATGGACATAGTATTTGCTGATATCCCTCCCAAATATGGTATGTTATTATCTCTCTCATGGGGAGAAAAATTACAGGGATCACTACAATTAGACATGTCATATGCTACCATTTTTGTACTTGGTCAGCAAAGGAAGCTATATAGATAAACCTTGATGAAATACATGGTAAATAGTTCAGATAGACCACAAAATTACCCTATCTATTCCATGCATTCTAATCTGGACTCATTTATCTTATGTAATCTAGAAAATAACAAAGATAAAATCACAGTTGTTGAAGATAAACACAAAGAAGTAGATTTTGAAAATATAACACATGAATTTATGTGGCATTTAGATTTTTATGGCTTTGTAAATAGATTATGAGTAGGAGATGGAGTATGGATCTATAATTTAGAAAATGATCATTCACAAGTACATGATTACATATTAAATTTCAAATGCACTAACAACATGGCAGAATACGAAGCATTAGTTCTAGGCCTTCAAATCATAAGAAAACTTGGAGCTAAAAGAGTTTCAATCATAAAAGACTTAGAACTCATTATAAAACAAGTCAAGGGAGAGTAAACTACTAATAACCATAGAATTAGGTGTTACAAAGAAACCATCCTAGACTTGATAAGATGTTTCCTTCAGACTGACTTTACTGTTATTCCAAGAAATCAGAATATGCAAGCACATATCTTGCCCACTTTTTCCAGCACATCCATGTTACCCTTTCAGCTAAATCATTAGTACACGACTAAGGTAAGACATAAACCAACCATACTTGATAATTTAAAGTATTGGAAAATCTTTTCATAATACAAACAAATTCTTGATTTTATGATTTCTGAAGGAGAATTTCAAAATGGTAATATAGACATAGATTGTACATTAGATTACACCATAAATAATAAAATAGATGTAAATGATGTAAATAATATAGAACCAACTAGATTCACTAAACTAGAAATAGAACAATTAGAAACAGTAGAAATTGAGGAATTAATCAATGATGAATAAGAATTTTTAAACCTCAAAGACAACATTTTTCCTAAGGGATTAGCCCCACTAGAAGACCTCTTTGACTCCAATGGTGTAGCTAGAAAACCTAGAATGGAGCCTCTAAGGTCAGATATAGAGGAATGTAACATATGAACAAAGGAATATACCAAGCTTATCAAGATATCTAAGGCATTACCTCCAACTGAAAATTTGAAGTACATTAGCTTGTTTATATATTTCCAAGACATATTTTCCTGGAGTTATGAAGACCTCAAGCCTTATGATACCAACATTATCCAGCAGAAGGTACCAATTAAAGAAAATCATAAGCCCTTTAAACAAAATCTAAGGAGAATTAACCATGTTCTTATGCCATTAATAGAGAAATAAGTTAAAAGGATGCAAGATGCTCAAATTATAGCACCCATCAGATATTCTGATTGGGTCTCTAATTTAGTTCGCACTAGAAAGAAAACAGGAGAAATCAGACTCTGTGTTGATTTCAGAAACTTGAACAGAGTATCACTGAAGGAGAACTATCCCCTCCCTAAAATGGACCACATTCTCTAGAGGGTAGTAGGGTCATCCAGAATTTCATTACTTGATGGATTTTCTGGATACAACCAAATCCTAGTTCAACCTAAAGATCAAGCTAAGACGTCATTCACCACTCCCTGTGGAGCTTTCATGTACTTGAAAATTCCCTTTGGACTCATGAATGTTGGAGCAAAATTCCAAAGAGCCATGGACATAGACTTTGCAAAGGAAATCCATGAATTTTTAGTAATTTACTTAGATGATATCAAAGTGTTTTCCAAGTCAGATAATGAACAACTAGATCATCTATGAAGAGTATTCATAAAATAGAGAAAGTTTGGCATATCCTTAAATCCAACAAAATCACATATTTTTTTCAAAGAAGGAAAACTTTTGGGACACATTATTTCAGAAGAGGGCATTAGAATTGATCCAGCTTGAATAGAAGAAATCCTAAATATCAGTCAGCCTAGAAACATTAGAGAATTACAATAATTTTTAGGCAAAATAATTTTTCTTAGAAGATTCATCCCTAACTTAGCATAATTAGTTAGAAATTTAAATAACATGTTAAAAAAGGATTCAATACTTAAGTGGAAAGTAGAGTCTAAATAGTCTTTTGAAGCAGTCAAAGAAGCCCTTACTAAAACACATGTCCTCATAAGTCCTAATTTTAACAGAGATTTCATAATTTTTTCATTTTCTGCAGAGCATACCATTGCAGTAGTCTTGTTGCAAAAGAACAATGAGGGCCATGAACAACCCATTTCTTTCTTTAGTAAAACTTTGAGAGATGCAACAATAAAGTATAATATCATGGAAAAACAAGCTCTTGCTTTAGTGAAAGCCATAAATGATTTCAAAGTATACATTCTATACTCTCACATAATATCATATGTTCCAAACTCAGTTGTAAAGGAAATTCTAAATCAAAGTGGGCCTAATGGAAAAAGAGGAAAATGGATCGCCAAAATACTAGAATATGACATATAGATCAAGCCTACAAATTTAATTAAAGGCCAACACTAGAAAATTTGGTGGAAATTCCGATGGCCAATTCGTCACTATTCCGACACATAGTCATCGCAAGAGCGACAGTCGTCGCAAGAGTGACAGTTCGAGGGCGGGCAAAGCATGGTTTTACATACCGTCGCAGTTTCGACAAAATTAAAAAGTGTCGCACTATCGACACTTTTTCCGTCGTTTCCAAACAAGTGTCACTCTTCCGACGTTTCCCAATCCGTCGCACTTCCGACCTTTGTAAACTGTCGCACTTCTGACGAACTGTGGTCCGACGTTTTTAATGTCGCTCTTCCGACGTTTGTAAACTGTCACAATTACGACGAAATGTGGTCTGACGTTTTGAACGTCGCTCTTCCGACGTTTGTAAACTGTCGTAATTTTGACACAATGTGGTCCGACGTTTTGGACGTCGCTCTTCCGAAGTTTGTAAACTGTCACAATTCTGACGAAATGTGGTCCAATGTTTTGGACGTCGCTCTTCCGACGTTTGTAAACTGTCGCAATTCCGACGAAATGTGGTCCGACATTTTGAACGTCACTCGTCCGACGTTTTTATACTGTCGCTCTTCCGACGTTTTTAATCTATCGCAATTCCGATGCTTACAAGGTGTCGACATAGCGATGGCGGGTTCAATTTTGTTTTAAAAAAATGAAACTTTAAAAGAGGAAAAACGTTGTTTTGAATATATTATATGAAGTAAAACAGTCCATGAAGTCATTACATTTTCACATCTGAAGATTGGAACCCAAATATCCATCCAGAAAAGTGGAAGTCCCACCCCAGACACTGATAGAAAAATACCCCATGTCACATACAGCGACTTGATATAAAACCCAGTAACGGTCCACATGGAGATTATCGACAATCTGAGAAAGCATCCAAATATGCCCGAGGCATCTATAAGAAAGTGAAATAGCAGTATGTAGAATAGTAAAGCAATAGATAGAGTACCAACGTTCATTGTTCCAAATACAAATTAAAGTACCCAAAATCCTGCAACAGAGAAAAACGCTAATCATGTGAGGAGTGTGATATGTCCAAAATATAAAAAGGCCATCAGACCATATCAATAAACCAGCAACATAGACCAGCATCGCTAGTTTTGAAGGCAGAGTGATAAACATTAATCATTTTTTTTTCACAAGAGAAAAAACGTTGTTTTGAATATATTATATGAAGTAAAATAGTCCATGAAGTCATTACATTTTCACATCCGAAGATTGGAACCCAAATATCCATCCAGAAAAGTGGAAGTCCCACCCCAGACAATGATAGAAAAATACCCCATGTCACATACAGGGACATGATATAAAACCCAGTAACGGTCCACATGGAGATTATCGACAAATCTGAGATAGCATCCAAATATGCCCGAGGCATCTATAAGAAAGTGAAATAGCAGTATGTAGAATAGTAAAGCAACAGATAGAGTACCGACGTCCATTATTCCAAATACAAATTAAAGTACCCAAAATCCTTGAACAGAGAAAAACGCTAATCATGTGAGGAGTGTGATATGTCCAAAATATAAAAATACCATCAAACCATATCAATAAACCAGCAACATAGACCAGCATCGCTAGTTTTGAAGGCAGAGTGATAAACATTAATCATTTTTTTTTCACAAGAGAAAAAACGCTCTTTTGAATATATTATATGAAGTAAAACAGTCCATGAAGTCATTACATTTTCACATCTGAAGATTGGAACCCAAATATCCATCCAGAAAAGTGGAAGTCCCAACCCAGAAAATGATAGAAAAATACCCCATGTCACATACAGGGACATGATATAAAACCCAGTAACGGTCCACATGGAGATTATCGATAATCTGAGAAAGCATCCAAATATGCCCAAGGCATCTATAAGAAAGTGAAATAGTAGTATGTAGAATAGTAAAGCAACAGATAGAGTACCGATGTCCATTGTTCCAAATACAAATTAAAGTACCAAAGATCCTTGAACAGAGAAAAAGGCTAATCATGTGAGGAGTGTGATATGTCCAAAATATAAAAAGACCATCAGACCATCTCAATAAACCAGCAACATAGACCAGCATCGCTAGTTTTGAAGGCAGAGTGATAAACATTAATCATTTTTTTTTCACAAGAGAAAAACGATGTTTTGAATATATTATATGAAGTAAAATAGTCCATGAAGTCATTAAATTTTCACATCTGAAGATTGGAACCCAAATATCCATCCACAAAAGTGGAAGTCCCACCCCAGACAATGATAGAAAAATACCCCATGTCACATACAGGGACATGATATAAAACCCAGTAACGGTCCACATGGAGATTATCGACAATCTGAGAAAGCATCCAAATATGCCCGAGGCATCTATAAGAAAGTGAAATAATAGTATGTAGAATAGTAAAGCAACAGATAGAGTACCGACGTCCATTGTTCCAAATACAAATTAAAGTACCCAAAATCCTTGAATAGAGAAAAACGCTAATCATGTGAGGAGTGTGATAACCATCTACAGAAACCCAGGCTCGCTTGTAAGATCAGGCTCGCTTGATTCCAAAATTGGTAACCATCTGTTGCATCCGAGATGTAAGGTTCAAGCTCGCTTGTTTCCATTAGTAGCCCGCTACAGCATCCACCCTGTTCATAGCAAAAAGGTTCCTGTAGATATACAGAGAAAGAGTATAATACGTAGACCATATAAACATGGCTCTGTATTTCAAAAAATAGGTTTAAAATAGAAATAGGGCAACATTTTTTTTTCTAAGTAAAGTTAATCTATTAACAGTGGGAATAAAATTACACCGAAGTCAAAATCATTGCCGAGCTTAGACCCGCCGGATGGGTGCATTCTTCCTCCGTTTGGGCCTCCTCACGGAAAACCACAGTGACTGAAGCTGTAATTCGTGGGCGGTTGAGAGAGAAATTAAAGGAAAATTGCGCAGTGCGCGTCGTGGGAGAAGGTGAACTAGCGGTCAGGAAATGAGGAGTAGGGGAATCCATACGGTGGCCAGATCCTACAACCCGACCCCACCCACTCCTAGTATTTGGATAGCGACCTGCGTAATAATCACTGGACTGGCCAGAAGACAACTCGGTTGAGGGGCTGGAGGGAGCACGTAGGAGTTGACCTCTAGTGCTCCCCCTGCGGCAATGCATCCTTTGACGCACGTGAGGCATGGGTGTAGTCTCACTAGCAGTGGGCACAAGAGGAGAAGGAGAAACAAAATTCCAAGAAACAGAGGAAGACAGACAAGGACCAGACCGAGAGAAATGCAGATATGCAGCAAGGTCTACGCAACAGTTCAGCTGGCCACTTCTCCTTCTCATCACAGTGAGCAGGCAGTGTAACCCAGACACTGGCTCGTCTGAAAAACCATAGTGAAATGCCATTTTATCGACCCTACTGCAATGCAATCGAAGGATGCCTGTCATAATTAATCTCTGATCATTAATGAGAGTCGAAGGCCGGATCATATTGGAGCATGCGGAATCGCTAACAGGAGTGGAGGTCCGATCTTGAACAGTGTTAAAACTTAATGTGATTAGATGTGAAAACCTTGGAACTTAATTGAACAGTGTTAAAACTTAATGCGATTGATATGAAATCGCCACATCCATGTCCCATCGCCTTAAACGCCATCGAATGCACCTGCAGCCGGAAGCAGGGCAAGTTCTGATTGAGGACACGTGGCAGAAATTGATTGGAGCGGATCTTTGTTTGGGCCGATCGCGTAGTGGAAATTCGGACCCGAAAAATATTAGGGCGAATTTGATAAGAAATTCGCGTCACAACTCTCCCTCCGTACGCCAGCCCAACTTTGGACCCGAAAAAGATTAGGGCGGAATTCATTTGGTTTTTGCGTCACAAAATTGGCCGACATCAGCAGGCTATTTTGGAATGTGAATTTGGTTTGAATTATGGTTTATCGCCGTTTGAAGTCCGGCGGGCTCGACTTAAGAACAATTTTGTTTGATCCCATCTTATAAAATTTGTGTTGGTTTTCTTTGATAATACACATATTTATAATAAATCATGGGAATACCACACTAAACATGTGGAAAAGTTATATAAATTATTGAGAACAATCATTTTTATGTAAAAACATCCAAATGTGCTTTTGGGAAATAAGAATTCGAGTATTTGGTTCATATTGTTTTAAAGGAAGGAGTGAAGTTGGAGCCTCAAAAGATGCAAGATATTACAAAATGACCTATTCCTAAGAAAATCAAGGTTCTTAGAAGATTTTTTAGACTTACATGATCAGTATGATGATAATTATGATAATTTCACAAAACAATCACTAGCTATTTTGAGGGATGAGATATTAGAACTTCAGCTTGATGAGGATTTTTTAAGAGCTTTATTTATTCTTTTAAAATCAAGAAAATATTCTTCCAAACTGAAAATATGTGTTCTTGAGATAATTTCTAAAAATTATGAAAATGAAATTAAACTTTTTCATTCTCAAATTCAGTCATACAATTTCCGAAATCCTAAAGAATTCTTTGAAAATCTTCCTTCTCCTAAGAAAGAGGGAATTGTACTATCTTTTGACTTGCATATTGAGGATGATTATTCTTTAAAACACAAGACAGAAGAAATAGTTTCAAGGCTTAATATTCAGAATACAACTGAGCAACTAGTCATTGAAGGCCTAGAAGTAAATAACATACATCATACTTTTATTGATCCTATATCAGATTATATGGAGAATATTTTTAGCCCAAATCTGCAAACATGTTTTCTCTATAAGGATCAAATACATCAAAATTGGCCTTTACACATCATATCATTTATTATAAAGGCACATGATCATAATATACTTCCAATTTTGATCACAAGCAATCAAGTTATCCATTTATTATTACAGCTACTTGATTGGCTTGATTGGCATTTTTGTATTACCTGATTCAATAAGATTTTTAGTAGATTGAGTAAGTAGATGAGTGCCAATAAGCTCAGAATTTTGAGCATTTTTTTTTTAGTTTTCAATTTTCAGCTATTTTTTCATTAAGTTGGTTTGAAAACTTTTGTGTTTTTTTAGTTTCAGATCAGATTTCAGTTTGCAGAAGACAGAAGACATTTACAGGTTCACCAAGGTCAATGGATGAGGACAACTGACCTGCTGTTCTTGACTTTTCACCAGGAAAATCCATCCCCAAGTGGAGCCAGTGTTAGACTCCTATACCAATAGGTGTCATATTTCATGATTGACTTGATGGGATATGTAATATGTTCATACCTTTTCTTGTTGCAAAGGTTTTCCATATTATCAAAAAATCAACAAAATTTAAAAAATGTAAAGAGGGTATACCCTAAAAGAAAAATCAAAGGGTAAAAAGAATAAAAATGGCCAAAAATTTAAAAGAAAATGAACCCTACCAAAAGAAAGGCCAAGGAAAGTGTGCAAGTCTAAATGCCACTACTTTTTGCTCTTATGTAATAAATAAAATTGTGTGAAACTTGTATCCTATGCCACAATTTATGAATAGTCAAACAGTTTAAGCTTGGCTATTTCATCTTTCAATTTCGTGTTTTAGAGATAGAGAATAAAATCTGACCAAACTGTTTAATCTTGGCAGATAAGTAGATAGGTAGAGTAAATAAAAGGAGCTGAATAGCTTAATCTGAGCCCTTGGATGTAATAAGGTTAGACTTAGATAGATTTCTACATGTAAAAGAAAAGAAAGTGTGATAAGGGTTTGCCAGTCTAAGTGCACCCTAATAAAGAAGAAAAAATGGTAGAGTAAAGTAGGTAGGGTAGGTAGAAGATGTTGCAGAATTGCATGTGATGGACAATGACTCTAAATGTGTTAATATTTACTTTCATCACAAAGTGCAAAGGCAGACACTATACTGGAAGAAATTCAAAGCAAAGCAAAGTCAAAGTTATTAACTTCCCTTCTCATCTTCCCCTAAAGATTTCACTAATTTCCCCTAAGTACTAAGGTATTTGAAAATTAGAGGGGCTCAAGGCATTTCCTTGACTTTTGGAGGGACCGGACCCTTGGCCCAATAATTGGAAAAGCCTAAGTACTTGAAGTCATTCTTCATAACATTCACTCATTTCTAAACATCTTTTCCTAAGTAAAATCCCATTTTACTTGGGAAAATTATTCATTATTTCATAAAAAACCCTCAAAATCACATTTTATTCCAAGTCTAAGTGATGAAGTGATTATAATGCAATTTGCTTTTAAATCTTCACTTTCTTAGTGTTATTAATGTATTTTGAGTTTACATTGTCCCCTTGTCATATTAACATTGATTTTATGTATTAAATCCTTACAAAAATAACCTTCTCCTATTATATATAACTCCTTTTTATATAATATCCCCAAAAACCCATTAATAAATTTTTGCCAAAGTTATTTATTCCCACATGTTTAAATAAAAAACCCACTTTATGCGCCCTTTGGCTAAATATATCGTAATATTAAATTCCACCCCCTATGGTAATTAGATTAATCTGATTTAATTATCATATAATAAAAGTATATTGAAAAAATTAATTAAAACATGTTTTATTACGTGTTTTAATACAGAAATAATTCTTCCCCTATGTATTTTAATCCCCCGACTCCCTTTCCCAAGGTTAAAACTATAAACCCTTTATAAAATCCCCAATACCTCCCTTAACCCCTAACCTTGGTTCAATCATTTCCCGATCACTTTCCTGCATTTTTATAAACAAATTGATTAATCCTCGCGATTAATTAACTCCACCTATCAGATTCCCCTCGATGAGATTAATTAACGTTTAATTGCGTCGGGCCCTCCATATTAAATACGGAGTTGTCTACCCAGGCAACGAAATAGCCCGGACGACAGTTTCTTGCTAGAATCCAGGCAACTAAAATTCAAGAAATCAGGTAGTTGGAGTGTTTGAAATCCATTTTTGACAATGGAAATGGATTCAGCACTACCAAAAACCCTTAGGGCACTCAAAATACTAAAGTTTAACAACTGTAAACATGATTTTGATAAAATATTTGCCTGATTTTTTAAAAATCCTTACTGAATTCTGGGCCAAAACGTTAAATCCCCGTCACTTCCACGTCCCCATCTCCATTCAATCAACCCATCTGAGATCAACGGTTATTAATGATATCGCTAGCCATCCGCGTCTGAACAATAACGCACGATGGCCCGACAGTTTTAAAACAGTGCCATGCCACACTTCAATCATTCTATGGAATCGCTCGCCCTCCGCCCAAAACCACTTTTCCCCAAAAGCAGTGCGATGGAAACCGCTTACTGCTTGCCTCCCGTGACTCATCCTCCGTACCTACTGACGTCATCCATTAAATAAATAAATAAAACCCCATCACCCTTTGGAATTTGTGAATAAAACAATTTTTCCCACATCATTTTCATTATTCTATGAATGACCAAAGTCTCATGTAGAGAATTTCAAAAACAAACTGTCAAGCGCCATCAACTGTATTTTGCTGAAGACAATTGCATACCAGTAATCCAGAGTTCGTACGCCATAGCCTGTACCTGTTTAATCACTGTTCATCACCCAAAAAACAGGTATTTACCCCAATTCCCGTTAAAACTCTGTGAAATCCTAGCCTTTGTTTTAAATTCCGCACGAAAGACAGAAACAGAGTTCAATTTGGTCTTGTTCAATCCCCATAATTGTAAATTGCATTCCCAAAACTTGTAATTGTGTTTATTCTTCACAAAAACCTGAAATTCATTTCTGAATCCACAAGAACCAGAAATGGAGGTTCTAGTGGCTCTGAACGTCACACCTTTGAATGCCCCTCACAGAGATTTAGACTATCTTCCCCTAGCAGATAAAGATTTTCAAATTAAAGACCTCGTTCTTAGTGATAATCCTCTTCGAACCTTTTGCCACTGCAGAGATAACTTTATAAACGGTTCTGATATTATTGGATTATGGGAATCCAATCTCCCCATGTATCTTCTCCCCTCAGTCCATATTTTTCTTGAGTTAATTCATTCCTGCCATGCAAACTATGACCCCAATCAAAGAGCAGTTTTGTCCCTGAGTCAGAACATCCTTTTCCCAATCACTACTCAGTCGATAAATGAAATGCTGCAATTTCAACCTAGTCAAGCCCTCACTCCCCTGTCCATGGGAGAATTACTTGAAAAGTCTGCCAATTTGTCCCATGAAGAGTTAAATCGCATTTGTAAAACCTTCATGTTACCAGAGCATCAGCCCAAAGGCCCTCCCCCCTATGGTTATACTTTTTTCATTGATGTGGGCAGGCTTATTCTAAATATGATATCCTTTATAATGGGTTTCAATATTAGTGAATATGTTGATCAATTAACCCTAGTATTGTTGTCTATATTTACCCCTGGACAGTCCCCTGCTGTCAAGTATGATTTTGCATCCTACATTGCTGATAAAATCCATGATCATTTCATGAGATTTGAGAATGAAAAAGTGTTCAAATATTCTTCTGTTATATATCATCTCATGATTTATTACCAATTAGAAAGTTTCCCTTTCCATGTTCAGAAAGTTGATGCCAAAGGAAATCCTAGGTCTGTGATATTTTGGTCTGCCATCACCCATAATTCCTCTGATTCTCCTTAGTCCTATAATGAGTTTATTGACCTATTTGTACACCCTGCAACCACTTTGTTAACAGGAGTTTCCCCTCCTAGAGTCAATAATGAAATCAAGAAAATTCTACAGCTCTCAAAACAATATAGGGTAGGTGACTGGTACTTTTATCAAAATCACACTGAGATCAGAATATATGGATGTGAATTGTGCCCATTCAAGTTGCCAAAATATGTCCCCATGAGAATCTTTGCACTAGAGTATTTCAGGCAGATGATTAACTCAGATATAGTTCATTTCTACAATGCAAAGAAAAAGGCTCAACTCAGGATCAAAAGTCAATTAGGTCCCTTTGTTTGTTACTCTAGAGATGTTAGAGAGGAAGCAGAAAGAATCTTAGAAGAATATCTCAGATTAAAAAAAAGTTTTTACTGGGTGCCTTATGACCCAAATAGATTTATCTGTGATAGAAGAATGAAAAATAAACTATCACCATACATTCATCACAAAATTCCAGAAATTGAACAATATGCCAATATGGATGAATGGATGGAAGGAACATTGGTAGAACAGGATAGTGAGCAGGTCAATGTTGAAAATGTAATGAAATACCTCGAGAAAATACTTGACCTAGACTCTTTTGGACAGGTGCAAATACCAGGTATTGGTCCTTCTTCTGCAAGGACTTCTCAACAAAATTTACAGGAGATCAGTGCATTGGCCACAGTACAATCTAAAGGAAAAGAAAAGGAGCCTGACATACAAGTATTTGAAAAATTCACATTGACAGAGAAACCTGAGACTTGTAAAGAACATGGTCAAGTACAAATTCCTCCTATTCAGATCAATGAGCCAAAAATTTCAATTTTACAAACTCCTATCAATATAGAAAAAGGTAAGAAGAGAGATGCTGAAGTTGCTACCCCTGTTGGTGGATCTTCAGAACAGCCTCATGCTAAAAGACAAAAATTAAATCCTCTTCCAGAAGTATATTTTGTTCAAGAAATTATTGATAGCCAGAGAGAAGATTTGGATAGTCAACAAACAGGTACAGTTAGTGGGGCATCTACTACTTTACAGAGAAAAGAGCTGCAAAAGCAACAGTGTTGAAATATCTTCTTTCAAACCACCAGTTAAAGATGCAAAAGATATAAAGAAAACCTTTATCAATATAAAAGCCGGGAATGATCCACTAAGACTCCAAGTTTACAATCAGTATTTGAAGATGGCTCCTAAGAATAAATAAAGATTGATGTTAGCTTATGACATTCAGCAAGGCAAAATGATAATGAGTCACTTCAAACCAAAAGGGTAGCAGCCTCAAACAGCTGCAGATTATATTAGAACAAATTTTGAAGTCTTGGAAAAGGATATTCATCCTTTAGATCAGATTGAGTTACATAAGCAGACTGGTGAAATGATCTATTCTACTCTGACCGATAAAGCAATGGCAACTCAGAAGTTGCAGGATTCTTTGAAGAACACTAATGCACAATTGCAGCTTGAAAAAGCCTCTTCTCAGGCCAGAGACAACAGGATAAAGACATTAGAGGAAATAATCATTGGATTGGGTCACAATCCTAAATATGTCAAAGGTATAGAGGCCCTAATAAAGAAAAAAGATGATGATATTGCAGCTTTGAGAAAGCAGTTGAAATTGCTGGCTTCAAGACATCCACAAACTGAAGAGATGATAAAGAAAAATTCTGAAGAAGAAATGATGGACTTACTTTTGAAACTGAATGAGAAACTAAATGAAACAGAAAAAGAGCTTGAACAGGAATTAAAGAACAAGCAGTCTACTATTCCAACATCAACAACAGAGGCAATTATAGGTACAGGTACATCCACAACAGGTCAGCCAACAGAGCTATCACAGGTAAATACTTCCAATTTGAGTTCTGAAGAATTAATAAAGTCAATGAATGAATTGAAACTTCAAGTAACAGAACTCTAGCACACAAAGTTACAGCTTATTAATTTAAAACAAAGATATGATCTCTCAAAAATGAGTGTTGCTGATAAAACAAGAGAGGTCAAAAGATTAGAAAAATTGGTTAAAGCATTGGAAAAGGATCTCACATTGGAGAAACCTTTAAAGGAAATAAATGAAATTCTTTGGGACAATATTATCCAATCAATAAAGGATGTCTGGTCTTCAATTCAAATTACGTATGAAAATAATGATTTAGTCAAATTGGCTATAGAAGAAGTTCAAAGTACAAGAGAAGAATTGGGAAATAGGCCTGAGGAAGCCAATCAACTCATACAGTTTCTAAACACTCAAACCAGACACCAACTTGCAGAACTTGGTATTCAGGACAGGACTGGAACAATTTTGGAAATAAAAAGAGTTTTTACTAAGAGAACCCTTATGCAGAATATAAAACGAAGGTGCTCAGATATGCAAGAAGAAATCATTGCCTTCAGAGAAAGATTTGATATTTTGTTGAAAAAAGGATTGCTCAGTCCTATAGTTTCAGAGGATAAACTAATGGGCCTTGAAAGCCATGTTGAAAAATTGGACAAGTATGCTGACAATCAGGCCAATTCTTCAACCAGTACATCAGAAGCAGCATTGCCAATAGGAAAAAATCTTCATGGCAGATTGGAAAATTTATTTTATGTTGAGCATGAAGTAAAGCATTTGTTTCCAATTCAGCCTACCTTTTTTAGATATACTGAGGCTGATGAAACATTGAGAAAATTTCAACGGACCAGAATACCAGAAGATAAATGGTGGGAAGAACTTTTGGAAATTTTGTAAAATTTATCCTTATATGAAATGTTGCCTATTTACTTTGATTTTATTGCATCCTGCCACAAGCCTAAATGTTTTATGATTCTCCAAAGACTCTTGGAAAATAATGATTTCCAAAAATGATGAATATTCTTTAGTATCCAACGAATCATGTGATTTTTGGCTTGGAAATCCATTTCCATTTTACTATAGGCATGCCTCCTTTTCTTTTCCTTTCCTTCTAGATAAAATGAAAGCATTTTTTTTCTAATATTTCCCAAGATACCAACAAGAATATAAGCTAGGGAATGCCAATATCCTGGTATGGACACTACTAAGGTTAATGTGCCACCTAAGGATAACCATATTGTGATTATTTTTCCCACTTTTTGATATGGAAAGAACCAATCTCCATACCTATAGTCATTAAATATTAACATAAATCCCAATTATTTGAAATGGGTGCACTTGGTTGATTGTTTTTGCTAACATATCTTCCAAATCATTGAAAGTGATGGTAGACTTGAGTAGGTTTACTTATATTCTAAATGAAACCCAAAATGATTTTAGAGCTCTAATGAGTCTTCACATACTAGTCCTATCTACTATATCCTGCAAGAAATAGGATAACATCGTCCACCAATAGAAGGTGTGTAGACAATAGCATATGTAAATGTGTGAGTGATCAAAATAGTAGCATTTCTTAATTTGTTTAGGCATGTATCTCTTGTTTTTCATCTTCCATATTCAAAAAATAATCATGGATTTGGGTGTTGATGCCTTGTAGATTCTAAATGGATTGGTATCCATACCTTTCCATATGCCCCCACACCTGCGACCGGGTAAATTTTATTTTTTTAACATACTAGTTAAATAAATATTGTTGTAATATATTTTCTAATCTCTCTCTCTCTCTCTCTCTCTCTCTCTCTCTCTCTATATATATATATATATATATATATATATTATTTTATATATAATTTGTTTTATTCTAAGTCATAGGCATAGCTACTGTAACTTTAACACCCAATTACTACAACTAGATACAAGAAATAGTTTTATGTAACTATTGTTGCAACCTTAAGTTACTGTTGTTGTTCCATTACTCAAATAAAATAATTCTCGTATAAAGGTTGTTGTCATGTCTCTATGCGTAAAATTCAATATTTACAAGGACTTGTTACGTATAATGATCTCTTAATATTTATACTTTCTTTCATATATAATATTTTTTATTCTAAGTCGCGGATATCGTATCCCCAAGCCACAACTCCTACAACCTCAAGCCATAGTTGGCGCAACTTTAACGCATAGTTACTGTAAATAGATACAAGAAAATTTTCTATGGAACCGTTGTTACAACCTTAAGTTATAGCTATTGTTCCCTTATTCAAATAAAATAATTCCTGTATAAAGATTGTTACCGTGTATCGATGCCTCAACTTCAATATTGACAAGTATTTTTCAGGTATAATAATGTCTTATATATATATATATAATGTGTTTTATTCTAAGTCGCAAATGTTGCATCCCCAAGTCACAACTTCTACAACGTCAAGCCACAGTTGTTGCAACTTTAATCCATAGTTACTGCAGTCAGATACAAGTAATTTTTTTATGGAACCATTGTTGCAACCTTAAGTTACAACTACTATTCCCTTACTCAAATAAAATAATTCTCGTATAACGGTTGTTGTCATGTATTTGTGCCTCGACTTCAATATTTATAAGGACTTGTTAGGTATAATGGTCTCTTAATTCCCCATTGTTTTCAAAGTGAATATGGTTGATTGTAAATCCACCATTTTCCTCTCACCATACTTTCCACTATCTTATAAATTAGTTGCGGGGAAGGGATTATGTCACTCTTTGAACTTCCACATAATCCAGAAATTTAATTCAGCATTTAAAATTCTTGCAAGTTTTGTAGACGGCCGCAGCCATATTTCTGTACAGGATTGTATTTAAACACAACAACCTACATTAACGCAATTCACCAACCAAAAATTAAACAAACAAAAATTTACCCCCCAGTTTTGTAAATTCAAAAGGAGGACACATGGAGCATTAATATTGGATCGCATGAAATTGAAGGGAATCTGAAAACCTGAAAACTGGACCCAAATTTTTTATAAGGCACATTGGATTGAGAATTCACGTTACAAAATAGGCAGACGTCAACATCCCATTTTGGAATGCGAATTTGGTTTGAAATTCAATCTATTCAGACTTTTGAAGTCCGGCGGAAAGGGTTCTTTAATGTTTTGATAATTTAATTTTATGTATGCTTTAATATATACATATGTTTTAAACATATGTTATATATATATCATATGCGAAATGAAAGGTGGGCCATAGAATTTAGTTTTAATTTTAATTTTTTAAAAGGAGGGTTTATTATAATATGTTTTATATGGTACGGCATATAAAAATAAAAAGGACAAAAAAGATTGGTAGTTTTTTTTATAGATAGTACGTAAATTTTTTATTACACAGCAGTGTGTAAAAAGTGAAATACTGAGTGTAACTTTTTAAGTGTGTATGCATAGCAGTGCAATAGTGAAAAACACAGCAGAGTGTTTTAGAGATAGAGTATGTTTGTTTTGAACAGACAATGAGTTGGTTTTATGCACTGCGTTTTGTAGCAGTCATAATTTTGTAATCCCTCTTAGTGAGGAAGAAGTGTAATAGTTTTTTTTTGAGTTATTGAAGGGAATAGAATTTTGTTTTCAAATTATTGAAACTCTGTCTCCTGTCAAAGAAATTTTTATTTTCTATGTGTTAAAAGAAGGGAGATTTATTCTCCATTCATTGTTCTGGAATTTTTCAATATTCCAACATGTGCAAGAACAACAGATGTTGTGGTTCCATCCCCAGCTAAATCATTTGTCTTTGTCGTAGCTTGCCTTACCAACTTGGCCCCAATATTTTCAACTGGGTCCTCTAATTCAACCAATAAAAGGGCCAAAACCATAGCATTGAGATACATTTCATTACGCTGTCAATAACAATAAAATTTGACTCAACCATAACCCTTTCCTTTTATTGTTGTGAAAAGCTTTATGAATTACTCTAATGTGGCTAGTCCATAGGCCAAGTAGACCACTGGGTAACAAATATGTTTCCTTTCACCTTTGAGTTTTCAAATTATGCCTACGAAATCTAAGACATTTAAGAGGGGGAACTAATACAACGTTAAAAAGAAAACCAGAGCACACATCTACAAATTACCTCCTTAGCTACTGTCACACCATCATTAACTATTTTCTGAGAACCATGCTTGCTCTCCAAGACAACATTTTTCCCTTCGCCCGAAGGGTGACTCCAACAAGATCAGCAAGTTTGTTCACACCGCATGCAAGACAAATTGACAATGCTTTTAGTAAGTGTGCAATTGAATGCCAGACCATATGCCAAAACAACCCTCCATGAAAAATTAAAATAACACATTAAAATCGAATATAAGTGGACAAGGAAAGATCCACCACAATGAAGTTTCACGTGCAGGTGACCTTCCTTTAAACATAATTTTTTCTCTGACCTGCAATTTTTTTGTCACTGAGCCATCCTTGTTGAAGTAAAAATCCTTTTCCATAGCTATTGTATTAACTACCTTCTCTCTGTCGCGTAATCTCAGAGTCCCTCTTCTGCTTGAGTGATTAAAGGAAATGGGTGAAAAAACTGAAAGATAAGACAATTGTCTGCCATAATTATTAAACATTGCACCCAAATTCTTCCCCTTTCCATTGTTACCCAATGACGTAGATGTGGCAATTTTTGTCATACTGCCCAAAGAAGAGGCCATCTTCTCTTATCCTGAATATATAATTACAAGATCTTGATATTAGTATGAACCTTAAAAAACATGACTCCCGTTGCTAAAAACCACTTTTAAGTTGTAACAGGCAAACTAAACAACTATTGCAACTTTTGGAAACTTCTGGAGAATTAAGAGAGAAACAACCAAAGAGAAATACAACCACAATCCTCATTTTAATGAGACCGGACTATATATTTGCATTAAGATAATAGAAAGAAATCACGACTATATTAAGGCCAACACAAAACAATCTTTAACCAACATCTCTCGCGGCCTTCAGGTTTCCATGCTAGAGGTTGCATATTTTTAATTTAATTTATTGACCTCTCGTGCCCATCTATGAATGCATCCAATGGGATATCTACATCAAATGATCCTTTATATCCCCAAAAAAAAATTCCCTACTACAAGAGCACCAGTATTGATGGATCACCCCACACCATCCCACCCACTAGAAACGGTGAAAAAGGAAACCCGAGAAAACTTCTGAAATATCTCAAGATGATTATATGGGTGGTTCTTATGAATCAACCAGCCATTCAGAACATGCTCATCAATCCAAACCATGAGTATTATGTGACGATATTCAAGCAGGCACTGAATCGGATTTCTGAAGCTATGTTAGAGAAACCCTAAACTCTCATTGAAAATAGGTGAAATGCGACACCACTCAGAGATTGACATGTGCCAATTGGTACAAGTGGTATACAATTGGCATGCTCAAACAACGAGGTGATGCAGGAATGACATGAGGGAGAAAATATCATAAAAGCCCCAAATCTAGAGAACTAAAGCTCATCACCAACTTGAGATTGACAACTTTACATGATGTAACCTATGAAATCGCAAATGGAGAAATCATAGTAATAATAAAGTAACCTATGTAATAATAAAGTCAGATTCATCCTGGGAGTGGTAATGGGAGAAATCATAGTGAACAATAGGAAGCATGCAGAGTTGCTTACAATCAAATAGATGAAAAAACACATACAAAAAACCTAGATTAATAATCATGAACAAACTTAATATCGAATTATGAGCTTGTAAAAAGGAACTTACAAAATGTGACATTATGAACCTGGTCAAGCACACAAGCAAAAATATCTGGACATGACCCTGGTTGACAAATTGTATTGCTCATGATGCAAGAGGATTTGTACCTGTGTTGCCAAATCATTCAAAATAGATAATTATCTATACAATAAATACAAGTAACATTTCTAGTATTTTTTACTCTAGGATGCATTCTTATGATAATGTTAGAACATATGTTGACAACGTCAAAACATACATGAATAATCTCATTTTCGTTTCAAGAAAAATTTATTGAAATCGCCTGAACTTGGAATAAGCCTCCCACAATCTAAAAGAGTAGCAACTAAGTCAACAGTTACTTTTTTGCTTCTACGTTGGATCGAGGGAGGTTTTCTCCAGATTAAATTGCTCCAATAAATAATTTTCTACTAAATAGGGCCAACCACGTGAAGCTGGAATCTCTTATTTCCCCTCCCCCTCCTCACATCACTCTCAATTCCCCAATACCCAATATTTATTTCATTTTTTACTTTCATGAGCACAAAAAAATATATTCAATAACTAATTAAAAATAAATGTACAAAAAGTACGCAGGAAAGCATTGAAAGTGCTTGGCATAAAAATAGTATGATAAATGAGTTTTTATATAACACAAAATGTTCCAAGTATGGTAACATTTGTCTTATAATAATACAATATTTTACATTATCGAATTTCTTTTCTTCTTCCTATTTCTAAAGCTCCTAATTACATCATCAATATCATCATGCTCTGCTCTTTGTTTCGTGCCTTTCAACACATAGCTGGCGACCTAGTTGCGTAGTCACGATGTCTGGTCTCATCCAGTGACGGGGCATCGCCTACAAAAACGTATAATATTAAATTTTAATTGTCAGTTTTTAAATATCATTGAACTAGTTCGGTAATATTAATAAAAAAAATTTCAATGAGATTATTTACCTGGTGCACCAGTTGTCGCCGCTGACCTAGTTGCGTAGTCACGATTTCTGGTCTCATCCAGTGACGGGGCATCGCCTACAAGAATAGATAATATTAAATTTTAATTGTCAGTTTTTAAATATCATTGAACTAGTTCGGTAATATTAATAAAAAAAATTGCAATGAGATTATTTACTTGGTGCACCAGTTGTCGCTGTTGACCTAGTTGCGTAGTCACGATGTCTGGTCTCATCCAGTGACAGGGCATCGCCTACAAAAACAGATAATATTAAATTTTAATTGTCATTTTTTAAATATCATTGAACTAGTTCGGTAATATTAATAAAAAAAATTGCAATGAGATTATTTACCTGGTGCACCAGTTGTCGCCGTTGGGACTATTGCCCTGTCTTCCTCTCTGGTGGTAAAATCCTCAAGGGAAACATTCTCTGTCATTTAAACAAAAAACCTTATAATGAAAACCATCAAGGTATAATTAGAAAAAATTATAAGTGGAAATTAATTACCGTCATGACCCTCACTGATAGTTGCATTGTTGGCCTGGCCCCCACTACAATGATCAGGTTGCACGTGAGGATCATCTACATCTGGCTCTAAAATTGGGTTATTTTCCTCGTCGGTAGTGCTGCTCCCTTGATTTAAAAAAAGCTGTTAGAAATTAAATTTATGGACGAAATCAAACATATTGAAAGGTTGATGTTTTACCTTATCAGGCATTCTGGATCTTGGGACCTGCCCCAAGCTTCTACGACATTCAACTACGGCTTGATAGCCAAAATGGAAAGCGATATTTTTATCTTTCTCTGTAGTTTATGTTCCGAAGTCATCACCCTACATTACATATGATTGTGTATTTTTAATCATATTTGATATGATTACAAAAAAGTTGGAAGGCGATACAATTAATTATAATATTTTTAGCTACTTAATTACAATTCTTGTGGCTAATTTCAAGTAGTCGCCCTGGCCTAGCTTGTGATGGCCCTTTTTTTCAATCCTAGCTTTGGTTGCCTTTGAGGTGTCAGGCAACCTAGCATCAAAATATTGAGGTCAGATATGACGTAGCACACTTTTATTTTAGACATAGAGAAAATTAAAGCTATTGAATTAAAGTTGTAATTTACCTTGCGGGTCTAGTTGGCATTTTTCCTTCTTTCTTTTCGCTTTTCTCTTTTCTGTCATGGATGATTTCTCTCCAATCACTCTCTGGAACTGTGAGAGGACGCTCGTATCTAGGGTTAAATTGAAATTGCGTCCTATAGGTGTCCCTGGTATATTTCAAATATTTGTCGGCTACCCGAGCCACCGTTGTTTTGTCAAATGTGCCAGCCCCAAAAAGGGCTTCTAGATAATCTAGAAGTTCTTTTTCAGGTTGGAATTCTAGGAATTCCACCCTATGCGTATGTTTGGGCCAAAAATTACCAACGCATGGCTCTCCAAAAACCTTTAGAACTCATTGTTTCCTACATAGAAAAAAAAGATATTATCATTAATTTAAAAATAAAAATCATGATAAATATCTTTTAGATAAAGTACATGAAATAGTTAAAATATTAAAATTTACAGGAGTTGTACATGATTTATAGGGACACCTTCATCTTTCACCAACAACGTGCCACTAATGGTCACAGTGGAGTGACCGATACAGCTCCGAAACGCAATAATGTAGTTAGGTATATCAGCCTCATCATTGCCAACACGTTCAACGGTTGGCGGGGCAATACTGCTTGGGTAGGGTGTGTTTCTTGGCTGGAACCTAAAGGAGTAGAAGGTGTATGAGAGGGTTGCTGGGAAATATCTTTCCCTTGTGTCCCACTACCACCAACATCGGGTTCAGCAAGTGTCTGATAATGCTACATACAAAAGAACTTTTTGTTAGTTTAGTCAATGTAAAAATTAAAAATCAAACTATCACAATTCATCTCATGCAGAACAAAAAAAATATCCTTTTGATTTTTTATTATTACCTGATATCTTTCTAGCTGCCTCATAAGATGTTGTATCCTCTCTTCTGTTTCGGGTGTTTGAGGCGCGTCTATCAAAGTATTAAATTTCGACCTTGCATCTCGTGCCTTTTTTTACAATAAGAACACTAGAGATAGGGATGAAGAAAGCTCTTCCTCAAAGAGGGAATCATCAGGCGTACCATGGCTAGGTGTCTACATATTTGAAAAAAATTAATATTATTTCAATTATGTAAATAACTAAAATACCTGAAGATAGAGCAATGTTGGCACTTTACATGTTCTTAGCCGGCCTCTTTTGCGATCATCTTATCCCTTGTTTGTTCTGCCCAACGCTCAAAGATCAGTCTGCCACATTAATGTAATAAAATTATAAATGTAAAAACTTGAAAACAATATCTAACTTGAAAACACAAAATGAAAACTAAAATAATTTCTAATAAGACACCGGAAGACAAAGTTAGAGTTTCAAATATGCCTTGCATTGAATTCAGTCCGGGAAACATGTCATTGCACATTAAGGCACTAAACAAGAGATGAGTTGACAATGAAGACCTTATTGAATATATTGTTGGAGCAAATTATAGTAAACTTGTTGTGAAGACCTTGAGGACATTTTTGGAGCAACGTTGTTGAAGCTGATGGTATAGCATTGTTGGAGACGATATTGAAGGGCGTTGAAGTGAAGCTTTTGGAGCAACTATTGAAAAATCCTTAGAAACAAGGAATGACCTAAGAAACTATCGTGATGTACTATAAGAAACAACACGATGCAATGGCCATGTTCAAAGCCAAATGATGTCCATTGAGGACATGGCCTTTATTTGGTTCCTGTTTCATAGGAGTTTCGGGTATAAATGGAACTTTTTTGTATCATTTCCAGTAGTAAAAAGGGAAAACCTTCTTTTTCCATGGGAAATAATTTACCTTTCCTTTTCCAAGATAATCTAAATCACAAAAAATATGAACTATACTGCACAGATTCTTGGATAATGTGAAAGTGGAAAAGGAATACCCTACACAAGTGATGCACACATGTACATTTGAACACTAATATATTTTTGTAGTTGAAATGCAATGCTTGTTTTCATTTAAATGTAGGGTTTTAAAAGAAGGGAGAAATAATGGTTGCCAAATTAATAAGATTTTCTTTGGGAAAAATTTAAATCTTGTATTGGGTGATGAAGATAATAGAGGTATTGAATCTTGATTCTTGAAATCTAGAGAGAACCCTACAGCCTAACACAATCCAATGGAATTGACCAATGCAACCCAAATAGAATCAAGCAGCACTATAGGAGGAAGGAGCTGCGGTAAGAACTTACCATTTTCAAGAGGTAGAGAGCTCGAATCTTTATTACTGCCGCAAGAGGGCGGGGGCCAATGCTATTCACAAGAGCTAAGGGTGAATGTGGGGTGAATCTTTGTTAAGAGGGCGAGGCGAATGCGGGGCCAATCTTGTTCTACAAGAGTTGAGGGCGAATCTTTGTTCTACAAGAGGCGGGCGAATGCGCGCGTGATATCGGACATTAATGTAGCACACATGTACATTTGAACACTAATATATTTTTGTAGTTGAAATGCAATGCTTGTTTTCATTTAAATGTAGGGTTTTTAAAGCAAGGAGAAATAATGGCTGCCAAATTAATAAGTGTTTCTTTGGGAAAAAATTAAATCTTGTATTGGGTGATGAAGATAATAGAGGGTATTGAATCTTGATTCTTGACATCTAGAGAGAACCCTATAGCCTAACACAATCCAATGGAATTGACCAAAAAAACCCAAATAGAGTCAACCCTACTATAGGAGGAAGGGCCTGCAGTAAGAACTTACCATTTTGCAAGAGCTGAGGGAAAATGCTATTTTGCAAGAGCTGAGGGTGAATGCTGAGGGAAAATGCTGTTCTGCAAGAGCTGAGGGCGAATGTTGAGGGCGAATACTATTCTGTAAGAGCAGAGGGCGATTGCGCGCGTGATATCAGACGTTAATGTAACTATTGCGACGGATATGAAACAATAAAAACATTTTTATGTAGCACACATATAAGTTTCGTATTTTTATGTAGCACGTATATAAGTGTCATTATACCGACGGCGGAAAAAGCCTCGCTATTGCGATGGGTGCCTCCAAACGTCGCAATTGCGACACTTAGACATTGTGTCGCACTTGCGACGTTTGGAGGCAGTCGTCGCAATAGCGACGCTTTGGGCCATAGTGTTGCAATTGCGACGTCTTCCTCCAAACGTCACAATTGCCACACTTTTGTAAGTGTCGGTATTGTGACACTTTTCTATAAACGTCGGTATAGTGACGGTTTCGGGCAGGATGGAAAAAATTTGGGGAAATTTCCGACATTTGGTCAAAAGCGTCGGAACAAAGTGTCGGAATTTCCACCAAATGTAGTAGTGCAAGGTTTGGCCAAACTTATGGCTAAATCGAACTATCAAGCCTTAGACATAAATTTCATTATTGTCATAGATGATTAGGAAGAGAAGGAGACTCCACAAATCAGTGATGCTTTCATAGATTCACCCTAGTATGCAGACGGTACATTTGTTTTACTCAACTTACAAGCTCCTCTTGGTTTATCTAGAACCAAAAGTAGATTCTTAAAAATGAAAGAAATGAAATATTGTATCTTAGATAATGATTTATTTTGGAAAGATCATGGTGGCATCCTATTAAATTTTTTATTAAAAGATGAAGCTGACAAAGTCATGCAGGAATTTCATGTAGGAGATTGTGGAGGACATTTATACTGGAAAACAACTGCTAATAAAATTTTGAGGGCAAGTTTTTACTGGCCCACCATTTTTGCGGATGTTTGAAAGTATGTGACCTCTTGTCACAAATGTCAAATATTTGAAGGGAAGAATAAACTCTTACCATTACCCCTCATACCTATCTCATTAGAAATGCCATTTAAACAATGGGGTTTAGACTTCATTGGTGAAATTCACCCACCCTCCTCTGCCCAACATAAATGGATATTGACAACCACTGATTACTTTACAAAGTGGATAGAAGTCATCCCTTATAGATTGGCCACAGACTCTATAATTATTTCATTTCTTGAGAGCAACATCCTTTCTAGATTTGGATGCCCACAAAAGATCATCATTGATAATGTTGTTGCATTCAAATCTAAGAAAATGACAGATTTTTGTAACCGATATCATATCACCCTAGACCATTCCACTACCTATTACCCTCAAGGTAATGGAATAGAAGAATCTTCAAACAAAAACCTAGTCAACATCATCAAGAAGTTATTAGAGGATAACAAGAAAACCTGGAATAAAAGGTTGGTGAATGCCCTATGGGCAGATAGACTAACTACTAAGAAATATATTGGTACATCTCCCTATCAATTAATATATGGGATGGATATTGTTTTTACATCTTCATTAGGACTGCCAGTAATGAAAATGATTCAAGAGGTGCATGTAGAACCGAATGACATCCAAAGCAGGATAAACCAAACAATTCATTTACAGCAAACCAGGGAAGAATTTTATATCAAAGCACAAGTAATTCAAGACAAAATCAAGAAGATCTTTGATAAGAAAAATAAAGCAGATGATTTCTTCATAGGTGATCAAGTACTAAAATGGGATTCTAGAAGGGAAGACAAATGAAAACATCAGAAATTTGACTATCTCTAGAAAGGCACATATAGAGGTAATAATGCCTTTCTCTTGAAAGAATTAAATAGAACATAACTACCAAGTGGACTAGTTAATGGTCGAATGATGAAGCATTGTTTTTCACCAAACTAACCAGTAGTTAATTTTTTGTATTTAACTCATTGTAAATACCACAGAAAAGTTTAGATTGGAGTGGATTATTATCTTGTAAAGTTGAAGCCTGAAGAGGAAACCCTAAGCTTTCAAAGATATAACATCATATGTTTGAATGAAGGAGATCACAAAAACAATTTCCAAGAAAATAAAAGTAAAAGTTCCAAGGCCATTGATCAGAAAGTTCTTAACATATCACAAGGAGACGCCATCCCCAAGTGGAGCCACTGTTAGGGTCCTATAATAATAGGGATCATAATTTTGAATTGGCTATGTTAAGTCTTGTAATATTGTACATATATTTACATTTCTGCAAAAAATTTCCATATTAAAAAATGAAAAGAGGGTATGTCCTAAAAGAATAATAAAAGGACCAAAATAAAGAAAAGATAAAAAATATATAATATGTGAACCCCATAAAAAGATGAAAAAATAAAATTCTGAAAGTGTTACACATTCAAATGCCACCACTCTTAGTTTAGTTTAGTTCTGCAAATAAATTGTGTGTAGTTTGTTCAAAATGCCACAATTCATGATGATCATGCAATATAATATTGATCATTCATGCCTTTAAATTTTATGTTATGATAGTTAGTGAAAAAAGATCTAACCAAACCACTTAATCTTGGTAGATCAGTAGTTAGGTAGCGAATAAAAATTAGCTCATAAGTTTAATCTAAGCCATTGGAAGATATAAGGTTAGAAATAAGTTAGATTTCTTATCAAAATAAAATAAAAAGGGTTAGCAAGCTCAAATGCACCCAATAAAGGAAAGAAAAAATGTTAGCATGAATAAAAGGGTAGGTATAATACTTTCAAAAGTTCTATAAGCATCATTATGCTTATCCCATTAATTAACCAAAATTACCTTCTCCCTCGTCACTTCCCCTTGCTAAAAAACCTGTTTCCCTTTGGAAATCCCTTTCCCCTTGCTAAAAACACTTTTCCCCTTTGAAAACCTCCTTACCCCTTTGAAAAACTCCACATTTTCATAAAAATACAAAAACCCCAATTTTAATAGTTTAAACTGCATAATGTTTTACCTAACCCCACTTTTATTTAAACCCTTCACATAATTTTTTACCCAACCCCACTTTGATTTAAACCCTTTGCTTAATGTTTTCCCGACCCCATCTCCTTTTAAAAATGCAAAACTCTGCCAATCGTTCGATCATCGCCTGATAGATCGAATGCCTCATGATCATTTTTGCACCCCCCTATGTTCAATGTTTAATGCCGACGGGGGGGGGGGAAGGGGTGAAAAATGGGTTTTTTTCCACACCCGCTCCCCTGCCATGCTACATCTCTTGGTTTTATTGCACCCCCTCATCCCAAACCACCAAAACACCTCGCAGGCATGTGATAAACCACCATTTGCAACATTATAAAACCCCGCTACCCCATTCATTTCCCTACCTTTGCAGACTTCCGAAAAAGAATAAAATCACCATTCACAACCTGATTGAAGCCCCTGACGCTACTCGGACCCCTTCTACAACGAAAATTTCGGTACTCCAGGTAATTATGAGTACCCACCACCATCAATTATGAAATTTAAATTAATAAATTAAACAAATCAATGGCTTCTAAAAGGGTCCAAACTATACACCCTCTGTAACCACCCCTGTTAGATATTGACCATACTCCACTAGCTGATAAAGACTTTAAAATATTCAACATAGTCACTGACAGAAATATCTTGATGCTTCATTGTTGGAGCCATGACAAGTTTTCTAATCAGGCAGATGATATAAATTTGTGGAACTCTAACCTACCAAAATACACAATTCCACAGACCAACTAGTTCCCTGAAGTCATTAGACTTTGCCAACTCAATTATTTTCCAAATGAAAGAGCCATAGTCACCCCCGACCAAGAAATTCTAATTACAATCACTACCCAGTCCATTAACAAAATCCTACAAATTCCATCACAACCAGAGGGAGTGCCTTTCTCCATTGAGACCCTCATTGAGCTTTACCTAAAGCTAGATTTTCCTAAAAGGTCTAAAATATTTTAGAATTTCCTCTTTGAATCAGTTCAAACTCCTAAAAACAACCCACCATACTTTTCTACCATGTTCCCATAACGAGCCAAAAAAATTGTGACCATGTTGTCCTGTATCCTAGGATATTTTACTAATGAGTGGGTAGATGGATCCATCCTTGGTTTCCTCTCTACCTTTTTCCTAAGCCAACCTCTAGCTATACTTTTCAACTTGGCTCAATTCCTGGAAAATACCATGCATGATCAATTGATCAAACTGCAAGAAGAAGGAGTGTTCAAATACTGCTCAGTATTATTTCATTTCTTCATATATTTTTAGTCTGAAAGGTTTGCAGTCGACCTACAAAAACTGGACACAGAGGGTAATCCCCAGTCTATAATCTTTTGGACATCCTTGATCAGAAATGATTCCAATGAATTTATTTTCAAATACTTTATTGGTTGTTTTGAATATCCAATGGTTAATATGCTCAAAAATAAAATTCAACCCAGAATCACTGATGAAATTAGAAAAGTTCTATAGTTATATGACCAAAGAAAGATAGGAGACTGGTATTTCTACCAGAATCACACAGAGATCGTAGTATATGGAAGCCAACTAGTCCCTTACTAGCTTCCTTAATACCTCCCAATGAGGATATTTGCATTAGAGTACATTAGACAGATCTTGAATTCTAATGAAGTAAACTTCCTTTCGGCCAAAAATAAAACCAAGTTCAAGATAAAAAGCCAACTAGGGCCCTTTGTATGCAATAGTAGGAATGTTGGAAAGGAAGAAAATAGATTCCAAGTTCAACAAAAGTTTCAAATCGTCATATGACCCCTTGGGTGTCATAAGCATATTAAGAATTAAGTCTAAACTCACCCCTTTCATCCATGAATCTAAGCCTGAGATAGAGTGTTTCCCAATCAAAGTGGTTGGAAAACACTCTACAAGAGATGGAGGAGCAGCTTGACACTAGTTCCATCCTACTTACTTCAGACTCACAGGATAGAAATTCAAAAAGGTCTAGAGAAGAAGGCTCATACTCAGCAGAAGCTACATCATACAATAAATTCAAGCTTATGTACCAAAAGAAAACAAAGTTGAAACAAATAATAGACCAGGAAGAGACAATTGAAACATAGAAAGAGATTGATATCAGGGATGATACACCTAAACCCATTCCATAATCTTCCAGGGAAGAAATCATTCAAAAGAAAAATAGTGCATAGATTTCAATATCCAGTAATCCAATTGAGAAGGAAAAGGATATCATTGAGAAATATAAAGAGGTTAAAATTAAAAATGAAGCACTGAAGGTTGTTACATATGCACAATACTGGAAGAAAAATCCCAGTGATTAGAGTAGGTTTGTTTCAGGTTTTGACCTCAAGACAAATAAAATGCATATGATATACCTATAACCGAAGGTACAAGCCCCTAAAACTTCAGAAGACTATAATAAAACATGCTTTGAAATTCATGCCAAGGGCGTGCATCCAATTGACCAAATTGAATTTCACAAGCAGGTAGGAGAGACGATATATTCAACCATGACACATAAAGCTCTAAGTGTCCAGAATTTCCAGAACTCCCTAGAAAATGTACGGTCACAGTTACAAATAAAGAGAGCCTCATCACAAGCAAAATACGATAGGATTAAGTCACTAGAAGTGTTGGTAATTGAAATTGGGTATAATCCAACTGACATCAAGGCATCAGAAGAAATTATAAAGAATAAAAATGCAAACATAGCTGCACTGAAGAAACAGTTAAAACTACCAACTGCTGAACATCCACAAACCAAGGAGGTTTTGGAGACAGAAAATAAAAAGGATGAGATGATGAAATTAATCATCCAGTTGAAAACTCAACTAAATGAAATGGAGACATAGATGGATAATATTGTGAAGGAAAAACAAGATAGAATGGAAGTAGTTCCCATTACTACTATTCCCATAAAATCTACATCAACACCAGCTTCACCAATACCAACAACCCATCCCACTGATGAGGCCAACAAATTAATCAAAGAAATGGAAGAAATGTCCATTCAGACTACAGAGATAAATAAACTCAAAGAATAGGTAAATATCTTAGAGGATGAAAATAAATTGGAAGAAGTAATGAATCAAGCTGAAGTACAGAAAGCCAATAGACTGACTGACATAATCCACAAAGTAGAAAAGGAGTTGTCATTAACATACCTTTAGCCGAAGAAAAACAAAAATTGTGGGTCAATATCATTAACTCAATTAATGATATTTTTCCTTCTATACAGATTATATTTGAGCATAATGACTTGGTCAAGGAAGCTAGTGAGGCAATTCAAAAAGTCAAAGCCAACCTTGGAAAGAAACCAGAGGAAGCCTCTAAAATAATGAAATCCCTGAATTTTAAAAATAAGCATGAATTGGAAAAGCTCAGGATAACTGGCAGAACATAGACTATCCTAGAAGTAAATAAATTGATTTCCAAAATAAATCTACTGATACAACTTGAAGAGAAATGTAAATCCATGGAACTCGTAGTGAACAAGTTTTTTAACAAGTTTGATGTATTGAGACAAAAGGGTCTGCCTAGTCCTCTAGTGATAAATGAAAAACTCATGAGACATGAGGATTATATAAAGAAGTTAAGGGAAGTGGCCAAAGAAACATCACACTTTTCCTCAATGAAGGGCATTCCCATAGGTAAGGTGCTCCTTCAAACTCTAGAAAACTTCTTTTACCTTCGCCATGAGGTAAATCATATTTTTGTAAATAAGTCTACATTTTCCAGATATTCAGAGGTAGATGAGATTTACCACAGGATGATGAAAATCAAAATCCCATATGAAGAAACATGGGAGAAGTGGTGTGATTTACTATAAAGGGTGAAATAAAAGACAAAATAAAGAATAGATAGATGAAAGAACAGAAAAATAACAGCAAGTAAAGAATCAGGGCCAGATATCAATTAGTTGAAAGGTGTCACTATCTTTTTGCATAAAGATATTTTATTTTCCTAGAATAAATCTTGGTCAGTTGACATGATATTTGTAATATGTTGTATAAATACTTCATCATTTGAAGTATATAAATACTTCATCATTTTAAGTATCAAAGGGTTGGTCAAGTGTGGATTTCTGAATATTTCATTAGCTGACTGATCTCTTGCCAAAGATTTATTGTACCAATTTCCAGTTGACAGACTTATCAAGTTTTAAAGAGACTTCTTTACAGGATTCATGTGTTGAGCTATCTTAGTGAAGTATAAATTTCAATTTTTCATGTTTTCTTTCTAAGTATTCCATAAACTTATATTTGCTATAAATATGAATGTTATAAGAGGAATATTACTGTATAATTTGCTTAAAAATTTCACTCTACTTTTAATTGTTATACATTTCTATGTTTTATTCTGATGTTCGGTTTAGAGAATTCTTAATTTCCCTCTAATCCAGATTGACATCTTCACCCTTCTTCATTATCTGGCTTAAGGAATTCTTAGTTGCTCCTTGATCCTGATTGAAAGATCACTTCACCATTCAGCCTTGAGATCTGATATTTCTCACGTACCTTCCCCTGTAACACTTTCTTTATAATTTTGTTTTGTTCTGTTTCAAATCATATTAACTCCATAGCCCAATGGAAAATGGAAAAGCACCTATTCATCTAAATCATTAAACACACCAACCAATCAAAACCAATCCAATTAAGCATACATAACTAGCCTGATATCCATTAGATAAACAAATTTAAATCATATGGAGAGAGCCCTCTCTGACTTTAGGAAGGTGTTGTAGCCGTTACAACACCCCCAAAAATTTTGGGTATATTCACAATTTCGGGTCCCCCTTTTCTCGCTCAACCCATTAAGTTTTCGACTCGGCCTTTAGTCGGTAATATCCCCATGACCTATTTCTAACTAGCCCTGTCACCTCACCCACTTGTCTTGTTGTCTCTCAACTACGGTAGAGTATATAAGTTTTAAGCCGGTTTCTGAACTTAGAGATGCTCAAGCAATTGAAATAAGTTACAATATCTTAGGTTGGATATTTCAATGTTGCTGCTCCTCGAATGAGCTATTTTTAATAGTCAATTTTTTTTTCATTATTACCGAGAGCTAACTCATTCTCATACTATTCCTTTCAGGAAATTGGTCAAAGGTGCTATCAGTATACATCGAACAATGTATCTGTTTCATTAAGGTTCCATTGGCACGACACCATTAAAATACTCTACAAGATGAGGTTCCAATTGTCTGTGTGAGCTACAATAACTCTTTGAAGGGGTTTTGAACATGGCATGATGATGCCCTCTCCAACATGTGGTGATTCTCCAACATATGGCATAGTTGGTATTCAATATGGGTAGAGATTTAACTCCTTTTACTTTGGACTATATTGGCACATTCAAAAGCCTTAGAATTCACACGGGAACCATTGTAAAGGGACAATGCACTTCAAAAGAAATGTGTAAGGATATAAATGATGAATAAGGAGAAAATTATATTTCTGTTTCAAATCAGAAGTGCACGTCCTAGAGAATCTTCAAGCACAAAAAATGGCATTAAGAAGCCTCTCATCAAGATAATGTTATACCACTAATCCATATCTCTCAGGGCAAAGAAAGCATTTTTGTGGCCATATAAAGAATCAAAATCCTCTAAAATGTGTTTCTCTAAGCTCAGTCTCCACATCTCATAAATCAGAAAGCGTTTCAATATAGGGCTCCAAAGCGTTTCAATATAGGGCTCCAATGCATCATCGAAATTACAAATTGAACTCAAATACTTTCATCTGCGGAAGGCTGGAATTGATTTTATATTAAGGTATAAGAAATATATTGAAGTGTTTTTAGGCTTCCAACTCCTATCCTATTTATGTACAGTATATAGGCATCAGGATAAATTGATCATTTAGGAGGAGGAACATAGTTACACAAAATATTTCAGAAAGATAAAGAAAATGGCAGTAAGGTAAGCTTCGTGCTAAACAACTCGCCCTTCGGCTTGTGGTCTGGTGACAATTTTAAGGCCTTATTATAAGGATACCGCACGTTCAAATCCCAACAGGCTAGTTGTGGTAGAAAAGCTACATCCAAGAATTACCTTGACAGCCCACAGATGCGGCGACCGAAACTAAAGTAAGTCTTTTCACTAGTGCTACCATGGATAAATGGACAACAACTCAAGCCCTAAATTGGAATTTTTTTGAAAATTTACAATCAAATCCATAATGGAAATTCCCCCATAAAACCCTTGTAACATATCTGGACTAGTGAGCGATTCAACTGCAATTTTTTTCTAAAGGCGAAATTCAACCACAATGAATTGATTTCAGATGTACTGTATAATTTTTGCGAGGGTTTTTTATCAGACATCAAATTGACATATCGTCTTTGCAACAAATGGAATATTTAAAAATATTATTAATGAAAGCCAATAGTGTAAGCTTCCCTAACAGCAGGGAGAGAAGTAAAAACACGAGAAATCGAGAGATCGCCATGGTTGATATTTTCTTATAAAAACTTCTTGCTTAAGGAGACATGCATGAGATTCTCCAAATGACAAACATTCGTAAGAACACGTTGCATGGATGCATTGGGACGCTGCACATGATAATTCACCATTGCATGTCGTGACCATTCGCCGAAGTTTCACTTGATAACCACAACGCATGCACAACTAAGAATAACGCATTTACTTATGCGTTCGACCTATTGGTTGATTCTCTCTCACCGTCAGAGGTGATGGAATATGTGTACTAGCACACAATGCTTGATGGCTGCGTATCCTTGGAGTAGGTGGGATCCTCGGTGCCGCACGAGCAATTGGGTCCCTGTGTCATTTTCTAGCCCCATCAATGGTATTTCATTTCTATTGTAGCAATAGTTGATGTCCTGACATAAAATATTCTCCTCTCACTAATAATCAACATGCATACAAGAACCATTGTCAGGGTTTTCTCTGGATGTGGTGATGGTGTCATGGAGGATGAAAGGGATCACACTCGGAAGGTAAATTAACATTCAATTTCAGCATTGTAAGCAAGGGGCTCTAGAGGGCATCATGCTATCAGATTACATAGTCGCAGTTTTGCTACAACAGCAGTGGATGCAACCCAATCCTAAACGTGACCTTGCAACCTCTGTTCAAGTCGCAGGTGTCCATAGGTCGCAAAGTCGCAAACCTTTAGAATGAACCAAATTTGCAACCTTTTGATAAATTCGACTATGCGACTTCCATGGGTCATTGTCCTCGCTCACATCACCAAGTCGCATGTCTCAGCCGAGGGTAGAAAGGATAAGCTACAACCATGAGACCACTACAAGATGCAATTCCTGCCAAGTCGCAGCCTATTGATACCCTCGGGATGCACACCGCAGTCTGTCCCAGCACATAACAACAAGTGGGATTTGCTGTTGGAAAGCGATATCAGGCTACAACCAACTATATATTTCGGTTATATGATAGACATCAGTTAGCAATTCAATTTTTCGCCTCAATCCATAATTAAGCAAGTTCGATATAGGCATGCACGATTTGTTTGTACATTCTTATGCAGAACAGGACTACATAGGGGTCTAAACTAATTTTAGCTACCATGAATATATTGCATTTCTTATGTTGTTTCCTTAACGTGTGTATATATATATATATATGTGGCTAATTTAATGTGTTCACTTGCAGGTAACATTAGGCAACTATGATGATGAACCATACGAAGAAGTTTCTCACTTCCCCAAAAGTTGCACAACTTGGATTCAAGCCAACAACAAAACCCATGTTATGTGGATGCTCAGGATCTCACTCAAAATAGGAAACCACTCTCCAACTTATAGACTCATGCAAATTCCCTTAGTATTGCAATGGCATCACCGGCAGATAGAAGCTGCTCGTTCACGTGGCGAGAGCTAAGGCTATCCTTCGGAGAGAAAGGTTCTGATATCTCCAATAGAGAAATTCCAAAGGGATAAAACCCTATGTCGCAGATGACTCCAGGTCGCAGGTCACAGATGACCCCGGGTCGCAAGTCGCAGATGACTCAAGGTCGTAGGCCGCAGATGACCCTAGGTCGTAGGTCGCAGATGAACTTAGGTCATAGGTCACAAATGGCCCAATTTGCAAGTGAGCCCAATAGTTAGGAAGACCAAGAGTCCAAAGCAACTCAAAAGACATCTTAGCCTATATATACAACTTTGGGATGTAACCAAAGGACTTTTAGCTCTGCAATTGAAGCTAGTATGACAGAGGAATTGGTGCTTGAGAGCTAAAGGCGCTCAACTCTTGGTATCAAGTAGAGAGAGAGAGGTGGCGAGGCTAGGGTTTTGGTATCATGCATTGAGATGAATTTCCCATGTTCCACTATTGGGTTTTGACGAGTTGTAAACATGTATTTTACGTTGCAGCAACATTAATAATATATTTTCTTTTCCGGCACTGATTCACATGCTTGCTTGTGGTGATAGTACTAGCTGTCTAATATTTCACTATCTTGTACGGGTGCTTTCATGCATGCAATTGATTATGAACTAATTCATAGTGGTTGCATGTACGTTTTCTCTTGAATCAGTGTTTATTTGTTCCTTTCCATGTTAGTGATCTATTGTGAACTACCTTGTAGTTAACTTCTGGCGTGTTTTCTTTCATGTATGTCTGACTAGTTTTTCGGCTCACTGATCCCACTCACGGCATACCCCCTTTTTATTTTGCTGCTTAGAATTTCTTGTATCTTTTATTATGGTTCATTAATATTGGGCTAATTTTACTTCACTGATTGGTCGTTTCACCTTTGCCTTTTCTCCATCATCTTCTCATCTGACAACCAAGAGTGGAAACACTTATGGCTGCAGCCGGGCCCACATATCGGATGGGGCTCCTATCCCACATGGTGTGAGGTCTAATTGGACCTTTCACCGGGGAGACCACCTTGTTGTCGGTAGTACAATTTTTCCCGTCAACAGAAGGCCAGATCCTAAAATCCAAAGTAGGTTTGTAGTTACCTCTAATATTTCTTTTTAACACTTAAAACAACCTTTGGAAATTTCAGAGTGATAACAAGTTCCAAAAGCTTTTGAGGTAAAGCTCAACCTGAGCCTTCTTCAAGATTTCATAATAGTCTCTTTTTCCATGCAATCCCCTACATCATACTACCCTAACCACATAACTATCAGTGCATAAATAGATATAAAAATATACCACTTATCTTACCTTGTTATGCAAAACACTTTTCCTTGTAATTGAACACACATGTCAGCCACATGTTCCAAAGATAAAGACAACGTATCTATCAATTTGAAACCAACCATTACCAACTCTAACAACCATGGCATAATCAACAATAAAATCACACTCATCAGTCATACTACATAATTCTATAATTATCACCTACTTGCATTCAAGTACATATCAACTATCTCAACACATGCATGTTAGAACGACCGTCTTAAAACAAGATCATACCTTCAAGCAATCTTATAGACACATATACTCATATCATGCAATTAATCAAACATTCAAACAACTTGCAAACATAACATGTTAAATAAACAAAGTAGATGACGTAATAGACACCAAATCACTTAAACACCAAATAGATGACATAATCAAACATTCAAGCACCAAGTATACGACATAGGAAAAATCATAACTTAATGTATCTTAGGGGAGGCTATCTTCTCTACGCAATCAATCTAGATTAGCATGATACAGCTTCACATCACATCAAATTAAGCACAAATAAGAGCATGACATCCATAACAATAAATAACTAACATGTTCACATCGTAATTTCATAAAATGTTTGTCGTTCATGCATAAAAATCACATATGTATGATCAGTCTAGGTTAATACAACACAATGTCTCAAATAAGTTGAATCATACTTGAATGTCATAACCCTAACCATATACATAGGTAAATCTACATATAGCAGCAAAGGTCTTAAATTCCATAACCCTAATCATCAAGTTAGCTGACAAACAACAACAAGTTACTCATATAACATAATCATCGAGCTAACTACAAGTTAACATATAACATATTCATCAACAACATATAACATAGTCATCAAGTTAATACCATGCTTAACTAACCAACACATGTACATATGATCACACTAATTAAATAACATCTATCATGCATGTAACCATAATAATAGAATGAAAAACATATAAGTAACCCTAATTCTTACAACAACCATGAATCATAGACCTGTATGCCAAGCATACAAACTTATATGATGATCTACTCTTACCCCATAATCCATTGTTGCAACTTCACATTAATTATCTGCATCTCCTACTATATCTCATCCAACACATTATCATCATAACATACCAATATCATCATGATGACCTAATTGCATACAATGACCTTGTGTACAACAAAATCAATCAAACCAATGCAAACTTGACCATATGCACCCACTTCACATGTATAACCAATCATGAATGACCAATGCATGTTCAACATATGAAGTCACACAAGAAAGCATACTCGGATAACACCGAAGCATGACCAATATGTAACCTAGCATAAGAAAACAATGCATGTACAATATGTAAGCAAGCATGCATGAACAATACACAAGCATGAGCAACACATAACTAGTCATACACTCATGACCAACATGTTGACAACAACATCATCAACACTTCCATCGTGACACCACTGTCACCATGGCTAACAACAAGGATGCAACAAGCACATACATCACAAGCATACTAAAAAAATATGCAATCAATATAAATTCATGATCAACACACTGCTCATCTAGTCCAAGGGTTGAACCATGCTCTGATACCACTCTGTAACACCCCCTTCCCACATCTACCCAAGGAATCCTCCAGCTAGGGTAAATATGCGACAAGAGGCTACTATAATGAGATTCAACCTCCTAGGTGACCTTGAGGAAGTGGAACCAACAAAAGCATAACATACTGACCTTGTACAACAACAACAACACCCACAGGAGGTAACCCAACCATTCAGGCCTCTTACCCCTGGGTGACAATGACATTTTGACCTCTTTGATCCATAGCCACAGACACATGCTTACATGCCCACGTCCATGAGGCTATAGCCATAGGAATAACACTACATGCCAGTGGTCAAGGCCCCAAATACTCAGTTCTATCCGAGCATCCCCGAGATTTGAGCCACCTTTTGAGGCCCAAAACCCAGTGCTATGCCCAGAATTTCATGAAAATTTTAGAGATGATAAATAACAATAGGAGAATGACATGGAAGAAATCACATCAATTAGAACTCATCTGGACCCCTCCTCACCATGAGAGGAATTTTTTCAATCATATCAAAAACATGAAAGCTACAGGTATAAAGAACATAACATATCAAAGGGGTCTCATACTTATCTGAGAATCGTTAAGAATCATTCCTCCCCTACATCATTGGTTTCCATACAATATATTTAAACATAGATACATTGTGCATTCATTTACAAGTAAAAAATGGAGAGATCCATATATCATCACTACGAACATACATGTTTACAACCAGAATAATAACAACAAAATATACTGGAGACAAAATCAATAGAATCCACATAATAAATAATTAATTTATACATCAAATATGAAATGAGTGAGCTTCTCATTTACAGATATAAAAACCATCCGGAGATGGGACTTCCATGTTCCACCCGACCATATGTTGGCTGAGAAAAATATGTCTTTAGCCAATCACCCATGTTCTATATTCCAAGCATGAATGTGGGACTTATAACCAACCAAAAGAACCAAACAAGCATGAATGCTACCAGGGTTCTCTGCCTACACCATGAGGAATTTGAGTGCCTCCTAGTCTCTCCGGATTTATGGTAATCCACACTCTGAATCAGGGATCACTATGCCCTAAAATAAGACATACACTCCAGGATTTATCGTACATCCCATCCATGGACTACTAGGCTCAATGGAGAGAAATCCACCTCTTGGATTTACCCTATATCCCACCATTCACCGACAAGGATTCCTAGGCCCATCGAGGCACACAATTTGACTTTACCGTAAACCACAATTCGGTTCAGGGGTTACTAGGCCAATGGATTTATTGTGATCAACAGTCAAGTTCAGGGACAACTAGGTCATGTGTTTTTCATTTTGGATACTCACCCCACTCAACCTCGAATCCATTCAACAATCCAGCTCAACCAAAGTATGGGAAACCCATCTCATCAAAGCTATATGAAAATGGTAGGGATGGGCTGAAAAACATTTTCGCACTTGGAAAAACCCATGCCATGAAGGAAAAGAACCACATGAAACACCATGCATGCCATATCTCGCAAGGAAAACACACATGCAAATCGATACTTGCTAGGAACTCTGTTGTAGCTAGTTGATTCCTGCTCCTTTCTTTACCTTTATTTCTCCAATTCCAAGGTGCTTCAAGAATTCAATCTAAGTGTCCAAGAGTATGAGATAGAGAGAGAGAATAATGAGAGAGCTCCAAAAATTAACTAACAAAATATTTCAGAAAAAAGCTTTCCAACTGGTCCTCAAAAGCCTTTTTACCAATGAGGCCTCTAATTTCTTCAATTTCCATTATTTTCATTAATTTTCCTCCTCACATGAAATCTGTGACCTTTCACCTTCATTTTCTTCTTTTTCCATTATTTTCATTAATAAATGTGCTAAATAATGCCTCATTCCTTTCTGAATCCTTTTCCATTTCAATTTCAAATTTCCTTTAGCCATAATAACTGAAATGAACACCCACTCGGATTTGTTTTTCCACAACATTCAACTTAGAATAGGTTTCCCATCAACCGTGGTTATTATTTTTAAATTTTATTACATGGAATTTTCATGAGGGTTGTTACATAAGTTTCCAGGATTCAAGAAACATAAAGCCTTCAATACATTGAAAGAAAAGCAGTACAACACCTGTTCTTGCACTTCTAGATCTTAAGCAACCATTTGAGATTCAAACTGATGAAAGTGATTATGCCATGGGAGCCGTTTTGATGCAACATGGTAAGATTATTTGTAATCATTCTGAAACATTTACTAATGCAACAATTAAATATCAAACTTATGATAAAGAGTTGTATGTTTTGGTACAAAGTGTGAAGAAATGGTAGCATTATTTGATGGGTAAGGAAAAAATTATTCATAATGACCATCAACCTTTGCAATATTTACAATCGAAAACCAAGCTACAACAAGCTAGACATTTTAGATGGATGGAAATTCTACAAAAGTTCCATTTGGTAATCAGGCACAAGAAAGGTATATACAACAAATTTTCTGATATGTTATCAAGGCCTATTATTAGTGCATCTCTCATTCTTAAGCATAATTCAATCATGCATGAGAACTATGTTGAACTGTATGCTAAAGATGAATATTTAAAAGATGTTTATGCAACTTTGTGTCAAGGAAATCATGTTTAAGAGTTGGATTGTCATGTTCATGATAAATTATTTTATCATCCTGGAAAGTTGTATGTTCCACAGGGTGAAAGAGTCAACATCATAAGGGAATCTCATACTTCTCTTATTCTTGGCCACTTTGGTGTAGTCAAAACAATTGCACAATTACATAGGTATTTTTATTGGACTCATATGAATGAAAGTGTTTCAAGATATGTAAGAGGATGTTCTATGTGTGCTACTAGCAAGCCTAGCAATATAAATTTGGGTTTGTATACTCCACTTCCTATTCCTTATCATCATTTGGAAACTATTTCCACGGATTTTGTAGGAGGAATACCTATGTATAGGAAATGACATGATTATTTATATGTTGTTATGGATTGTTTTAGAAAAATGTGTCTTTTGATGCCTTTTAAGAAGTTGGTTACAACTGAACAGATTTCACAAATGTTCTTCCAAAATGTATGGGTGCATTTTTGGTTACCCACTTCTATTATTTCTGATTGATATTCTCGATTTGTCGGGAAATTTTGGTCAAGTTTATGGGAACTCATGGACACTAAGTTAAAAATAAGCACAAAATTTCATCCGCAAACTGATGGAAAGACATAAGTGGCACTACTAAATATGGTCAATTTCTCGACACTTTAGTTTCGACACTTTTGACGTATTGTTGGAAAATTGCCAACTTTTTCTCAATTTTTTTAATCCCACCAAAAGGCATCTGAATAGAAATGAAAATATCCAAACATCGGAATAGCGACTACAACTCCAACTGCCAGACTTGCGAAGAAAGAATCCAAATGTCGGAATAGAGATGAAAGTGCTCCAAACGTCAGAATAGTGATGAATGCTCCAAACATCAGACTTGTGATGAAAGTCTCCAAATGTAGGAATAGCAATGCAATATATCTAATTGTCGGAACAAAAACGAAAGCTCCAAACTTCAGAATTGTGACGAAATTCTCCAAACGTCAATCACTCCAAAGGTCAGAATAGCGACGAAACCGTGTTCAGGTCAGGTCAGGTCAAGCCATGTTGAGTCATGTGAGAGTGCCCAAGGAAACACAATCGGGCGGGTCAGGTTAGGTGAGGTCATGTGAGGCCACTCAAGGAAATGTGTTTGAGCGGGTTGGGTCAGGTCGGGTCGTGCCGTGTGAGGGCGCCCGATTAAACGCATTCAAGCAGGTCAGGTCGTGTGAGGGCAGCCAAGGAAATGCGTTCGGACGGGCCGGATTGGTTCAGGTTGCGTCGTGTGAGGGCACCCAAGGAAATGAGTTCGTGTCGGTCAGGTCGGGTCATTTGATGGCACCTAAAGAAAAGCATTAGAGCGGGTTAGGTTGGGCCATGCCGTGAGAGGGTGCCCAAGGAAACATGTTCGGGTGGGTTGGGGTAGGTCAGGTCGGGTCGTGTGAGGGCACCTAGGGAAATGCATTTAGACGGGTCAGGTCAGGTCGGGTCGTGTGAGGGTGGTCGTATCAAAAATGATAAATTGTGACCGCCCGTGTGCATTGTGCATGTTTCTACGGTCCATTTTCCATTTCATCCCTCGTGCCTTCATTCGGGCGAGTCAGGTCCTATCATGTGAGGGCGCCAAAGGAAACAAATTCAGGTCAGATCGTGTGAGGGAGTTCGTATAAAAAAATGTAAGTTGTGACCTCCTATGTGCCTTGTCCATGTTCGTGCGACCCATTTTTTGTTTTCCCCCTCGTGCATTAATCGACGTTCAGGCGAGTCAGGTTGGGTCGGGTCGGGTCGTGTGAGGCCACCCATGGAAAAATGTTCAGGATGGTTGGGTCACATTGTGTTGTGTGAGGGTGCCCAAGGAAACATGTTCGGGCGAGTCAGGTTGAGTTAAGTCGTGTCGTGTAAGGGCACCCAGGAAAATGCATTCAGGTGAGTCGGGTCAGGTCGTGCCATGTGAGGGTGTCCAAGGAAACGCATTCGGGCGGGTCGAGTCAGGTAAGGTTGTGTGAGGGCACCCAAGGAAATGTGTTCGAGCAGGTTGGGTTGGTTTGGGTTAATTTATGTGAGGGCGCCTAAGGAAACATGTTCATGTGGGTTGTATGAGGGCACTAAGGAAACACGTTCGGGTGGGTCAGGTCGGGTCATGTCGTGTCAGGGTGCCCAAGGAAATGCATTTAGGCAGGTCGGGGAGGGTTGTGTGAGGGCACCTAAGGAAACATGTTCAGGTGTGTCAGGTTGGGTCATGTCATATGAGGGCACCCAAGGAAATGCATTCGGGAAGGTTGGGGCGGGTCGGGTCGGGTCGTGTGAGGTCCCCTAGGGAAACGCGTTTAGGTGGGTCAGGTCAGGTCGGGTCTTGTGAGGGTTCCTAGTGAAACACGGTCGGGCAGGTTGGGTCAGGTCGGGTCGAGTCAGATCAGGTCAAGTCGTGTAAGGGTGGCCATATAAAAAATGCTAAGTTGTGATCTCTTGTGTGCATTGTGCACATTTGTGCGATCTATTTTCTGTTTTCTCCTTCGTGCCTTAATTCAGGCGGCTTAGGTTGTGCTGTGTGAGGACGCCACTGGAAACACGTTCGGGTTGGATCGTGTGAGGGAGGTCGTATCAACAATGCTAAGTTGTGACTGCCTGTGTTCCCTGTGCACATTTGTGCGACCCAAGGAACATGTCTGGTTTGGGTCGTGTTGGGTCGTGTGTGGGCACCCAAGGAAAGGCATTCGGGTGGGTTGTGTCAGGTCGGGTAAGGATGTGTCATGTGATGCCCCCCAAGGAAACACATTTAGGTAGGTTGGGTCGTATTGTGATGTGTGAGGGCGCCCAAGGAAGCGTGTTCAAGTGGGTGGTGTGGGGTCATGTGAGGGTGCCCAAGAAAATGTGCTTAGGCGGGTTGGGTTGTCTTAGGTTGGGTCATGCAATATGAGAGTTCCCAAGGAAATGCATTCGGGCAGGTCGGGTCAAGTCGGGCTAGGTTGTGTGAGGGCGCCCAAGGAAACACGTTCGAGCGGGTAGGTTCAGTTTGGGTAGGGTCGTGTGAGGGCACCCAAGGAAACGCGTTTGTGCAGGTCAGGTCGAGTCGTGTGAGGGCACCTAAGGAAATGCATTAGGGCGCGTCAGGTTAGGCCGTGCCATGTGAGGGCGCCCAAGGATATGCATTGAGGTGGGTCAAAGTGGGTCGTGTGAGGGCACCTAAGGAAACGCATTCGGGCAGGTCAAGTCAGGTCGTGCCGTGTGAGGGTGCCCAAGGGAAACACGTTTGGGCAGGTCGTGTCTGGTCGTGTGAGGGCACCCAGAGAAAGGCATTCGAGCGGGTTGGGTCATGTGATGGCACCTAGGGAAATGAATTCAGGCAGGTCGAGTCGGGTTAGGTCAGGTCGTGTGAGGGTGGCCGTATAAAAAATACTAATTTGTGACCGTCTGTGTGCCTTATGAAAGTTTGTGCGATCTATTTTCCGTTTTCTCCCTCGTGCCTTCGTTTTGGTGGGTAGGGTCGTGCCGTGTGAGGGAGCCATAGGAAACACGTTTGGGTTAGATCATGTTTGGGAGGCCGTATCAATAATGTTAAGTTGTGACTGCCTATGTGATTTCTGCATGTTTGTGTGACCCATTTTCTGTTTGCTCCCTCATGCCTTAATCGAAATTCGGGCGGGTCGGGTTAGGTCGGGTCGGCACCCAAGGAAACACGTTCGGGTCGTGTCGTATTGTGAGGGAGCCCAAGGAAACTAGTTCGAATGGCTCGAGTATGGTCAGGTTCTGTGAGGGTGCCCGAGGAATGCGTCTAGGTTGAGTTGTGTCGGGTCGTGTGAGGGCTCCCATGGAAATGCGTTCAGGCAGGTTGTGTCGGGTTGAGTCGGGTCATGTCATGTGAGGTCACCCAAGGAAACATGTTCATGTGAGTCAGGCATGGTCATGTCATGTGAGGGCACCTAAGGAAAAACGTTTTGGTAGGTCGGGTTGTGTCGGGTCGTGTCATGTGAGGGCACCCAAGAAAACACATTCGGGCAAGTCGAGTTGTGTCATGTGAGGACGCCTGCAGAAACTTGTTTCGATGGGTCGGGTCGGGTGAGGTCATGTGAGGGGACCCAAGGAAACACGTTTGAGTAGATCCTAACCCATTAAAAATTAATTCCCAATCCCTAACCCGTTTAACCCCAAAACCCATAAAAACCTAATAACTTTAACCTCTTAAACCCTAACCCTAGTAACCCCTAACCCTAACCCCTATAAGTGTCCTCCATCATCAATGTCTACAAAGTGCACAATCTAGGTCCAACGTGTTCATCAAGCTATTCCTCTATCATTAACACATCTGCAACATCCTCTTCTTCACATGTCTCGGCTTCTTCATCTTCATTGCAATATGTAGCTCCATCTTGCTCCATTCGCCAACCAAGTCGAAGAAGCTCTACCTCAACATTATCCTCCAAGACTTCAAGTTCAACATGAATTTGTGGGTGTTCTTCTTTCATACACCTCAACCTGTATAATGTCTAAACAATCCTCCCTTAACCTTCTTCTCAACTTGCCAAGTCCTGTTATGCAGCTTCGACCTTGACCAATGTCTTGCCCCTGCCAATGTTTCAGTGATACCAACCAATATAATGTCCAAGGTTTGATACCAACTGTAGCCCTGTCATTGTATTCGGGTCAGTTCGATTTGGGTCGAGTCATGTGAGGGCACCTAATGAAACATGTTCGGGCGAGTTGGGTTGAGTCGTGCCGTGTGAGGGCGCCCAAGGAAATGCGCTCAGGCAGGTCAGGTTGGGCCATGTCATGTGAGGGTGCCCAAGGAAACACGTTTGGGTGGGTTAGGTCGGGTCGGGTCATGTGAGGGTGCCTAGGGAAACGTGTTTGAGCTAGTCGGGTTGGGTCAGGTCATGCGAGGGCACCCAAAGAAAGGTGTTCAGGTGGGTGGCGGGGTCAGGTCATGTCAGGGCCGTGTTCGTATAAGAAATGATAATGTTTTACTACCTATGTGCCTTGTGCATGTTCATGTGACCCGTTTTCAGTATGCTGCCTTGTGCCTTCATTCGGGCGGGCCAGGTCATGCCCTATGAGGGCTCCAAGGGAAACGTGTTTGGGTTGGGTTGTGTGAGGGAGGCCGTATAAAAAATTCTATGTTGGGACTGCCTGTGTGCCTTGTGGCGCACGTTCGTATGAAATGTTTTCCTTTTTCTCCCTTGTGCCTTCCTTCGTGTGGGTCGGGACGGAGGGTCGTGTGAGGGCGCCCAAGGAAACACATTTGGGTTCGGTGGGGTTGTGTGAGGGAACCCAAGGAAACGCGTTCATGGTGGGTCGGGTTAGGTTCGTTCATGTGAGGGTTCCCAAGGAAACGCGTTTAGGTCAGGTCGTGTCATGTGAGGATGCCCAAGGAAACATGTTTGTGTCGAGACGTGTGAGGGAGGCCGTATAAAAAATGTTAAGTTGTGACCGCTTATGTGTCTTGTGCACATTTATGTGACACATATTCCATTTTCTCCCTTGTACCTTCGTTCGAGTGGGTCGGGTTCGGTCGGGTCATGTGAGGGCACCCAAGGAAACGCGTTCAGGTCGGGTGGTGCCGTATGAGGGTGCCCAAGGAAACCCATTTGGGCCAGGTTGGGTTGAGTCGTGTGAGGGCGACCATATAAAAAATGCTAAGTTGTGACCACCCGTGTGCCTTGTGCATGTTCATGTGACCCATTTTCTTTTATCTCCCTTGTTCCTTCGTTTGAGCGGGTTAGGTCGTGTCGTGTGAGGGCACCCAAGGAAACGTGTGCAGGTCCGGTTGGGTCGGGTCGTGTGAGGGTGACCATATAAAAAATGATAAGTTGTGTGATGCAGGGGCATTAGGCTCAAGAAAATTCCTTGTGTTTTAATGACTTAGGGGTTTTTTGTTTTCAAGGGAGTTGGTTTCTTATGTAATGATTTGAGTGATTTTAATGAAGATTAATTAAATATTGTGAGGAATTTTGTAAATGTTCTCGAATCTTGGAGAACATGAGAGAATTAGACTAGTTGAGAGTGTTTAGGGATTGAGAGATTTAGGAATTTATTATAAATCCTAAATTAGAATTGGTTTCATTATTTTGTGGTGAAAGAGGATCCTTAGGGATTAAGTAGTGATTTTAGGATTGTTGAGAAAATGGAGGAACTGAAACCAAAAATAGTTTCAGAACCTTTTATATAAAATGTAAGCCTGAAAGGCATAAAAAAGAGAGGAAATAGATAGAGAGTTATTTAGGGTTTGAGAGAGATAGGGTTTGAAGCCTACGGGTTGTAGGAAAAAGGCCACTGATATAGAAGATTAGGCCAAAGGAATAATTCCTCTGTAATTATTATTGTGTTAATATAGAGAACTCATTTCTGATTTCGTATTTCATTCCTAAATTATATGGTGTGTAGATGGAATTGGTTATAGGATTGATTAAGTGTATGGGACTGTGTGTTTAATGGTGATTGTGAATTTGTGTGAATCAATCACAGAATGGATCGATGTCACAACATGGTCCTTCGTATTGATGTCAATTTGTACAGCATAGAGGCAAGAATGTTGGTTTCATAATAAGCATATCATGGGGTGATTACACATTCTGTTATGTAATAAATAGTGAAGAAGGTCTGGGATTGAAGTCACATTTAAGTTTATTGTGTTTATAACCAATTATAAACCACAGATAATGAATGTTGGAGAAAGCTTGGAGGTTGGTTGGAACCTGGCCCTGTTCGAATGAATGCTGGAGAGGGTTAGAGATTTGATGAACCCTGCTATGCTCTAAACAAAGTTAATGGAATAAATATGAAGGTGCAGAAGCAGTGTAGTGAAACCCGAGTCCAATGGACGATGGATTAGTGTAGTGAATAGGAATGATGCGTTGTGGAACCTTGCATAAATATTTGTATTAAGCATTGAAGAATTGGAAACGGAACTGTGAATCAATAGAAGACGAAACTGTGAAGAGGATTCGGAAAACCATAAATGGTTTTCTCGTAGGTTAAAGGATGGTAAGTTGTTTTGTTGAAATTTAACGCGATGCACTCAAAGGAGTGACATGTAGCCTGGCGGTATTCCAAAACCATTTATTTTGCGTTGCTTTGGTGAATTAAAGCACGGGGTCAATTCGAATGCGATATCTGTCTGATCCTAACCATGGGAAATCTGACAGTATTCGTAGTCATAGCTGTGTGGTGGTTAATGGAGGTGTGGATCGACGACAAAAAACGTTGAGTTGGAGTGCAATGCATTAACAAGCGTCGGATTTGATGAATGGTGGAAGGTAAGTGTGGGACCCAGATATAGTAATAGTGCTTTGGGTTTAATATATGTTCGCATGGCTCAAATATACAATGAAGTGATAAGCTGTGGGGAGAATATTAATGTATGTAGTGCTTTGGGTTTTACCCAAAGTCGCACTTTCAAATAAATGAAATGTCTGCGTAGCTCGGATATATGTTGATGAGCATTAAGATGTGGGTTCCAAAGGTTAATTTAATATTTACCTTTGGTATTTATTTAACCAAAGTCGGATATATGCATTCAAATTTCCATAAAGTGAGAGCTTGAAGTTTATATTTTTGGTTTTATTCCAAAGTTTGAAATATTGATTCAAAACTCATGAATTGGGTTTTGGCCTATGGTTTATAACCATAGATTATAAGGAAAGGAACAATTTTGTATATGACATTTGTAAAGTGGGTTTTACTATAAAGTTTTAATCCATCAATTGTAAAAGGTAGCTTCCGCATTAGAGTGTGCCCAGTTTGAGAATTATGTTGAACCATGCATGCTTATATGCATTTAGAGGTGAGAATGTGGGTATTAGCAGTTTAGGCTACTACCAAGTGGTATCAGAGTCGGAAAGATATTTTTTTTGGATATATGCATAGAGCTGAGTGAGTGAGGAGTACAGGAAGAGTGAGGAGTGGTTTGAAGGGCAAGGGCCACGAGGCTGCCCATTGTAATATATGGCCAAAGAATTTGTATATTTCTATATCTGTAGTTGATTGAATGGCTCTTTCTCCTTCATGTGAATTTACAGTTGATTGTTTTCATGATTTTATTTGAAGAAAATTTGAGCATTTTCAAATGGAGTGAAGCAGTGAGTTTTATATGCTAGGATCTACTTTCTAGCAGAATCCCTACATCATTTGGTATTGGAGCTTGATATCTTAAAAGAAGAGCTTGTAGAAATGTCATCAAGCATTAAATCAATTCTACCTTTGTGAAGAAAATAAGCCCAGACTTTTACAAAAGGAAAATTTTGTTGAATTGAAAGTGTAAGTGTAGGACTATTGAATTTTCCTACATCATAATGTGTGGGTTTTAACATTGCATGAATATAATTTGTGTGGAGTTGGGTGAATGGAAACAACTCTTTTTGAGGATTCAGTTTTTTTTAAGAACTGCAGAGAATGTATGTTTGATGGAGATTGGATTTTTAGTCTGAAAGATGATCGCACATGGAGATACAGTGCAGATGAGAGATGGAACAAGATCACATAGAGATCTTGAAGGTAAAAATGATATGTTGTATTTTTAACTCTGGTTTGAAGATGATGTTGTAGAATACATGTTGCAGACAGTTGAAGGAAATCTTAGCAAACAAAGATCACAGTTTTAACAGTATTGATAAAAGAATAGTTTCTGAATGAAAGTAAAGTGTGGAGCAAAACATTAAAGAATTTAAAAAGAGATTAGATAAGAACGATAGTTGTGTGCAGGTGAGTTGAAGCCTAGAGAGAGTAGAGAGATGCTCAAGAGGTTCCAGAGAATAGAGAATCGGTGCTTGCCAAAGACCAAGTCCAGAGAGAGGATTGGTGAGGTAAGTGGCAATAGGGAACACTATTGTTGTAGAGGCTTTAGTACAGCTCATGATGAATGAGTGAGGAACTAATGAAGATAGAGACAAAGATGACTACTGAAGGTCATTGCAGAGGTTCTGAAGAAGACCACAACAGATGAAATGAGAAGGAAGATGCCAAGTCAAATGGCATGAGAATGAGTCAAGAGTAGATTGACACAGACAGAGCTGAGATAAATTTCTGTCTCGAGTTGTTGATGGAAATGTTACAGAGAGGTAAAGTAGACCAGAGATGTGGATGGAATATGAAGAGGAAAGTCACATGGCATAGATTGCAAGTGATGTGGGAGCATAGAGTGAATGCTCGATTGAAGGAAGAGTTACTAAATTTAAAGGAAGATTTGATATGTGAGCCAGGGTGTGCTTCATTTTTTCTTGAAAGTAATAATGTGACAGAACATAAACCTACAGAGGAACTGAATCAAGTGAAGGATTCATAGTAGCAAAGAGAGATGTTGAATGAAGCATCAAGTGAGACCACAAGGTCTGATGTTCTTAAGACTAATGATTTGTGTGTGATTGCAAGTACGTCACAGGGTGTTGAACAAACTTTGAAGTTTGTTAAAGAGGAAGAGTGGAATCTGAAATATGTTCAAAATAATGCTGAGATAGCAAGATCTCAGAAAGAAATGAAGACAGAAGGGTCTCATGGAAATGTTCAGCAGAATATTGAAGCAGAGGAAGAAGGGCCATCTAATGATTGGTCAGCAGCAAATGAAGGTATGGAAAGTTGTGTAAAATTTCCAAGTTCTACCCCAATTGAGATTGTTGAGTTATATAGGAAGTTAGATCTTTAGAGAAGATAGTTGGAAAAGCAAAGGATCTACACTCAGGATAAATTGTTGAATGTGAAATATAGAGAAAATTTCATGAATGAAAGTCATGAAAAAGAGGATAAGGATGTAAGATTTAAACAAAGTGAAATTGCAGAGAAAGAAGTTCATTGTTGTGAGCCAGTGCAAGGAGACAATTTTGAAACAGATGATAAGAAGGAGAGACTAGCTAACAATCTCATGGAGAATTTAAATCAGCATCTTGATGTGCTAACAAAGGATTTGGAAGAAAAATCAAAGCAGCATACTGAAATGTCACTAGAGGAGGAAGAAGTATCGAAACCTTGTATTTTTAATACTAATAATTCATGTGTTAATAATGCAGGCAAAGAAGGACAACAAATGAAAAATGTTAGAGAATTTAAAGAAAATATGTTAGCTAAAAACATAGTGAAGGATCATCATTCTATCATGGTGATGGGAACAATGGAGATAATTTTGGAAGCTGAAAAGAAAGACAGGGAAGATTTACTGAGTCTTGAAAGAGACTTAGAACTGCAGAAAGAAGATTTGGTGACTGGATCATCAAATGAGACCAATCTGTCTTGTAATTTTTAAATTGACAATTTGACTTTGTTTACAGGTATTGCATAAGACAATCCATCTCTTGGAGTTGTCTTGAATGGAGATGAACTGTTGCAGAGTAAGGAACTCATAAATTCCAAGGAAGTTGAGACAATCATGTATCATATGTAGAAACTTGTTACTGTGGATGACAAGGAGGAATTGGCTTGTCTGATTGGCCAAGAGAAGACTGCGGGATAGACTTTTAGAACTGCCACAGTGATGGAGAATCAAAATTTTATTCTGATAAAGGATGAAGATACAATGTTTGAGGAATTTGATTTGATTGCTAGAATCAGTCAAGGAGGTGAAGGACAATCACTAAAGGTTGTTAAAGAGAAAGAAGAAGGATATGCTGAAAATAAATTGCAGCATATTGATGATATGAAACAAGTACAAAGGGAATGGTTGAAATGTTTGCTGGAAACATTTGAACAAGAGAAAGGAATTACAGACACTGAAGTGAAGATGCCTGAAGTTGTGGAAGAGATAGGAGAAAATACTAGTTTGTTATATTTAATTGTACTTACTATTATACAAAGAAGACTGAATGAGTATGTTACTGCAGTTAAATGATCAAATGATAATTCATTTTTTAAAAGTGAATTTGCAGGTAGTGAACAGAAGAAGAATGTTGCAGAGGGAGATATCCTAAGAGATATTCAGGATGTTTGGGAGGCAGCAACAGGGGTGATATATGTAGCAACATATGCATCAACAAAAGCAACAGTATTTGGAGAAATATTTGCAGCAGAAATTGAAAGCAACAACAAAAGGTAGAATAATTTCCAGATAGAAGATAAACTGGACATAGAGATTGAAAGCATAATGAGATTGATGATGAAGGTGTCTCAGAAAAAGACAAAAACAAGAAATAAAAGAAATTTCAGCAAAGGAAAAACAAGAATAGACTATGAAAGCATAGCTGGTGGAAAGATGCAGAATAAAGTATGGAAACCTGGAGAAGTAGACCAGAAGAATAATGCAGCTTATGGACAGCAACAAAACAAAGTATGGCATCTAGGAGGCAAAATATTAAAAGCACATGATCAGGATATCATGATTATTTTTTACCTTGGGAGTCTAATGCAGGGGCATTAGGCTTAAGAAAATTCCTTATGTTTTAATAGACTTAGGGATTTTGTGTTTTCAAGAGAGTTGGTTTCTTATGTAATGATTTGAGTGATTTTAATGAAGATTAATTAAATATTGTGAGGAATTTTATACATGTTCTCGAATCTTGGAGAACATGAGAGAATTAGACTAGTTGAGAGTGTATAGGGATTGAGAGATTTAGGAATTTATTATAAATCCTAAATTAGAATTGGTTTCATTATTTTGTGGTGAAAGAGGATCCTTAGGGATTAAGTAGTGATTTTAGGATTGTTGAGAAAATGGAGGAACTGAAACCAAAAACAGTTTCAGAACCTTTTGTATAAAATGTAAGCCTCAAAGGCATTAAAAAGAGAGGAAATAGACAGAGAGTGATTAAGGGATTGAGAGAGATAGGGTTTGAAGCCTACGGGTTGTAGGGAAAAGGCCACTGATATAGAAGATCAGGCGAGAGGAATAATTCCTATGTAATTATTATTGTGTTAATATAGAGAACTCATTTCTGAGTTCGTATTTCATTCCTGAATTATATGGTGTGCAGATGGAATTGGTTATAGGATTGATTAAGTGTATGGGACTGTGTGTTTAATGGTGATTGTGAATTTTTGTGAATCGATCATAGAATGGATCAATGTCACAACATGGTCCTTCGTATTGATGTCAATTTGTACAACGTAGAGGCAAGAATGCTAGTTTCGTAATAAGAATTTCATGGGGTGATTACACATTCTATTATGTAATAAACAATGAAGAAGTTCTGGGATTGAAGTCACAATTAATTGTATTGTGTTTATAACTGATTATAAACCATAGATAATGAATGCTGGAGAGGGCTTGGAGGTTGGTTGGAACCTGGCCCTGTTCGAATGAATGTTGGAGAGGATTGGAGGTTTGATGAACCCTGGTACACTCGAAACCAAGTTAATGGAACGGATATGAAGGCGCAAAAGCAGTGTAGTGAAACCTGAGTCAAATGGACGATGGAGTAGTGCAGTGAATAGGAATGATGTGTTGTGGAACCCTGCATAAATAATTGTATTGAGCATTGAAGAATTTGAAATGGAACTGTGAGTCAACATAAGACAGAACCGTGAAGAGGATTCGGAAAACCATAAATAGTTTTCCCGTAAGTTGAGGATTGTAAGTTGTTTTCTTGAAATTGAATGCGATACACTCCAAGGAGTGACATGTAGCCTGGTGTTATTCCAAAACTATTTATTTCATGTTTCTTTGGCGAATTAAAGCATGGGGGCAAGTTGAATGTGATATCCATCCGATCCTATCCATCTAAGATCCGACGATATTCGCACTCATAGCTGCGTGGTGGTTAACAGAGGTGTGGATCAATGGCAAAAAATGTTGAGTTGGAGCATGATGCATTAACAAGCATTGTATTTGATGAATGGTGGAAGGTAAGTGTGGGACCCAGATATAGTAATAGTGCTTTGGGTTTAATATATGTTCACATGGCTCGAATATATAATGAAGTGATAAGCTGTGGGGAGAATATTAATGTATGTAGTGCTTTGGGTTTTACCCAAAGTCACACTTTCAAATAAATGAAATGTCCGCGTAGCTCGGATATATGTTGATGAGCACTAAGGTGTGGGTTCCAAAGGCTAATTTAATATTTACCTTTGGCATTAATTTAACCAAAGTTGGATGTATGCATTAAAATTTCCATAAGGTGAGAGCCCAAAGTTTATATTTTGGGTTTTATTCCAAAGTTTGAAATATTGATTCAAAATTCATGAATTGGGTTTTGGCCTATGGTTTATAAACATAGAGTATAAGGAAAGGAAAAATTCCGCATATGAAGTTTGTAAAGTGGGTTTTACTATAAAGTTTTAATCCATCAATTGTAAAAGGTAGCTTCTGGATTAAAGTGTGCCCAGTTTGAGAATTATGTTGAACCATGCATGCTTATTTGCATCTACAGGTGATAATTTGGGTATTAGCAGTTTAGGCTGCTACCATTGTGACCACTTGTGTGCCTCGTGCACGTTCGTGCGACCTGTTTTCCATTTGGTGCTCCTTGGTGCATTCATTCAGGCGGGTCAGGTCATGCCGTGTGAGGGCTCCCAAGGAAACGCGTTCGGGTCGGGTCAGGTCGGGTCGGGTCAGGTCGTGTGATAAATTCGTATCGAAAATGCTAAGTTGTGACCTCTGTGTCCCTTAATGTGCACTTTCATGCGACTTGTTTTCTGTTTTCTCCCTTGTGCCTTAGTTCGGGCGGGTCGGGTCGTGCCGTGTGAGGGCACCCAAGGAAATGCGTTCATGTCAGGTTCGGGTCGAGTCGGGTCGTATGTGTGGAAAGTTATAAGTTTTACATACTAAATACTTTATATACACCTTAATATATTATTTATTTATATTCAATTTTTAATTTAATACTATATATAATTTTTTTTTAAATATTATTATTTACATTTAATTTTTAATTTTAATTCCAATTCACTCCTAAAAAAAATCTCACCCTTCAGCCCACCCTCCCTATTCTTGCTTGCTCCGGATCTTACTACACTGCTCGACTCGACCCAGAAATTGTTCATCGACCGAATGAATATTCTGAATGCGTTGTCATTTTTCTGCACACAGACTCGAGTTGAACCCGACTCAACCCTGTCCAACACCCTAAGGAACCTGACTCGCCTAGAACCTTAACACTAAACACATTTTCCATGACTCGACCCTTTCATTTCTTTGGCCACATTGGAGCAGGGTGTGGACCGAATCCATTCTTTTACGGGCTCTGATGTGTTGTATAATCAAGCAGAAGGAATTTTAGACACCGGATTCTGCCAGGAAGGTTAGCTTCTTTTACTATTTAAGGTTTTGGGTTTTTTATGATTTTCTCGTATTTATTCTTGTTATTTATTAATATTTTAAGAACTTAAGAGATCTAAATTTCCTTAATTATGAGCAACAATCACAACTCTGAGTATAATAAACACGTTTTTGTCTGAATCACTCAAGTAGAATACAATGTGAGGTATATATGAGTTTCTAGGGAAAATGGCAATAGAATCAAATTATCTTGGTCCTAGCTGAGCCATGAAAATAAAATAATTTTTTTATTTAATGAGATGGTTGGAAGGGTCTTCGAGTGAGGTATAACCAAAATTACTTGGGTGGTTGGTGTGCAAATGTTACCACTTCAATCGCCTTTCGAGCCTGAGGTGGAAACCCATGATCAAGGTTGAAAGTGGGGCTAAAGCAAGCTAAAATGGCAGTTGCAGAGGTTTTGACCTAACCCACCCACCGCCTAAAATTAAACGGAACATGTCTTATCATCAAATACTGAGCACGCCTCATCAGAACTCCCACATCCCCATTGGAATTAGGTAAACCTCGTCTAAAAATAAGTGTAACTAACCTACCTTCTTCTAGGTCTAACGACTGGGATCCCTCCACTCACTCCATCTCCTAGTATTTTGGCAGTAAGGAAAAGAAGCAAATATTGGGACCAATGATAGATCGAGTGTTATTAATCTAGAATCAAACCCTAAATAAATGGGGCTTAGCCGTTTCAAAGCTATTAGAGAAATTTCTCTCATTGACCTAGGACTAGTTCATATCTTATTTTAGATCAGTTATAGTCCTAATATAATAGTGTCCTCATAGTTAGCTTGTCATAAGCCTAATATACCTAGCTGAAATAAAGGCTGCTATATCATCATGGAAGCCATTCCCATTGAGAGAAATTTTATCCTCTCTTCCTTGTAGCGATAGTCAATTAGGACTAATGGGTGGGGATCCATAGGCCATCAAAGTCTCTTATTTCATTTTAGTTAATTTTTCACAGGCCCAAAGTTAATTTTGTTTCTAATTCATGGTTAAATTGGGCACCTTACATGATGAATTATTAGCATAATAGATGGCTCTGTGGTTTCACTCTTTTTTTTCATAAATTTTCTAGCATGCATAAGCTCATATTCTAGATGACCAATAGTTAAATTTCACAACAAAAATACTTCACATTTTTGCATAGTTGCAAGCACTAACATTCCCTTCATAATAATTGGTTCATATTTCACTAAATATATGGGAATTTTTCATCTCACAAGGATAATAAACTATTGGGTTTAAATTGGACCTAAGAACCTCATAGCTTGCTCATATTTCTACTTCAACATGTGTCCATCCTTTGACTACATTGTGGACTAACAATGTTTAGTACTTTGTGAGCTTATAGTGTAAGAAGTTTTCTCTCCCTTTACAACATTTGGATTTCATATTCAAATGTGAGTTGGTTTGATTGAGTGTTGTTATTTTAAGCTAAGACAATTTCAATCTGTATCAAACTTAGGTTGACACATTGATTCCCCCATAGACTAGTATTTCCTTATCCCGAAGAGTGGAGCAAGACCATCAAAGTGACAGCAGGTGGCTTGCCTGATATTACTTTTAACCTATTCTAGAAAATTTTAGGGCTTTCCTTGTATGTAGAGATTTCTTGTTTTAGGGTTTCAGCGTTCTATCTCATATTGAAATTTCATGTTAGGAACACCATAGAAAAGGGAAAAGGCATGGGCACAAGGGCTTCAATCCTTTTCCTTTTTGATCTAGTGGTTGTTTTAAATTCTCTGTTGAAAACCAGACTCTACCCTCTCGTAACATTTCCTTAGCTTCACATTCCACAACAAGGCTTTGTTCAAGTTGGCGTGACTTGTGAAAAAAAGGGACATCGATTGCGATATGTACCCATAACAGATGTAATAAGTATCATAACAATACAAAATTAGTGTATACCATGCTCTTCATTATTAATCCCATTATGTATGCCAAGGTCTCAAGTACTGGAAATATTCTATACCACACTCAACATTCTTAAATCCCATTGTGTCTGCCAACTTATATTTAAAGTCTCAAGTACTGGAATCTTCCTGTATATTTTAAGTAATAACCCATCACTTCATTAGTATTAGAATTGGAATGTTAGGAAACATTTTATACCATACTCATCATTCTTAATCTTGTTGTGCCTGCCAACTTATATTCAAGGTCTCAAGTACTATAATCTACCTATATACTTTAAGAAAAAACCCATCACTTCATTAGGCTTAGAAATGGAATGTTTGGACTTTGATTCAAGTACATGTATGTGAACAAAAGATTTAAGAATATGGTGTAAACTATTTAGATGATTTTTGAATCTTGCATCATATTGCCACTTGGATTGTTGCATATTTTTGTCTGCTGATGGTTTTATGTGCAAGTATGGTATTGGGTATCCTTGTAATGCTCTCACCATTTTATTTCATGTTGCAGGGAAGAATTTATATATATATTTACAAAGTTGCTGCACATGATGCACTCATCTCAGTTCTTATGATTAAACTAGGAAAATATATTTAAATGCAAAGAATCGTGTCCATCTAGCGCTACAATAATGTTGAAACGCATCAAATCTTTATGAATCTATTCAGTGCATATCATTTTAGTTTTCAAAAAGCTGAAATCTATACTACAATGGAGAAAAAGGTAATATTTATTTCAGTATATGCATCATTGCCAAGAAGCAATAACTTCAAATGTGGTTGGTGGACATTATTTCTCAAAATATTGATATGATGTTTACAACCATTTTCATATTTTCATGGCTTCTTTTTTCCTTTTCCTTTTAACCTACTCAGGAAAAAAAATTCTGTAGAAATTTCCCAACTATTCATTGGCTTATTGAGGATCGAAATGCTAGTTTTCTAGTTTGTTTATGTTCTCAGTTCTAGGAAGCCAAGAAAGAAGTATCATAGGTTGTCTTGAGTATGAAATTTATGTTTTTTTACGAAGCCATCTCAGAGTTACAATGATATAGTCCACAATTGTATATTTATAACATAGTTCAATTTCTCTTTTCCCTCTAGGTATGTTATTCAATATTATTGCTATTACATAGTTCAAAGAAATCCTAGCTATATGTTTGTTTCAACACTTTTGGCTTCTGATCAAGTGAAAAAAAATCTACGTTATGATAACATGTCTATGCTCGCATTTGTCTTACAGGTTGTTATCATGGTAGATTCAAATTATACCAGAAGGGAAACTTTGTACATACACTAAGACACATAGAAGAGGGTATGCCTAGAATGTGCTTTTCCAATCCCAATACTATGTTATTGAATCCAATTCTTGAAACTCCTTTCAAGCAAATGGAGTTTCTTGCATGTCCATGGAGCAATTCCTTAAACAAGTTCGTGTAGGCTATGTTACCAAATTCACAAGAAACGAACTGCTTAATGATATTGAAGCCATTCTCCATTACTGCACCTTCTTCCAACCGTCGACATGATACAAATGAAAATTTCATATCAACAATGTAATTTGATTATAGTTTCAAAAATATGTTGAATATATTCACCATGATTATCGGTAAAATCCGATACATGCACAAACCCATGGTATATAATAGGTAGTGCAAATCCATTTTTTAGCACAAGAGGCATCAAGTTCCTGAGCATGCTAATCTGAATGTTTTAGTATCCACTTGGTTTGGTTCAATATTTCACTACAAGTAATTATATAATAGAGATATCCATCTCTATTTTAGGCACTATGGATAATTTCAACTGTCTTCATTCATAGTGTGAAATAAACCCTCTAAACATCCTTCAATGTAAAAGGTAAGATGTTCTCTTAGAAACATCTAGACCATACTTCAACTTGTTGTGTGTTAGATGCTAGAAAAAACTTTGTTTCAGATATCATACACTCTGTTGATTCCTTTTATAGGTTTGTAATTGTGCATTAACAACTTTGTAACTCTATCCTTTATAGGAACAATAGCTTTGAAATATCTAGACCATACTTCAGATTGTTGTGTGTTAGATGCTGGAAGAAAGTTTGTTTGTGATATACTCCACTTTTTCAATTTCTTAGCTAGGTTTATTATTAATTATTAACAACTTTATAACACTATCCTTGCTAGCAACAATAGGTTTGAACAAATTTCAAAGGGATGCAACCTCCTGCTACTTTGATGTTTTTAAGGTAGTGTAAGAACACTATATATAGTAGTGACCTGCTTAAAGACAAAGTGCCCTTTCATAGCTGCTGTGAAGATGAAAGATATCTATTGAATATCCCATGGAATGTGATGTAGATTATGTTCCCCTTCCTCTTAGCATTAATTAGGGTAGTGGGGATCAACAGAAAAAATGACTTGAGATAAATAAATTTGATCTATACCCTATGTATATTTTGAAGTTAAGGTCTTCTGTTTGGGTGTCTATGCATGAGAAACTTTCTCATGCTTCTGCATGTTTTGAACTACATGCATGCGATTTTCTTCTTTAATTTATGAAGGTCTTATTATATTATGTTATTACTTAGTTCTAGTCTTATCCTCGCATCTACATGCCCGTGACTTCATCTCCTTTATTTGGACATGCCGCAACACTAAGTCGTCTATGTTCTATATTCTTATATGGTTTGAGAAAAGATGATTTGTTTTACCATTTCAGTATCAGAGATAATTTTCACTGGTGTGGTACGATATTGTCCACTTTCAGATCCAGATGGTTCAAAGTTTTGTATATGAAAATTTTTAGTTTACAAGTATTCTATACATTTTGACTGTCAGATACTTATTTCTCTTGCTAGTTGTTTTCTAAGAAATTAATTGGAAATGTTATGTAATATCCCTCAAGTAACTGTTGATTCAAAGATATTTTCCAATTTTGGGTTTTGGACACTGCTTGTGATTATGGCTCTTCTTTGTAGAGGCTTGGTGAGGCAAATTGATGATGCTTCTAATAGAGTCTAGTTTAAAAGATGGCATATCCCAAGAAATACAGATTACTACATTCAAACTAAGATTTTATCAATAATGCACATCATTCTAAAATAGATTTTTTCTCCATTCTACATATGGATGCATAATAAAAAGGAAAAATCAATTTGGAAATCATTCACATTATAAAAATAGGATAAAATTTATCCATGCTCTTTCTATTAGTAAGAATAAAAACTCATGGGACAGTTAGAATGATAATATCATGGTATAGTTAGAATGTATCATGGATTTACTCCATGATACATCTGGAGTAAATCCAATTGTGAAAGTTGTAATTCCCCTTGTGCAAAGAAGTGATATGCTGTCATCTCAGGGAGAAGATAAGTTTAGCCAAAAAATATGACCAAGGTATGCTTTCTTCAAAAAATGCTTGATAGACCTCTCTTTTTGGGTGTGATTATAATATTGGTCTTGGTTCAATTTTTTTTTTCATTTTTTAACAGATTGGATTTTGTTTATTATAGAGGGACAGGCTTAGAGAGGAAATAAAAATTAAGAGAGAGCATGACGGCGTACTGAGATTGAAGCATAAATCAATTCCAAAGGAGTAAAATATGGTGAATATAACTGATATGGCAGTTTAGCAATTTAGAAATTTGCAGTGTATGTTTGATCTAGGTTGAGAAAGAGATTCTTTATATCCAATGTGCATTAGATCACTATAGTGTACATAATGACTATTTATTTCCAACTTACAGAATACTCAGATTGAAAGAAAAAACAGATGGAGGAAATTAGGAAGCCAAGAGAGGTTTCCAAATGCCTAGCTGCTAATGAGAAAGTTGCACTTTCAAAGAGTCTAATGAAATGTTAGGGCGGTTGAATGATATTAGAGTTGTTTAAAATCTAGGCAACTGCAGCTTGTTTAAAGCATTTTTTTGGAAATTGGATAGCTTTCGTGTGATTTTGTTTATATTTACTTCACAACTCCTTACTATAAATCAATATTTTTATTATCTATAGATGGAATTTTATTTTGTTTGCTAAAATTGATTGATGGAAAGTGTTCTCTTGTAGGCATACCATGTTAATATTTGGAGCTTTAATATTTTTAATACTTAATATATTGGGGTTAAGATGGAAGTGTAAACAGAACAATGATATATGGAAGGTTTACAATGTAGAACGCTTCTCGACAGAAGATCTGATACATTGACCAAAATACCTTTAGTTCGTGACCATTGGACCTTATTTAATAGACTCAACGCTTTTTTTTCATATACGTTTGTTGCTTGGGAAATGCTCAATTCCAAGCATTTTCTAGGGTTTGGCCTAAAAAAATAGTTTTCTCGGTAATACAGACCTATGTGCTAATGGGGGAGATATGTGTGACAATACCTATAATCTGAGTTTGATAGATCATCTGAATTAAAATATGGCTAACAAAAATAAAATGCATACCAAAAGCCACAAGCCCCAAATTGATACATGAATACCAAGCAGGTCTTGAGGGTTCTGGATGGAATCTTGGTCAATAAAGGTTGCTCCCATTAATGAAATAAAACATAGCCAAATCCAACCTTTTGGATATGAATATTCTACAAAACTCAAGTGCATACCAAAAGCCATGGGCCCTATATTTTTAGATGAATACCGAGCAGGTCTCGAGGATTCTAGATGGAATCTTGGTTAACAGAGATGCAAATAAATGATATAAAATAAGAAAATTTGAATCCTTCCCTGAACCTATATGTAAAGAGCAGCCAAATTTGTCTTAGATTTTGCTACTAGTATTTATGGCGAGAGTATTGAGAACATGAATTGGGAACTTGAATTAAATAGTCTGAGGTCCCAATTTTTCCATGTTAATGACTGCTCAATTTATGGTAAATAGGAAACCACTGAATGGGAGTAGCGTAATAAGTTTCAAGTGACACTCTAGAAAAGGCTCTGCTCAGGAACATGAGTATAGTCTAGATTTCATGATTGATCAAACCAATGAAAACCTAGCTAACAAAAATTTTACCAACAAATATCTAGTGCATACCGAAATCCAATGGGCCCAGGCTGATACATGACTACCTATGTGTTGATTTTGGTCATCGTAATTTTGATGATGGTTTCCGTCGGAACTACGATGAGAGTTTAAAAAAGTCTAACTTGCGACGAACTCTTCAAACCGTTGGAATTGCGACGAGAGTTTCAAAATGTCGAATTTGCGACAAAATCTTCAAATCATTGTAACTGCGACCAAAACGTCGAAATGGCGACAAATGCTTCATAAGGTCAGAATAGCGATGAAACATTCAAAACATCGGAATTGTGATGAACTAGTCAAACCATTGAAACAACAATGACAAAATGGAAATGTCGGAAGTGTGATGACAACTTGGAAATGTCGGAATAGCAACAAAACCTTGGAAGCATCATAAGAGCGACAACAAATTGGAAATGTTGGAATTGTGACACCACCAAAAAAACGTCAGAATTAGTGTTGCTCTATTGAAAATTATTAAAAGTGTCATAATTGTGACAGGACAGGAAAAAATGTTTTGTCCCACCACAAAGTGTCACTCTTGGCACGCCTATGTGTCACAAGGGCGACATTTTGACCATCGGAAATTGGGCCAAATGTGCTAGTGTGGTGAACAAAAAAATATTATATCTCCTTCGTGGATACTGGAAAAGGCATCCTAATATTTTGGATGAACACTTAAATTACATCCAGCATGCCTACAACAAAGTGGAGCACTTCGACTCAGACATGCCCAATCGAAGCATGTTTGGGATATTTACCAAAATATTTAATCTTTGGGAAAGATGTTGCGGTGCATGGACATAGTGATATAGATAAGGCCAAGTGTTTCATTGAAAAAATTTCGTTGGTGCATCAGATGGTACAAGAATAGTTGGAAAAGAGTCAAGCCAAGTACAAGGCAAAACATGATAACCATTTTTTTGACCACATTTTCTAGGTGGGAGATAAATTTTTGCTTTATATCAGCGAGGAAAGGCTCCAAGGTTAAGGTAAAAAGCTCAAGCCAATCATATATGGTCCTTTTAAAACCTTGGAGAAAATTGTTAATAATTCTTTCTGATTAGATTTACCATGAATATAAATGCAAATTTATGTTGTCGTAAATGTGGAAACCTTGAGATTATATTAGCCTCCTATGATTGAAGATCAAGGAGAGAATGTTCAAATTCCAAAAATAACATATTTCTCTCCTGAATACTTAGAATAATTGTAGCAAGATACTATTCTTAACAGGAGGATAATGACTTTACATGAAGGAAATGTGGAGTACCTTCGTGTGGGGCTCAAGGAAACTAATCCACGTAAGGGAAAGTGGATTGAGATCAAAAGAGTGGGGGAGTTGTACCCTCACCTACTTGCTGACTAAAAAAAACCTTTTGGTGGTTCAATAGTTTCCTGTGGGGAGGAATGATCAGGGGATCAAGAAAATGCTCAAAATTGAAAGTAATTGAAATTTATTGATAAAAATGCCAAATCATATTTCTCGTCATCATGGATCCAACGATGCTTGAATCACCTCAAACAAATGTCATATGATAAATTTACGATGTTATTAAGTTTTGGCCAAACAATAGAAAATTGAAACATCAAAGTTGACCTGGCTGTTAACTGGGTAGACCATAAAACTGATGTCATGATGACTCGGCATACAAAAGACAAGAGGACTAATCCCTTCTTGACACGTGTCAACTTTTTATTGAGGCAGGTGGCACAATTTTATTGGTTGAATCTAGTTCTAAGTGGGCCAATGGTTGGGCACCACATGACCCAATCAGAGGGTGCCACATGGCTCTCAGTGGTTCGTCAAAAAATTATAAGCAGCCCAAGGGCCTCAACGAAGTTCGACCCCGAGACCGCTTACAATGTAATGCCATTGTTTACCATCAAACCATAACAATATTTCTGAACTAATATGGAACTCTAGTTATATTTAAATTACAGTTCTTTCCGCATTTGGGGAAGTGAGTGATACACTTGGCCCTACCCCCAAGTCATATGAAACCAAATGGCCATGTGGAGGAGGTAGCAGAGGAGGTGAGTGGATAGGCCCTAGCTCCTAGTTCTCAGTGGTTGTTATGACCGTTGAAAAACAAGGAGGAGGTACAACAACAGGGGTTGGCGGTCAACCCTGACCCCTGGTGATGTGAACACCATGCAATCATACCAACCATAGCATAGGGCTAAACCGGAAGTGGGGGATTTGTTAACCGCATCCCCCAACCATATGGCATTTAATGTGACACTGATCCAACACTAAGGGTTAATTTATATTTTAAAAAGGAAGCAAATTGCAAAAATTTGGCAATAATCCCACCAGCACCAAGCGAAATTGTTACTTGACAGTTGGTGGAAAATCGGAATTCATAGGATGATTAGCCAAAATTGCGGATTTGTAGAAAAATTAGGAGAGTTTTGTTCAAGGAGGCATATATTGCTCATTTTTCAACCTTTTCCTTGTGTTGTTGTTCATGGTTCATTTTTGTCTATTTTATTTTTGCAATTTGAGTTTAAAAAACACTAATTTTAGGTACTTTTGCAACTTGATCCATTTCCTACAAGACATAAACTTGCTTGCAATTTTTTAAGAAGCCTTCAAGTTTTTAATTGTATATCAAATGTAGAGAATCCCACAGGAGCAAGGGATTGAGTAAACCACTTTCATGTCTCTAGCATTTAATAGGTCCTTAAAAAATCTAAGAGAGCTACAAATAGTATTAAGGGGATTTGAGGTCCCATGGATGAAGGGAATTTGAACCATGGAAACATGATCATAAAGAACTTGTTTAATCCTACGTTCTTTAGTGAATCTCTGGAAATGTTTGAGACCTCGATGTTTGCTATGGCCATTATTTTCAAAGAATCTCAGGAGATAGGGATGATGGTTGGAAATTAAGTAAAATTTGGATCCCTTCCCTCTCTTCTTGATTGTCTCTTGTTTTCATTTTTCATCGTAGCTTTATTACTCTTATTTTCTAGTTTTTTGTTATTCCCCTTTATTTAATTATCATTATCCTAGCCTTGATTTTTAATTATATTACCCTCTATGCTTTCATTCATCCTCCATTTATTCTTTGGTTTTTTTTTTTGTAGGCACACACTACCTGCAATTCAACTGTTTTCACAACCATAAAACACATCATAAAATTTACACCAAAAAATTCTTACATAAGAAGCAAGGCGAGAAAATGGATTTCTAATTCCCCATAGTGGGAAATTTTATTTAGCAATAATGCACTTTATGTTACATTTTTGGATACAAATGGTTTTGTTATTAGAATTAAGAAATATTAACAATTACACCATAAATGGAAAAGTAGTTCCATTATTCTTTCAACAAATTCCTTAACTATCTTCTATGATCTCTTCATGATTTACTCAACTGTCTCATCCCTATATTCACTCATTTCACTCCATTTTTCCTCCCTATGAAGATTAAATCTACACTATCTATTTTTTCCTCATCGTATTATTTATAAAACATTACAAATAGGAATAATTCCTTTCCCTCTTTTTAATGATCCTTAAATTGGTCCTTTTTATCTATCCCTTGTTTTCCATGGTCTCTAGTCCTCTTTTGTACCTGTAAACACAAAAATGAACCTAAGTCAATATAGGAGAACAACCAACCACTGGAATGCATGGGTCACTAACTACTGCAATTGCCAGTATACTAGGATATCCCTTCACATACATGGTTGATTAAACTATATTTGTGTTGCAAATACCTTTTATCTATACCCATTTTCCCCCCTTTCATCTCTGTCATCATCTTCCACCTGTTCTTCTGGGTTAGTTGTAAGATTTTTGTAGATGCCCCTACATCAGACTCCTAAGGAACAAAAATATTCATGGTCTCCTAACCATGGGCTTCTCAACTCTTGCAAACTCATTTTATGATAACAACGGTTACAAAGCATATAAGGTTACTACAATTTTAAGGGGTAACGCATCTCATTTTCCTCATAATATTCCTCAAGTACATATTATTTTCAACTCAAGGTTTGTCTGTATTACATCATATGGCTTAAGATCAAACCATTTTCTACTAAGGACAATTTACATTATTAGGGAGGTTTATTAAGGGATTTACTATCACATATTACACAGAAAACTTTATTTAGACCTTTCATCCTTTTTTTTCCATCATGCTTCTATTGCATCAATGTCATTTGTTCTTTATTCTTTATCTTCTTACATTCCTTGTATCCTTATATTTCTCTTTCTTGTCATAGAAGTCTAGATTTCTTTATCTAATATCATGAATTATTATTTCATTTCCTACAGCTTTCTCCTAAACCCTATTTATGACTATCCATAGTCATTTCTCATTTCTTCATTCGTGAGCTTCTCCAGGCTCATTTGTGAGTCACAAATACCCTCTACAGTAACAAGTCTTTTTCACCCTATAATACCTCACAAAGTTTTCCCACTAAAATTGGCCTTTTGGTATTCTTGGTTATTTCCACTACAAATTTGTAACCTTTCTCTGCCTTTAGCTGTCATAGTTGTAGGCTTCTGCACTCTGCTCATTTCAAAGATCTTCCACTATTTTTTTTCGTGGACAACTATACCCACAACTTCAGTTGCGGAGTTATCAAATTCAAAGGGTTTTTGCATTTTATCTCCATTCAATTATCTCTCTAAAGTCTTTTCATCTCTCTACCATTATCAACCTAAATAGAGATCAAAATAAAAAAATATTAGGCTGCTCTCTCAATAAGCACACATACACCCATTCAACACATAGGTCAATGCAATCATGGTTTGTAATATAAATATCACCACAGTCATCCCAAAGGCTTAAATATTCAAAACTTGATCTTGGATATTATAAATATCGATAGAAGCACACTTAAATGTTGATTTTTTTACAACATTCACAAGAAATGGACATATAAATTATAAGAAGACTTGAGAAATTTGTAGATTGTTGGATGCCTATAAGAACATAATAGTTGTTCCACAACAAATTTCTTCCTTAGCCATGGGTGAATTCATTATATTTAGCAAGCTCCACAACATACCTCATTTGCATGTCATCAGATGCTAATGATCTCAAGTTTGGCGGTAATTCAAATATCTAGATCTACTAATTTCTGGATCAATATACTACAACAATTCTACCCACATCAGCCTTTCAACCCAACGCTTTGTATTAACCCCAAAAAAACTCCATATATCTGCATGTGCCATCACTGTGACTCTTCATGCCCGACACATCACTTCCAGAATTCCAATGTTGCATCTCTTAAGGAAGTATTATGTAATTAGGATTTTCATGAACTCACTCATCGTATGAATGGATTGCCTATAATAAATTTTTTTGTATTTTCCATTCCTTAACATGTTCAAATGGTCTTTGGCCATAATCTCCTATGTGTCATATTTCCATTCCTTTGTAGCGGTTATCCATTGAAGGATTTTAGAGGGTGGATCTGAATAGATTTCGTGAACCCCACACTAGCTAAGATCTTCAAAGCCTGTGCTTCTACGATGCACCCAACAAACTAAATCTCTGAATGAAACACCGAGAAGCTTGTTCATAATTGTCCTCTCTTCCACTCCTAACATCACAACCCTCATCAATGTCTTTGATAAAAAATCCGGGGAGAAAACGGACCTCGTTGCACTTTCTAGTGATCACATGAGTAGAATTGGGCACTGGTCATCTTTATCAAGCATATTGTGTCCATCGTAGGATGTGAGTATGGAGTCTTTTGCGTAGAGGTTGTGTGGAAAATGTTACAACTATGATTTACATTCATAATTAGTACATTTTGTAGAGGGCATACTTTATTTACCTTTAATCACTCTTTCTTGTCCAAATTTAGGACCAAGAAGAACATGTACAACTTCTCCACAACCCATACTCTGAAATTCAAGAGGCAATCATAAAGAGGGGCTAGTTGGGCGTACTTACAGGCAATCATCAGGGATATATTTGCATCAACTGCTCTGCAATGAATCCCCCCACATAATTGGTATTGACACTCACAACTTAGGTTATTAATGGTTAGATTCCCAATTTGTAAATCAATCTTATAGAAATTTAAACTCTTTCATGTTTTCATTTCCCCGCTTTGCCGGCTACTGAAAAAAATAGGTCCATGCTTTTGAAAAATTTACGAAAATAGAGAGAGAAGAAAAACACCAAATTTTTATGTGAACACACCACAACACGGTTTCATTGAGGAGAGGTCTATATATAAAATTATTTGATAGTTATAACTAACATATATGTTCTTCTAACTAACTCTCTAGAACTAAATTCTAAACTAATATTAATCTTTAACGCTCCCCATTAATCTTGAGGGCTACATTATTTTAATACCTAACCTCTCACATTGAAATTAAAAATCAAAATTTGCTAGCGATTTGGTGAAGATATCTACTAACCGTTCCTTGGAATCAAAAAATTTGAGAACAATATCACGATTCTTAACAAGTTCATGGATGAAGTGAAAATGAGTGTCGATATGTTTTCTTTTTTTATGAAATATATTGTTCTTCGACAAGGAAATAACGAAAGTTGTTATGAAACCAACTCCAAAAATAGAAGAGAAAAGAGACCAACGCCTTATAAATCAATCACTTCAAGGGGACAACCTCCAATACATTACATAAATGAACAATTATAGGATGATTGAAATGACCAAAACCTCCCTTCTAAATATAGGAGTCCATGGGGCCACAATGTAAATTCCTTGGGGCAACAATGGAATCCTAGCCAACCTAACAATAATAATGTAAGGACACAATAATAACAATATGGTGGTTACAGGGGTACAACAATAACAATAAGGGGGTTACACTAGCAACAATAAGGGACTATACTAAGTAATATAGGGACCTAACATGCTCCTCTCCTTCAAAAAATTTTTGTCCTCAATGCTTGAGTAGCTCCAGGTGCTTCTGTATAAAATTCTCATCCTCCCATGTAGAATCTTCAGTGGGTAATTTCTTCCGTTTGATGAGATACTCTGAAATTGATCGATTTCATAGATGTCAAGTTCTTGTTTTCGTGACTGCTTCCGGTTCCAATATGGTCTTTCCTTCCTCATCAAGTTCTGGCAATATTGTTTGAACTAGACGTTTGTCCCCTATAACCTTATTTAATCATGAAACATGGAAAACTGGATGCACTCGCGAAGAAGCAGGAAGCTCCAATTCGTATGCCATAGTACCAATCTTTTGCAACACCTTGTAATTACCATAGTACTTTGGCAATAATTTATTATCCTTCTTAGCTTTCTTGAGGGACATTTGTTTGTATGGTTGTAGTTGTAAAAAAACCCAGTCTCCTACATCAAAAATTCTTTCACTACAATGTTGATATGCCTGTTGTTTCATTCGATTTTGTTCCAAATTTAGGTTATCCTTTAAGAGTTGGAGAACTTCTTTTTGATGCTCGATCTGATCTTCCATTGCTTGAACCCTAGATTTTTCCCTTAAAGAAGATGCGATGGACGGTGGATGATATCCATAAAGTGCCATAAATGGGGCCATTTTTGCTGTAGTATGGAAGGAAGTGTTGTACCACCATTCAACGAGAGCTAACCACTTGACCCATTGTTCTTGCTTATCAGATACAAAACAAATAAGGTATCCTTCCAAACATTTATTCACTATCTCAGTTTGACCATCAGATTGAGGATGATAAGATGAGCTATGAGCTATTTGAGTACCCAAACAAGAAAATAATTCCATCCAAAAATTTCCTATAAAAATGGGATCTCTGTCACTTAAAATAATCTTCGGGTTTCCATGTAGCTTTTGAATTGTTTCCATAAATGTAGTAGTAACTGTACTTTCTCTGTACTTGCTTTGAATGGATGAGAGAATGCATAAAAGTGGACATAATTGATAATTCTATCAACTACCACCATGATGACACTCTTTCCTTTGGACTTAGGTAAACCTGTGATAAAATCCATTGAAATCTCCTCCCAACGTTGACTTGGAATGGATAAAGGTTGTAGAAGACCTAGGGTCTTAATTGTCTCAAATTTATTTTGCTGGTAAACCAAACATTCCACCACAAAATTTTGAAAATCCGATTTAATGCCATCCCAAAAAAATTCTTTCTTCACCCTCTGATAAGTTTTTAAAAATCTTGAGTGTCCTCCTAAAGGATAAGTGTGCAATTCTAAAAGAATTTTTTGTTTTAGTTGGGAATTATTGCAAATATATAAGCGATATTTCTACCATAAGGAATCATTTTTCCAACTAAATGTATCATATGTACTAGGATCTTGTTGCAAATTTTGAATTAGTTTCCACACTTCTTCATCCTTCTTCCATTCATCCCTTGCTTTGGTTATCCGATCTGGTTGGATAATATAAATGGCACAAAGAAATGCTTCCACCTCTTCATCCTTTCTTGCGAGTGCATATGTAACAACATTTAGCTTCCATTTTTTGTAGATGATTTCAAATTCATAACCCAAAATCTTTATCACCCATTTTTACTACTCCTCTGAAGATAGTCTTTGTTCCAAAAAGTGTTTAAGACTATCATGATCATTTTTTACCTTGAAGTGTCTTCCCATTAGGTAAGGTCACTATTTCCTTAGTGCATGTAGTATTTCCAACATTTCCTTCTCATGAATAGCCTTTTGTAAATACTTTACTTTGATTGGAAGACTTTCAAAAGCAATGGGTCTTCCTTATTGTATTAAAACAACACCAATTCCATTTCTTGAGGCATCACATTCCACAATAAAGGTTTTTCTGAAGTTTGGCGTAGCTAATACTAGTGCTAGGCACATTGCCTCTTTAAGATGTTCAAAGGCCTTAGTTGCTTCAAGAGTCCATGAAAATGCATATTTTTTCAATAATGTTGTTAGAGGTGCTGATATTCTCCCATAATTCTTAACAAACTTGCGATAATACTCTATTAACCCAATAAATCCTTGCAACTGCTTTATGGTTTTGGGGACTTTCCATTCCTTAATGGCTTTAATTTTGTTAGGGTCTACTTTAACATCCTCGTGAGATACAATATGACCCAGATATTCCACCTCTTGTACTCCAAAGAAACATTTCGATGTTTTTGCATATAATTGTTTCTCTTGCAATAGTTTGAGCACCCTGTCAACATGTTGAACATGATCCTTCCAAGACCTACCTTAGATTAGTATATTATCAAAAAATACTAGCAAAAATTTTCTAAGGAAGGGTTTGAAAATGGAATTCATCAACCCTTGAAATGTAGAAGGTGCATTGGTAAGGCCAAAAGGCATGACCAAAAATTCATAATGACCCTCATGGGTTCGAAATGTAGTTTTCAGAATATCTTCAGTCTTCATTCTAATTTGATGATATCCTGAATGAAGATCCAACTTAGTAGAATAAATTACTCCATGTAATTCATCCAATAATTCATCAATCACATGAATGGGAAATTTATTATTAATAGTGAGCTTATTGAGCTCCCTATAATCCAGACACATGCACTGTGATCCATCCTTCTTGTCCACCAATACTACTGGAGCAGAGAAATACCTTTGACTAGGTTGAATTATACCAGCCTCTAACATTTATGCAATCATATGTTCAATTTCACTCTTTTGGACATAAGGATATCTGTAAGGCCGGTATTTGGAGGAACACTTCTTAGAATTAAATGAATAGCATGATCACGATCATGAATAGGTGGGAGTCCTTTTGAAGTTTCAAAAACCTTGGAATTATTGTCCAAGACTTTTTGGAGCTCTGGAGAAATATATGATTTTGATGTTGGAACTTCTAGTGAGCATAATTGTGAAATTACGCCTCGTTGTTCTTTCTTCAGAATTTTTTTCATGACATTAGAGCTTATTATCTTTCCTAGCTTCCCTGTGATATCTCGTAATTCGATTTTCTTTCGTTCTGAAATTTTTTTCAAGAAAATTTCTTGAAAATTAAAAGCTATTGTCCCCAAATATTGTAACCATTGTACTCCTAGTACAACAACAACACCTCCCATTGGAATGGAAATAATTGGACTATTCAATACATATTCCCCCATGGCTAGCTTGATATTATGGCATTTTCTAGAGAAATTTATAGTGCCTCCATTTGCAACCATCACTTGACATTATAGTGCTAGGTATATGAAAAAATTCAATTCCTTGGATACCTTACAATGAATAAAATTATGGGTACTACCCTAATCAATCAACACTATTACCTTTTTCTTATTGATATGTCCTTCTATATTGAGAGTTTGAGGAGTGGTAATTCCTGCCAATGCATTACACAATATGGTCAGACTAATTTCTTGTTCTTCTAGGGTTGGTTCCTGGTGTATATCCTCTTCTTTTGAAGTTTCTTTTTAATTTTCTTCTTCCTCTTCATAAGCTATGTAAAATAATTTATTCTCAGCACACTTATGACCTTTAGTGTATTTTCCATCACAATTGTAGCAAAAGCCCTTTTTCTCTTTTTGCTTCCAATTGTTATGGTGTCAACCTTGTAGGTTGTGGAAGTCTAGTAGTAGCAACACTTCCATATTTATAGATGTGATTGGTAGGCTTCCTTGTCGCCATAATTTTACTTTCAAATTTTCTTGCCAACCTGGATACCTTCTCGAATGAATCAGGTTCCCAAACATGAACTTCATGTTGGATGATATCCTTTAAAGTCCCTATGAAGACATCAATCCTGTGTTCCTCTGGAATATCAGTTACCCTTATATTCAATTTTTAGAAGTCCTCAATGTGCTCCCCCACTGAACCCTTTTGTTTGAGATTTATCAATTGGCTAAAGAAGGTGTTTCTCTTTGTATCCTCATAATGTTCTATCATTTCCTTCATAAAAATTGACCAAGAGAAAAAAATTTTACGAGAGCAAAACCATCGATACCATACAAATGTATTTTTTTCTAAATGTAAAGTTGCAATGCGTACCTTTTGTGTGTTTTAAACATTATTGAGATCAGAATATTGCTCCATTTGTATTATCCATGTTACGGGATCCTTGCCATCAAACTTCCTCATATCCATCTTTGGAATATGGTGGTTCTTCCATCCAACATTAGAGTTTATGAAATCATGATTAACATTTATTTTTTTCTCATCATGAGTTTCCTCTACCATCCTTTTGCCATTAGGAAACATTTCTTGTATCAACTTTGTCAAACCTTCCATGTCTTATTTTATATCATTCTTCATGTTTTCCATGTTGTCTTTCATTTTTTCTTCCATGTCATCCCTCTTAGCTTCCATGCCAACTTCCATGCAAACCATATTAGCTTCCACGCCTTTCTTCAAAACTTCCATTTCATTTTTTGTTGCCCTTTGTGAGAACAAAATTTGGTGCACTTGCTCTTGTAATTTTGATAGATCATGTTGCAATTATTCATCTTCATGACTCATAGTAGAGTACTATGAGGGCTTAATGGGTGTTAAATTATTTTTAGGAGGCATTTTAGAACCCAATACTGATATCTATGTTCAATAGGCCTTTGGAATCACTTAAAATTGATTTTTCAAACAAGACTTATGCAATTTGAAAAAAAACCTACACACCTTTTTATTGATTTTGAGGAGCTTGATTTTGAAACTAAAATATCTCTGTGATTGTGGATCTTCAATATCTAAAATTTGGCCCTAGAGTATCCCTCTGAATCTTCTTTCAAATGGCATAGGCCTGACCTGATTTGGATTCTTTAAGACAAAGTTATGCTCAATCTCCTACGATGACCTAATTATGGACTAGTTCAGTAGAGCGAACTTGTACGACTTTCCATGTGTCACTGTTTCCTCCTTCGGCTCTGAAATTGATACAAATGAAACTATAGACCATGCAATTGTAGCCACTTTTTATAGAATTCTAATCCAATGCTTAAAGAGAGAGTTATGACGATTTTCCCACAGTCACATCTTTGAGATAAAATTCGGGAGCCTGCAAAATCCCTAACTTCCACAGAACATATCTCCAAAAATATTTTTAATCAAGATCTAAAATGTTTCTGTGGCATTCCTTAGGATTGCGGCTTCACTTTGTGAAAATTTCAGCTTCTGAACCCTTATATAAAAACACGTTATAGTGAAAATGCCACGATGACTTGTTTAGGTTAAATTGAGGAGCTTGCAAAAATCCCTAACTTGCATAGATCATATCTCCGAAAATATTACGAACCAAGATCTGAAATATTTCCACGACGTTCCTCAGGATTTCAGATTCACTCCATAAAACGTTCAACTTCTGAACCTTCGTAGAAAAAATGATATTGAGAAAATTCCACAATGACCTATTTGGATCAATGAAACCCTAGAATCCTAAGCTCTGATACCAAATGTTATGAAACCAACTCCAAAAATAGAAGAGAAGAGAGATCAACACCTTAGAAATAAACCACTTTGAGGGGACAACCTCTAATACATTACATAAATGAACAATTCTTGGATGATTCAAATGACCAAAACCTCCCTTTTATATATAGGAGTCCATGGGACCACAATGTAATCCTAGCTGACCTAACAATAATAATTTAAGGGCACAATAATAACAATATGGCGGTCATAAGGGTAAAAAAATAACAATAAGGGGGTTACACTAGCAACAATAAGATACTATACTAGTAATATAGGGACCTAATAGAAGTATTGTCACAAAAGATTGAAATGGGTTCATTTTCTGTATATCTGAAGTCAGAGAGAAGTCTCTTTAGCCACACTTCTTGAAATTTTGTTGAATTTGCTGCAACATACTCATCCTCTGTTGAAGATAACGCGATGGGATGCATTTTGGATGAACACGAAATCAAATTTCAGCCAAATAGAAAAGCATATCCAGAAGTTCTTTTCTGATCATCAATACATCCTGCATAATCATTGTCTCTATGACCAACAAGATTACTATCTGTTGAGGCTACATACCATAAACCATAAGTAGTTGTACCTATAATGTATCTTAATACCCTTTTTCCAGCTTTCCAATGACAGTCTTTAGGAGATTCCATAAACCTAGAAATATAGCTAGCTGCAAATGCTATATCATGCCTGGTAGAAGTAAGAAACATAATAATACCAACAAGTTGCTTATACAAAGTCGAATTAACAACAGTAACCACATCATATTTAATTAACTTTGTACCAACCTCAATAGGAGAATCCATTGGTTTACACCTGTCCATCTTAAACTTTTTCAAAATGTCAGTAACATACATCTGTTGACCCAAAAATATACCATCATGTTTTTGTTTCACTTCAATACCTAAGAAGTATCTAATTAATCCAATATGTGTCATTTCAAATTCATTCTTCATTACACCTTTAAATTCATCTAACTGCATGTTTCCTATATAAATGATGTCATCAACATAAAGATGCAGTATCAACACATTACCTTGATGATCATTCTTGATATACAAAGTGGGTTCATGGTCACTCTTTCTAAACCATTATTTAGCAAGTAATAGTCTATTCGGCTGTACGAAGATCTTGTATATTTCATCAAGCCGTACAATGATTTCTTTAACCTATACACCTTATGTGTTTTATTTATGATTTCAAAACCAAGTAGTTGATCAACATAAACTTCTTCATTCAATACAACATTTAAAAAAAAATATTTACATCCATTTAGTAAATTGGCCACCTTTTTTGTGCTGCAATAGCTAATACAAATAGAACAGTATCAATTATTTCTACAGGTGCAGATGTTTCACCATAATCAATGCCAAGTTGTTGTGAAAAACCTTTGGAAACTAAACTTTCTTTTTGTTTATCAACTTCACCTCTCTCATTTAACTTAGTTTTAAAAAACCATTTTACACCTATAGAATTTTTATCATCAAGGAGATCAACTAAATCCCAAGTTTGATTTCTTTCAATAACATCAATTTAATTATTCATTGAATCTACCCATTATTTTTCCTTTATAGCCTCTTCAAAACAAGTAGGTTGAAATGAGAGAAATGAAAAACTTACAACATCATGAACATCGTCTTGCGCATAAATATCATTTAAGCTTCTCATTTTTAGATGATCAGAATCAAACCCATTTAAATATGATGAACTACTACTGTTGATGAACTACTACTGTTTTTGTCTTGAACCTGTAATCTTGGAGTGCTTGTTATAGGTGTTTGATGTTCGTCTAACATAATAAATGGATTACCTAGACAAGTATTGTTCTCCATTTCATTCCAAGATTTGTCTTCCATAAATTTCACATCTCGACTTACGATAAACTTCTTAGTTATAGGATTAAACAACATACATGCTTTAAATTGGTCATTATACCCTATAAAGTTATACTTTTTTCTTCTATCGTCAATATTCTTTCCTAATTTTTCTCGAACATGAGTGAAAGAAATACAACCAAATACTTGAAAGTGTGAAACAGTTACCTTTTGTCCACTCCATGCTTCTTCGAGTACAATAATTTGAACACTGGAAGTTGGTGATATATTCAAAATATATAAATAGTATGCAAGTGCTTCAACCCATAAACCTTTAGACAAATTTCATGTTTTGAGCAGACTTCGAGCCATATTCATAATCAAACAATTATTTCTTTCCGCTACTATGTTCTGTTGTGGAGTATAACTGGTTGTCGTCTATTTTGTAAAACCATTTTGTTTACAAAAACCAATGAATTTGTTTGATTCATACTCACCTCCTTTATCAATCTTGAGAACTCTAATAAAATTTCCATTCTATTTTTCAACCTCAGCTTTGAACTGCTTGAACTTAGAAAATGTTTTAGATTTGTATTTGAAATATACCCAAATATTTCGGCTAAAATCATCAAAAAATGTAAGAAAATAGAGACATCCACCAGTTGATTGTGCTTTCATAGGATCACACAAATTTGTATCCACTAACTCTAGTTTTTCTTTGGCTTTATAACAGGGTGATGAAAAACAATCTCACTTATTTTTACCCATTATACAACTTGTACAAGAAGAGATATGGTCAGACAAGGTAGGAAAACCTTTCACCATAGACTGTCTTTTCATTAAACTCATACTTTTAATAGGTAAATGACCATATCGCAAATGTCACAAGTCAGTGTAATTTGGCGTTGAAACATTATGTGCGTACAAATTATCACTTTTCATTTGTAATTGATGTAACTTATTCTTTTTCATAGGAATCTTTGAAACAATATATTTATGTTGATCAGAAATTGTGCAAGTAGTGTTGTGAAAGCTAACATCATAACCATGTGCATCTAAATAACCAACAGTCAACAAATTATGCTTGAAATTGGGTACATATTAAACATCATAGATATTCTTCACCACATTTTGTTTGATTAAGACAAGCGCAACACCCTTTCCTGAAGCTTGTACTTGACGATCATCACCCAAACAAATAACAAAACTGAAAGATGTATCAAAATATGAAAAAAATTCAATATGACCAGTCATATAATTCCTACATCCACTGTCTACCAGCCAAACATCATTATTAGGTACTTGCATATTCACTTGGCATGCCAGAAATAAAACATCCGATGTTTCACATTTAGTGTTTGTGACATTGGCTTTGTTTTTACTTAAAACATACTGTAATTTTCAACATTCACACTTATAGTGGCCATATTTTTTACAATGGTGACATTGAAATTTTTATTTAGCTATCCACCTACAATCATGATCAATTTGAGACTGCTCTCAATGTGTTTGAGTTACCTGCGATTTATTATCAGATTAAGACTGTCCTCTTCCTTTTCCTTTCTTCCCACAAAAATCTCTCCCTCTACCAATATCCATATAAGCTTTAGATTTGAAAGAATTCTATAAAGTACTAACATCTAAATTAATTCTTGCTTCATGAGCCAATAAAGAACTAATTAATTATTCCACGGACAATTTTGTTAATTCTCTCGACTCAAAAAAAGTAACTATCATGTCAAATTTTTTGGGCAAACATCTAAGAAGCTTCTCAACAATTATTTGATCTTCCATTTCTTCACCATTCATCCAAAGTTGATTAACAACACCCATAAATTTAGTCACAAGCCGATTAACTGTTTCTGATTCAATTATTTTAAGCGTTTTGAATTGTGTTATGAGAGTTTGTAATTTTACCATCTTTACTTTGTCATTACCTTGACAAGAAACCTTAAGTATATCCCATATTTATTTAACAGTCTTAGCAACAGTGATTTTAGGAAAATAGAGTCATCTAAAGAATTTAAAGTGCAAGACTTACCTCTACCTTCCTCTTGTTTATGTTCATCAAATTGTCTTATTTTAGCAGCACTCATAGCAACAATTACATTTGCATCAGGTTATGTGAAACCGAATTCTACAGTTTCTCAACAACCTAAACCTTGTAATCATGCTTGCATTTTAAGACCCCAAAAGACATGATTATTACCACTAAATAGTGATGTAGAAATTGCAAACTGACTCGTCAAAGCCATGTTTGAAGAAATCTGAAATCTGAAAAAATACCTTTTAAACACTTCAAAATAAATAGGACAAACATACTTTTGATGAGGGCATTCAAAAGCTATATTGTTTTCTCTCTTTCTAATGTTAAGGGCATTCAAAATCTATATTGTTTTCTCTCTTTCTAATGTTAGCATATTTCAAGAAGGGTCAATACAGAAGACTTGAAAAATAAAGCAATTGGATTGTGGACAAGATTGACTTCTCATGATACATGTATCTCAAGTCTCCAATACATATTATTCAATGGCTATTTCTATCGACCGATGGCCATTCCTATAGATTGATTGATAAACATAGTTCAGTTCAAGATTTTAGTGATGTCATTGAGTGATGAGGAAACATAAATGAATTACGAAATTTTGGGATGAATTGATGGTGATGGTGCTAAAAATGTAATAGCTTTTGTAAACTTTGAAATGAAATTAACAGTTGAAACAACTCTAATTTTAACGTAAAAATAGGTTCTCATTACCATCACATGTAAAGAATTTCTTGCTTGATCTCACTGCTTTAGGAAGTCGGGACTGGATTTTTTTTATTAAATGATGTGAATTTTGATTTCCAGGTCTTGCAACGCATCATCAATATGGAGAGAACTGGTTTTAACGCAAAATATTTTGAGAAATATTGCTTCAACTGCTCGAAATTTGGTGGTATTCAGTCGCTTTAATGGGGGATGAACTCATGCAGTAGAAAAACTCCTTAAAGTACTTCATTTGTAGGCTTCGTCAGTGCTCGGTGGAAAGGAAAATGATTGTTGCTAGCAACAACAAACATGAACTGAGGGGCAGTTATGGCTCTGACCCTCACAACTAGAATCCAAAGGAACTAAGATGGAAGAAAATCTCAATAGTTTGCCCAAGAAGAACCATAATGCTCTCATACCATTACAAATTTATGAAAACAAAGGGAGAAATAAAACAACGATTTTTTATGAGAACACACCAAAACATTGTTTCATTGAGGATAGGTCCAGATATACAATGATTTGATAGTTATAAGTAACATAAATGTTCTTCTAACAAACTCTCTAGAAATAACTTCTAAACTAAGATTAATTTTCAAAAATTTCCATGCAAATCCATGCCTTCATTTCATATCCATGTCATTAACACTTCGTTCACACACAATTTCTTCCATTTAGGTTCGATCTCAACGATGGATCCTCAACACAATATAGGGTTAACATTGCATACATGGAATAAAAGAATAATTTCTTTGAATTTTTAATACCGTCCACCAATTTCCATGATTCAATAGCTAAATGATTCAGTTTTGGCATGCTTGAATATTGATAGAGTGTGACTTAAAACTTTGGTAATATCAACAACCTTGGATTCACAATCGCTATCTCCAATTATGACTTGGTTCTACCAATTCACATTCATAAATTAAAAAAAAATGTCCATCAATCATCAAAAATTTCCATCATCAAAACTTCCCATCACTCATCAACATTCCATCCCATAGTCCCCCTATCACAATTTATTCTTACACTCAATGTACGCAAGTTGCAACTACGAACATGCCACCTTGCTTCTCAATTCGACACATAGGAGACCTTCTCACTTTCTCATCTGGTACATGGTTCATTCAACTATCTTTTTGTTGCAAATGTCTTTTATTTGTACCTACCTTCAGGTACATGGTTCATTCAACTATCTTTGTGCTATAAATGCCTTTTATCTATACCTACATCATCTTCCATTTGTACTTCTGGCTTAACTATAAACATGTTGTCAATTCCCTTGCATCATTTTTTTATAATTCTTATTATATCAATATATTCATTTTCCTAGTCTTTTTATAGATTGTTATAAAAAAAATTACAATTAGATAGATACACAATCATATATATCTAGAGAGCCATGGAGAAAGATTGAGATGATTCAAAATAAATTCATAACCTATAACCTCAAGATCAAGAGAAATACTCCCTATCCCATACTCTTGACCGAAGCTGACATGTCCCCCATTGAAAGTATGAATATGTTTAGATATTTGATGTATAAGAAGAATATTTAAAACATGGAATACAAGAGGCTCCAAAAAATTTCTTCTTACTTTAGTCAAAACCCCCACCTATGCCTCAAGCATGGGTGGCATAAGGATGTCAGTCTTGGCTCAACCTTTGGGGATTAAGGAGGAGATCACCATGGGAAGCAAGGATAGTATCAAAGATACTATTACCTCCAATTTTAAGGAAAAGATGTGGGATGATAAGGGGTTGGAGGGTAAAAGGAGTATAAGATAATATAAGGAGGTGATCAACCCCACCTTTGATAACGAAAATTTTCTCTCTGTGTTGACCAACAACAAGAAGAAAATGAACATCACTAGCTTAAGAACTAATTCTTATGAGCTTTGAAGTGAGATCAAGCGGTGGTCTACTCCCAAGCACTCTGGGATGATAGAATATATCATATTTGTGATACTAAGAAGCTAGAAGATGAAAAATACTTCCTTTTAGACTGCCCGACCCTTGCTCAAATACACTCTCAATTCCCTATCATAAGCCACACCTCCAATATTCTTGAATTATTAATCCAACCGAACTATAGCGATCTTGGAGCAATTCTTTCCCTTCTCCTGGATCTCAAAAAAAAGATTTTGAAAAATTCCAATTAGGCTCTTTTCTTTTTCCTTTTTTCTTTTTTTGATGTCCGATAGACCACATCGATATTAGTGAATGTTAATCATCATCATCATCATCATATATTATATTTATATTAATATTTTTTATAATAAAATATATGGTATGATATATAATGATATTATGTATATTAATATAAATATATAACAATATTTATTAATATTTGTTATTTTTATTTAATTATAAAATATTTCCCAATAAGGTAAGGTGATTATCTCTTTATATGTAAATTATTAGAGTTAATAGTAGAGTGAGTGCCAAATTCTAAACCGGCTTATTAAGTGAAATAGTTTTGCGCTTATCCAGAGACTCACTTCTCTCTCTCGGTACCATGAGTCACACAAAAGTCTATCCTGACCTTCCCAACAATGGGTTAGGGGTTTTTGATGAGGTGAGTAAGTTGGATGGCTATTAGAATTTACTTGTTTGAAATTGATATCAAGTTCAGGTCAATAAGTGTTTTTCTAAGAGTTAAATCGATTCATTTCACTGTGTACATCCCCATGCCTTGGTCCTAGGAGCCTGGCTTTGTGCTCGACGTTTTGAGGGAGAGGAGAATTTTCAATTGACAAGGCGAGAGGTTTCCTATAATAATAGATATGGTGATATTATCATAATTTTATATAATTACGCAGTAAGGCTCTCCTCTTTGAAAAAAACTCCCCCAACAATCACCATGTAATTTTCTGCACCATTAGATCAAATTTTAGACGATTGAAATATTTTATGCCATTCATCCGAGGCCTCCTTTATTTAACCTAGCTACCTTACTAACTCTCTAACCCCTACGAATCTTTGTTACCTCTTGATAGATGTACAAGCTTTAATACCATAATAGCACAATAAATCCATGAATTCATCCCTTCTTGAGTAGTTCTAGGTCTCTATTGCGATCCTAAGACTAAGACTGAGCCAAAGAAAAAATATGTGTGATATTCCTTGCGAGGCCACTCATTTGCACCAAAAAATCATTAGGTTCGAGTTTTGAAACTAGGATGCTGCATGTGGGTTTCAAGTGGTGCTAGAAGTATCAACGAGGGTTGGACGTATGTGTGCGGTTTAGGAGAATACGAGGGTCATCCCCACCCACAAAGCTTAGGCTCCTACGTGTTGGAGCCTGCTCCAAGTTAGAAAATATGCAAAATTTGGACACACTCCGAGGTTTGGAAGAGTTGTGGGCAGATGGGTGTGTGAAACTGAAGAGCATTAAGGGACCTACTACATTGAAAATTCTTTGACTCCCACATCTTGGCCGATGTTGTGAATTAGAAGAGATTACAAGTATGGTGGCATTGGCATCTTTGGAGGAGTTGTGGGAAGATGATTGTGTGAGACCGAAGAGCATACGGGGGTCTGTGCAGCCCAAAAGATTTGATTCTTACGTGTTTGGAGAGTGCTTTGAGTCAAGCGAGCTGCCAAATATGAAAATGTTGGTGTGTTTTGAAGCCCACAGGGGGATGGTGTAGGAATATCAGATAAGAGGGAAGACTGATTGAAGGCATGCTACACACATGAAAAGAAAATCTAATCAAAACAAGCAGCAACTTCCCACTACGGTGCATCATTTAATTATTATTTAGTCATTTTTATTGGTATTAAAAAGCTCTCTCCGATCTACAGGGTTTATTTCCATTGATCCAAGTACTGGTATCAAAAAGCAACGTGTTTGACCCTAAAAAGGGATAAATCAAATTAATACATATTTTATAATTAAAATTTGACTAGAATTGAAAGACATTTTGGTGTATCTAGTTTATTTATATCACAATGGTTAGAGATGGAATTTTACAAGAACTTTTTTTGTATTTTAAGCTAAATTTTTGTATTTTTCCCATTTGGAATGCTCTCCACAACCATGGAAGAGTCCTGGATTCCATATTTACAATCACTTCAAAAATTACAGAAACTAGTGTATGTGAGGAATCAAAGGAGTTTCAGAATGAGAAATGCTCAGTTGAAAATTTTCAGAGACCGATGTGTATCACAAGTGACAGTGATATCAAACTCAGTGAAACCAGTGATAATTATCTTTAATCGCACAATTTTTGTAGGAGAGTGTTTCAAAAGTATTGTTACACTACAAGGTACAACAACATATCCACGACATAGAGTTAATATGAATTCTGATCAAATTCCAGAACTCATTTACTTGCAAGAAATTCATTTCATTCCAAAGTATATGATAAAGATAAGCTTTTGGTAAGAAAATTTGAGATTAGGAGCCTCCACATTAAAACACATTCGACATGAGTATTTAAACGAACTGATATATAATTCATCCTTATTTTCTCATTTTAAGACACATAGAGAATTTTTTTTACTGTCTGTTATACCATTACACTTTGAGATATATGGTATTAATGGTTTCCTAGAGAAACTGTTATATTATTTGATCTTATTTCATTGAATTCAAAGAATACCGACAATAGCGACATCGAAAATCACTACGAAGTCCCCTAACATCTAGGTAGCTCTGTGTTCTATGTATTTCATTGAGTAGTTCCCATATCTGAAGCTCAAATTTCCCACTCTCCCATCTTCTATAATGCATGAAACCATCTCTACAATAGAGCAAGGATCGTTACGTCTCTTTCAAACTCATTCATGAAATAGGTTGTTTAAGGAATGTATTGATAAAATAGATGATTTATATCTCTTTGAGATCACTACATATGACTGTACTAATTAAATAATATTACAGAGGCTAAAAGTTACAGAGAAAGAGGAATGTAAAATGCCACAATATTCATTTGATGTCACGTTCTTTACTCCTGAGCTTAACCTAATTATAGATTCTATTCATGAAAAATAATATGAATAAAAAATGCATAGAGACCACTACTTCCTACATCATATGAGAAATATCTTCATTCTTATCTATCGTCATGCTCTATTTAGATACTCATTAATGTCTTTATAATCACAAGCATTAACGGTGGCTGGAAAGATAAACCCTACAACACTGACTGCAATTCAACATTCAAAGTGTGGGAGGATAAGCTGGCACATGCCACCTAGAGATAATTGTTATCCTAGAATTTGGAAAAGGTATATGCATGGATCTGAGCTCTTGGATTGACATTAGTGGTGGACATCTAATAAGTAGTTATACTTATCAGAAAATAAAGTGCAAATACATGAAATAAATCTATTTCTGTAATTTAAATTGTTATTTCAGTATATATTTAATAATTTTATTAAAATTATTAATGAAACTTAATTATATCTATGGTAGACATGGTATCAGACATTCAAGTTTTCTTTTGATCATGTATTACTTTGTGCAATATGATGCAGCCTCGACACAACACAATGTTATGTGAATTTGTTTTTGCCATAATTTTTGGATGTTAGATAGTTTTAGATTTTTCATTATTAAGCTTCATAGGAATCTACCAAAAATAAAAATCCTTGAAAATATAGCTCTAGCTCACACTCACATATATAAAAATTTACCATCAATTAATATCCACCATAATTTAAACAAATATTTTCATTTCAGAGACTTTGGAAGAATTAATTTCACATTTTCTATTTTCAATGTGCAAGATCCTTCACCATAATTTAAATAAATATTTGCATTGTAGATACATGGAGGAATTAATGTCACATTTTCTACTTTCAATGTGCAACATCCTTCTCATATCATCCTTATCATCATCCTTCTCATATCATCCTTGTCATAATTCTTCTCATTTCCAGCTCAGAGCAAGCCTATCAATAAGGTATGTTTCCACTGTAATATGTTTAATAGTCTCATCCTTTGACTTAAACCATCTGGTATATGTTGCTAGAATGTTATCTATGTAATGCATGTAATGCTTGAGCATTGTATATTGGTCTCATCCTTTGACTTAAATCGTTTGGTATACGTTTCTCGAATGTTATCTATGTAATTCATGTAATCCCTGAGCATTGTCTAACAGTCTCATCCTTTGAATTAAATTGTCTCGTATATGTTGCTCGAATGTTATCTATGTAATCCTTGAGAATTTTATATATGTAATGCATGTAATTGTTATAGTATCATTTTTCACCCTCATGTGATTCATGATTGTCTTTATGGCTTTGGGCACCCATTCCTACAGACTTGAACAAAATTCACTAAAAAACAGTGTTAAAATTCCCATACGCGGGTATGCCTAGAATTTTCCGCGTGTATACGCGAGTCCACATGTACTTTTCCGCGTATGCCATTAAAGTCATTAAAATATATATAAAAATGCCCTATTTTCAGGCTGGGTTGATGGTTACTCCAGTAGTTCAACCACCCCAGCACGTGGCCAACTATTTCCAACTGATTGGAACTACTTTGAGGGAGTATAAAAGCCCCTCATGTGCATGGCCTAAGGGAGAGAGAAATTTTATAGATATTATACTCTGTTGGAATCCCTAATTCAAGTCTCATTCCCTGTGCCTCCTGCACTTTCCCAGATTTATAAAGGAAACCCTTGTTTCCTGGAGATGTTCATCCATTTATATGCCATCTCGAGTGCACAAGTCCTGAAAGTATCTTAGTGAGGCAAGGGTGGGACAGATCTGGACGACGGTCTGTTCGAAGATCGTGGAAGGATTCAGGTGATCTCTCCACTTTTAGTACTATACATGTTGTTCGTAATAATGAAGAACCATCTTGTTCCTGAACTTATGTGTTAATGTTTACTTATATGTGTGAAAAGATTATCATTTAAGCATTTATTATGGTTTATATAATGTTTCACATGGATTGCATCAACGTTTAGGAGAAGTATATGTTGTACAACTAGGTTTCTATGCATGTTCTTTCTTGTTTTCCAGGTTGAAGGAGGAAGAAGGGTTGCTGGGGGTTTAGACCCAGCGGAATCTACATCGAACATAGGACTGCGGGTGAGTTCTGCTATCATTGTTATCTAGTTTTTAGCATTTAAGTATGGTTTTGTGTGAGTCCTTCTGAATAACATGCCCTGGTCTGTGGAGGTTTTGACCCAACAAACCTCTAGGGTGATTTTCCCCAAAACAGTAATCGTTGAGAATATATGTTTCTTGAATTTTATCTATGAAATCCTTGATCATTTTATTTATGTAATGAATGTAATCCTTGAGCATTGTCTACTGGTCTCATCCTTTGACTTAAACCGCCTGGTATATGTTGATTGAATGTTATCTATGTAATCCTTAAGAATTCTTGCTTTCTCAAACTTTTCTCTATCACATAAGCATTTCCAGGAACTGCTAGGAGCAAAGAATACATATTTGAATTATTTAGGATTGAATGGATCATTCTAATAAGGAAACCATGTTACAGTCATGTCATGGATGATCTCCTTCCACCTGTGGTCAATGTTTCACACTTTGGGATGGAAGAATATTTCCCTATATTGATTCTAATATCTTCTTGATAAAATTTCATTTTCAATTAACTCATTTTCAAATGCTTTCCACAACCACAAAAGAGCCCTGGTGACTCAAATATAAATTCCCAACCTTCGCTTTCAGCCCCTCAATAAGTGCCCACATGTGATTATCCTCCTATTGTTTCTTCTTTTCTTTCAGAGCTTCTTTTCCTCTGTTCTCATATGTTTCTTCTTCTCTTTTTCTCTAAGATGTAATTTTTAATTTGGGTAAAATCACAATTGACATGGACAGTCCGAAGAATTTTCCTGTTGTAACTCCTAGAGACAGTCTAGAGTTGTTATAGACCAGTGCCTAGGACATCTTATGAGGTGTAAAGAGCAGGATATTTAAGACAGCGTTTCATCCCTTAACATGACAGAGCTCTTACACCACTTCTTTTGAAATAGAGAATCAATCAAAATGGAACCAGAACTTCGGACAGTTGGAGGTATTTGAAATAACACTGAACACACGAAATGCTAATATTTAGATACTACCGCATCAGACAATTTTAAGACAGGTCAACATAATCAGGGCCAGAGTCACGATATATGGTAGAGAAGGTATGTATAAACAATAGCGGAGATGTATAGCAAGAAGGAAATATCGGCTGTCACATAGATGATACTAAGGAGAACTTCATGGCATACAATGGGCTTGAATATCTAAGAATCCATACACACCAAGAATTCCCGTCAATAACATTTCAATACAACCAACATAGTAGAAATACGAGTGAAATGCAAGTGGAACAATATATTACTCCTGAGCCATTTAAAGTGTCAAGCTGCTACTGATATAAGTATCAACACAATAAGTTCATATCAAAAGACGAAAGACATTCGCATTTCAGGATGTAATACAAGAGAGATGATCATAGATGAAACGAACAATAGAGAAACACACACTACCATACAACCGTGTCCAGAATCCTTCTTACAGTGAAGCTTCTTATTATTGAGACCCAATGGGCTCTTCCGGGCAGTATCCGAATTTTCACAAAGCATACACACAGGAAATTCTTATACAATCAATTTTCTGAAGAAATGGAACCTTGTTTCATTCTTTTTCCTGTATTATATAGCATTCCATACGCAACTGATATTTACGAAAATATCTTTCTCGCGTGATCCGTGTTAACGATCATTGTGAAACCACAAAATGGCATGATGGGAAAATAACTCTTCCATCATGCGTAACGGGCCCCGGGCCAAACTTAAAACCAAAATGTAGATCATTATTTGAGGTAAAGTAAAAATGCAAGAGTGGGGAGGAAATGGGAGGAAAAGCCACCCACTCGGAAATTTTAAACAAAACATAATGGACAGAAATGAGCCGTTTAGGCCATGTCATGAATGAAACATGAGGTGTCATGAATCTTGTTGGGTCGAAGAAAATTTGTAGTAGTATTTGGAGGAAGTACATCGATTGGAGGGAAGATGAGCACAAAGTGAGTCGAAGGCTGTGTTAACCTCCGCTGGCTTTCTGGATTTGGTTCTGACATCTCTGAGAGTCTCTCCACCCTGGTAAATGCCTCGCCGAAGGTGTGGATGTCTGCGTGGGTGGGGAGACGGTACCGGATCATATGGAGGAGACTAAACTCCTTCTGTAGGGCTGTGATGATGGTAGTAGCCTTAAGCTGAGTCCCTTTGCCCATCTGAAGATCTGACCGATCCCGTTCTGCCTCTAGAAGTGCTGTGTATTGATCGGGGTGCATGAGTACGGCAGGAGCGTTTGGTTCCCAACATGAAGGGAGGCCAGCAGTGATGATTTCGTTCCACACCTTGTTGAACTGTTCCACAATGTCTGCGACCTGTTGGAGAGCCTTCGAAGCTGCCAATCGAGCCTCCTCTTTCTCTATAATTTTCCGACATTCATTGATTTCCATAAACCAGCTGGGAATGCCATGTTTTACCACGTCATTTGCTCTCAGTGTATAGAGAAAAGATATATAAATTCCGGCATGTCGAGCTCTATTTGGCAGATTATCCCCGGCCTCCTGCAACCTTCTATTAAGATATGGAAGGGTAGATTTGAGTTCTCCTATCATCGTTAGGAACTCCCACTGCTCAGTCACAGCCACGATTATATCCGACCAGATCAGGCTTCTGGCCTCGACCAGGGTGAGATTTCCCTTCACCTTACTCTTCAGCTCGGCGATGGTCTGTTGTTGCTCAGTCGTGGTCTTTTTTCCTTCCTCAACTTCTCTTTGCAGCCCTTCAATAGTTCTGACCTTTTCAGCCAGGGCGCCCTCCAGCTCTACCACCTTTTGCTTGGCTGTCGTTGTTTGCTTCCCCAACACTTCTATCTCAGCCATAGCTGTGGATAGTTGTGCTGTTGCTGAACCTGTCCCACTTGATGTCTCGGCTGCATGGCAACTGTGCGTATCCCAGCGGGTCTGCAGCTCAGTAGCTCTGCTCTCCAGTTCTTCAATTCTTTTGACCATTTTTTCTTTCTCCTCTCTCTCTCTGGAAAGCCTGGTAATCAGCTTGTTTTTCTCCTCCTCCACCTGCACCAGTTCATCGGTCTGTACCGGATGTGAAGCTGGTATGCCAGCCCGTTTCTTAGCCGCTGAAATGTCCTTCTCCAACTTGGCTATTAATGCAGCTTGCATTCCCTTCCCTCCGTCGTCTGAATTCTTAATCTGCTCTTTAAGGACGCGCACCTGATGTGCGTTGGCACGACAAGCACTCTGTTCTGCGGAAAAAGAGTTGTTCAGGTCGTCGTATTTCTGCTCTGTCTTCTTTAGGGCAAGGGTGATCTGCGAAATCTTATCCTTCATCATGTCGCAGATTGTCTGGAACAGGTCATTCAGGTCCTGTACCGGAACCTTCTTCATGTCGACAACCAATTCAATCACCTTGTAGCTAGGGACGTCCGAATTCGGGTCCAGGATAGCCTCGGCCATAGAAAGCACCAGATCTTCGGTGTCTGCATTAACCGAGGCAGAGATTCTGGTGTTATATTTCTCAACGAAACCTCCTAGTTCGGCCCTATATTTGTCTCGGACGGTTTTATTGGTCAGCTCCCTTTCTTTTGTCTTGGAAGGAGGAGGCTCGATGATGGCCTGAGTGACTTCAGTGTAGTCAGAGGAGGCGACGCTATCTCTTAGAACCACTATCCCTACCTTGCCCTTATCAAACTCTCCGAATTTCGTGAGGGGCTCCAGAATTATCCCTTCCCCGATGACCTCGGCTTCACTAGTGGCCACCTTTTGCATCTTGGGTGGTGGCGCTCCGAAAGTACCAGCTTCCTGCTCATTGCCCCCTTTGTTCACTTCTTCTTCTTCTCCTGTGGCAGACGAGTCCGTCTCCATCTGCGAAAACATAGGCCAGACCTCAAAATTAGCCTTCCACTCCAGAAATGGCCTGGATTCATGAACGTAGGGCGCAGACCTGTTTCTCTTTCTTTTATTTGAGATAATTTCCCGTGGGTCATAAGCCCAACTCTCCCCTAATTTCAGGTCCATGTTCTGCAACATTTTCTCAACAATCAGGAGGGCATATCTAGAATTTACAACAAAGGGGCCAATATTGTCGGGAAGCTTCAGGATGTAGCCTTTCTTAGCGGGGACGAAATGAAGCTGGTCAGCCTTGAGGGCTTGCCGGATGTACTCAAGGGCGTAGACTCGTTGGACAGGAAAAGCTGGGAGCTGGTAGGGGGCTACTTCGGCTCCATAGACACGGATATCAGTATACTCCTCTGATAGGAACCAATCGCCGGTACACTGGTACTTCCCAGCCTGTAACCAGCGCTTCATCTCTGGGAAAACCCTAGGGGAAGGTGCGTCGTGGATGATGGTGTAAGCAATGGACATGAAGGTATTCACGAAACTGACGTAACCCTCTCCCCTAGGCAACTGACGAACAGAGAAATTCCAGTCGAAGACTGGCCTGGGCTGGGAATTTTCAGAATACATCCTGTCTAGCCCCAAATGATTAAACTTGTCCGCATGCTGGAACAGGAAGAGGTAGAATACCAACGAACAAAAACAAAACTTTCGGGCCTTGGCTAGCTCCTGAAATTGGGTCCGGATGGTAAAAGACAGGAAACCTGGAATATCCAGTGTAACTCCATTCTGTATCATAAGCCACAAGAATCGAATTCATACCCAAGAGATGTCTTCAGGACTCCCCACCCCTAGGAGGCCGGCAATGAGGGACAGGACTGGTCGGACCTCTTCATTAAACAAACTCAATGGGAAAGGCTCCAACGGAGGTAGGGCCGTCGCCTGATCAACGGTTATGGCAGCTATGAAGGCACGGCGGGCTTCCCTCGAAAGTTTATTAAACTGTGCGAGCAAGGTTTCATCTTTGAAACTGAAGTAGGCATCACTGGAAGGGAAACGGAGAGCCTGCCTTATAATATCGGGAGAAAGGGAGAAGATTATGTTACCCTGAGGGGAAATGAAGGCATCACGATGTGAATCGTAGGAGTCTCTAAGCCAGACAATAAAATCGACACAGGAGTGGACTTGGGGGGTAATGTGGTGATAGAAGCCGGACGCAACAACTCGGAAACGATCAGCACTTTTACAGTGGCGGCCGAACAGTAGGGGCTTGATGTTCCGTATATCGAAAGGGTATTTTGGGTCACAGATACCCGCCTACAAGTCACGAAGGGGTTCAAAACCAGGAGGGTTTCTAGACTCATGGAGTTGGGGAGTTTCAGGTTCGTTCTTCTTGGGCGTCCCTCTCCCCATGGCGGTTATTCAACAATTCGGAAAAGAGAGAAAGGGAAAAATAATGAAACAAAAACGAAAAATGGATTACCTGAGCAGAGGGTGACAATGCTTGGGAAAACGACGAGGGGAACCGTGACAGTGACTTGGACAAACCCGGCGTTCTTCCCTACTTGGTATTCGCCGTAGAAAACTACCTGAAATGATTTACCAGAGAGAAATACGGGAGTTTTTACCATTCGGGAGGACTGTTTAGGTTAAAAGGTGAAAGTGTAAGAGGAAAGAGGGCAAGTGTCGTAAGGACACTGACACTGAGACACGTGGCGCGTGGGGATTGGGTAATTCAAGATATAGGTGAGCGCCTCGTGTCGGGTTAAAAGCTGGTACGGGCCTTAGTACCAACTGTCCTAATGGACTTACCTTACCGTTGTTCCATATGCGCTATCCACTTTTTAACACGTAGGACTTCCCCTTTGCTGGACTAACACTTATCTTCCTCACCTGAGCGGGCCCACCTTAACTCCACCACGAGACAGAATCTCACGGCCCAACCCTGTCATTCTATTTCCGCTGTGAAGTTCTACCCTGCCACGTGTCGCAAGTCCGCGGGGGTAAGGGCCTCGTCCCTCCCCCACGGCTTGACCCCCTCGGACTTACTACGTATGCTGTCATGTATGATCCGAGGCCTTTTCTCATATATGAGTTGATCTGTAAAGCCACGTCTCCATTACCTTTGTGTCAGACGTTCACTATTGTTCCGCCTCTCATCACTTAGTGCTATTTATCCATTGGTTTCAATATATGTGCGCTTTACCACCTTTTTTTCTTTTCGGCCTGATTTGATTTGACACTTGCCACTTGGCATATAACTTTAATGTGACCGGTTCGTCCTTTAGGGACTTTCGTGGCTATTGCTAAGAATTGAACAACATTGGCTCCACCTGGGGACAGCACGTTTGTCCTCGAACGTGTCGAGAACTACGCAGACCGCCTGTAGATCTTCTTTGAACAACACTTTTCAGTTTCTAGAGCTGTGCCGTGTACAGATCTTCATGACACGTGTGTAATTGATGATAAGCAAACAAAACAAAACAGCAACTAATATACAATATAATACAGTCAGGCTTTTCAGCCTTCTTCAGAATTGGAAATATGGTTTGAGGAATTTCCCGTTTACAGGGGCTTCCAACAGATCTCCCTGTAAATTCTCCATCTTAAATGTATTATTTCCTCCCTGCTCTGCAATCTTGAAAGGACCGAACCAAAGGGGTTCAAACTTACCATGTTTTCCCTTGTCAGCTCTGCGTACATCCCACCTGAGCACTAAATCCCCCACCTGCAGCTTCCTGTCTTTTGTGTGCTGGTCAAACAATTCTTTCATCTTCTCCTGATAGTCCACCAGCTTCTGGTTCACCTGAATACGCGTTTCTTCCAGTTCAATCAATTGATTGATTCTTCTGGTCGTGCTATCAGCTTCTTCCTGAGTCTCCTGCATGAAACGGGCCACAGGTAGAGCCAACTGTATGGGGAATACAACTGCTCGTCCGTATACTAGTTCGTAAGGCGACTTCCCTGTTGCCCTTTTACTGGTTATCCTGTTTGCCCATAGAGAAAACTTCAGTTGAGAGTCCCAATTTCTCTGGTTCTCATTTATTGTCTTCTTCAGTGCTCTGACCAGCGTTTTGTTAGATGACTCGGCAAGACCATTGCCCTAGGGGTAGTAAGCTGTGGAGTGACCCAGAGTGATTTTTTATTGTTGACAGAAATTCACCATCTTAGCAGATTTGAAAGCTTGAGCATTGTCTGTGACTATTCTGGCAGGACATCCAAACCTTGAGATGATGTTCTCTTCTAGGAATTTTATGACCACTGTATCTGTGGCATTTCGTGCGAGGATGGCCTCCACCCACTTAGTGAAGTAATCTGTAGCAGTCAAAATCCATTTGTGCTGCCCACTGGAGGGTGGGTGGATCTCACCTATGAAGTCAATACCCCATTGCTTGAAAGGTTCATCAACATGCACAGGAATCAGGGGTAGGGCTGCTAGCTTCTGTTTTTCAGCAAACTTTTGGCATTTGTCACATGCTCTGACCCAAGTGAAGACATCTCCAAATAGTTTAGGCCAGTAGAAACCGGCCTTCAAAATTTTCTGAGCTGTGCTCCTCCAGCTATAATGCCCTCCACAGATCCCTTCATGGAACTCGGTTATGATGTTCCCTACCTCCCCTTCGATGAGACATAACAGCAGTATGCCTGACGGATCTCTCCAATATAACTGACCATTAGCTACAGCATACTTATGAGATTTAAGCCTCAAGGCTCTGTATTTGGACTTATCACAGCTGGGTGGGCAGGTGAGTGTCAGGAGGTATTCAACAATTTCTTTGTACCAGAGGCTAGTGAGGTACTTCATATGTATTTTTTGAGTAGCCATTTCCACTTCTGGCCTCCCTGTCTGTTCCTCATATGCTTCATCTGCGATCATGGATAAGTGGATGCCCAGAGCTTGGTGATTCGATTCTGATAAGATCTTCGCTAGCCCCTGTCCTTTAATTAACTTGGTGGGCCTTATATCCAAGTCATATTCTTGTATCTTCGCAATCCACCTGCCCCTTCTGCCTTCACTGTCTCCCTGCACTAGGATGTCCTTAACTGCTGCTGCGGGTACAAAAGCGGTCACATGAGATTGTAAAATGTACACGCGAAAGGCTTTTAAGGACTTTACCAGGGCATAAGCTTGCTTCTCAAGTATGTTATATTTTAGCTCTGCGTCATGAAGGACTTGACTAAAGAAAGCAATGGGTTGCTCATACCCATCTCCATTCTTCTGTAGGAGGACCCCCGCCACCATGTGGGGTGATGCAAAAGAGAAAATCATGAAGGGTTGAGTGAAGTCAGGCTTTGCCAGCACTGGAGCCTCAGCAAATGCAGTCTTGATCCTGGCGAAGGCCTGCCTTGATTCTGGTGCCCATTTTACCTCACTGTCCTTCTTTAACATATCTGTGATGTGTCTAACTATTTCGGCATAATTGGGAATGAATCTTCTGAGAAAATTGATCCGTCCTAGGAATACTTGTACTTCTTTCTTGTTTCTGGGGAGAGAGATACCGTTTATAGCTTCCACCCTTTTAGGATCGATTTTGACCCCATCTTTAGTTACTATATGTCCTAGGAGTTTACCCTCTTCTAATGCAAAGAAGGATTTCTGAGGGTTGAGAGAGAGTCCATACCTCCTGCATTTCTCGAAAGTCTTCTGCAAATGATGAACATGCTCGACATCATCCTTTGAAAAGACCGTTATATCATCTAGGTACACCACCAGGAACTTATCCTGTTCTCCCACAAAAGTTATGTCCATCGCTCTCTGAAACGTAGCCCCTGCATTGATCAGTCCGAATGGCATCCTGGCATACATAAATGTTCCCCAGGGCGTGGTGAAAGCAGTCTTTTTCTGGTCCTCCGGGAATACAGCCACTTGATTATAGCCCGAGAACCCATCCATCATGGACATTCTAGAGGCCCCTACCACCTTTTGCAGAATATGATCCATCTTTGGTAGTGGATAGTTGTCTTTTAGAGATGCCCTGTTCAGGTTTCTGAAATCTACACACAACCTGATTTCACCGTTCTTCTTGCGTACTGGGACTAAATTAGCCACCCATTCAGAATACCTTAATGGCACTATAATTTTAGCCTTCAGTAACTTTTTTATTTCTTGCTCAATTGATGGTAACAACCAGGGATTAATCTGCCGGAGCTTTTGCTTGTGGGGTTTTGCATCAGCTTTCAATGGAATTTTGTGCTGCATCACGCTGACATCAAAGGTTTTCAAATATTGATACGACCAGGCAAATACGTCTTTGTAGGTTTGAAACAGCTTTTGGTACAATGGTTTATATTCATCTGGGACTTTCTTCGACAGCTTCACAATCTTTGGATCTTCTTTCGTGCCCAGATTGAGATCTTCAACCTGGTCCTCAGTCACCATTTTGTTTGGATGTAATGGGACATCATCCTTATTGAACAGCCTCTCCAAGGGTACCAGCCCTCGGGGAATGACATTTCCCTTTAGCTGTAGGAATCTGTGACCAGCTATCTTCTCTTCTAGCTTGTCCCCTGGAATGTCTTCGACTTCTTCCTCTTCACAATTGTCGATCTCTAAGTTTGAAAATTCCCCCACAGTCTCCAAAAACCTCTTCACCTGCTCCTCATCTTCGAAGACCTGCCAGTGCTTGACATTATCAGGAATTGAAGGCCGGTATCTTACCTCAATTTCGTATCTCAGAAGAGGGTTCTGAGGTGGGCGGAATGTACTAGCAGCTACAGCCAAGGAGTCTGCCATTCTGTTGTGTTCCCTGGGCATAAACTGAATGTTAAATGCCAGAAAAGAATTTTCCACAAGATCCCAAACTTCGTTTCTGTAGGCCTTTAGCCTCGGATGCTTCGCTTGACACTGATTTCTCACTTGCCTCACCACCAACTCTGAGTCTCCCATCACCTTTAGACCCTGGATCTTCATGCTTCTTGTTGTTTGTAACCCCAATATGAGTGCCTCATATTCGGCCACATTATTCGTGGCCTCATATTCTAATTTGAAGGAGAGGGGGACCCATTGACCCATGGGTGAAATAAGCAACACTCCAGCCCCGTTTCCTTCTCTGGAATTTGCTCCATCAAAGTGGAGTGTCCAAATGTCTGATTCGTGGTTCTGTACTGATAGATCAATCTTCAATTGGCAGAAGGAGGGCTCGTGGGCATAATCCTGATCTTCCTCCAACATTAGACAGGAAAAATCTCCATCTCTACTGTAAACTGGGGAGTTCACTGAATCTCCTGCTTTGGTGACTGTCTTGACAAACCTAGTTTCTCGGTACAATCTCCTTTCTTGACCGCCAAAGACAGGGATGGTGGCGTATGACAGATCCAGCTTGATTGACCCTCCAATTCTGGTCCCCCAAGACCTAGACAACAGCATGCCGAAGCGGGCTGGGATGTCAGCCACTACGATGTCCATGACCACACTCTTGGCAGGAATCTGAGCCAAGGTGACTGCTAGGTCCTTGATCATGCCCAAGCACTTCACTCTTTTGGAGTCAAAGGAGTAGAGATCTTTATATGGGCGAGTGATTTGGAGACCCAATTGCTCCATGACAGACAGGGGCATCAAATTGTGGGATGCTCCTGAATCCAACATACAGTTATGTAATAGTAAATCATGGATTACTAGGGATACATAGAAAGGGGGAGTGGAGGGGTCCAGTTCCTCGACATGGGGGCCAAACACTACCATAGGCCTCTCTTCTTGTAAATTAAGACTGTCCAGAATGTGTGAGACTTCAGGAGCTGAAATGAAAGAGGAGACTTGTGACTGATATGCAGGCTGCTTCAATAATTCGGACAGAGGGACAAGGATTTTAACTTTTTCAAGTTCCTTTTGCAAACTGAAGGCAGACGAGGGCTTTTCTATCTGGACTTCCTTTTCTTTGGACTCTTTTTTTGGCATGGCAGACTTAACTTCTTTAACAGGAGTTTTATTTACCGGAGACACAACTACTTGAGAGGAGGAAGGCATGTGACTATCATCTTGCAAAGGTTGGTAAAGGGGTTTTTTACCTCTATAAGAAGATTCTTGGGTATTGGCCTCTTTCTGCGCAGGTGCTGATCTCTGGGGTGCATCTTCCTCTTCATCTTGAGTGCGGGTCCTTTTCCTGGAGGACCTGAGGTCATATTTCCTATTGAACTGAGCTTGCATGAAATCAACAAACTGTTTGCAGTAGTCATCGATTTCTGGCTCTTCGGCATCTTCATTATCCTTCGCTTCTGAGTGAGGTCGCAGTGCGTCCTCCTCACTTCCTTGGACAGGGCACTCTATGTCATCGCTGTCTGAGAAAACAGGACATGTTTCATCTTGCTCATAAGAGGAGTCTTCAGGGGAAGCCTCCATTTGTCCTTCCAAGTACAAAGGGTGCGGTACTTGGTCTTGTTGCTCCTTCTGCCCCCTCTGCAGTATCTGTAAGGGTGGTTTCCTGTATTGAGGATTGAATCCTCTGTTAGGAGCGTTATGAAAATTCTTCGGTGGGGAATTCTTGGCCTCCATCTCTAGTTTGACTAACTTGCTAGAGAGATTCTTGATCATTTTATTCATCTCTTCGATCTTGTCACCTGCTGAGTCTCTGTCCTGACTTGAAGTGGACACTTCTTCCTTGCTTCTTCTTCTTGTATCATGTTCTTGCTTTGCCTTGGTCTTACCAGTCGAGACAAAGTTTGCTTCTATTTCCAATGCATCATTCTGTGCATCATCTAGAGTGGCTGGCTTTCTCTCCCTCAGTGAGAAACCAAACTCGGAATCAAATGCTGCCACAAAAACGACCTTGGCAGCGGTCTGATGGGGTTTCATCTCAGCGGGGAGACTGTAATACAATTTGTTAAATCTTCTGATGAATTCTGATACCCCTTCATTGTGTTTCTTTTTAAGGGTGTTGAACTCGGTCAAGGTATCCCCATGATCTTTCCTATCCCCCCACTTTTTTACGAAAGTTTCCTCCATAGCCTCCCAGGTGTTGATGGAATTAGCTGCAAGGGACTTAAACCACTTTCTAGCCTCTCCGTCAAGGAACTGCATGAACAATCTCAGAACCACGTCCAAATGTTCCACATTAAAGTTCTCTGCGAAAGAGCAGAAGATTTCAACGTGCTTGTACGCATCAACGCCGTTCTCCCCGTTGAATCTGGGTAGAATCTTCAAATAGTCCTGTGGCATATCATTTAACACTGCAGGCAGCTGTAAAGGGGCATACCTGTTTTGTAGAAAGCCAGGTACATTCGCCATCGGGGGAGGCGGAGGTAAGATGAGAGCTTGAGCAGCGTGAGGTGGAGGAGGTGGTGTGAGTTGAGTATGAATAATGATGGGAATATAGTGGACAGCAGCTTGAGGACTTGATGAGAAGGTAGGGCTGTCAACAACAGACACTTCAGTGATCTCTTTGACCTCTTCAACTTCAGGGGTAAGATTAAAAGAATAACGTGGAGTATAACTTGACTCAGCTTCGTCTTTGATACGGGCACCTTCTCGGTAAGGGCTATCGGAGTAATACCCAGTATCTCTTATAATAGGGTTAGAGCTTTGTATTTGGGCGACCTGAGAAGAGGAGGGCTGAAGATATGGAAAGTTTTCGAGGGAAAACTCAGGAATGTCGGTATGAACTGGTGGTCTTTCTCTCCAGCCTCTTCTATGAAGGATTCGCTCTGGGTCAGACACAGAAGGTGTCCTTGACTGTGATGTATCTGACCTTAGGTGTGGCTTACGGGGAGCCAGGACTGCAAATATGTTTATCTGAAATATAAATGTGGAGTCGCCAAGGTGAGGTATGCACAACTCACAACTCTTCGTGCTCACCTAACTGAAGAGTGGAAAGGATTTGTCGAGGCCCAGGGACTTAAATCTCTTCAACTTCGGTCCCCGGCAACGGCGCCAAAAATATGTTGTAACTCCTAGAGACAGTCTAGAGTTGTTATAGACCAGTGCCTAGGACATCTTATGAGGTGTAAAGAGCAGGATATTTAAGACAACGTTTCATCCCTTAACATGACAGAGCTCTTACACCACTTCTTTTGAAATAGAGAATCAATCAAAATGGAACCAGAACTTCGGACAGTTGGAGGTATTTGAAATAACACTGAACACACGAAATGCTAATATTTAGATACTACCGCATCAGACAATTTTAAGACAGGTCAACATAATCAGGGCCAGAGTCACGATATATGGTAGAGAAGGTATGTATAAACAATAGCGGAGATGTATAGCAAGAAGGAAATATCGGCTGTCACATAGATGATACTAAGGAGAACTTCATGGCATACAATGGGCTTGAATATCTAAGAATCCATACACACCAAGAATTCCCGTCAATAACATTTCAATACAACCAACATAGTAGAAATACGAGTGAAATGCAAGTGGAACAATCTATTACTCCTGAGCCATTTAAAGTGTCAAGCTGCTACTGATATAAGTATCAACACAATAAGTTCATATCAAAAGACGAAAGACATTCGCATTTCAGGATGTAATACAAGAGAGATGATCATAGACGAAACGAACAATAGAGAAACACACACTACCATACAACCGTGTCCAGAATCCTTCTTACAGTGAAGCTTCTTATTATTGAGACCCAATGGGCTCTTCCGGGCAGTATCCGAATTTTCACAAAGCATACACACAGGAAATTCTTATACAATCAATTTTCTGAAGAAATGGAACCTTGTTTCATTCTTTTTCCTGTATTATATAGCATTCCATCTGCCTTTCAGCGAGAAGATATTTTCTGAAAATATCTTTCTCGCGTGATCAAAATTGTTAACAGTCATTGTCAAAACCACAAAATGGCATGATGGGGAAAACAACTCTTCCATCATGCGTAACAGGCCCCGGGCCAAACTTAAAGCCAACATGTAGATCATTGTTCAAGGTAAAAGTAAAAATGCAAGAGTGGGAGGAAAAACCACCCACTCGGAAATTTAAACAAAACATAACTGAATGAAAGTAAAGGCCGTTTAGGCCATGTCATGAATGAAACATGAGGTGTCATGAATGCTGTTGGGTCGAAGCTGTAGTAGACGCTGGAGGAGGTACATCAGTGGAGGGACTGGCATGCTGAGTCAGGAACTGTGTTAACCTCCGCTGGCTTTCTGGATTCGGTTCTGACATCTCTGAGAGTCTCTCCACCCTGGTAAATGCCTCGCCGAAGGTGTGGATGTCTGCATGGGTGGGGAGCCGATACCTGATCATATGGAGGAGACTAAACTCCTTCTGGAGGACTGTGATGATGGTAGTAGCCTTAAGCTGAGTTCCTTTGCCCATCTGAAGATCTGACCGATCCCTTTCTGCCTCTAGAAGTGCTGTGTATTGATCGGGGTGCATGAGTACGGCAGGAGCGTTTGTTTCCCAACATGAAGGGAGGCCAACAGTGATGATTTCGTTCCACACCTTGTTGAACTGCTCCACAATCTCTGCGACCTGTTGGAGAGCCTTCAAAGCTGCCAATTGAGCCTCCTCTTTCTCTATAATTTTCCGACATTCATTGATTTCCATAAACCGGCTGGGAATGCCATGTTTTACCACGTCATTTGCTCTCAGTGTATAGAGAAAAGATATATAAATTCCGGCATGTCGAGCTCTATTTGGCAGATTATCCCCGGCCTCCTGCAACCTTCTATTAAGATATGGAAGGGTAGATTTGAGTTCTCCTATCATCGTTAGGAACTCCCACTGCTCAGTCACAGCCACGATTATATCCGACCAGATCAGGCTTCTGGCCTCGACCAGGGTGAGATTTCCCTTCACCTTACTCTTCAGCTCGGCGATGGTCTGTTGTTGCTCAGTCGTGGTCTTTTTTCCTTCCTCAACTTCTCTTTGCAGCCCTTCAATAGTTCTGACCTTTTCAGCCAGGGCGCCCTCCAGCTCTACCACCTTTTGCTTGGTTGTCGCTGTCTGCTTCCCCAACACTTCTATCTCAGCCATAGCTGTGGATAGTTGTGCTGTTGCTGAACCTGTCCCACTTGATGTTTCGGCTGCATGACAACTGTGCGTATCCCAGCGGGTCTGCAGCTCAATAGCTCTGCTCTCCAGTTCCTCAATTCTCTTGACCATTTTTTCTTTCTCCTCTCTCTCTCTGGAAAGCCTGGCAATCAGCTCGTTTTTCTCCTCCTCCACCTGCACCAGTTCATCGGTCTGTACCGGATGTGAAGCTGGTATGCCAGACCGTTTCTTAGCCGCTGAAATTTCCTTCTCCAACTTGGCTATTAATGCAGCTTGCATTCCCTTCCCTCCTTCGTCCGAATTCTTAATCTGCTCTTTAAGGACGCGCACCTGATGTGCGTTGGCACGACAAGCACTCTGTTCTGCGGAAAAAGAGTTGTTCAGGTCGTCGTATTTCTGCTCTGTCTTCTTTAGGGCAAGGGTGATCTGCGAAATCTTATCCTTCATCATGTCGCAGATTGTCTGGAACAGGTCATTCAGGTCCTGTACCAGAACCTTCTTCATGTCGACAACCAATTCAATCACCTTGTAGCTGGGGACGTCCGAATTCGGGTCCAGGATAGCCTCGGCCATAGAAAGTACCAGGTCTTCGGTGTCTGCATTAACTGAGGCAGAGATTCTGGTGTGATATTTCTCAACGAAACCTCCTAGTTCGGCCCTATATTTGTCTCGGACGGTTTTATTGGTCAGCTCCCTTTCTTTTGTCTTGGAAGGAGGAGGCTCGATGATGGCCTGAGTGACTTCAGTGTAGTCAGAGGAGGCGACGCTATCTCTTAGAACCACTATCCCTGCCTTGCCCTTATCAAACTCTCCGAATTTCGTGAGGGGCTCCAGAATTATCCCTTCCCCGATGACCTCGGCTTCACTAGTGGCCACCTTTTGCCTCTTGGGTGGTGGCGCTCCGGAAGTACCAGCTTCCTGCTCATTGCCCCCTTTGTTCACTTCTTCTTCTTCTCCTGTGGTAGATGAGTCCGTCTCCATCTGCGAAAACATAGGCCAGGCCTCAAAATTAGCCTTCCACTCCAGAAATGGCCTGGATTCATGAACGTAGGGCGCAGACCTGTTTCTCTTTCTTTTATTTGAGATAATTTCCCGTGGGTCATAAGCCCAACTCTCCCCTAATTTCAGGTCCATGTTCTGCAACATTTTCTCAACAATCGGGAGGGCATATCTAGAATTTACAACAAAGGGGCCAATATTGTCGAGAAGCTTCAGGATGTAGCCTTTCTTAGCGGGGACGAAATGAAGCTGGTCAGCCTTGAGGGCTTTCCGGATGTACTCAAGGGCGTAGACTCGTCGGACAGGAAAAGCTGGGAGCTGGTAGGGGGCTACTTCGGCTCCATAGACACGGATTTCAGTATACTCCTCTGATAGGAACCAATCGCCGGTACACTGGTACTTCCTAGCCTGTAACCAGCGCTTCATCTCTGGGAAAACCCTAGGGGAAGGTGCGTCGTGGATGATGGTGTAAGCAATGGACATGAAGGTATTCACGAAACTGTCGTAACCCTCTCCCCTAGGCAACTGACGAACAGAGAAATTCCAGTCGAAGACTGGCCTGGGCTGGGAATTTTCAGAATACATCCTGTCCAGCCCCAAATGATTAAACTTGTCCGCATGCTGGAACAGGAAGAGGTAGAATACCAACGAACAAAAACGAAACTTTCGGGCCTTGGCTAGCTCCCGAAATTGGGTCCGGATGGTAAAAGACAGGAAACCTGGAATATCCAGTGTAACTCCATTCTGTATCATAAGCCACAAGAATCGAATGCATACCCAAGAGATGTCTTCAGGACTCCCCACCCCTAGGAGGCCGGCAATGAGGGACAGGACTGGTCGGACCTCTTCATTAAACAGACTCAATGGGAAAGGCTCCAACGGAGGTAGGGCCGTCGCCTGATCAACGGTTATGGCAGCTATGAAGGCACGACGGGCTTCCCTTGACAGTTTATTAAACTGTGCGAGCAAGGTTTCATCTTTGAAACTGAAGTAGGCATCACTGGAAGGGAAACGGAGAGCCTGCCTTATAATATCGGGAGAAAGGGAGAAGATTATGTTACCCTGAGGGGAAATGAAGGCATCACGATGTGAATCGTAGGAGTCTCTAAGCCAGACAATAAAATCGACACAGGAGTGGACTTGGGGGGTAATGTGGTGATAGAAGCCGGACGCAACAACTCGGAAACGATCAGCACTTTTACAGTGGCAGCCGAACAGTAGGGGCTTGATGTTCCGTATATCGAAAGGGTATTTTGGGTCACAGATACCCGCCTGCAAGTCACGAAGGGGTTCAAAACCAGGAGGGTTTCTAGACTCATGGAGTTGGGGAGTTTGATTAGTTCTTTAGTCCTCTCTATGGCGATTGTTAACAATTAGGAAGAAAGGAAAAATAATGAAACCAAAACGAAAATGGATGCTGACTGAGAAATTTGACAATGCTTGGAAAAACGACAGAGGGCGTGACAGTGACTTGAACCAGCAGGCGTTCTTCCTACTTAGTGTCATGATGAAAACTACGAAATGATGATTTGCAGGAAAATAAGGAGTTTTACCATTCGGGAGGACTCTTTAGGTTAAAAGGTGAAAGTGTAAGAGAACAGAGGGCAAGTGTCGTAAGGACACTGACACTGGGACACGTGGCGCGTGGGGATTGGGTAAATCTAGATATAGGTGAGCGCCTCGTGTCGGGTTAAAAGCTAGCACGGGCCTTAGTACCAGCTGTCCTAATGGACTTACCTTACCGTTGTTCCATATGCGCTATCCACTTTTCTGCGTAGGACTTCCTTTCTTTGGACTAACACTATCTTCCTCACGAGCGGGCCTTGCTCCCTGCACAGGCAGAATCTCATGGCTGACCTGTCATTCTATTTACCATTTATGAGTTCTACACTTAGCCATGTGTAGTCCGCGGGCCAGGAGCTCACAGTCTCGCCACGGCTTGACCCCCTCGGACTTACTACGTATGCTGTCATGTATGATCCGAGGCCTTTTCTCATATATGATTTGATCTGTAAAGCCACGTCTCCATTACCTTTGTGTCAGACGTTCACGATTGTTCCGCCTCTCATCACTTAGTGCTATTTATCCATTGGTTTCAATATATGTGCGCTTTACCACCTTTTTTTCTTTTCGGCCTGATTTGATTTGACACTTGCCACTTGGCATATAACTTTAATGTGACCGGTTCGTCCTTTAGGGACTTTCGTGGCTATTGCTAAGAATTGAACAACATTTCCAATGATTCCAATCATGCCATAAATTCTCTATTAATTTTGGCTTCGTGGCATGGTCTAGTGCCAATATTCTCTTCTCCAAGAGTAAGAAAAACTGGCTTTCCATTGTGGATTTCCATTGTGAAGCATATTGACTCCATTAAGCTGGTAAGGGGGAGGTAAAATACCTCTTCCTTGACAACCTTTTTTAGTGCAGGTTTTTATGATGGAACTTTTGGCATTGATGCTTTTGTTGCTAATTGGGGCTCATGAAGGTTAGGCTATGTAGTCTTGATGAATGGGCTCATGAATCACATAATGGGTATTTTACTTTGGGTATGTCTCGGCTTAGATATATCCAACATGATAGGATAATATATAAAGAGCGAGGGGATCTATATCCCAATAGAATTTTTATCATCTCAACTCAAGATCATCAACTCAATTTAGTTTAGTTAGGTGTGTATTCAACTTGCATACCATGAGGATATTTAGTTATGAGTGCTACTGCTTGTGATGTTTTGTTTTCCTTCCCTACTATTAGTCAAAATCTTGTCTAAATTTGGCATTTCCAGTCATTCATCTGTTGCTCAGATATAATAAAGGGTCATACCTGGTTTGAATTGTTTTTACCTTAGTTTTTTAATAAAAAATCATAAGTATTAGCCTGTTATATATCATATTTTTGGTCATAAATACCTAGATCTTAGTTTCTATTTGTGTAAAACCAAAAATGTGTGAGCATTAAACATTAATTTCTCCAATTGAAAAAGAAATCCAATAAGATGAATTATAAAAGTATATTAAGGGATTCATAAGCATAGAGAAACATATGATCATAATTCATATGGGGAATCTGTTAGAGCCTAGACGCACGACCTCGAGTGAGCTTAGACCTTAAGCCTAAACGATTCTATCTTATGGGAAAAATCCATACGATAAAGAGAGGTAGAAAGAAAGGTCTTCACTACTTAAAGAATATAAATGAATATCTTTCATGCTATTCATAAGTAAACAGATTGGTCTAGCCTAGTAACCACTTTCCCTTAACCCATTTTTTCCATGTAAATGAATGTTGGGAGAAATTCTTTGTAGAGTGAATGCATCTAGCTGATACCCAAATGAAAAAAGTTTGTGCCTTGTCTCCACGAAAACCATGAATCAACAATTGTGTCTGGTCTCCATGCGTTTGTATTTGGATAGCAAGTGTAAAGCACTATTATGTGTATCATGAGAAGAAAGTAATGAATAATGAAAAATTATAGGTCTAAGTGAAATTTTATACATAAGCGTAGATGGAAAATATTCAAAAAATTTGTGAACTTTGCATCAATGAATGACACAAAGATGCAAACACACATTAAGAAAAAAGCTAGACAAATAGAATATGCAGAAAAGCATAACCATTGTACACACTCCCAAGAAGGGGTGGATTTGTTGCCATATTTGTAGCAAGTAGAGAGTTCAAGCAAACTGAAAGCCATAGAGATAGAGTTCAAGCTTTAGTTATTCTGTATAGTATTAAGTTTGAATTTAGTCCCATGGAGTAAGGCCCTAAGGCCATATGAAAAGACTGTAAGGTCTATTTTTAGTGTTGCCCCATGCCTTAAGTTGTAGTAAAGGAAGAAATGTGTTTCCTTATTGGACATGTTTAGTATTTTTTATATCAAGCCAAGAATGATAATAAAAAAACCAATATATTCACACTATATATAGAGAAGAAACATCATTCATGGATCATGAGGCTCGCATGCACAGTTGTGTTGACCTTGATTGGCTTTGAGAAGGGGGTGAATGGGTTAACACATTTATGTACTTTTAAAATTTTTTCATAAAACTTATTTATACCTTCATTTCATATTCAACTTAATATGTGAGTAGTCTTAGCATGTGAGCAGCAAGTATTAATATAATGTAACAAAATACTTAATATGAAAGTAGCAAGTATTAAGCAGATTAGATAAACCATATCAACACATAAACATCATGCATAGAGACACCATATATACGTGGAAACCCATAAAGGGAGAAAACCACATCTTATTATTACTGTGATGTAAAGGCAAGCTCCAACTCCCTCTCACCACTGGTTTTCTATAAGCACCAACCTACAGGAGGCTCTAACCTCAAATTATGCAAGCTACAACTTGCAAGGAAGCTTCAACTCCCTATTTTTCATAAAGAAACATTTCTGATTTACCTTGGATATCAGCTCTATTCTGTACCTTTGATTTCTTTTACTGCACTCCAATCTTCATATCTGGTTGATTATTTCTTTTTCTTCAATTCTGCATTCTCTTATCTTTTATCAATTTACTTAGAGAAATGTACCATTTAAAATTTACAATGGGATTTTATCTTTTTCTGGAGACTTTCCAATTACATCACAAACAATATAAACAGTTAAAAAAAACTTTCATTCAATTACAGTGTATATTTCGAATAGCACTCCTCTCTTCTTCTTTTCCTTCCACATTCATCCAACCTCACTCTCTTTTTCTTTTTTTCTTTTATTCAGTTCCTGTTCATTGCAGTTATATAATTGTTGTATGTACAACTGCCTTTTAATCAAACAAAAATAACTCTCGGCGTTTTTATAAAAACTTTTTTAAAAACCCGAATATATTAGTACTCACAACCTTTATCATGAACCATCAACAATATAATATTTGGTTTAATCAAATCTCGACATCTTCAAAACTGTGGTTAAACCATAATAAAAAACCTGACTTATAATATTTCGAATTTATGCTGAAGTTTACCTCCTTGAAGAATCTATGGCTTAAACCATAGTCGAATCAACTCGGACCAATCAGTTTAACATTGTTTAAACGACCAGGTTTCCACACATCACATATATGGTGAATTTTTTCTCAACACTTCTTTTAGTCCGCACTCTGGTTACAATTTCTAAGCTCGACCATGGCAAATATCGCCAACTTTGGAATAACATTCAAAGTGATGGCCCAATCGCTTTTCATCATAATTTATATTTAATTTAAACAAACCTTGGTTAAACCCGCAAACATTAATTTGAAAAGTCCCAATCAATATAATTTAGCCTGGGGCCCACATATATAATGAACGACCCAATCACATACTCGCACCGTACTATGGTTATCCTCCGCACACCTTCCTCATACGGCCACCGTTCGATGGCTCCCCTCTAGATCGACGGCGCTCAAAAATATCGCACAGATTCCTTGGTCAGACATTAACGTGCGATGGCGCACAGTGATGGCAGTTTTGCAGATTCGTTCAGGGACACGTGTCGCTCGTTCTATGGAATCGCTCCCAATCTCTTGAATACCGCTTGCTCGTCGAAGGTGGTGCGATGAAAACCACTGGTTCACTCTAAACCGCGTCCATTGTTCCTCCTTCACGGTTCCACCCCTTCGCTCAAGGTTCCGTCAATTTATATTCTAACCTTTTGTTCATCAATGTTTCAACACGACCCCTCCGCATACTATAATGCGCTGCTTCATCAGGTTATGCATTCCCCATTGCTCACTGTATCGTGACCTTAGCAACCCGATATCTATGAATCAAATGTTCGGCAATTCATTACAGGGAAAGAGATACCAGTATCAGTTGGAATTTTGGAAAAAATTCGAACCCCTTCACCCAAGTTAACCCGTATTCAAGATTCAATGATCAATAATTCGTGTAATCAATAATGATCTGTCCAATCAATACTCCTCAAAATTACCTTATACAGATTCACGAATCTACTCCTTCCACAGAGCTTACGATGTTTACAGACCATGAGTAACAAATCCACGTTTCACAATAAATTCAAGTAGTCTACACGAGCATAATTCCATCTGTCCGTAGCACAAGGTTTCAAATTGTCCACAGGGACTCAAATATCTTGCCTACTAAATTCAATCAAGAATATACATATAATTCACAAAGAATTTAGAAGCAATCTCTCATCATTATATACAAATGTAACCATTTACAAGAACATTCACTTATTCTTCTCAATTGGTCAGATTTTCCATTTTCTCCTACTCTGTCTCTAGACAACTCTGCTTCAATTCACTGCTTGTCTCTGCTTTAGTTCACTGCTTCCTCTGCTCCCTCACTGATACTACTCCTTGCTTCTCTTTTTGATGCCTCTGCTACCTCTCTGCTGCCTTGTTGTTGTGTCAGGTGCTCCTCCTTTGTCATAGAACATTCAATTATTCTTCTCAATTGGACAGATTTTCTGTTTTCTCCTACTCTGTCTCTGGACAACTCTGCTTCAATTCACTGCTTGTCTCTGCTTCAATTCACTGCTTCCTCTGCTCCTTAACTGATACTACTCCTTGATTATCTTTTTTCTGCCTCTGCTACCTCTCTGCTACCTTGTTGTTGTGTCAGGTGCTCCTCCTTTTTCATTTCCTTTGCCAGCTCCTCCTTTGCCAACTCCTTTGCCATCAATGACAACATTTCCAACAGTCTCCCCCTTTGGCATTGATGGCAATAACCTATGCTTTCTTTTTAGAAGAATTTTTTTTGCTTTTCCTCCCCCTTTGACATCAATGGCAAACGGTTGCTCATTTCCTAGTTTTCTTTCTACATTTCCGCTCTCTGAGTTATTTTTAGGCCCTTTTCCACTGACTTTGTACCTTGCTTCTCCAAGCTTTGGATTAGATCTTAAAACACTGACTCTTAAGCCTTTTCATTGAATCTTTTATGCTAAATGTACTCTTTCCATAAGCTTTTGACCTTGAGGACCTGTTTTATGCTTTCCTTACTGCTTGATCTTCCCCTGGAATGATATTGTCGTTTTTGTTCTCCCCCTGAAACTGTGCTTTCTCTTCATAGCAGAGAGTAGCATCTACAGATACTACCCCTAGTCTCTATCTCAAATATTCAAATGGTTCTCTAGCAAGAGGTTTTGTAAATATATCTGTTGTCTGATCTTTTGCTGGCAGATATTCCAACTTTACTACTTTTTGAGCTACTTGTTCTCTGAGAAAATGATACTTGATTAGAATATGTTTAGTTTTTGAATGAAGCACTGAATTTTTATATATACTTATAGCACTTTTATTATCACATTTGCTTGACATAGGTTCATCAATGCTTACCTTCATGTCTTGGAGGGTTTGCTTCATCCACATGACTTGTGTACAACATGCTGCTCCTGTTATGTATTCTTGTTCTGATGTGTATGGAGAAATAGATGTTTGTTTCTTGCTTAGCCATGCCACCAGACTCTCTCCTAAATAGAATGCACCTCCACTTGTGCTTTTCCTGTCATCAACACAGTTGGCCCAATCTGCATCTGTATATGCTGTCAAAATGAAGTTTTTTCCTTTTGGATACCATAGCCCATTATGTGTAGTCCCTTGTAGATATCTGAATATTATTTTAATTTCTAGTAAGTGATTTTGTTTTGGTTCTACTTGATATCTTGCCACAAGTCCTACAGCCAGAACACTATCTGGCCTAGAAGCTATTAGATATAACAGACTTCCAACCATGGATCTATAAAGTTTTTTATATACATCAGTTGTTCCATCTTCTACGCAAAACTTTCATCCAGTAGTCATGGGAGTTGATATAGGTTTGCAGTCCTCCATTTTAAATCTTTTCATCATCTATTTTAAGTATTTTTCTTGTGAGATAAATGTGGCTATGCTCTTTTGTTGAATTTGTAGTCCTAAATAGAAGGTAAGCTCTCCAATCATAGACATTTCAAATTCTGATTTCATCTCTTTAGCAAATCCTTTTGTTAACTCATATTTTCTACTTCCAAACATGATATCATCTACATACACTACTACAATCAAAAGTTCATATTCATTTGCTTTTATGTACAAGTTGCTATCTACTCCCCCTTTATTGAATCCTTGTTTTTGCAAGTATTTGTCCAACCTTGAATACCATGCTCGAGGATCTTGTTTCAGCCCATATAATGCTTTCTTTAATCTGCAAACATAGTCTACATTATCTGTTAAGGAGAACCCTTCCGGTTGCTCCATGTAGACTTCTTCCTCTAAATCTCCATTCAGGAAGGCGGACTTCACATCCATTTGATATACCTTGAAGTCATGATAGCAAGCAAAAGCTAAAAATAGTCTGATAGCTTCCATTCTAGCTATAGGGGAAAATGTTTCATCATAATCAAGTCCTTCAACCTGTGAATATCCATTGCACACAAGCCTAGCTTTATTCCTGATAACCTGTCCTTGTTCATTCATCTTATTTTTGAATACCCATTTTGAGCCAATGACATTTTTCTCACTGGGTCTTGGAACTAGTTCCGAAGTGCTGTTCTTCTCAATTTGGTCCAATTCTTCATTCATGGCATTCACCCAATGTTTGTCTTTGCTGGCTTCTTCAAAATTCTTTGGATCTATTTGTGACAACATTGCGAGGTATACCTCTTCAGTCTGTTCAGTTAGTTGACTTCTTCTATGTACACCTACACTCTTGAACCCGATGATTTGATCTTCTGGATGATTCTTCTGAATGTATCTTGAGGAGCTTTTTGATCTTAGATCTATATCTTCTATTGGCTTGTTTATTTCATCATCATCTTGATTCTCTTCTTCATGAACTTCCGGAGGATTGCTGCAATCTGTACTTCTTAATTTGTATGATAGTTCTTCATCAAACCTTACATCAATACTTTCTACAATTTTGTGAAGTATTTTGTTCTAGCACCTGTAACATTTACTCTTAGATGCATATCCTAAGAATATTCCTTCATCTGCTCTTGCATCAAACTTTCCCAAATTTTCATCATTATTTTTTATAAAACACTTACTTCAAAAAACTCTAAAATGCTTGATTGATGCAGGTTTACCATGCCATAATTCATAAGGAGTCTTGTCACTGTTTGGTCTTAAATGAGTTTTGTTTAGGATATGCACAACTGTGTGTACTGTTTCTGCCCAAAAGGTTTGAGGAATGTTACTTTCTTGCATCATGGCTCTAGCAATCTATTGTACAAACCTGTTCTGTTTCTCTGCCACTCCATTTTGCTGAGGTGTTCCTGCAATTGTGAACTGTTGGTTTATCCCATGCTCATTGCACAGGTCTGCAAAACCATAATCTGTAAATTCACCTCCTCTGTCTGATCTGATGCACTTTAGATTGCATCCTGATTGATTTTCTGCCAAAGCCTTGAATATTTTGAATTTCTCAAATGCTTCCAATTTGTCATTCTAGAAAATTCATCTATTATTAGCATGAAATAGGATTCTCCACTTGGTGTTTTAGTTCTCGAAGGCCCACACAAATCCATGTGAACAAGTTGAAGAGGTCTGCTTGTATATAAGTTCTCTTTGGTTTTAAAGGATGTACGGGTCTTCTTACCTAGCTGACAGGATTTACATATTATATTTGAAGGCTTCTTGATGACTGGCATATCTCTGACTGCATTCTTTTTTCTTAGACTTATGATATTATCAAAGTTTAGGTGTCCCAATATCCTATGCCATAACCAAGACTCCTCAAATTTGCTAAGATGACACGCTTCATTTTCTTCTTTTACTACATAGACATTGATTTCCGTTCGAACACCTTTGATCAGGGTTTTTCCAGTGGTGCTTCATCTTACTTCACAGTCTTGAGCTCTAAAAAGAACTTCACAGCCTTTATCACACATTTGACTCACACTCAACAGATTTGCTTTCAGCCCATTCACAAATAGTACATCCTGGGCTTTTCCTCTACCATTGTCCAGACTGACTGAGCCTCTTCGTTTGATCTTTCCTGCTTTATCATTTCCAAAAATAACATTTCCAGATTTCTTTTCATCAAAGTTTATAAACTTGCTTCTATCTCCTGAAATATGCTTTGAGCAACTGCTGTCCAAATACCACTGGCTTTTTAGATATTGAGCTATTAGAGCCAAGTCACATTTATTCACTTTATTTTTCCACTACAAGCATCCTCTTGTTTGGTATCTTTTCTGAGATAATGAACTACACTCTCTTAGAGAACATTTGGAAGACATATGTCCACTTTTATTACATACACAACATTTGGATATATCCTTAGCAAGATTATAAGTAGGAATAAACTTTCCATGATTCATAAACCTTCTTGAGGTTTTGAACAATAGAATTTGTTAATATTTCCTGCATTCTATGATTTTATTGCCAAAATCATTACAATAAAAACAATATCCATAAAAATAATTTGCATACCTGATAAAAGGTTGTCTTCTCCATCTTCCTGCTTGAGTAAAACTTTTTAATGTTTGCATCCTTTGCTGGTTTGTATTTATTCTTCCTGTATAACAATATGGAGCAATGTGTCCTAATTTGTGACAGGAATAACAAGTAGCATTTTTCATAGAAGGAAAAAATCTCCTTTGATGACTTCCAAATTTGACAAATTCAGGAGTATGCGAGGTTTTTTCAGTTGACAATTTATTTACTTCATCCTTTGTCATTTGAGTTTCCTCCTGATTTTTATCTAATTTATTGCAGGATTCTTATTCCTTTGAAATCTTCTGAGATGCTTGAATATTCTCTTCTGCTTTTGAAAAAGTAATATTTTTGTTTTCTTTTTCTTTGCCTTTGCTTGATTCTCCTTCATAGCCTATCCCAGTTTTTATCAGAGGTGACCTTTGTGCATTTAGAATCTGGTCCAACTGTCCAGAGCCTTTCATTAGAGGTGTATTCATTAATAGTTCTCTTTGGGCTCTTTCTAAGTTCTTTCTTAGGCTCACTACTTCTTCTTCCAACTTCTCTTGTTCCTGAGTTTTATCCTTGATCTGCTTAATTAAAATATCCTCTGCCTTCTTGGCTTCTTCAAGCTCTACTTTCAACTGAATGAGAGCTTCTGAATTATGTTCCTCTCTCACGTATTTTAGGAGAATGTCTTTTTGTTTTCTACACTTCAGTTTTAGTCTGTCAATTTCCTCCAAGGCACTTCTTAGCTCCCCCCCTAGGTCCACTTCACCTTCTTCCTCATCTTCTAAAAAACATTCTTCCAGCTCTTCTATAGCCATCAAAACAAATTCTGATGTTCCTTCTTCACTTGGGAATTCATTTGAGTCTTCTAATGCACTACTATCTTGCTGAGCATAGAAATATTTTCTATTCAATATCTTCCCTTTCTGTCAGTTCTTAGATATGGTCTTCTCTGATTCCTGAGCCTGATTCTTTTTTTTCTTATAAGGACACTTAGAAGCATAATTTCCAACTCTTACACAATTGAAACATTTAAATGGAAATTTACCTTTATACTTACCTGAGCCTTTATCCAACTTCCTGATAAATTTGGCCTCTTCTTCATCAGAAGAGGAGCCTATCTTACCTTTTTCTTCTTTCTTCTTCTCTGCCTTAAAAGCTGTCTCCCTTACACTTGAATTCTTCTGTGCCAGTCTCATCTCATACGTTGTTAGTTTTTCAAGAAGATGATTCATGGTCAAGGTTTCCCAATCTGCCGTTTCTTCTATGGCAGAGACCTTGGAATTAAAACTAGATGGCAAAGATCTTAGGATCTTTTGAACAATTACACATTATTGCATGATTTCACTTAGTGCTTTCATATTATTGACAATTTTTGCAACCCTTAAAAAGAAACTAGCAATATCTTCATCATCATTCATCTTTAAATTTTCAAACTGGGCTCTATAGACTTGAAGTTTAGCAGTTTTCACCTTTTTGTCTCCCTCATGAATATTTTATAGAGTTTCCCACTTTTCTCTGGCAGTCTCACTATGCATTACTTTGATGAATTCTGCCTCACACAGTCCATTCAAGATTGCATTCATTGCCTTTGCATTAGCCACAAAATCTTGTTTGGCTTCTTTCTCTGAGACATTTGCCTTAGAATCATATCCAAATTCCACAGTAGCCCAAACTTCTATTCCTAAGGACATTATGTATGTTCTCATTCTGATTTTCTAGAAGGCATAATTTGCACCAGTGAAAAAAAGGAGCTTTCTTCATTGAGGATCCTTCTTGACTAGCCATCTCAAGAACCTAGGATCTCCTTTCAGTTGTTAAACTGCTACAAAAAGGAACCTGCTCTGATACCAATTGTTGTACCCTTTGTTAAACTAAGAGGGGGGGTGAATCAGTTTAACATGTTTATGGACTTTTAAAACTTTTTCATAAAACTTGTTTATACCTTCATTTCATATTCAAATTAGTATGTGAGTAGTCTTAGCATGTGAGCAGCAAGTATTAATATAATGTAACAACAAACTTAATATGACAGTAGCAAGTATTAAGCAGATTAGATAAACCATATCAACACATAAACATCATGCACAGAGACACCAGATATACGTGGAAACCCATAATGGGAGAAAACCACATCTTATTATTGCTGTGATGTAAAGGCAAGCTCCAACTCCCTCTCACCTCTAGTTTTCTATAAGCACCAACCTACAAGAGGCTCCAGCCTGAAATTCTGCAAGCTACAACTTGCAAGGAAGCTTCAACTCCCTCTTTTTCATAAAGAAACATTTGTTGATTTACCTTGGATATCAGCTCTGTTCTGTACCTTTGATTTCTTTTACTGCACTCCAATCTTCATATCTGCTTGACTATTTCTTTTTTTTCAATTCTGCATTCTCTTCTCTTTTATCAATTTACTTAGAGAAATGTACCATTTCAACTTTACAGTGGGATTTTTTCTTTTTCTGGAGACTTGCCAATTACATCACAAACAATATAAATAGTTAAAAAAAACTTTCATTCGAGTACAGTGTATATTTCGAACAACACTCCTCTCTTCCTCTTTTCCTTCCACATTCATCCAACCTCACTCTCTTTTTCGTTTTTTCTTTTATTCAGTTCCTTTTCATTGTAGTTATATAACTGCTGTATGTACAACTGCCTTTTAATCAAACAAAAATAACTATCGGTGTTTTTATAAAAACCTTTTTAATAACCTGAATATATTAGTACTCACCACCTTTATCATGAACCATCAACAATATAATCTTTGGTTTAATCAACTCTCGACATCTTCAAAACTGTGGTTAAACCATAATAAAATACCTGACTTATAATATTTCAAATTTATGTTGAAGTTTACCTCCTTGAAAATTCTATGGCTTAAACCATAGTCGAATCAACTCGGACCAATCAATTTAAAATTGGTTAAATGACCAGGTTCCCACACATCACATATATGGTGAATTTTTTCTCAACACTTCTTTTAGTGTGCACTCTGGTTACAATTTCTAAGCTCGACCATGGAAAATATCACCAACTTTGGAATAACATTCAAAGTGATGGCCCAATCGCTTTTCATCATAATTTATATTTAATTTAAACAAACCTTGGTTAAACCCGCAAACATTAATTTGAAAATTCCCAATCAATATAATTTAGCCTGGGGCCCACATAAATCATCAACGACCCAATCACATACTCGCACCGTACCGTGGTTATCCTCCGCGCACCTTCCTCATACGGCCACCGTGCGATGGCTCCCCTCTAGATCGACGGCGCTCAACAATATCGCGCGGCTTCCTTGGTCAGACATTAACGTGCGATGGCGCGCAGTGATGGCGGTTTTGCAGATTTGTTCAGGGACGCGTGTTGCTAGTTCTATGGAATCGCTCCCAATCTCTTGAATAACGCTTGCCCGTCGAAGGTGGTGAGATGAAAACCACTGGTTCGATCTAAACCACGTCCACTGTTCCTCCTTCGTGGTTCATCCCCTTTACTCAAGGTTCCGTCAATTTATATTCTAACCTTTGGTTCATCAATGTTTCAACACGACCCCTCTGCATACTATAACGTGCTGCTTCATCAGGTTATACATTCCCCATTTCTCACTGTATCGTGGCCTTAGCAACCTGATATCTATGAATCAAATGTTCGACAATTCATTACACGGAAAGAGATACCAGTATCAGTTGGAATTCTGGAAAAAATTCGAACTCCTTCACCCAAGTTAACCCGTATTCAAGATTCAATGAACAATAATTTGTGTAATCAATAACGATTTGTCCAATAAATACTCCTCAAAATTACCTTATACAGATTCACGAATCTACTCCTTCCATAGAGCTTATGATGTTTACAGACCATGAGTAACAAATCCACGCTTTCACAATAAATTCAAGCAGTCTACACGGGCATAATCCCATCTGTCAGTAACACAGGGTTTCATAATTGTCCACACAGGGACTCAAATATCCTTCCTACTCAATTCAATCAAGAATATACATATAATTCACATAGAATTTAGAAGCAATCCCTCATAATTATATACAAATGTAACCATTTACAAGAAAATTCACTTATTCTTCTCAATTGGCCAAATTTTTCATTTTCTCCTACTCTGTCTCTGGACAACTCTGCTTCAATTCACTGCTTGTCTCTGCTTCTGTTCACTGCTTCCTCATCTCCTTGACTGATATTGCTTCTTGCTTCTCTTTTTGCTGCCTCTGCTACCTCTCTACTACCTTGTTGTTGTGTCAGGTGCCCCTCCTTTGTCATAGAACATTCACTTATTCTTCTCAATTGGCTAGATTTTCCATTTTCTCCTACTCTGTCTCTGGACAACTCTGCTTCAATTCACTACTTGTCTCTGCTTCAATTCACTGCTTCCTTTGCTCCTCGATTCTCTTTTTTCTGCCTTTGCTACCTCTTTTTTGCCTTGTTGTTGTGTCAGGTGCTCCTCCTTTGTCATTTCCTTTGCCAGCTCCTCCTTTGCCAACTCCTTTGCCATCAATGACAAAATTTCCAACAGTGTCCCCCTTTGGCATTGATGGCAATAACCTCTGCTTTCTTTTTAGAAGAAATTTTTTTTATTTTCCTCCCCCTTTGACATCAATGGCAAACGGTTGCTCATTTCCTAGTTTTCTTTCTGCATTTCCGCTCTCTGAGTTACGTTTAGGCCCTTTTCTACTGACTTTGTACCTTGCTACTCCAATCTTTGGATTGGATCTTAAAACACTGACTCTTTAGCCTTTTCATTGACTCTTTTATGTTGAATGTAATATTTCCATAAGATTTTGATCTTGAGGACCTATTTTATGCTTTCCTTACTGGTTGATTTTCCCCTGGAATGATATTGTCGTTTCTGTTCTCCCCCTAAAACTGTGCTTTATCTTCATATCAGAGAGTAGCATCTACAGATACTACCCCTAGTCTATCTCTCAAATATTCAAATGGTTCTCTAGCAAGAGGTTTTGTAAATATATCCGTTGTCTGTTCTTTTGTTGGCACATATTCCAACTTTACTACTTTTTGAGCTACTTGTTGTCTGAGAAAATGATACTTGATTGGAATATTTTTAGTTTTTGAATGAAGCACTGAATTTTTATATATACTTATAGCACTTTTATTATCCCATTTGATTGAAATAGGTTCATCAATGCTTACCTTCATGTCTTGGAGGGTTTTCTTCATCCACATGACTTGTGTACAACATGCTGCTGCTGCTATGTATTTTGCTTCCACTGTGGATAGAGAAATAGATGTTTGTTTCTTGCTTAGCCATGCCACCAGACTCTCTCCTAAATAGAATGCACCTCCACTTGTGCTTTTCCTGTCATCAACATAGCTGGCCCAATCTGCATCTGTATATGCTGTCAAAATGAATTTTTTCCTTTTGGATACCATAGCCCATAATGTGCAGTCCCTTGTAGATATTTGAATATTCTTTTAATTTCTAGTAAGTGATTTTGTTTTGGTGCTGATTGATATCTTGCCACAAGTCCTACAACCAGCACAATATCTGGTCTAGAAGCTGTTAGATATAACAGACTTCCAACCATGGATCTGTAATGTTTTTTATCTACATCAGCTGTTCCATCTTCAGCACAAATCTTGCATCCAGTAGTCATGGGAGTTGATACAGGTTTGCAATCCTCCATTTTAAATCTTTTCAGCATCTCTTTTAAGTATTTTTCTTGTGAGATAAATGTGCCTGGGCTCTTTTGTTGAATTTGTAGTCCTAAATAGAAGGTAAGCTCTCCAATCATAGACATTTCAAATTATGATTTCATCTCTTCAGCAAATCCTTTTGTTAACTCATCTTTGCTGCTTCGAAACATGATATCATCTACATACACTACTACAATCAAAAGTTCATCTTCATTTTCTTTTATGTACAAGTTGCTGTCTACTCCCCCTTTCTTGAACCCTTGTTTTTGCAAGTAATTGTTCAGCCTTGAATACCATGCTCGAGGTGCTTGTTTCAGCCCATATAATGCTTTCTTTAATCTGCAAACATAGTCTACATTATCTGTTAAGGAGAACCATTCCGGTTGCTCCATGTAGACTTCTTCCTCTAAATCTCCATTCAAGAAGGCAGAATTCACAGCCATTTGATATACCTTGAAGTCATGATAGCAAGCAAAAGCTAAAAACAGTCTGATAGCTTCCATTCTAGCTACAGGGGAAAATGTTTCATCATAATCAAGTCCTTCAACCTGTGAATATCCCTTGCACACAAGCCTAGCTTTATTCTTGATTACATGTCCTTGTTCATTCATCTTATTTTTGAATACCCATTTTGAGCCAATGACATTTTTCTCACTCGGTCTTGGAACTAGTTCCCAAGTGTTGTTCTTCTCAATTTGGTCCAATTCTTCATTCATGGCACTCACCCAATGTTTGTCTTTGCTGGCTTCTTCAAACTTCTTTGGCTCTATTTGTGACAACATTGCCAGGTATACCTCTTCAGTCTGTTCAATTAGCTGTCTTCTTGTCTGTACACCTACACTCTTGTCCTCGATGATTTGATCTTCTAGATGATTCTTCTGAATGTATCTTGAGGAGCTTTTTGATCTTAGATCTGTATCTTATATTGGCTTGTTTATTTCATCATCATCTTGATTCTCTTCTTCATGAACTTCCGGAGGATTGCTGCAATCTGTATTTCTTAATTTTTCTGATAGTTCTTCATCAAACCTTACATCAATACTTTCTACAATTTTGTGAAGTATTTTGTTGTAGCACCTGTAACATTTACTCTTATATGCATAGCCTAAGAATATTCCTTCATCTGCTCTTGCATCAAACTTTCCCAAATTTTCATCATTATTTTTTATAAAACACTTACTTCCAAAAACTATAAAATGCTTGATTGATGCAGGTTTACCATGCCATAATTCATAAGGAGTCTTGTCACTGTTTGGTCTTAAATGAGCTTTATTTAGGATATGCATAGTTGTGTGTACTGCTTCTGCCCAAAATTTTTGAGGAATGTTACTTTCTTGCATCATGGCTCTGGCAATCTGTTGTACAGACTTGTTCTGTCTCTCTGCCACTCCATTTTGCTGAGGTGTTCCTGCAATTGTGAACTGTTGCTTTATCCCATGCTTGTTGCATAGGTCTGCAAAACCATAATCTGTAAATTCACCTCCTCTGTCTGATCTGATGCACTTTAGCTTGCATCCTATTTGATTTTCTGCCAAAGCCTTGAATATTTTGAATTTCTCAAATGCTTCCTATTTGTGTTTGAGAAATGCAACCCATGTCATTCTAGAAAAATCATCTATTATTAGCATGAAATAGGATTCTCCACTTGGTGTTTTAGTTCTTGAAGGCCCACACAAATCCATGTGAACAAGTTGAAGAGGTGTGCTTGTAGATAACTTCTCTTTGGTTTTAAACGATGTACGGGTCTACTTACCTAGCTGACAGGATTTACATATTGTATTTGAAGGCTTCTTAATGACTGGCATATCTCTGACTGCATTTTTTTGCTTAGACTTATGATATGATCAAATTTTAGGTGTCCCAGTCTCCTATGCCATAACCAAGACTCCTCAAATTTGCTAAGATGACATGCTTCATTTTCTTCTTTTACTACATAGAAATTTCTTTCCATTCGAACACCTTTGATTAGGGTTTTTCCAGTGGTGCTTGATCTTACTTCACAGTCTTGAGCTCTAAAAAGAACTTCACAGCCTTTATCACACATTTGACTAACACTCAACAGATTTTCTTTCAGCCCATCCACAAATAATACATCCCGGGCTTTTCCTCTACCATTGTCTAGACTGACTGAGCCTCTTCCTTTGATCTTTCCTGATTTATCATTTCCAGAAGTAAAATTTCCATATTTCTTTTCGTCAAAGGTTATAAACTTGCTTCTATCTCCTGACATATGCTTTGAGCAACTGCTGTCCAAATAGCACTCGCTTTTTAGATCTTGAGCTATTAGAGCCAAGTCACATTTATTCATTTTCTTTTTCCACTACAAGCATCCTCTTGTTTGGTATATTTTCTGAGATGATGAACTACACTCTCTTAGAGAATATTTGGAAGACATATGTCCACTTTTATTGCATACACAACGTTTGGATATATCCTTAGCAGGATTATAAGTAGGAATAAACTCTCCATGATTCATAAACCTTCTTGAGGTTTTGAACAACAGACTTTGTTCATATTTCCTACATTCTATGATTTTATGGCCAAAATCATTACAATAAAAACAGTATCCATAAAAATAATTTGCATACCTGATAAAAGGTTGTCTTCTCTATCTTCCTGCTTGAGTAAAAAAATTTATTGTTTGCACCCTTTGCTAGGTTATATTTATTCTTCTTGTATAACAATATGTAGCAATGTGTTCTAATTTGTGACAGGAATAACAAGTAGCATTTTTCATAGAAGGAAAAAATCTCCTTTGATGACTTCCAAATTTGACATATTCATGAGTATGCGAGGTTTTTTCAGTTGAAAGTTTATTTACTTCATCCTTTATCATTTGAGTTTCCTCCTGATTTTTATCTACTTTATTGTAGGATTCTTCTTCCTTTGAAATCTTCTGAGCTGCTTGAATATTCTCATCTGCTTTTACAAAAATAATATATTTTTTTTGTTTTTCTTCGCCTTTGCTTGATTCTCCTTCATAGCCTATCCCAGTTTTTATCAGAGGTGACCTTTGTGCATTTAGAATCTGGTCCAACTGTCCAGAGTATTTCATTAGAGGTGTATTCATTAATAGTTCTCTTTGGGCTCTTTCTAAGTTATTTCTTAGGCTCACTACTTCTTCTTCCAACTTCTCTTGTTCCTGAGTTTTATCCTTGATCTGCTTAAGTAAAATATCCTCTACCTTCTTGGCTTCTTCAAGCTCTACTTTCAACTGAATGAGATCTTCTGAATTTTTTTCCTCTCTCTCGTATTTGAGTAGAATGTCTTTCTATTTTCTGCACTTCAGTTTTAGTCTGTCAATTTCCTCCAAGGAAATTCTTAGCTCCCCCTCTACGTCCACTTCACCTTCTTCGTCATCTTCTGAAAAACATTCTTCCAGCTCTTCTATAGCCATCAAAAAAAAATCTGATGTTCCTTATTCACTTGAGAATTCAGCTGAGTCTTCTGATGCACTACTGTCTTGCTAAGCATAGAAATATTTTCTATTGAATCTCTTCCCTTTTTTCCAGTTCTTAGATATGGTCTTCTCTGATTCCCGAGCCTGATTATTTGTTTTATTATAAGGACATTTAGAAGCATAATGTCCAACTCTTCCACAATTGAAACATTTAAATGGAAGTTCACCTTTATACTTACCTGAGCCTTTATCCAACTTCTTGATAAATTTGGCCTCTTCTTCATCAGAACAGGAGCCTATCTCACCTTTTTCTTCTTTCTTCTTCTCTGCCTTAAAATTTGCCTCCCTTACACTTGAATTCTTCTGTGGCATTCTAATCTCATACGTTGTTAGTTTTCCAAGAAGATGATTCATGGTCAAGGTTTCCCAATCTGCTGTTTCTTCTATGGCAGAGACCTTGGGATTAAAACTAGATGGAAAAGATCTTAGGATCTTTTGAACAATTACACATTCTTGCATGGTTTCACCTAGTGCTTTCATATTATTGACAATTTCTGCAACCCTTAAAAAGAAACTAGCAATATCTTCATCATCATTCATCTTTAAATTTTCAAACTGGTCTCTATAGAATTGAAGTTTAGCAATTTTCACCTTTTTGTCTTCCTCATGAATATTTTCTAGAGTTTCCCACATTTCTTTGGCAGTCTCACTATGCATTACTTTGATGAATTCTACCTCACACATTCCATTCAAGATTGCATTCATTGCCTTTGCATTAGCCACAAAATCTTGTTCGGCTTCTTTCTCTGAAACTTTTGCCTTAGAATCATATCCAAATTCCACAGCAAGCCCAAACTTCTACTCCTAAGGACATTATGTATGTTCTCATTCTGATTTTCCAGAAGGCATAATTTGCACCAGTGAAAAAAGGGGCTTTGTTCGTTGAGGATCCTTCTTGACTAGCCATCTCAAGAACCTAGGATCTCCTTTCAGTTGTTAAACTGCTACAAAAAAAAGGAACTTGCTTTGATACCAATTGTTGAACCCTTAGTTAAACTGAGAGGGGGGGCTGAATCAGTTTAACACATTCATGAACATTTAAAACTTTTTAATAAGAATTATTTACACCTTCATTTCATATTCAACTTAATATGTGAGTAGTTTTAGAATGTGAGCAACAAGTATTAATATAATGTAATAGTAGACTTAATATGACAATAGCAAGTATTAAGCAGATTAGATAAACCATATTAACACATAAACGTCATGCACAGAGACACCAGATATACGTGGAAACCCATAATGGGAGAAAACCACATCTTATTATTGTTGTGATGTAAAGGCAAGCTCCAACTCCCTCTCACCACTAGTTTTCTGTAAGCACCAACCTACAGGAGGCTCCAACCTGAAATTCTGCAAGCTACAACTTGCAAGGAAGCTTCAACTCCCTCTTTTTCATAAAGAAAAATTTGCTGATTTACCTTGGATATCAGATCTGTTCTGTACCTTTGATTTCTTTTACTGCACTCCAATCTTCATATCTGCTTGATTATTTCTTTTTCTTCAATTCTGCATTCTCTTCTCTTTTATCAATTTACTTAGAGAAATGTACCATTTCAACTTTACAGTGGGATTTTATCTTTTTTCTGGAGACTTGCCAATTACATCACAAACAATATAAACAGTTAAAAAAAACTTTCATTCAATTACAGTGTATATTTCAAATAGCACTCCTCTCTTCCTCTTTTCCTTCCACATTCATCCAACCTCACTCTCTTTTTCGTTTTTTCTTTTATTCAGTTCCTTTTCATTGCAGTTATATAACTGCTGTATGTACAACTGCCTTTTAATCAAACAAAATTAACTCTCGGCGTTTTTATAAAAACCTTTTTAACAACCCGAATATATTAGTACTCACAACCTTTATCATGAACCATGAACAATATAATCTTTGGTTTAGTCAACTCTCCACATCTTCAAAACTGTGGTTAAACCATAATAAAAAACCTGACTTATAATATTTCGAATTTATGCTGAAGTTTACCTCCTTGAAGAGTCTATGGCTTAAACCATAGTCGAATCAACTCGGACCAATCAATTTAACATTAGTTAAACGACCAGGTTTCCACACATCACATATATGGTGAATTTTTACTCAACACTTCTTTTAGTCCGCACTCTGGTTACAATTTCTGAGCTCGACCATGGAAAATATCACCAACTTTGGAATAACATTCAAAGTGATGGCCCAATCGCTTTTCGTCATAATTTATATTTAATTTAAACAAACCTTGGTTAAACCTGCAAACATTAATTTGAAAAGTCCCAATCAATATAATTTAGCCTGGGGCCCACATATATAATGAACGACCCAATCACATACTCGCACTGTACCATGGTTATCCACTGCGCACCTTCCTCATACGACCACCGTCTGATGGCTGCCCTCTAGATCGACAACGCTCAAAAATATCACGCGGATTCCTTGGTCGGACATTAACGTGCGATGGCGCGCAGTGATGGCATTTTTGCAGATTCGTTCAGGGACGCGTGTCGCTCGTTCTATGGAATCACTCCCAATCTCTTGAATAACGCTTGCCCATCGAAGGTGGTGTGATGAAAACCACTGGTTCTCTCTAAATCACTTCCATTGTTCCTCCTTCATGGTTTTTCCCCTTCGCTCAAGGTTTCGTCAATTTATATTCTAACCTTTGGTTCATCAATGTTTCAACACGACCCCTCTGCATACTATAATGCACTGCTTCATCAGGTTATAAATTCCCCATTTCTCACTGTATCGTGGCCTTAGCAACCCGATATCTATGAATCAAATGTTCGGAAATTCATTACACGGAAATATATACCAGTATCAGTTGGAATTTTGGAAAAAATTTGAACCCCTTCACCCAAGTTAACCCGTATTCAAGATTCAATGATCAATAATTCGTGTAATCGATAACAATTTTTCCAATCAATACTCCTCAAAATTACCTTATACAGATTCACGAATCTACTCCTTCCACAGAGCTTATGATGTTTACAGACCATGAGTAACAAATCCACGGTTTCACAATAAATTCAAGCAATCTACACGGGCATAATCCCATCTGTCAGTAACACAGGGTTTCATAATTGTACACAGGGACTCAAATATCCTTCCTATTGAATTCAATCAAGAATATACATATAATTCACATAGAATTTAGAAGCAATCGCTCATAATTATATACAAATGTAACCATTTACAAGAAAATTCACTTATTCTTCTCAATTGGCTAGATTTTTCATTTTCTCCTACTTTGTCTCTGGACAACTCTGCTTCAATTCACTGCTTGTCTCTACTTCTGTTCACTGCTTCCTCTTCTCCTTGACTGATACTGCTCCTTGATTCTCTTTTTGCTGCCTCTGCTACCTCTCTGCTACCTTGTTGTTGTGTCAGGTGCCCCTCCTTTGTCATAGAACATTCACTTATTCTTCTCAATTGGCTAGATTTTCCATTTTCTCCTACTCTGTCTCTGGACAACTCTGCTTCAATTCACTACTTGTCTCTGCTTCAATTCACTGCTTCCCTTGCTCCTTGATTCTCTTTTTTCTGCCTTTGCTACCTCTTTTTTGCCTTGTTGTTGTGTCAGGTGCTCCTCCTTTGTCATTTCCTTTGCTAGCTCCTCCCTTGCCAACTCCTTTGCCATCAATGACAACATTTCCAACAAGTTGGATGTCACAATTTTGGAATGGTTTGGATTAGAAATAACACCCAACTCTAGAAATCATGTTGAATCAGAAACATTGTGTTGGACAAGGCAAAATCTACAATTCTCATTTTACCGCACTTTACAAGGTACTTACATATCTCTTTTATTATATGGAGGATCATGAATATGAAACCTATAATCCTATGGTATATGAAATAGACAACCATTTTTTTGAGATGGTGATAAATTACCATAACTCATTACTCAAAAACCCATTATATCAACCTTGTGATCATCCTTCTCATTGCCAACTCTCAGAGCAAGCCTATCAATTAGGTATGTTGCTACTGCAATCTGTTTACTGGTCTCATCCTTTGACTTAAACCATTTTGTATATGTTGCTCTAATGTTATCTATGTAATCCTTAAGCATTCTTTCATTCTCATATAATTTTATCTATAACTTTAGCATTTCAAAGAACTACAAGGAGCTAAGAATACATATTTTAATTATTTGGGATTGATTGGGTAATTCCAATAATCCAGACATGTTACAGTCCTGTCATGCTTGATCTCCTTCCACTTATGGCCGACATTATACACTCTGGGATGGGAGAATATTTCCCTATATTAATTCTAATATCTTCTAGATAGTTTCTCTTCTTCAATTTACCCATTTTGGAATGCTATCCACAGCCACAAAAGAGCTTTGGTGTCTCAACTCTGAATTTCTGAACCTTCTGTTTCATTCCATTAACAATTGCCCACATATACTTCTCCTCCTGTTGTTGCTTTTGTTATTTTAGAGCTTATTTTCCTCTGTGATCATCTGTTTCTTCTTATGTTTTGCTCAAATATGTGATTTGTAAATTATGTTAGAATCACACAACTCAAAATTTTGAATGACATGGTAAGTCCCAAGAACATGCTTCCAATCATGCTAGAAATTCTCTATAAATTTTGAATTTGTGACATAGTCTGTGTCCTTCATGACTGAAAACATAGGAAAATATACTCTTATCTAGGAGTAACAACAACTGGCTCTCCATTGTGAAGCGTATTGACTCCATAAGGTTGGTAAGGGGGGGAGGAAAATTACTCCATTCTTCTCTAATGTTGCCTACTTTACCTCTTCGTTGACAACCATTTTTAGTGCATGCTTTGTTGATGGAGATTTTGGCACTAATGATTTTGGTGGAAATTCCCAAATATAAGTTGGGTTAGAAGAAATTGAATTTGCTAATGTTTCCTCTGCTATCAATTGAGGATGGAAATCAAAATCCTGCAAATACTCATATTCCAACTATAGGATGACATTGTGCAAACTATAATGTTATTGGCACCTATGCATTCTCATTTCAATTTACTGGTTTTTGTATTTTTCCCTTTTTCTTTGCATTTGACTTATACAACAAAGAAACAAAGTTCTTAATCTTTTGTATTCTTTCACAATGTTTCAAATTGTTGAATTGGTTTTCGATATTAAACACATTCTTGATTTTTGCTCCAGATGTTGCAAGTGACACTTTCACTATCAGTGCTATTGTTTCCTACACTAGTGCCTTACGAAGTTTCCTTTGCAATATTTGGTGCAATTGCTACTAATAATAATACAAATATAAAAATTTGTATTGTGTTATTATCAATTTCTTAGATTATATAATAAAAGAGGATATTAAGAATTCATTATTTTTTTTCTATATTATTATATGCACTTAATATTTTTTTAATGATTAGTTTTTTTTTCTAATCTTTTATTATTTAATAGTATCTAATATTTTGTTTATAAAATAGAAAAATATTGGACTTAATATTCGTATTTGAGTTTAATATTAAACTTCATTTGACTTTCTCTAACTGTTATATTTTGGAACACGATGCATCTCAACTATTTAAACCAATGGATAGAATGTGTTTCTCATCTTTGGCTTGAGTATGAATCACATTAGATGGTTCTTATGGATAGATTGGGTTTCTTCATCATTTTCGTGAGGATGAACCACATTATATGATTAATTGAAAAGACAATCATAGAAACAATATGGATCACATATATGTGTAATTATATGTATTATCATATTTTTAATAAAACAAAAATGTTATTTTGACTCATAGAGTATTTGAACATTGAATTTCATGGTTTACTTAATAATTCATAAGATGGCGATCCCCGATTGAGTTTCTTTGAGTGGGCTCATAGTTTTAATAAAATAAAAAATAAGAATGTGTGTGTAAAATTATTGATATTATTCAGTACTAGCATAGATCTATTTTATCTTAGGATTAGTATAGATTATTCTTAGCTTTGGATTTATCAAGTATGGGTAGGATTTCCATAGATCCTCTCGATGTTTTATAAAATGGATGCTAAATGAATCCATATTAGTATAATTGGAAAAAAAATTAAGTACAATTACATTTTTTAAATAATGTTAATAGTGTCTATAGGGTGTAGAATAGATAGTGATGAGGTGTTCTACTAAGACACTACATGATGTGAAGATCATTAGTTCAAAACTTTGAAAATGTAAATTTTGATGAAAATTTATTTTATTATTAATTTCATATAAAATACTTTATTTTATTAATATTGATTTCTATATTTTAAATTAGATTAGAAACTCTTTATAATGTTTTAATTCTCATTTATTGTTAGTCTTTCTATTAAAATCATATAAATAATTCATATTATAGCCCTACCATCAATCAAAAGTGTAACTTATCTTTCTTTTAATTTCGTAGAAAATGGTAAGTGTATAGAAACATTTATGGATATGGTTGATTTCCATAAGGGTTTGGCTTCTGTAATGGGAGTTTTTTCAAAGGTTATGCTAGTATGGTGGGAAATTATCAATCCAATTGGGATTAGCTATTAAACTAGTTTAGAATTTTGTAATTAAATTGGGGAGATTACAAAGTTAACTATTGAGTTTATATCTAGATCAAAGCTCCAACTAAATTAGTGCATTTCCCCAATGCATGAGTACCCTTTTGTTTAAATTTTTGTAGTACAACAATATGTATTACTATGAAGAACATACAATAAAGGTCAATGGTTCTTCGCAAATTTTGATTTAAGGATAGCTATAAGAGTATAGCATATTTTAGTGGGGGTTCAAGTGTGGGATCTACGCCACGACCTCAACCTAAGAGGAGGGTCTCTTATCCCCATCCCCATCCCCCCAAGATGGTAGACAACATGCACCAAGGATTATTTTAGGTTGGAAAACTATGAGGTTTATTCATGGAAGATTTGATTCATGACTCATGCTAGAGTGTGGGTTGTCCTTGAAGGGCGGCCAGACCTGATGTTTGCCCTCATTCTAGTGTCGGTTTTCATTATGGTGGAGAATGTTGGGGAGGTATAACATTTTCCAAGGTGGCTGATGATGAAGAAGGCTCAAGGTGGCTGCTTAAATTGGTGTTTATATAGCGCGGTTTTATGGTATGGATTATTGTTGGTCGACACTCTGTTGATTTCTTTTCTATTCTGACTTTATCAAGTCGAGCATAGCCATGGATTTTCCAAATATTTTCTATACTTTTGGTTATTGTTGTTCCTATATTTTTGGTTACGAATTTGACTAGATTGCATGAGTTTCAATGCCCCTAATCATACATCTAGTTCTAATATTGTATGTAAGGGAAATAATATACACACTTAGTGTCACGAGAATTGCATTAGAGTTTTTGGTGGCGACATTGTCAGCTTGGTGGTTCTCACTCTATTTACCAAACATCAATTTCTAGTTTGATATGCTTTTTTTTCAAACATCAAATATTGGTTTCTGGCTTGGTTAATTATGTGTTTCTTGAATGGTTACCATTTTTTTTTCAGGATATTTCTTATAAGATTACTAATGTTTTCCTTACAACCCTTAGAAAATTTGTAACCTCTTGTAATTCATCGAGTTATTGTGAAATTTCCTTGGTCGCCATCCTTTCTATTATCTTGATAGCTAGGTTTGTCTTGAATTTATCTGTTATGATGGGATTTTCAAAATATTGAGTTTCCATTGGGTTCCTTTATTACTATTCCTTGGATGCATTTTCCTTATTTCAATTTCAATCTCCAACTCTCGGCGAAATCTCTTCTTTTAGTAGTAAGTTTCATTTTATTATGAATATGGTGGGAAGAATAATTTATTCAGGCTACTAGGGTTGGAGGAGGGGAAGGCCCACTCCACTAACTAATACTACACATCCAAAACCATCAACCTCTTAGCCTTGGTCACTGACTACGACTCATCGTTCAATGGCGTGAGATGAGAAAGTCATTTATGAGATATTTTTTAAGGTGATTTTGAAGTATCAGAGAAGAAGATATCTTCACTAGGCGGTTTGTTCTAGATATCCAATTTTTTTTAATGTGGTTCACAAACCCTAGATATTGGTGACCACTACATCCACAAAATATTTGTAACAGGAAGATCCACCTAGAAGAATCACTTCTTGCTAGCTCGACCACAGAGCTTGACCTTGAAAATGTTGACAGAATTGAACCCGTCACACCTCAATAGGAAAGGTGCTTTAATGATGGGGACTTTACGAATTGAACTAACCCTCAACGGTAGATCCACATATTAATATGGAGATAAGAATTTTGATTCTTGGTATAAGAATATAACTCGTTAATCCACATACGCACTGACTTCCAACATTTACTCGCACATCGAAGCCTTGATGGGTAGAGTTTTAATTGAAATATATGATACACATCAGGAAATTCTTATGTCTATCATCAAAGTAAGGAGCAATGTGGAAAACCTAGATTACAAGTCTCTAATGATTAGCATGAAAAATTTAGGGGCTAATATTCGTAGGTGGGCTAATTTCCCATTACTTTTGCAAAAATATGATTCACAAATTTCCATTTTTTATAAAAACGATTCACTCATTTTTTACAATATAAACTTATTTTACTATAAAAATCGCCAACATTATATAGAGAGTATATACATAACCATTATAAATTTGAATAATTTTACAAATACATCAATAAACAGAATATAGTATGCACATTAGGGACTACTAAAATTCGCTAATATTTTAAAACTTCTAGATAACTTTCTATCCTTAGAATTTTCCCTGATAATTAGCAAATCTTGTTTTCACTCCATCAATTGACAACAAAATCCTCCCTCCCCTATCCAAATGGATTCTCCCTCAAGTTGACATGATCAAGTGTTCCAAATTCTGTCTGGTGGTTTTTTATAGCGGCGTTTTAGTTATCTTTGTTAATTATTTTCATGTTATTTTGGTTATTTCTAATTCATGTTGTTGTTTAAGAAATTAATGAGTAGTTTTTGTGATATATTATGTGAAAACCTTAAACCTAACACATAGTATGGTTTGGAGATTAATAAAAATAAACAATCTTCTATACATCTCTTTTTTATTATAATACACCTATATGTATAATATTTTAGAAATCTATTTCTCATTATTAATTCACAAGAACTAATATAGTATACAATTGTGGATATTGTTTAATTAGGCATTGTATTATTAGTGAAATATACCATATGGGTATTCTCCAATTAAACATTATAATATTAGTGAAATTAAATTGGAAATGATGTTTAAATTTTTTTTTACATCATTAATAAATTAAGAGAAGTAAAGAAAAAGAAGAAATTTAGTTATAAAATAATGAAGTAAAGAAAAACAATAAATTTGGTTTGAAAATAATGTATTAAAATAATTTTATTGATGTTTTTTTTTATTCTCTCGCGTAAGTTAACATCCATATTGGATTCGAATTACTAACCTATTGAAAAGAGTACCCTAATGGTGCAACCATTCACCATACTCCAAAATCATTTTTCAAATATTTAACATTTTTTAACTATAAAATATTAATATTTTTTCATATATAATTTGAAAATTTTATTTTCAATAATATTTTCAAATTAAAAAACTTATTTTAATTTTTATTTCATCAAGATTGAAGTTTTTTTTCAATCTTCAAAAAACATAAAATTTCCCTTTTTTTTAAATATTAAAGATGTTATATATGGTCGTTTATTCTTTTTAAAGGTAATATTTTTCATAGGATTATATGTCCTTTTTTACAATTTTTAAAGTTAATATTTTTCATAGGATTATATGTCCCTTTTTTTACAACTTTTTAACATTCTAAACGTTCATGTATAAGGTATTGTCTTTTTTGAATATTTATTTTTAAATATGTTTTTTATTTTGATTTTAAAAATGAGTTTGATTTTTATTTTTTGAATATTTATTTTTAAATATGTTTTTTATTTTGATTTTAAAAATGAGTTTGATTTTTATTTTCAAGGATGAGTTTAGTCAATTTTCAATTTTTTCAAAATGTAAAAATACAGAAATATAGAGTTTCACATAGACACAAGTATATATGTACTTATGAGCTATAGACTAATTGTTTTGTCTAAGGTTTAGTGTCCACCAACTCATAGGTTCAAATATTATGGGGAGGGGTTAAGGATGGTAGCCACTTGTTGGGGAATTAAACTATCTCAAGGGACATTCAAGCTCTACCAAGCGTCACACAATCATGGAAATAACATCCAACATTAGGGATAGCCCCAACGTAGGATTTATATATATATATATATATAGAGAGAGAGAGAGAGAGAGAGAGAGAGAGAGAGAGAGAGAGAGAGAGAGAGAGAGAGAGGCTTGAGAATCCATAATGAGATAAAAATTACTAAGGGATCACACCAACCCCATAATCATGGCTGGAATTATGCCCACAAGGCCTTGTATTAGTGAGATTTTTACCATCCACGTAATCATGGTTGGAATTGTACCCACAAGGCTTTGTATTATTGATATTCAACTACATATTTATATAATACCCGATCACCAACTACTAAATGTTGTCAAAGATTCATTTTTAACAATATTAAAAATGGTATAAATAGCCCTACCAGGGGCTCTTCATTTTTAATAATATTAGAAATGTTATAAATCCTTTATTCCTTTCCAAGTTAATATTTTTTATCTAATTATAATGCTTTAAAAAAAATAAAGTACTTCGGAGGTCTGCTATGGTTAGGGTTTTGCTTTGTATAACTTTTTGAATCATCTTACTCTCACTCATGGGTGTGATCTTCCAACTAGGTTATGTATCTATTTTGGTTACTATCAATGTATACATCACTAACTGATTTAGTGAGTGGCCATGTAAGGAGGGGCACAAGCTCCTCTGACAAAAAAATTATGACTCAGGATCACTAGTCTAATGCAGGTGCATCATGTGCTACCAATGGTAATGGAAACATCCAGGACAATCCAATTCTTGGAGCTCAATGGAAATATTTCTTTAAAATTCAATGCTTGCCTAAAGTTGTGGTAAACCCTAACTATGTGGTTCTGCACAACATGTTGGAAGGGTGCCACTAATATATGAAATATCGTGCACTCATCCATAAATTCATTGGCATTTGGTTGAATGAGAAGGATATTGTGAAATGGATTTAGAGAAAATCATCACCCAAAGGCCATTTACATTTGAAACTTGGGACAAGAGGTTTTTTTAGATGATATTTTCTAGTCTTGAAGATAAGGCTTGGGTTTTCGAAAGTGGGCCTTTTCTTTTATAATGTTTGTCTATTCATGATATTTTGGGAGGACTATTACAATATGGAGAAGGAGCAATTCCAGGCAGCTCTAGTTTGGGTGAGTTTGTTTTCTCTACTAGAGGAATTTTAGGATCCAGAGATTATGAAATGGACTAGTAATTCCATTGGAAATTTTGTTAACATCTCAGAGGTTACAATAAGGGGACATTATATCTCTTATGATCGGATCTAAGTGTACATGAGCACCTCATTACCACTATTTGAGCCTATAAAAATTTCTTATCACGATGAAATATGGTGCCAAAGTTTGGATTATGAGCATGCTCCTTTTCAGTGGATGTGATGCCACAAGTATGGGGACTTATTTCATGATTTCCCACTTAGGAGAGAAGAAATGTAGGAAATAACTCCAAAAAAATACTTTGAAGCCTTTTAGAAAGTGACCAATAAAAAATGAAACTCAAAAATCCAACTGGTTGAAGCAATGACGAATGTCCTCCCTGTGGAAAATAAATTTGTGACCCTTGAATCTAGAAGATAATATCGAGTTTCCTAATGATCTAATTAACTTGGATTAGATTGGGGAAAATACCTTGATGAAATATATTCAAAGTGAAAAACCAAAGAATCCTTGTCAGCAAACAAGGATCAAGAGGAGAGATCCATTAATGAACCTCTTGGAATCGACACCGAGGAGAACTATGAGGCTCTTGGAAACAATGAAAAAGTTTTGGTAAATCTGCTTACATAATGGAAAGACATGGACCCAATTTATACTTGTGAATAGAAGAAATTTCAATTTCAATAGATCTAAACAAAATTATTAGAACAAGGAAAGATAAGAGAAGGGGAGAATGGATTGGCCATCTTGTAGATGAGTATTAAATCCCAAAAAGGTAAAGGTAAGGGCCAAATAATAAAGGAAAGAAAAATAAGAGGTCATAAAACCAACAAAGGATCAATCTATAATATTGGAGAATATCTAGTGAATACATGTCAAGTGATTGCAATTTCAAAGATGTTTCCCCCCTCTAAAGACCCTAACAAATGAAGATCATCACTTGGAATATCTTTAGCCTAAAAAATAAAGGTAAGCAAAGGTATATTATAGAAAAAATAGTTAATGAATACCCTACAAGTATAATGTTACATGAGATCAAATTTACAATGGAGAAGGTGTAGGAGATTGCAAATATTGCTAGAAAGGTTGTAAATAAATGAAGTTGAATGAAAAAGGAAATGTTGAAGGCCTCACAATATTTGGAACCTCCATAGAGTGACCTTCCGGGACTTGATTGGCCACCCACATGTCCTATTTGTAAGATTCCGTTATCTTGGAACCAAAGAGTTGGTTTGATTTATGGTCATTTACGACCCTCATCTTCTGGTAGAGAAGGTGATATTTTTATTATACTTTCAAATAATCTGATGTATGCATCAAGATGAACTTTAGATTGTTGGTGGATATTTTAATCTCATTAAATATTTTGAGTAAAATAAAGTAGTAATTAAGAGACTTGATCTCGATGCTCATGAGTTTGTCAATTTTATTCATGATATAAGGGTTTTTGATGTGGAAAGAATTAATGCAGTTTTTCACATGGAACAACCATAGAGGCCAAAATTATCTAGTGGTGAGCTACTTAAAATGTTTCCTTGTATCATTATTTCTTGGTTCAAGACCTATTTTATGAAGTATATATATTACCTTCTATAGGATCATACCATTGGCCAATTTTTTTGGAGTTAGATTTGAATATTTCTGCTCGTAAACACCCCTTCTGATTCGAGAGTTTTCGAGTTCTAGATATTGAATTTCTGACTAAAGCTAAGACTTGGTGGGAGGGAATAAATTTCCAAGGATGGAATCAAATGGATACTTTTAATCTTATATAGAAGAAATTTAAGTTAAAATCTCCAGGAGTGGAATTGTAAATAGTCCAACCACATATCCATAAATAAAATATATTTGGAAGCTTGTATGCAAAAAATTTAACAACAGATCATACTTGGTGGGTTCTCAAATGGATTAATTATGGATGAGGGGAAATTAATTAATGAAATTGACTAGAGGAGAAAATAGGAGGAAACACTTTGGAAGAAAAAATCACAAGTCGAATGGCTAAAAGAAGGAGAGTGAAATTGATTTTTTGTTTCAGAAAGTGATGATTAAGCATGTCAACCATAATAATATTTTCTCCATATCTTGTTGGAATGTATATCATCTATTACAACATGAATACTTGAAGAATTAAGTGGTCTCTTATTTCCATGACATTCTTACAGAGCCAATTTCCAATAGACGTGATGTCATCCACTTCATTACTACTTATATTCCTCAGCTCATTCATCTAGATCAAAATGAGGCCTTAATGAGGGAAATCGTGTTTGCTGAGGTAGAATATGTTGTTATAGTAATTCCTTCAAACAAAGCATCGGTTATAAAAAATTTTAATTTGAACTTATTCCAAGCCTGCTATACATTCATTAGATTTGAAGTGCATGCCCTCGTTGAAGAATCTAGACGTTCCCAATAGGTATGATTGGGTCTCAATGCTTCTTTTATCACTTTAATTCCTAAATATAGCAAAGGGGATGATCCCAATGGTTTTTTTCTCATAGCCTTATGTAATTTTGTTTATGAAATTATTTCCTTAGTTATTATGAACCGAATTAAATCTTTGATGACTAACATTATCTCTCCTGGGCACACAACATTTTTTGAAGGCCACAAAATCCTCAATGGAATTATGGCAGCTCATAGGTTATCAATTCTTTGAAAAATCCAATATATTTAGTATGCTTATAAAAGTGGATATCTATAAAAATTATGGCATATTAAACTTGTATTATCACATTGATGCTTTTCGTGATTTTGGATTCTCCCCTCAATGGATTTCCTTAATTAAAACCCTAATTTCAAGTTTGTTTTGTTCTATTCTTTTGAAGATTTCCCTCACCATGAATTTCCATCCTTCTCATAGCCTATGTAAATGTGATACAATCTCTCCCTTCCTTTTTTTCTTAGAAACTAAAGGATTAGGTCAATCTCTCAAAGAAGTTGGCCATCTAGGTATCATTAAGGTTCTTTGGCTCTTTGGGGATGATCTAAATATTAATCACCTAACAATTTGTTGATGATATAATGTTATTTTGTTAGCCTTTGATGTAATCTATTATGGCCATAAAATATATTCTCAAAACATTTATAGATGTTTCATCATATGATGAATACTAGAGAAAAATCCAACATCTATGTTTTTAATACCAATCATATGGTCCAAGGCCATCTCACTCCTTTCTATGTTTTCAAATCAACAATCTCCTTGTTAAATACTTGGGAGTCCCTTTAGTAGATAACTCTTTGAAAGAAGGTTGCTGGTAAGGTATTCTTAAGGAATTTTCAATAAGCTTGATAGTTGGGTGCTTAGATACCTCAACCTAGCAAATTGATTAGTTTTGTTTAAGTTGATTCTCCAAGCTCTTCCTTTTTACTAATTAATGTCATTAGCACCCCCCTAAAATATATGCAGTTCTATCACTTATATTTTAAGAAACATCCTATGGTGAGGTACTAATAACTGCAAGAAGTGGGTTCTTGTGTCATGTTAGAATTTATGCACTTCTATGTTAGATAGAGGTGCAGAATCAAGAAAACCAAAGGTTCTAAACAAATCCCTAGTTGCTAAATTATGGTGGATATAGATCCAACAAGGGGCGAAAATTTGGAAACATATTTGGGATAGGAAACAAAACATTTAATCCTCGCAATTAGATAAGTTACAAGCCATGGTATACTTTCTTGATCTCAATATGGGAAAAATAGTTTTTTTGTGCTAGCTCCCTCATTTGTATTAAAAAAATCTGTTTAGCATCATCTCAAATTGGCCAATTATGAAGGGGTTTATGTGTCAAGTTTTTAAGTGTCTTTTATTAGAAATTTATGAGTTAATTAGTTGTTAAAAGCTCATGTATAAAAAATAAAATGAAGATATATAGCACACATCAAAAACATTACACAATAGCTAACAACGGAGTTCACCCCTCCTGCGCTACATCTCCATGGACATGCTTCAAATCGCTAAGCCCTCTTGGGATTAATGGTAAAATTTCTAATTATATGCACCTACAGTGGTCCACTAGCTTTGCAACCTACTCCACTAGCTTCAGAAGACCCAAAAACCTCAAAATAGACTATTCAATCTCTAAGATTGGTCTCGAGCTGATCTAGGCATGACCTCCTCTCCTGGTAGCCCTAAGCTTCTTTAATCTTCAAAGTGGAAAAAACACTTTCAGAAGTGCTCCAACGCCTCTATAACATGTTCCATCATGTTCAGAGCTTACAAAAATTAGGATAATTTTGAGGTCTAAAATGGGCCTCCTAAGGAAATTATAAAATAATATTAGATTACATCATTAAAATTTAGAGGGAAAAAAGAAAATAATATTTTTTCAACTCATATTTTCAAGTTATCTCCCTATGGGTTTACTCAAATTTCAGGTGGAAAAACTCATTGGATGAAGAATTTGATTCCTCATCCAAGGAGTACCCATGTTACATACTTTGGATGGACCTTGATAAATGAAAAATGAGAAATACATGAAAAACTTGATTGCAAACACATTTTTTCATGTATTTATCATTTTTCGTGTAGCAGGGTTCATCGAAAGTATGCAACATGGGTACTCCTTGGATGAGGAATTAAATTTTGCATCCAATGAAAATTCCAGCTCAAAATTTGAGTAAAACCTTAAGGAGATAAGTTGAAAATACAAGTTGAAAAAGTAGTTTTATTATTTTATAATATTTTAATCTTTTTACTTTTTTACTTCAAAAATGGAGAATCATCCCCCATGGTTGACATCATCATCTTGAAACCTATTGGTTCTTATAAAGATTATTTTGGTTGTACATTTTTCTTAGGAGGCCCATTTTCGACTGCAAAATTTCCCTAAAGATAATCTAAGAATGACTCTTCTTGAGCCAAAATTGGTCGAAAATAGAAAAAGTTATGCTTCATTCAATTTTCCCTAGGAATCTCCACTAAAACTGGAAAAAATCTAGTTAAGGCCGCCAAATCTGGAAGTGGCGCCGAATTTGGTGGAACCACCAGAACCTCTGCGGAATTAAATTGTGGCTTAATGAAATATATGCGCAGTTTAATTAACTCATAATTCTAGTTTAGGCGTATCAAGCACAGTTAACAAAAATTCCATCTGAATTTTTTATTAACACTTTAATGAGGGTTTAATTGTTAATAAACCCGGTTTAGAAATTTAATCCATCATTTTAACTTAAGCCCTCCGCAATGGTCCTGTAGCATAGTCCCATGGTAAGGGGCTCGCCCCTTTTTGCCTGCACCATAATCCTTTTTAAAACTTAAATATACACCGTGCCCAATACATTACAAGGACTAATGATGTGCTATGGTGGTAAGACGTTTGGCTTGTGTGGGGGAGGTCACATGTTTGACCCCAACATCCATCCAAAAATTTTTCCGCCAAAAATAAAATTTGAAATTTCCCACCAAAATTTAAATTCAAATTCCGACCACGACTTAAACCAAATTCGGCCTTGGAGGGGGAGCACATGGCGGCCTCTAGGCTTGCCATGTGTCCTCTTCCCATTGGCTTAAAAATTAAACCAATCATAAATTTCCCATGTTACCAGAATTCAGGCCAATGAGAATCTAACACTTGTCATCCTTTCATTGGGCCTATGAAAATCCAAATTTTTACCTTTGACCTTGTTTGACCATTTTTTGAAAATTCACCTATTTGACACGACGATCAAGGGGCTCTAACTTCCTCATACAGACTTCGTTTTGAGTGAAGCAAATTGTGCTAGATTCCTCGCGACGAGCCCGATTTGGTCATTTTGGTTTGGTGTGATTATAAGCTCTTTGAATTTTTGGCAAATTTTTTCCCCTAATCCAGATTTCGATCACTCCTTCCCACTGACAAGATTTTGGACCCACAAAAGCTCGTTATCTAATGAGAGATGAACACTCCTCTGTTTCCCAAATTTTATCATCTTGATTCTACTTGGAAAAATCTCCATGAAAACCACTTGGGTTCACTTATATGCCTTGCTTTGAAAATGGGTTGGCGCTTCAACCAATGTCCTCCTTTTGCTACTATCCCAATCCAACACTTGTTGGTTGCTTGTTGATTGATAAAACACTTTGTTGTACCAAAGGGATCCCTTGGTGCTTGGAAAAATAACTGATGTCATTCCCACTGAGAATCATGCTCCTCCTTTTGCACAAACATGCATTCGATGCAAGATTCTCCTTGGAAACCACTTTTCCAAGTTATGCCCATCTGAGTGAGCTAAAACAATGAGTTCCAGCATCAGTAATAATAAGAAAATAAATGACCATTCTTTTTCCTCCATGGTTCCAAATTCCACATCTGGAAGAATGAATGTGCCTCCTCTTCCGCTTCTTGGCATCAACACATCAAATGGTCTACAATAGCTAAAAAAAATTTGGATGCAAATTTTTTTAGCATCTTGTCCCTCTTGTCCATCATCCTCCAGTGTTGACATGTTGCTCATGCCGTGATTTGAGAATGAAGGCTAAACATGAGGCTCTTTCTCAAGAGTGGACCTTCAAAATTCCTGCAACATTTTCTCACAAGCACAACCATCAATCTGAAAAACACATTATGCAAGAAACATAACATGATGACATATCATTTTTCTCCTTCAAAGAAACAAATTTCACATCATGTAAAAATCGCCATGTACTCTTACATCTCGGTGTATAAACCATCGACCAAACACAAGTCGACTAAACATGCCTCTCCAAACAACTGACTCTCAAGTCAAACAAAAACATATACAACTTGGCATCTTTGATGCATCCAAGTGAGTCAACATAACTCCACCTTCAAACACCTTCTTGGCATAAACATGCAACATGCATTCAATTGGAAAAGAAATGCATCAAACATCAAAATACATGCAAGGCCTTAATTGGATAATAAATATAACCATCTCTTACCAAACCATTTCAATGGCACTTCTTTCAGCTACACTTGATCATGTGAATTATCCTAATCCACATCGATTATGGAATCCTCTTTTCCATTTGTGTCAATCTCTCTTTCCACCTTCATCAAATGTTGTGTATGACTTGTTGGATACAAAGTCCAACACTTGTCTACAAGATGACCTTGTTTATTGCAATGAGTGCAAAACAATTGCATCTTCTTTTCAACATGGCTTGCTTTATCCAATGGACCTTTGGCTTTCTGCCACCTTTGTTTCAAAAGTTTCCTATGCATGGCTATCTTCTTCCAACATCTCGAAACAGTATGTTTATTCAAACCACAAAAGGAACATGAAATTTTTCTCCAAATCTTATGTGAAGATTTACCATGTTTATCATAATCAAAAGTAACTTGATTAAAGGCATATTTATACCTTGAACATTCACCTTTGTCTTCTTCACAAGGAGGTGAATTTGATGAGGTAGTAGCTCTCTTCGGAATACCAACAATGGCTTCAATGAATTTGGATATTCCAACATCTTCTTCTTTGAAATTCTCATTAGCTACATGCTTATGAGCACCATCTTGCAAAGTGGTTGTAAAACTTTTTCATTCCTCATGAACACAATCTTCACAAACTTGAGGTAATGAAAATGAAATTAAAGTCCTTATTGGAACACTTTCATGTGCCTCCTTGTCTTTGGAGCATTCTCCATCATGTTGTTCATAACCAAGACCCAAATACCTAGGCCTTTCCTCAACAAAAATTGGCTCAACTATGCCCTGTGCATGTTTTCCCAATCCTTTACCTTCATAGCTCATTTTCATCAATCCTTTACCTTCTAGCGTTTCTTTCAAAAGCACCAACACATTCATTTTGAGAAGAAATAGAAGATGAACTTGATTTTCATACCTATTTTTCAAGCACATGCTTGGCTAAGGTTTCCTTCACATCATGGAGCTGACTCTCCATCTCATGCATCATTTTAAGGGGTTCATTTGCAATATGGAGTTGAGTATCCATCTCCTGCATCTTTTCAAGAATCTCTTGCTTCTCCTCCTTCATGGAAATCAACTGCTCTTGAAGTATAATGCTCTCCCTCTTATCTTCATATATCTCTTGCACCATATCATTCATACGGTAGAGCTTCCACAACATCTCTTTATCAACGAGTTTTTCTAAGGAAGATTGACTAGAAGCAATGCTTGATGAAGCTACCATCACACTTGATGCATAAAAAGCTTCTTTGTTGTGATTTGAGAACTTGTTCCTCAATTTGACCTTCTCTTCACACACATAAATTCTTCTTGCACAATTGCAAAACCAACAGTTAATTCTTCTAGCTTACCTTGGCTAAAATGAGCTAATTTGTGCTCTCATACCAACTTGATCTGAAAATGGAAAAACTAATTTTGTTGTGATGGCTCCCTCATCAGTATTAAAAAAAATGTGTTTATGGTCGTCTCAAATTAGCCAACTATGAAGGGGTTTATGTGTCAAGATTTTAAGTGTATTTTATGAGAAATTCATGAGTTAATTAGCTATTAAAAAATCATGTAGAGAAAAGAAAATGAAGAAAAATAACACACAACAAACAAATTACACAATTGTTGATAACGGATTTCACCTCTCCTGAGCTACATCTCCATGGACCTACTTCAACTCGTTAGGCCCTCTTGGGATTAATGGTCAAATGTCTGATTAAATGCACCTACAGTGCTCCAATGGATTTGAAACCTACTCCATTGGCTTTAAAAGACCCGAAAACCTCAAAATATATTATTCAATCTCTAAAAGTCATCTCCAGTTGATCTAGGCATGACCTCCTCTCGTGGTGGCCGTGGGATTCTTTGATCTTCAAAGTGGAAAAAGCACTTTCAGAAGTGCTCCAACGCCTTTGAAACCTATCCCATCATGTTCAAAGCATCCAAAATCATCTAATAATGACTCTTCTTGAGCAAAAATTGGTCAAAAATAGCAAAAGTGATGTTTCATTCAATTTTCCCTAGGAATCTCCACTAAAACTGGAAAAACTCCAGTTAAGGCCGCCAAATTTGGAGTGGCGCCGAATTTGATGGAACCACCAAAACCTTTACTGAATTAAAATCTAGCTTAATTAAATATAAACACAATTTAATTAACTAATAAGTGTGGTTTAGGTGCATTAAGCGCAGTTAACAAAAAAACCGTTTGAATTTTGGATTAACACTTTAATGACGATTTAAGGGTTAATAATCGTGGTTTAAAACATTAATCCACCATTTTAACTTAAGCCCTCCACCATGGTCCTGGGGCGTGGTCCCGTGGTAAGGGGCTGGACCTACGGGGCTTGCCCCTTTTTTCCTCCGCCATAATCCTTTTTAAAACTTAAATATACATCACGCCCAATACATTACAAGGACTAATGATGTGTATGGTGGTAAGACGTTTGGCTTGTGTGGGGGAGGTCGCGAGTTTGACCCTGACCTCTTCCCAAAAATTTTGCTGCCACAAATAAAATTTGAAATTTCTCGCCAAAATTTAAAATCCAATTGAGACCATGACTTAAACCAAATTGGGCATGTGGCGACCTCTGGGCTTGCCACGTGTCCTCTTCCCATTGGCTTAAAAATTAAACCAATCATAAATTTTCCATATGCCCAGAATTCGGGCCAATGAGAATCTGACACTTGTCATCCTGTCATTGGGCCTTTGAAAACCCCAATTTTTACCTTTAACCCTGACTGACCATTTTTTGAAAATTCCCCTATTTGAAACAGCAGTGAATGGGCTCTAACTTCCTCATACAGACTTTGTTGAGTGAAATGAATTGCACTAGATTCCTAACGATGGGCTCGATCTGGTCATTCTAGTTTGGTGTGATTCTAAGCACTTTGAAGTTTTGGGACATTTTTTCCCCTAATCTAGATTCCGATCACTTCTTGGCTCCATGATCTGGAACTTGGCACAAGCAAACCATGGCCTAATTGAAAATCATGCCTTCTAGGAAATCAAGCATGAATGTACTACACACTTCTAGAAATATTCCTTGTAGTAGCTACCAAATTTTGGATATCGGGTAAGTCTTAGCAATTTGTAAGTATTCACTTCAGAGAAACAATGTATAATTGTGGCAGAATTATGGAAGCCTTCTTCGAACTCTACACTTACGTGTAAATGGAAATGTATGGAATATTTGTTAGATAACCCAACTATGATAATTTGCCCTACTCTAGCCAAAGATCTGCAAGATCGTAAAATCCCCATCACCTTGAATCCAGATAAAATTTGATGGGGTTTTTTAAGCAAAAGGAATGTTCATGCCGAAGGACAATTACTCGTTTCTAGCTAACCACAGGATGGAAAACTCCAGTAGCCTCTATGGAGGAAAATTTAGATGAATGGATTTTTTCCCAAGGTTTCCTAATTCATCTGCCTAGTGGGGAGATGGAATATTCTGACATGGGATGACATTAGGAAAAAAATGATTCCAAGACTCCTCTCTATGTCAACTTTGTTGAAATCGGGAAGAAACCATGGAACATATTTTGAACACCTTCTCTTATTTGAGGTCATTTGGTTTCAAGTATTTTCCCTCTTCAACCATTTGGATCACACCCTCAACAACATGGTAAAAACATTGGAGTAGTAGTGCATATCAACACAAGACTAATTTTACTAGTTCATGGGGAACCTTTCCATATAGGTTTATGGCTTCTGGGTTGGAGAACGTTGGGGCCACTTTTCAACGTGTCATTCCATATTGTTTCCATCACCTTTCCCACATTATTCTTGCTTATCTTGACGATCTCACCACTTGTTCAAAACACCGATCACAACACCTAGAATATTTGTTCACCATCTTCCTAAGATGTCGCAAGTATAATATATGTGTTAATCGTCACACATGTGTCATTTGTGTTCTTGTCGTGTGATGTTTGGGCTTCATAATGTCCAAGGATGCGATCACCGTTGATCCTCTTAAAGTTCAAGTCATTCTCGAGCTCCCCCCTCCTCATAATCTATGCCAGTTGCAGAGCCTTCATGTGAAAGCTAACTTCTTGCATAGAATCATTCCAAACTATACCACCACTCCTCATGGGTTTCTATGTCTCTTACAAGATGCTTGAGTAAAACAAAATATACACTTCATTACTTAGTTGCTACAAATATTGATGAGAAATTTAATTATTGAAAGTTTTGTAATTTTGAATGTATAAATAGATTCATTGCCTTGAAAAAGACCCTTAGACACTCATTGATATGATTGAAACTTAAGATTCCAAAAACAAAAATAATTATCAAATAGAGACAAAAACATCTAAGTTTAGAGTACATCCAAAGATTTATAAACTGAGTACAGATTACTAACGCGAGTAGGAGGACAAGACCGTGCTGGTCCGTGACAATCACGCCTTTGCATCTTGACGGACAAATGTATGTGATAAATCTCAATCGCTCAGTAGTAGGGACTGTCTGCATTGCGAGATTTGAGCAGAAGAGGCCCCAGATTCACGTGGGGTTGGTTCTTCATGTCCATTGTAATACCCCGCAATTTTTTGTGGTTGTCAGCGTTCAGAGCTTTAGTTTCGTCCTAATGGAATTAGGTTTACGTTCATGGATGTAAGAGAGTTCGGTGAAAAATATCTTTTGGACAGGATTAATCTCCATTCAAATATAAAAGTTCTATCCTAATGTGGATTTATCGTAACTTCAACCACACGCCTGTTGGTCGGGCTATGGTCTGGTGGGGCGTGATCGGTCGGGTGGTAGAGTGAGTTTACCGCTATTTTTCAGTTGTAAAATTTATTCATAAGCTGTTGATAGGCCTCTCGTCTGGTAACGGTAGTTGACCACCACGAATCTCGTCAGGTGGAGATGGAATTCGTACCCGTGATCTACGGTTAGCCTCACGAGCTACGAGTGGTTCATCACAATAAAAAAAAGGTTTTCTTTACCTCCTGTGTAAATAGATATTCCATGTTAAGTAGGAGATTAATCGTCAGTACGTGGAGAAGGTTAATAAGAGAAGAAGGGCTGGAAAGTATATTATGGTTTTTAATTTGGTATAATTTTATAATATGTAAAACTAATAAAATAAGTATTTTTTTATTTTTTTAATTGTAGTAAAATTTATCATAATTTAGTTGTCAAACCAGTAGAGAGGACAATTATATATGACTGCCATTAGTAAGTAGACTAATGCATAATTATTATTCAAGAAAAACTAAACCACTTAAAATAACTCCCTTGTAATAAATAAAGAAACAGTGTTTCACTCTTCCATTAACTGATTTCTTTACAGGTAAAACAACAAAATCTAGCCAAACAAAAATCACACTAGTCCAAACCAATCTTCCAAACTTTTTATAAAAGCACACCTTTGAATATTTTCAATGATTAGATGTTCTTGCTTAAAGTTATTAGTTAATTTGAAGAATAAAAATGGACGGTGCGATGGAAACATTCCAAGTTTTGTTTACATTATTATGTAACTTTTTAAACGATAATAATGGTAGTTATAATTATTAAATTAATTGAATATGTAGTATGTAATTTTTTAAATGATAAAATAAATATTAAATTAATTTTCATTAATTTTTTTCGTTTAAATAATTAAAAATAATTAGTTTTTTTTAAATAATTTTTTGTATGTTTAAATTCTGAAGGTGGGTTGGATTTCTTTCCAGCCTTGAAATCATGAAAACTTAATTTAAAGGTGCTCATGGCTTCCACCTTACTTCATGAAATGTATGTGCTTCAATCATATCACTAGTAATTGCACGAATTGGCATCAGGGAGATATTACTTGAGCTTTGATGGGGGCATAGGGGAGTATACAAGAGGCCTCAATTGGCACTCAAAGTGGCTTTTCTCCGCACTTCAACCATAATGGAAAGGCATTTGTTCCATATTTTCTTTTGATCACCAAGGAGATATTACTTGAGATTTGTTGGAGGCATAGTGGAGTATACAAGGGGCCTTAGTTGGCACTCACAATGGCTTCTCTCTGCACTTCAACCATAATGGAGAGACATTTGTTCCAGATTTTCTTTTGATCGATGCTATTCGTGAATGGATCCCTAATACATGAGCCTTTACCTAATCACGTTTTTCTTGGCATATGTAAGAATACATAATGGTCGATAGGGTTGATATCCTGTCATCGGATACATCGGCACATGAAGCACTCATCACTGCCACATTGTTGGCTGAGAGGCACCGGATGGTGGGTGGCAAATCTGGTGTAAATGATGGAATGAACCTGAAGTCAAATTTCCAGAAGAAATCAGGGTGGAAAAGAGCTTTGGAATAAATGATCTGCGACATGATGACGGTTCGATCAGGGAAGGTATCCTTGAGGGACGAATGCAAAAGGGAAACAAAAAGGAGAGATACTATAAGCAGGCCCCTATCATAAAGGAAGTTATAATGGAATGTGATGATCTATGGGGAAGGGTTAATAGCTTACAAAAGCATGCCCTCATAGGAAGGTGGATTTTTGTAGAGATGGGGGAGGTGGATATGAATGAATGGGTTAGGAATTTTTGGAGCCTAATGCTTGGATACAATCCAAAACTGAGCAAGCTGATGGGGCACTGATTTAGTATACACTTCTTACATGGGGCAGATTACAAACGTATTTTGGATTGCACTTGGGTCAGGGAAAGGAGTTTTATGCAGTTATTACCATGGTACTTGGGCTTTAATCATGTGATTGAAGCTCCCCGTAGCAAAATTGTCTGGGTAAAACTCCCTAGGTTACCATTGGATTTTTGGACCATCAAGGCTCTACATGCCATTGGAAATTCGATTGGTATCACATGATACATTGATCCTAGATCTGTTGGCACAAATGAAAAAAGGATTGCATGGTTATTGGTAGAAGTGTCCTTTATGGGTGGTTTGTCGGGTGATATTGACCTAGTATGGGGACAACGTCATCATCGACAATGAGTTGATTTCTGGGGGGTTCCATTCAGATGCCTAATTTTTCATAAGACTGGACACATGTAGCGAAATTGACCATTTAGACATAGGAAGGGTCGCCGTTCTGATAAAGTATCTTCTCTTAGATGGCGTGCAAATGCACCTTTATTCATGCCAGATGCAAATGACCCAAGTAAGTCTAAACCTTCCTCTTTTGAAAGTGATTTTTCATAGCCGTGTCATAACTTAGGACCTGCTTCTCATATTAGCCCGCCTCTGTTTGATTGCCCTTCTTTCGATAAATCTCATAGAACTATGGATGTAGTATCTCCTCCCCCTTACAAGTCTCTGAATAATCTAGAATACGGGAATATTACTGACCCTAGTGGACACTGTGTATCTGAAAAAGCCACTACACAACCTAATAGTCCTATTCACAATGAACCATTAGTGGTCTCCCCTATGATGCCTCCGCTTGAATGGGCTTCTCCCATGTCCTCACATGAACCTAAGCCAAAGTTTTGTCCTGAATCTCTAAAGAATCTTGTAGGGAGTGACTTAGATTCAATCCTCAACAACCTGAGACTTGATTTGGCCACTTTGACGACTTTTGATAAGCCTATGAAAAACCCTCTCCTATTTATTTCACCTGGCTCTGATTCTAATATTACTATTAGACGGGCTGCAAAATCTAGCACTCGACATTTCTGTGGTAGGAACAAGTCAAAATATATCATTAATGGGGAATTATTTGGTCTACATGAAGTTCACATTTCTACGATTGATAACTGTAGGGCCCTTAGAGCAAGTAGCCCTCAAAGGAGTTCTAAATGAACTCGATCATATCGATCAACATTCGGGGGATGGGCGACCCTTCTAAGCTTTCTTGCCTGCATGAGATTTTTTCCGAATATCATCCATCTATTTTCTTTATACAAGAGACTTTGTGTTCTCGAACGGTTGCTATAAATACTATGCTTAGTATATGCCTGGTCTAGGTGGCAGTTGGAATTGATGCTATGGGTTGGGCTGGTGGGCTACTTGTTATGTCAAATCCTCTTTGGGAAAACTTTGTTGCATATAAATTCTTCGGTGGTATCATATTATATGGATCATACAGGGGGTTTTCTGATAAAATTTCTATGATTAATCTTTATGCTCATTGCGAAAACAAAGCTTCTTTTTGGGCACAAATGGAACTATCACATATTTTCTATATTAGGAATTTGATGATTATGGGGGATTTCAACCTAATGTTGGCCTCAGATTAAATATGGGGATTGAAGGCTAGACGCGATATGCTTGCAGGGAGGATTTCGAATATGCTAAACATTTGGTTGATATTAAACCGGTCCCGATTTTTCAAACCTCGTATAATAAGCGCAAAGGCAGTGAATGTATCGCCAAAAGAATGGATCGTGTTGTTATCTCGTCATCCTTTCACAGGTTATGGGTAATATTTGGTCGCAGGTTATCTAATCAAACTTTTCGGATCACATGGCCATCTCACTATATTGGCATCATGAGCCAAAGGAAAACGGTTTGCCTTTTAAATTAAACTGTATATGGCTAACTGACCTGGATTTTAATGGACTGGTCAAGGATTTTTGGAATAATCAGATGAGATCTTTGGATGCTGGGGGCTAGGAAGTGTTGTTGCTAAAACTCAAAAATCTCAAGATAAGGGTTAAGCAATGGGAAAAAGAGAAAAAAGTTGCTTTAAAAAAGGAATACCAGTCAATAGAAGACAACATAAAAAATATTTTTAATGGTATGCGATCTAATGCACCAGACTCACAGTTATATAATACTCTGGAGTTACTCAAAGCTCGAAAGATAGAGATCCTTCATATACAGGAAACAAGATGGAAACTTAAAAGCTAGATACAGTGGCTACAGGAGGGTGATCTAAATACCAGGTTCTTTCACAAATGTGCTAATGGTCGAAATAATATAAATGCCATATGGAGGATTAAGGGTGTGGATGGAACAATCAAACATACCACCAAGGAAATAAAGGAAGAGACTATCAAATATTTTTCTGACTTTTATCAACAAGATAAGATGATTGATTCTCAAAGTTAAAACTGGTTTATTGAGGAGCTACCAAAAATCTTCGACCAGGCATCAAATGCAAATATGGAAAATCCTATCTCTATGGCAGAGATCGGGGATGTACTAAAATCCTTTTCCCATGACAAGAGTCCGGGACCAGATGGTTGGCCGTTAGAATTCTATATACATTTTTTTGAACTCCTGAAGGATGAACTTGTGTCAGTGATTGAAATGGTTCGGATGAGGGGATTGGTGCCTAGGAATATGACCAATCTCTTTATGTAAAGTAATATACAATATTTCTTCAAAAATCATTGCAAACTGAATGAGAGTGGTTTTATCAAAATCTATTGCAGCGGAACAATTTGGCTTTCTCAAAGGGAGGTCGATTCATGACGCTGTGGCTATTGCACAAGAGGCAATGCACATGATTCATACCCAAAAATTGGATGTCATTATAATGAAGATTGATTTAAACAAATCTTATGGCTCGGTTGATTAGTCCTTTATTCAGGTTTCTTTGTACAAGGCTGGTCTATATATGGTGTATTTCCAATGGATTATGGCATGCATTTTCTCCGGTAGAAATGTTGTTCTAGTAAATGGTCTTCCATATGATTTTTTCTTAGCTGGTTGTGGGTTGCGACAAGGATGTGCCCTATCCCCTCTTATTTTTATTTTTGTTATGGATAGCTTCAGCAACATTATAAAGATGGCCGAAAATGCTAGCTATTTTGAAGGAATTTCATTCTCGCCTGTGGTTTATATTTCTCATTTTCTTTTTGTTGATGACATGCTGATATTTGTAAGGCTAATAAGAAAACTATGGTTTTATTTATTCTATATCCTTTCTCGATTTCGAGGGGCTACGAGCCTTAGTATTAATAAGAAGAAGTCGATTCTGTATTATGACCATCGCGATTGTGATGAAGTAGATTTCATAGCTGGCTTTATGGGTATTGGTACTTGTAATTTTATATCTGGTCTTCCATATTTGGGCTTCATTCTAAAGCCATGTACATATAGAAATAGTGAGTAGATATGGTTGATTGGGAGATTCAAGAACAAGATTATGAAATGGCAACATAGGTTTCTATCCCTTGCAGGATGTCTCATCCTGGTTCAAGCGGTACTAACACAGCTCATGGTATACTGGTCTCGTCTGTTCTATCTGCATGTGTTTATTATTAACAATCTAGAATCAATCATACCCAAATTTATTTGGGTTGGTGGTTTGGAAAGGAAAAAAAATCATTTCTGTAAACTCTGGCATTTCCACTCCAAAGGGATATGAAAAATGGGGCATTTTAGACTTACGATGTTTTGCTAATTCTCTTCTTGTTAAATCGTTCTGGAGGGTCTTAAATGGGTATGGGGTCTGGTCTAACATCATCTATCTCAAATATATCAGAGGAAACCCTTTCAAAAGCCTATATTATCATGAACAGTGGCTGAATTGTAAATCTTCACAGATATGGCGACGCTTTATCAGGGTAAAAGAAATTATGGGAGGTCGATTGAAATGGCTCTTTAGAAATGGCTAGCAAATTCTATTAGGGGTGGACCATCTCTTCGGTTTAAAAGAAAATACGGTGTTGGACCCTGTATCATTGCATCATTTACATCATTGGGGCATCATCTATGTATCGATTGTCATCTCTCAATGGGAGCTAGGGGCTCTAATTTGGAAATCAGGTCAGATGATTGGATTAAATGCAGAAGAATCTGTGTTATGGGATAGTTACAGACAACGACTACAATTATCGGGTTTTTCCTATAGGTCAGAAGGTGACATGATTAAATGGAGTGATAATCTGGTTGATGGTAACATTCAGGTGCATGAAATATATTTGAATTTATTAAAAGAGAAACTCAAAAACCCTCCAGTTTCTCCTTTCTATCGGCTTTGGAAGTGGCACATTCCCACTAAAATATTGCTCTTTGCTTGGTTGGTTTGGAATAGTAAAATACTCACTTGGGACGCCCTTATGAAACGCGATTTTCGTGGGCCGGGTCAATGCCCTTTGTGTAAGTGTCAAGAGGAATCCGTTGAACATATTTTCTTTTTCTGCCCCATGAGTGTGGAAATTTGGTAGTTATTTAATGGTCTCCTAAATGATCCTCTCTGGTGGCCTCATGACTGCTTATAGACTTTTATCAAATGGGGTTCTTCAAAAGGAACACAACGGTCTCTTCCTTTTTATGTTTTATGGAAAATTTGGGGAGCGAGGAACCAATTTATCTTTCAGGACATCCCCATTGACATAAATGAAATACATGGTAATGTTATGAGATGGTTGGGAACCTATCCTCATCAAATTTCCTCTAAGGTAGATCTATTGGTAAGAGGTCAACCTCATCATATCCAACTCCCCATGATTTATTTTGATGGGGCATATAAAGGGGACGTTGGAGGATGTGGAGCATGGATCAAAATATTGACTACAGAGCAATATCATTTATTTTGGAATGCTGGACCCGAATCAAATAGCCTTGCTGAGATTATGGCTCTTTGGAGTGGGATAAGGGTGGCATATCATCTTCTGTTGAGACATATTCACATATATGGGGATTCCAAGATCATTATCAATGGGGTCACAGGGAAATGTAGATTTAATGATCTGTTACTATATGGTTGGAATGAACGTATCAATTATATTCTCTCAAAATTCCAGGCTTTCTCTATCCAGCACATCTATAGGGAGAATAATTCAAGAGCTGATTTCCTATCGAAAAAGGGTCTTTCTACACCTTTTAGATCTATCTTTATATATTGCTATAGGAACAATACTATGGTGGAATATTTTGACATTCCTCTGCGATAATTGTTTATATATCCTTTTTTGACTTTGTACATCTTTAATAACCCTGTGATTCGTCCTTTGGACAAGTGAGCCAGTCCAGATCATCATCTTCTAACATATAGTTGGTTTTCATTAGAAGCGAGCCTAATTATCTTTTCAAGCGAGGGTGGAAAAGTTCCAGTTTTCCTTTATAGTATCTGAATTTATCCTACCAGGTTTTTATATATGGATTTTTTATATACAAGTGAGCCTGGTTCTATGCCTCAAGCGAGCGTGGAATGTACATGCATTTTTGGTTTTTTGTTTCCATATAACTATGCTGATATTCTTCTCTTGGTTGCACCTCAACACTTATATCAAGCGAGCCAGTTTTATGTATTCTTCAATGTAAATAGTTGCTCCATCATGGTGATCGATTTTCTCTCGAGTACTTGGTTGTATATGGACTGATGCCTTTATCTAGCTTTGCGGTATTTTGTAATGTACTTTGTTTGGAGCTTTGGACACTTTCCATTTTAGTCCAAAGTTGATGTTTTGATATTTTGGGATTAGGAACATCCTGATGTTTGGATCTCTCATGATGTTGTATGGTCCATGTATTTCTTGTATGTTTTTTATACACGATCAATCTGGATATGTTATTTTACATACATCTAGGAAAATGTAATATGACGAATGGACTGGTTTTTAATAAAGTAGTGGTTTTTTCTTTCTCTGAAAAAAAAGTGGTTAATTTTTTTTGACACACCAAAATTCTTATGGGGTTAGTATTCACAGATTGTGGAGAAACTTATAAAGAGAATTTAATTATACTAAAAAGGTTGGATGACGAAAGTGATAGTATAGATCATAAAATAATTATTTTAGCTAGGAGATCAATGAAAATCTCACTTTTTTTTAAGATGAGGATGGTGACCAGCCATCATAGACACCTTGACGTTCTAACTAGTAGTTGTTAATGATTTTCTTTTTAAGTTTCTAGCAATCTTTTTTGTGTTTCCATACTGCAGTATGTTTTAGCATGTAAAGGTCTAGCATAACCAACCTATTTATATAGTTTTATTTATAAGATGCTCTAGTTAGACAAGGATTCAATAATTTCAAAAATCTGAACTTATACTACTAGTTTGGTTTCCCTTCACGCATGCCAACAAAAAATAATATTGGTCTATGTAATTCTATTTTAACCTAATGCAAAGTTCCTAACTTCAAATTAAATGTTTAAAAACTTATAAGGGAAACAATGTTATAGTTGTATAACTTATAGTTTTCTTGATTGAATTATTTTAAATTGAGATTTATTAAGTATAAAGGAGAATCTTATTTTTAAATGTGTATTTTTTTAATCAAGAAATATTAATTCCATGTCATGTATTAATTCTTTCACATTAAGTGATCAAAATTTTATACCTTGAGAAATTTGAAAATTTTATATATTTGATAAATACAAGTTTAATATAAATCTAGAATGATATAATTGGTTGATACATCATACATATCTATATATTTAGTTATTTGTTTAATTTACTTGGAAATCGTTTATGGTTTTGTTAACTGAACCATCTTAAATTTATTTTAAATCAAGATTTATTAAATATGGAAAGGAAGGAAATTTATAAATTTTTAATTCCTTAATCAATTACTTCTATATTATGTATAAATTTTTTATATTTAAACATTAAAAAATAATGTATTTGATATTTTTCAATATTTGATAAATAGAAATTATGAATTTAGTACATTTAATTTTTTTAATATATTTTCAAATATATATATTAATTATTTATTTTTAAATTAACTTATTTAATTAAATTATTTTGTTGATATAACCTTGCATGGCTTATTCCCTGGATGTGAGTGCTTGATTGCAGGTAGGAGATGGTAGGCTTAGAGTGTGTCACATGGCTTCGCTACATGGCCATGCACGGGACCTGTCCGACAACATTTAAACTGGCCAGCTGCTTGCCTCAGACCTTAATTGCTCTCGGTCTTAAAGACCGTCCGGTTCACCTCCCTGTATTCTCCTTAATGGCTCTGTGTCCTTCGTCGTTGTAATTATCCTCTTGCATCATTTACCCTTCTGTTGCCACGGAGCCGAGATTTCTCTTGCACATAAAAAGGCAATGCGGCCTCCATTGTTGTCCCTCGCTCCCTCCTTTGCTCACTCACACCTACTGTCACATAGACTTACATTGCGACCTCCATTTTTGGCTTTCGCTCACTCCTTTGCTTCAGTCTGCGGACCCCTCCACTCACTCTGCCTCCTCGCCTTTGCTCGAAAGCCTCCCCAACACTTATTCCTACTCCAGTATGCCGAGGAGGCATCGAATGCATTTCCGCCGAGGTAGAGGAAGGGGTTAGTCCTCTTGACCCCCCATTTCAATTCATTTCGACACCTTCTCCCCGCCTCTTGAAGCAAATTCTACACAGTTCCACTATGACTGTTCTATGGACAGACCTCATCTTACAACCACTATCAACGTCAGCTTCCAGGAAGCGCCTTCATGTTCTAGAGGGAGAGGTTCCAGAAAACGACCAAGGAAGTCCACAATTGCTCTAGCGCCTCCTCAACTCTCATGGAAATCTGAAGTTTTGTTGGTCAAGCCTGAAAATCACTCTTCCAATAGCGAAGGCAGTGGTAGTGGGAGTTCAGAATGGTCGGTTGAGGAAAGAAGAAAGGGTAGCGCTAGCCTGGTACACACCGCTACTATGTCAGAACCCTCAGTGCAACATTCGAAGAAAGCTAAAGACTCTTCAGAAGAATACAGGTGTCTCATTGTTGAGGAGCGATCGTCAGAGCAACACGACACCTAAGATGATATTATGCCATAGAAATGAGAGGTTTCTTCTCTTATTTTTGTTAACTTCTCTGAGTATATGTATTTCTTGAACAATTTGTCATATTCTCAGTTGTTTCTGAACAATGTTGGTTTCCCTTTTGAGGGCAGTGATTTTATGACCAATTTCCCCATTTGGGGTGGTCATCTTTTTGTCTTTATGACCCATACTACCTCCGGAATTGGCTAGCATAGCAATTCTGGAGGCTAGTATTGCCCTGTATACTATGTTTTATTAATAGAATTAGCCTAGTTTAGAAAAAAAAAAACTTTACATGACCTATTTTCCATAATAGATTATACAAAACTTTGAATAAATTTATGAAATATATGTATGCAAAATATTAAGAGACTGAAATTTATTCTAATTTTGTTGTTGTTATTAAAATGAAAAATTCTAACTATTCAAAATGTTTAGTGAATTGCAAAGTGTTATGAAGGTTGACATTATAATAAATATTTTTGAAATATATGTATGTAAAAGATAGTAAAATTCATTCTAATTTTTTTGGTGTTATTAAAATGACAAATTCTATCTATTCAAAAGGTTTAGTGTTATTAAAATGACAAATTCTATCTATTCAAAAGGTTTAGGAATTTTTTCACTATGGATTTTGTTGAAGTTTGTTTGAATATGGATTTTGTGGGAATTTGTTATATATATATGGGAATTTGTTCACTATTATTATTATTTTTTAAAATTATAATTATAATTATATATATATATATATATATATATATATATATATATATATATATATATATATATATAATTTAAAAAATAAATAATAATAGTGAACAAATTCCCATATATATATATATATAAGCTATTTGTGATTTTTCAGGCTTAACTTCTATTTGATTTGGGTCATACCAGTTTTTAGCTGACTAGGTTTTTTAGCATGTCTCTTCCCCTAGCACCTCATGAAATTTAATCATATGCAGTCTTGTTGACCAAGCCTATCCTCAACGAATTAAGCTAATAAAACTTAACAACATAAATATATTTCTATATTTTTATTTTTAAATTAAAATTAAAATTTTCTTTATACTATATATTTTTTATTCTTTAATTTTATTATTTATATTTATTTAACTCTCATTTAATATATTTTAATATTATCATTATATTGCATACGGTTCTCTTCTCAATTTCCATGAATTTATCCCAAATTTAATATTTTTATATCAAATTTACTGGAAAATAATATAACTATTACTAAACTTCGAAGTAATATTAAAAAGTGTTTTAATACCCGATCATAACCGTATTCTTAACCTTCTTTTTATATTAAAAATAAAATTGTATATAATATTTTGGATGTAAAGACCATATGTTACATGCTTTCTCTAATATCTTTATCCACGGTTCCTATAATGGGGATGGAGAGATCGGTTAAAAAACATATGATATAATTTCCTTTATTATTATTTTAAATTTTAACATATAAAAAATAATTTGAAATTAAAATTAAAATCATTTTTATTAATTTATATAATCATATATTTTTTAAATTTGAAAAAGCAAAATCTATTTAAATCAAAAAAATCATATATTTCTATATCGTTTCATTTCATTTAAATCACATAAAACTAACTCATTATATTTATCCAAAAGAATTAAAAGCAAGTAATTGTATCATGGAAAGATTAAGAAAATAGTAATTTGAATTAAAAGCAAGTAATTGTATCATGGAAAGATTAAGAAAATAGTAATTATATTATAAAGAAAAAAAATGTTCATCTCAAGTTGTATTACCAACTATGGTTTAGTATGACTATGGTTCAGTATGAAATACATATGTAATTTTTTCCATATTTAATTTAGAGTTCGACACATATTTTATATAATTTTGTCCATACTTAATTTGGAGTTTGACATAGGTTTCTTATTAATATATTATGGTTTGTTTAATTAAAAGTATTAATATTAGTATCTAATTTTAAGGTCACTTATACCAAATTTGTGTATGAGACCCTTTTGTTTCTGGGACAAGGGACCCACCTCCACTCAGTGATTTGACCACTAAGTCTACAAAGGCATACATACTCTACTCTCTTTCTTTTGAACCTGTGATCTTCTAGGAGGAAACACATGTTCTTAACCATTGGACCCACTCAAATTGTATTCTCAATAATAATAATAAAACATTAATAATATCACTCTCAATGTTCATACTAACTAGAAGTACAAATAATTCAATCACTCTCAACCATAAAAGTTAAAAACATAAATGAATATACATTGTTTGGTTTGTTTAATTAAAATTACTATAAAATATCAATAATCTCACTCTTAGTGCCTAGACCAAAGAGATTTGGTAAATATATTTCACTCACTCACACCATAAAAAAATATTTAGTTGTCCATATAAAAGGACATAATATTATATCAACTTTATAGAAAAATATGTAATTAAAAGTTATATATGTGTGTGTGTGTGTGTGTGTGTGTGTGTGTGTGGGGGCGGGGGGGATTTATCAAGATTGCATAGGCATAAATTCTTTTGCAAACCTTTTAATCATGTTTGCACTCTAAAAGAGGTTTTCACCTTAAAGGATTTGATTCGTGTGGACTCTTGCTAGATCCATGTTTAACAGGGATCTATAATGGTTTTACTTAATTATTTATAAAACAGACTTAAATACATGAGATAAAAGTGGTATACTTCTTAACAACTAAAAAATAATCTACACTTCTCAATTTGTTAAATGTTGAGTATACCAAAGGGTGTAGTATTCTTCAAAAGGTTTTGCAATGCAAGTTTTAATTAGTTAAGAATATGTTATAAATGTTTCATGTGAAGGATAGATAATGTAGAATACTAAATGGTTCTATGGATGAGGTGCTAGAATATAGAAAGATTGGTAGTGAGTTGTTGTTGTCTCACCATGTAACTCAAATACCATTATCGAGGTGTATTGCCACATTCTCTAGTATTCTTGAAAATCTTTTCAATGAAAGAAGTTACATTTCATGAAGATTGTGTTATAAATATTTCATCTGAGGAAAGATAATATAGAATATTCAATATTTCTATTTATGAGGTTCTAAAATCAATAAAGGCTCAGGCATATGGTTTTGTCTCACCAAGCTACATACTACAGAATGTGGCAATGTGCCTCTATAATGGTATTTGAGTTACGTGCAAGAGATGCTAGGAAACTTCAAATTCCATCATAATTTGAATTATATGAAAATTCCACCATCCATTGAGCTATTGTTTGATAAATATTGTTATAGGATGAGATAATTTCATCCCATCATGAAATTTTCCTACCCAAAGAGCTTGCCTTTTCACAAGGGTTCATTAAAAGGCAATTCAATGATGATCAAGGAGAGAATTTTTGCAACACCATGCTTATTAATTGGTATCCTTGGCATTATTTCTCTAATGACTGGCTATTTAGTCTCAGATTTTAGGGAATTGGCATGAGGTCAAAGAATCAGGACTTTGCTAGAGCCAGGTGTCTTGTATTTATTTTCTTCATATGTGGATTTTTTTTCTCCTAGCATAGATCGACAAGTTGTTACTTTGGACCTTCGTCTACTTTGGTTCAAGCTTGGGGAAGGCACACATAAATAGCAAGAATTTAAGTGTCGTTTCCTCACCCCCAAAGCATCTAGTTATCAAATCTAATGATATTGGTTATTTTTTGGGCTTGGGTTGTGCTAGAAAAATATTATATTTAGTCGGGCACTACTCCGGCAAGCCCATCTTGTGGAAGCCAATTTTCCACAAGAAAATGGTTTTGGGAGTAGTCAATGCATGTTAATTTATATTGTTGATGTGATCTCTATTTGTTTCCTAATCATTCTTGGTTTACTGTTAACAAGCGCCACGGCCACAAGAAAGAGACTCAATCTCCTTATGTCCAATCCATCTAGTTGAATGATGGATATCATCTAAACCGTATTCATTGTAAATTCATCTTCTCGTTTGTACCATGTTATCTCATTGCACTAAGAGATACATTTTACAGCCTAGTATGAGTAAGGTGTGTAATTCCTTACATGCTCAACCAATAGTTTATATATGTCACTTTTAAAATAAAGGTAAATTACTCAATTGACAATTTATTTTTGGCTCCATTGCATGAGAGTTTGGATTATCAACGTTTCAAACTTTCTTATAAGATTCATCATTACGATGAGAAAGTGAAAAAATATGATCATTACAGGTAGTAATAAATAAGAAATGAAAAGGAGGATTAGGTAGAAAAAACTGACGTAGAAGGAACCCTAAATTATGGAAAAATAATATATTTGTAAATGAGGATTATTTATTTTTAAAATAATATTAGTTATTTTAATCATTTATAATGTACTATAAAATATATATATATATATATATATATATATATATATATATATATATATATATATATATATATATATATATATATATATAAGGGTGATTAATATTAATACACATTCAACAACATATAATGAGTTAATGGTATATTAATATAATTCATATATATCATGCGTGCACTAATAATTAATGTATATATGATGTTTTAGTACCCAAAAAATATAGGAGAGGAAAATGATGGATTAAGAAGATGATTGACCCTAATGAAAGAAGAGAAGGAAGATAAATTTAAGACAAGAGAGAGAGGGATGGATTTGTTAGGGATGGTTCTTTAGGTGACAATGGGAATTCCATTTTCACTAATTTTCCACCCCTTATCTATGTTGAGTTTATTGGGATGCTTCTTGATTTGTACTGCTTCCCTGGATTTTATGTGGTTGTATTTGCTAATTTTGGCCAAGATACTTGCATTTTCAATACAAATGTGTTGTTTTATTTTTACCAAGTGTTCAACCAGTGCTAAGGACTGAAAGAAATTTTGTTTTATGTCAGCATAGTGTTCTCGAATTCTATTTTTTATGGAGCGACCAATTTCCCCTTCATAGGATTCACCACATGTTAAAGGGATCAAGTATACACTTTTTTTATTGGTGGGATGAATGGGATCTTTGACAGAATTGGGGTTGTTGTGAATGGTATTAATAGGTTTAAATGTAGTGATGATGTTTTTCTTATTCGGGATATGGGTTACTTTTTCAGTAGTTCATTGAATGTAAGGGAGACAAACCTTGGAGTCCACATTGCTCATGTCATATTTTGATATAAGTATATATTACTAGCATTATTGAAAGATTCAATACACAGATTCATAGTGAAGTCATTTTTCTTGAAAACATCAAGGAGATGGGCCTTCTCAATGTATAAAGGATTTTTGTCCAAAATTTTCAGGACCCTTGTTGCTAAGGTGTTAAGAACCCTTATTTTTTGGGTGGAATAAAATATTCACCAAATGGAAAGACAATGTCCACTATAATAAAGAAAAAAAATGAATATACATTTTGAGAATGAGTTTTTCCACAATTATTCATAATGTTATGATTTATTTCTAAATATAAATTTTTTGAAAGAGTGTGAAATGTCCAACATTTCAAGTGGACACTCTACCCACTCTTAAAAGAACAGAAAAAACATAAGAAAGAGTCCCTCTGTTTCGATTTAAAAAGATACCTTGATAGACATGGTAAATAAATACTAAGAAAATAAATTATTTATTAATTAAAAATATATTTTAATAGACATGGTAAATAACCAATCGGAAAAGTAAAATAATTAATTAAGGACTTGTTTTAAATTTGGATTTAAAAAGATCATATTTTTCTTCCATCATTTTCTATATTTTAATGTAAATTATGTGTATGTCATATAAAACTTGTGGTCTAGTCTAGTTATTTTACTTTTGTCACTTTTCCAATTATATTTTTTGTTAAATTTTATTTGAATCCAATAAATATCTATTTTAATTTCAAGTTAAAGTTGTGTAGTTTATACTATTTGAGTGCCAAGGGAATTTTCAAGTCACTGAATCTATTTATGCATTAAAAAAATGCAATTTAAACAATAAAAAATTTACAATCTCGTAAAATATGGGATTACTAAAATATTTTATTGGATTTCTAAAAACGAAGGAGATGTACAATTCCTTCCATTATTGGTATGGAATTGATGCACAATGTATATGTGTGTGTTATTTAAATGAAGGACATGTTGGTAGCATGGTGTTGGAATAGATTTCAACCACAGAGAGTTAGTCAACTCAGAATTGATGTAAATAACTAGATGACCTTGTGCATGGTTTTTATTAGTGTTAATGTGTTCTTGGTGTTGCATTGGTGTTTGAGGAGATGGCTTGGAGTTGGAAGTATATTTGGTTTAGAGAGATTTTAATTTTTCATGATTATAGATATCGTCGCAAGTATTCCATAGCCACCCAACGATATTATCATATTGTCACATTATGCACATTGTATGCTCATGACACTCTATGTAGGCATAATTTCCTACGACCATGACAATTTTTCTAGGTGTAGCAAGGGGATACCTTGGGATTAACTTAGTGAAATTCCCATGGTATGGGATGAGATCAAGGAATTGTGACATAGTATTCAATATATATATTATTTGGTCATGATTAGTTAGACAATTTGGTCTTCAATGGGTGTGAACGCATTGATGAGTTGAGTTATGGATCTAGTAGTTGATTTCAATTAATTGTTGGGAAAATAAACCATCTACACAATGTTGTTGATTGAGCTAGGGTTGGTTAGTGAGGGTGAATTTACTTACCATTGAGTAATGAGTAATTGATTATGAATGTCAAAGGAAAAGTGTGATGGTTTTTTGAGTTCGAATTGCAGAGTGATATATTGCAGAATCGTACACTATAAATAATGTTCATAGTATAGTTTGAAGTGTTGGTAGCTTGAACGGTGTAATGAGATTGTTGGGAAACTATGTATGATAGAGATGGAGAGTGTTTGAGTGAATAGTTATATTGCACCTCGTGTAGAGTGTGATGTATGACAAATATTGTGCTCGTAAGGTTAGAGATTTTGATGTGAGATCTGTTGTGACTAGAAAATGCAGAGCATAATATTTGAGGTGCGACTAGGGGTGCATAATACTTCATAAAAAAGAATGAAATACCTATAGCTAATGCGTTTGAGTTTATTTTATGTGATCTTTCTAGTACGCATGATAGGAAATGGAGTAGTGCGATTAGCATACCTTTAGTTGATATGGAGAACAATAGTGTGCATTATTTTAGTTGATGCCAAAGACCAAGTTTATAATGCATGGTGATGTTGTTGCTAACTATACACTGCATGGTAAGATGTTTGGAGTAGGTATGTTAGTGCATCAATGGACATAAAGCTAAATTCAAGGATGAGATATACTGAAATATATTGTAAGTTTCCCTTAGATATGTGTATATGTGTCTTGATGTACTATTGTTGGTTAGAGTGTTTTTGGGAGTATGTGGGTTGGGTTTTTCATGTTAGTGTCATGTTGATATTGTTGGTGGTTGTGTTGAGCAGAGTAATGTTGCAGAAGTTTTTGGTATGTTGATTATGTTAGTAGAGAGAGTTTTGTCACAGAGGGTTTGAGAAATTTTAGGTTGTATTTAGTTGATGAGAATAGAGTCTATGTTGGTCCAGCATGAAAATAGGGTGAAATGAGACCTACGCTTGATTGAGTTGTGTTGTGTGAGCCCTAGTTTGAAACTGAAATAAATGTGGTCCGCAAGAACTTCAATTCGTGGCCTTTAATGGGTGAGTGGTGGTGTGCTGATTGAGGGAATGTGACTTCCTTCTAGTTGTGGTGTGAAAACTATGAGAGTGGCAGCTTACCCCAAGTGATGGTCTGGGAAACTATTGGAGGTTTGGGCCTCTAGCAAATAGTGGTTTGTAGTAGGCAATGACTTCCCCAGTTAAGGGAGTCATGGGTTCTAGTAGGTGGTGGCTTGAAAAGTTGAGGAATTAGTGGCTTCCATTATGCAATGTCCTAAAGAAAGTGGTTACTCACATGCATCACAAGTATGGGCTTTCACACTAATGGTGGATAGTGATACGATGTAAAATAATACTTTATTAATAATAATAACAATAAGAAGAGAAAATAAGATGAACATTTTTCTCTCAGAAGCGTTTCCACTTTATATGTGGTGTTCTTGTGTGTTTATATGATGATATCTTGATTGATGTGTCATCATTTGTATTTCTACTCATGGTTCATGTTTGATGATATAATTTGGTTTTTATATATGTCACTAATTAATGTATGATTGATTGTTGAAAGAAAACTGAAAAATTGGAATTTAGTGATCTATATTTAACAATATTGATTCACCCCCTTGTTGATGCCTTAGAAATATGTGGCAACAACAAGGGGAATAACCACCTGGTCTGGACCTTAAAGTAGCTCCTTTTCCATTTGGGATGGTGGTTCCAACTGGTTAAACTAGGTCCAGTTACCTTTTCCCTATTGCTATTGGTTTAAGATGTGTCTTTAGATTCCAATAGGCAGGGATATCAAGTCGATTCTTCTTATTGTTTAGGCAAGATAATGACGCTTAAGATGCCTTTAATGATACAATCAAACTACCACTAAGATCTGCCCTAAAGTTAACCTAGCCTAGACTTTAAGAGTTAATATATCCATGCCATGCTAAGTTATTTTATGTAATATTTATGGTTAATTCATAAATCTAATGTAATCTATAATTTGTATTAATTATATTAAATCTATGTTATTTTATTAAACTTGTGTTAATATTAATTTGAAATGTATATATTAAACTAAAACATAGACTAATTATTAATTAAATCTAAAAATGTCATTTTAAGATTTAATTAAGATTAATCCTAAGAAATATTAATATCTTATTTAATATTAAATCTATTTAAATCTTAATGTTTCTAATTCTATTGATAGTGAAGAGAAATTACTAATTATCACTAACTTGTAAAAGTTAAATTCTATAATTATATTTTATCAAAAAACTAATTTAAACAATATTTAAAAAAGAATCAAACTAATATATATAAAATATATAATTACAAGTCCTTTTATTGATCTATTAATGATGTAAAATTAAAGATTTAGATCAATATAAAGGTTTGATTAAACCTCACCTTAATGAGCGTGTGTCTTTAAAGAGGCCTTAATGCTTAATTAAGCTATAAATACAAAACTAATCTAAATCCTATCTCGAACTAGAAAGGGATAACTAACTCCTAATCCGAGATCAATTTAAGTAAAATAGGGGGAATGACTAATATAATTTATCACATAATTTTGTATTAATTAAAGGAAAATTTTCACATTAACTAATACAAGTGAAAACAAAATAAGCCTGTAAATGAATAATAAATAGTTATCAACCACCACAAGAATACTTGAATGAATTAGAATTTTATTTCGATCTCATTCTGTTGTGCAAAGATAGCTTTGACAAGAATTCAACAGCAAAATATTGATGACACAACAATAGTGCATGATATCAAAGAAACATAATATTTTTTAGAATTTGAAATCAAAACAAAAAATGAAATTTTAATAGTAAGAAAATAATCCTGTGTTCCGGTAATAATACACAATAACAAGAATTAATTAAAACCATATTAAAATCCTATTACCACAATATTGAGAGCAGCTCTAACCCTGAATAAAAGTACCCGCAATAGTGTGAAGCCCCTTCATAACAGAGCCATAGATTCCCTACAATCTGTGCAATCAAACTCTAAATGCTCTGCAATAGTGCAAAAGTGCAAATTCATCAATTACAGAGAAATCCCCTGTGCTGGATTACAACCCCTGTAGAATGGCTATCCTTCTGGTCCTGTAGAGTCTCATTTCTAGCCTCTCCTTCTTTAGAGCCCGCGCTCTGCTTAAATACATTGCAGGGTGCCCAAAGTTCTCCAGAGCGTCATTTTTTCGAGAAACAAATTGATCTAAAATTGGAAAATTAGTCACCAATATCATCCGCGGGTTTGATCTTTATGGTTTCTATGATCCCATTACATTTTACTGATAATGTTTGTTCGAATTAGCGATGGCCACCAAAGAAACAAAATCGCTATTATTGTCTATTGAGATCTGCTTGTTTTCATCCCAATCCTCTTAGGATTTGGTGATTTGTGGATTCCCTTTTGCTACGATTCACTGACTTGCAACCAAAAAATAATGTCAGATCGAAACTTCGAATCTGGGATAAATTTCATCTTTATGAATTTGTTCCAATTCTGTCATGGAGTATCCCTTATTTCGTTGATGTATAATTTTTTTCGCTACAAAATCTTGAGAAAGATTGCCACAGAATCTATTGCTTGAATAAATTATTATCTTCACAATGCATCCCCATTGAATGATCTCGATAATTTCTCAACTTTTATTACGGATTTCACGAGCGAAATATAAATTTGATTTGTCTGTTGTGAATTTATGGTAGATAATTTGTGCAAAACAAACAATTAAATCATTATTATTTGACCAAACGAACTCACAACAAAATATCATTTTCATAACAAAATATCATTTTCATACCTCTTCGTTATGAGAATTGTGTCCATTATTTCTTGATCATACGTATTTATGCATGTGTTTTGAAGTCCAAATGTAATAAAAATCATTTAATATTTTAACACAAATGAAAAGGTGTAACGCTGGTTTTTCCGTTCATGATAGATATCTCCACGTTTAAATAAAAAGTAACTTTATTATTTAAAGAGATATGATATAAAGCCATGTTAATAACTCTTTACAAATATGTACATGCTTTTATTATAATAATAAAAAGAAATCTGTTTTTTTATATATTTTATTTTAAAGTCCTGAATATGATGGGTTAGTGACTTTATATGTATAATGGATTTTAATTTACATTTGTTTATTATTTTAGTATTAAATTAAATTATATTTACAAAGTATAAAAGTTATAATATACATATTTTAAATTAATTAATTATTTATAATTTATATTTAATATGTATTTATAATATGTTTAATTAATAATTTAGCTTTTTATCAATGTAGGTATCAAATCAAGAATGGGAGAGAAATAACCAATGTAACCCAACATTCAATGTGATGTGGTGACCAAAAGTATGACAAAATTTCATCACAACCTCTTTCATGATGTAGACATCAAACTAAGCGAAAGGGATGCCAATTAGTGAGATCAAATGCCAAATGTGAGGTGATGTGGCAACCGAAGGTGCGACGTCGCCTTTTTTGTGACCAATATGAAAAAGCTTTCATGAACCAAAAATATAGTGAAGAGGTTCCCAAAAAGCGTCAATTGTAATGGCCACAATAAAGGTGTGCAAAAATATGATCAAAACCAACATGATTGAAAACCCATGATCAAGCAATAAAGATCAAAAAGTCAAAAATTCGCTAAAATGTGAGTAAGAAGGGATTTTAAAAATGAAGGGACCCTGCGATAAATATTCACAAAGTATAAAAAGATAAAATAAAATAGGGTAATATACAAAAATAAAAGGCCAAAGTGGCTAAAACACATCCAATCTTCAAGCAAGTGTTAGTCACAAACAATTAATCCAAATGAGGTCAAACAAATTTGGATAGACAGATAAGGACAAGTTGAACTCATTTAGGTCTTTCCTCATTTTCAAAATCCAATTATAATATTACCAAGTGATCGGTTAAAAGGTTCCCCATTTTTCATTTATAAGTGAAAAATGGAGGGGTTGTGTTTTACCACAACACCACCCCCCCTGTCAATATTGTTAAGCTCCCAACAATTAGTATTAGAGAAGGTGTCTTTAGGTGATTCTTGTTCAAAAAAAGAAATATCAGGTGAGATTATGGATTTTATTTTAATTAATTAATTAATTTTTCAGATGGGTAATCAACGAGTGTCCCTTCTTAGTGCTACAAATTACAGGGTATGGAAAGAGACAATTAAATTTGATTTATTAGCTTTATGATATAATATTTGGAGGTTAGTGTCTAAAGGTTGTGGCCAATATCCTATCCCAGCTAAAGTGATGTAGAAAAATTCTCATGGAAAGTGTGTGATTTATGAAAATATTCATAATTCAAATATGAAGAAGGTACGATCTCTAACATCTAATAGTGAAATTCAGGAAAGATTGCAGGTCTTGTACGGAGGAGACAATATTAGCACCAATGGAGAGAATAAGAACAAAAGGAAGGAAAATAAGAAGTCCTCTTAGAATATAGAATCTTAGCCCAAAGATACCAATCCCTCTAGTGAAAGTTCAGTATATCATAAGGAGAAATTAGAAAATGGATGCTCAACAGAACTAGGTGTGCACCAGAAAAGAGGATTTGAATGTATAAGTAAGATGAGTATTTTTTGGATTATGTTTTAGATGGATCTGATGTTAGCCATGTTGAGGTGAATAGTAAACTTGAGGATGCTTTTATGTTTGTTAAAGTTGAATATGATTCAACCATGATTGTGATTGAAAAAATATATGTTGAAGTAAGTAGGGTGATAGTTGTGTGTAGAGCTCAGGAAAAACTACTGTAGATTTGTGATGATAAGGATGATGAGATCAAGGAGGAAATCATCAGTTTAAAGACATAGTTGGAATAAGCGAGAAGATTTGAATATGTGATGGTGGATCAACTAAAAGAAGAATAGGTTCAAATTGATAAGCTTGCAACTGAAGTGGTATCCATGAGGAAAAAAACTAGAAAAAAAATGCATTAAACTGAAGAAGGAGAAGAGTATGTGGCATTTGGACAATATGCTTAAGATCCATATATATACCTTGAATCGATATAGTCTTGGATTTCGCAAGGGAGAGTCCAAATCATAGGCACATGCAACCAAAAATGAAAATCCTAAGACGGGTGTAGTAGAAAATGGAACCAACAAGAGAAAAATGAAAGGTAGCTAGCAATAAGTCCAAGAATGGTAATGGAATGGAACAAGAAGAACATTCATACCAAGAAGATCATTCTCACCAAGAGAATATTATGGTAGATCTGACATATTTCAAAGGAGAAGAAATAATCACTTTTATCCTTTGATGGATGAGATTTAGAGATAGATATGTCATAACTTTAGACATGTTTCGACCAACTATAAGAGTATAATGTATAGATCTAATCAATTCTTTGGGAAAGAAAGGAATCCAACAACCATCTGGTATACTAGTTCATTTTATGGACATCGTTATAACCTGTTTTTCCATATGAAAATTGACTATAGATATAATGCATGGAATGGAAGCTTGATCAGTACAAGGCATATATCTGACATGAGCACAAAGAAATATGACCCTCTTTCATCATATCTCGGTCATGTGAGATGTTACACTTATGAAAATTTTAGTCACATGGCTAGAGACTTCAAGTTGTTTAGTTCCTAAAGAAAAATCAGGAAAAAGGAGTAAAATATTTATAGTAGGCCAACCAAAATAAAGGAGAATAATGTGCATGAGAAGAGGCATCCTACCACAATATTGAAGAAGAACGAGGAACTACAAGTAAAGTGTGGTATCACCTTATGCACTTTTAATGATAATGAACGATGATACATAGATTGTGGTTGTTCCCATCATATATTAGGGGATAAGAGAAGTTTCCTCTACTTAAGGAAGATCAAATATGGCCATGAAATTCTTGGAAACAATACACCTACTATGGTGTTGGGAAAAGCTAAATAAAATATTAGATACATGAAGAAAAATGTATTTGATGTGTTATTGGTTGAAGAACTCAAGCATAATATCATAAGTGTGAGCCAGATGGTCGATGGAGGAAAGGAATTGATCTTTAATTCTAAAGGTTGTTGCATTAGAAAATAAAGGTCAAAGAGAGTAATTGAAAGAGAAAACACGACCCTAGACAATGTGTATGTGTTGAAGAGGAGAGTAGGAAAATGAAAGTGATTGCATAATGTCTCTTCATATTCATATTTAAAATAGAAGCAAAAAAGACCCCATTATAGTCCATGGATCTCATATATTGATATAGGTGGATATTGGTGGCCACTTGCCTATTCCTCTTGGACCTCTAATTGGTTTCATCGATTTTCTTGATTATAGCATAATTTCCTATTTTTAGCAGTTTTTTAGGCCCTTAACTGTCAAGCTAGGAGGTAACTCCATAAGATGAATTATGTTTTTTCATTAACGAAAAAAAAATATATACATGGAGAGAGAAACTATTGGTATTCATATACTAGTGTCTCTTCATATACCAATAATCTGTATTTTCTATCTTTTGAAATTTTCTCTTCCAAGCGCTTTGGTGAAGATGTCTACAATATGCTCATTTGTGGGACAATGGCATAGATGGATTGTCTTGGCCTCAACATGATGTTGAATTAGATGGTATTTTGTATTGATGTGCTTTTTTCGGTCATGGAACTTTGGGTTCTTGGCCAACCTTATCGCATAAGTGTTGTCAATCATGAGTTGAGTTGAATGCACTTGTTTCTCCTGCAAATCTTCCATAATTTTCCTGAGCCATAAAATTTCCTTTGTTGCTTCAACTGATGCCACATATTCTGCCTCAATTGTGGAATCTATTGGAACTAATTGTTTTTTTTATCTCTAGGAGACAACTTCTGATCTAGGACTCATAGAATAACCTTAAGTATACACCTTGATTTCTTTGTCTCCGTCGAAGATTGAATCAGAGTATCAAATCAAGTTGAAGTGGCCCACTTGTGTATACTTGAGTCCAAAGTCTTGAGTCCCCTTAAATTACTTTAGAAGTTTTTTTTCAGCAGACCAATGTCCCTCTTAAGGCTTCTGCACAAATTTGGAGAGGATTCCAACCAAAAATTAAATGTACGGTCTGGTAGGAGTCAGGTATTTGAGACTTCCAACAAGTTTTCTATACTTTGTTGCATCCTCAAATTATTTTCCTTCAATGGATGTGAACTTAAAGTTATGTTCCACTAGAGTAGTCAAAGGATTGTATTCAGGCATGCCAAACCTATTCAACAGATAATCCAGGAAGTTTAAAAAAAAAATATCTCCAATGTACTTCTTCTGAGAGAGGAATATAAACTTCGGATGTTGAGTTACTTCAATACCGATATAGTAGCGAACATAACCCAAGTTAGTCATTTCAAAATATTTCCTCAATTCCTTCTTTATGGATGCAATGTAGCTTTCATTGTTTCCTGTCATCAAAATATCATCTACATACATAACAAGAGATACAACTGTTTTGAAAACTTTCTTGAAAAACAAAATTGCATCATTAAGATCATAATGGTTGAAGTTGAGTTTCAGAATATTCTCAGTTAACTTCTTATACCAGGCTCGTGGTGCTTGCTTGAGGCCATACAAGGATTTCACAAGTTCGCATACTTTGTGTTCATGGCCCTTCACAACAAATCCTTCTAGCTGGGACATAAAAACATTCTCCTTTAGAACTCCATTCAAGAAAGAATTTTTTACATCCATCTGATGGACTGTCCAATCATTCTGAGTTGCAAAGGAAAACAGTGTCTGAATGGTAGCCCATTTTTTTGTGGAGGAAAATTTCTCCTCATAACTGGTCCCTTATTTCTCTACAAAACCTTTTTCCACAAGATTTGGTTTGTGCTTGTCAAGTGAGTCATCAGCGTTATTATTTTTCTTGTAGACCCATTTGCAGCCAATTGATTTGGTTCCCAATGGAGGATAAACCAACTTCTAGGTGCCATTATTTATCAAGGCATCATATTCCTTCTACATTGCCTCTTTCCATTCATAATTAGAAGCAACTTATTTGAAGAAATTTGGTTCAAAATTTGTAGACAAATTCAATTCACAATTATAAGAAATATCCATATCAATAGGTGAACCAGAATCATGTACATCACCTCCATTTTTCCTAGTGAAACTTCTTGTTCCTGTCTCTCTGACCTCATCAGGATGTACATTTTCAAGTGTATTTGTTATCCATTTTGGAGGACCTTTCTGAGATGGCCCAGGTTGCTCCATCAAATGAGTTGGGGTTGAATCAAGATTTAGTCTCCCAATTCTGTCAATCACATCACTAAAAGTGTCATTCATGGCTGGAGCTTCATGTGAGGGAGAGAGTGCTTTAGAATAATATTCCACAGATTGTTCCAGTATAGGAATCCCCCCTTCAATATGTGGAATGTGATTATCAAATTCTTGAAATGAATTTTCATGCCCGAATCCATCCAATCGATCAAGCTCCCACTCAACAACATTGTGAGCCTTGGAAGATTCAAGAAAGATTACATCTCTAGATTCTACAAATTTCTTATTAACTTCATCGTAGAGACACTATGCTTTAGAGGTATTTGAATGCCCCAAGAAGATACACGTTCACCTCCTTGCACCAAGTTTGTTTCTTTGTGCCTTAGGTATCAAGGAATAAAATGTGGAACTAAAGACCCTAAGATGCTTTACTGAAGGAATGTGGCCATGCCACATTTCATAAGGAGTATTGTTTCTAATAGCATTAAAAGGACACCTATTCTTTATATACAAAGCACATAGGGATGCATCAGCCCAAAACATCAATTTTACATTCTTGAAAAACATCATGGAATATAACATATTTAAAATTTTCCTATTCATTATTTCAGCTACTCCATTCTGTTGGGGATTATAAGGCACGGTTGTTTGATGTTGATCCCATGTTGGCAAAGATAGTTTTCAAATTCATTTGAAGTGTATTATTTTCCATTATCAGTGCGTATATAGCCAATATGAGTTTGTGCATCATTTTCAATCCATGCAATAAATTTATTGAATGTTTGAAAAGAATCAGATTTATTCTTCAATAAATAAACCCAACACATTCTGGTGTAGTCATCAATAAATTTCATCATATATTTATTTCCATTTGCAGAAGGGACATGCATTGGAGCACATAAATCTGAATGAATGAGTGCAACTTTTCTATGGGCTCTATGCTCTAGAATGTGAATCATGAAAAGAGATTTGTCTATGATTTCCTAGAATACAAGCATCACATTGCTTAAGTTCCTAGGAATTGTAGCCAAAAAAGTAACACCATTTTTCTTAAAGAGCTATTTTTACCCCCTTATCAATGTTTTATTGAGGTTTTAAGCAGGCTCATATCCGCACTTGGAGAGATCTTTCCAAAAAGGTATCGTGTGCTCCAAACAGAGATCATATGACCGAGTTATGACCCCGAGAAGTTGGTTGTCCAAATAACACCAACAGGGGCCACAAACTCTTGGCGTTCCATCTCCTAGTGGTAAGATTTTGGTTGTTTAGGGTTTCAATTTATTTTTCAATAATAAAAAGGCCTTTCAACCTCATTGTAGTACATTTTAGAGGCATGTAGCCGCCACATGTCTTCTTGGAGATAAGCTACCATTTCCCGAGCTATTTTTATTTCCATTCTGTATGTAAGCATGTTTTAGTTATTTATTATTAATGAAATGAAGATATAATTCTATTTCATATCTATGTTTATGTTTATATATGTATTCTATTGTGTTCCTAAAAATGTCTAGATCAATGGTATCACAGTGATCGTCTCTTTCTTTTTCTTTCTATGCATGTTCACAATGAGGCTAGACTATAAGGAGTTAGGGCTTGAAGTGGTTGAACCTTTGCAAGGCCAACCTCGTTGAACCCAAAAAAATCCCACAGTAGAAGAAAATAAATATGAGGGAGCAAGAGATCCTTTCAAGGTGATTGAAAATTTTTCCTATATCCTTTCGTAGATGCCCACATGCGACACATCTTCATCGAACAACCACTTTGGAGGTGCCACTCCCTTTAAGGTACACACCATCTTTTACATTCCATATTTGAAGGATATATATATATATATATATATATATATATATATATATATATATATATCTGTGTGTGTGTGTTATAGATAAATGGTTAGATATTATGGTTAGAAATTTTTGAAATATTTTTTGGCTCATGATTTTTCAATAGGGAAAATATTACTTTCTCACTCCTCAAATCCACCCCCCACGTCAAGGATAGGTGGGAAACCTACTATGAGTAGAGGGATGAGAGGGAATCCTCATTGTTTTCAGCCACACCAACTTGGAATTATTTCTGAGATGCCATCAAGGAAGATTATTACCCTATAATAAGCTATTAAGACAAGTACATACAATGGACTACGCTACAGTAGAAAAGGGACCAATATGTGCATGATCTAACAAATATTTTCCATACACTGCACACAAAGTTTGGTACCAAATATTCCAAGAAAAAATTGTTGCTTAGGTACTGTGGTTGTTTACACAAATACATTCTAGAGGAAATGGAGTTCTTGGACATCTCCGCACTTTGTGGAAAATATCAATATGTTGTCAATATTGAGAAAAAATTCAAGCAGAAGAAGCAAGACTTTAGATATTCCAACCCAAAATAGATAAAAGGCTCCCCAAATCCACAGAGGAAAGGGAAAACCCAGATTGTGCCCCCCTAGGAAAACTACTTGAAGCGACAAGAGAAGAATAATAGGAAGGCGAAGAAGGACATGCCAAGTTATGTAATTTTCATAAAACTCCCACTCACAACACAAGCGAATTTCATGCAAATAAAGTGTCGATTGTCGAGTTAAAAGACTCAAAGACAGATGTATACTCTGACTATGAGTTGAAATATGACAAGAGAATCAACAAGGGAAATCAGATTATTGATCCACGTCCCACTATGAGAGTAGCGACCACCAAGATCCAAAATGTGAAACATGAGGATCCAATGGAGGGGGAGCACCTCTTCCACTCGCAGATGGGGGTAAAGGTTTTGCTAGTGCAATTCATTACTTACTCTGGTAGCTAGAGGAACTTCGTCTCATATGAGGTCATGAAGAGATTTAATTTGCAAACAACTCCACACCAACAAATTTACACCATCAGGTGGCTCCACCGAGGTCTATATCTCTGTGTCAGGCAATAGTGTTATGTACCTTATAGCATCAATCCCTTTGCAGATGAGGTATTGTGCGATGTTGCCCCTCTAGAAGTATGTGAAGTTTTATTAGGTCAACCATACCTATGGAATGGTCATGTTATATATAAATCAAGACCTTGTTATATTATTATTACTTTGGGATAGAAGTTTTACAATATACAAGAGGTAGCACTACCTACCACCTTTTCTTCGATCTGTACTAAACAATGCACTAACATAGAAAATTTTCTTCCTTATTATTTTCCCTGAGAGTAAGAGGAATATTGTGGCAACATCACAGCGTCCAAGCAGGGCTCCTTCACATGGAAATATCAGTTGGATAAGGTTTTGGAGGATTGATGGGACATATTCACTTCACCCATAGGGGTACCCCTACACTATCAAGTCAAGAAATCCATTGATACGACCTTAGGTGCATTGTTTCCTAATGGACCTATTTACTAATGCTCTATTCTAGAGAATGATGAAATCAAGATGAAAATTCAAGAGTTCTTGTAGAAACGCACATCAGTAAAAGTTCATCACCCTTTGGGAGCCCGATCATCTTGGTACATAAGAAAGAGAGAACCGAGAGGCTTTGTACTAATTATCGGGCGCTGAATAAGATCCCTCTCCAAAATAGGTATCCAATTTCGTGGATTGATGACCTTTTGGACCAGCTCAAGGGGGCCAAATATTTCAGCAAGATTGACTTGCAATCCGGTTATCACCGGGCATTAATTTAACACTAAGATGTGTGGAAGACTTCTTTCAAATCCAAGGATGACATTTTTGAATAGTTGTTCATGCCTTTCGAGTTGGCGAATGACTGCACAACCTTCACAAGGTTGATGGATGACATCTTGCGGCCCTTCACCAACCTGTTCATGGTAGTCTATTTAGATGACATATTTATCTTCATCAACAGTTTGGAAGAACACCTATACCATATTTGATAGCTCTTCCAAACCCCATGACAACAAAAATTGTGTGGAAATTTAGATAAATGAAATTTTACTATGAACCAGGTTCAATATCTAGGTTACATTATTGATGAGCGAGGTGTGCATTTGAACGTAGAAAATATACAAGTTATTTGGTATTGGCCAGCCCCAACCACTCTAACAGAGCTTCACATTTTTCTAGGTCTTTCCAATTTCTATCACAGGTTCGTGTTCAAATTCTCTCATATCACTTGGCCTTTGAGTCGAGCCAGCAAGGCTAGAGCGAAAGAAAATTTATTTTGGTATGAATCCCAACATATGGTGTTTTCTGAGTTGAAGCATCACCTCTGATCTACACCATTACTCACATTACCTGGCCTAGAACAACCATTTGAAGTTGAGACAAATACCTTTGACTATGTTATTGGTGCAGTTCTTACCTAATAGGGGAATCCGATGGCATATCATAGGGAGACACTTTTAGATAAATTCTGAAAGTATCCCACTTATGATAAATAGATGTATTCCAATGTGAATGCATGCGATAATGGAAGCATTACATTCTAGGGAAGGAAACAATCACCACACAGATTGTCGGCTCCTGAAGTTCATAAAAAGACATGGAAAGTTACAAAATGATCGCCATTAGAAATGGTCCACATATTAATGATAGTTCCATATGAACATTATGTATAATAAGGGAAGCAAAAATAATGTTTCAAACTACCTTATCCGACTACTGATTATGTATTTTACCACCATGATCGATTCTTGTGGACACAAGACTTCAAGATGGCCACATATTTACAAGAGTGATCCAGAATTCGACACCATATACGAAATGCTCCTAGAAGGCAAGCAAGTTCCAAAATTTCAACTCGAGGGCATAATCTTATGCCACTTGGGACACCTCTGTGTTCCTTCAAGTGATTATGCCAAGATTATTTGGGAGACGCACTACATTCGGGTTGCTAGAATCAAGGCATGTATACTCCTCTTCCTACTCCTCGCTAGCCTTGGAAATCCATGTCCATGGATTACGTTTCGAGCCTTCCTTCCACTAAGCATGGCAATGACTGTGTTTCTGTGGTCATCGACAGATTCTATAAGATGGTTGTTTTGGTGCCCTACAAGAAGATTATCACAATAGAAGCCACTACCAAACTCTTCTTTGAACGAGTGTGGGTACACTTTGGTACCCTATAGTCTATTATATCATATCGAGACAACAAGTTCCTAAGTACATTTTTATCAAGCCTCTGGTTGATGTTAGATACAAATATCACTAAGTCCACGACCTTCCACCCCAAAACTTCCAACCAAACAGAGGTCGTCAACAAGATGATCATGCACATCCTACGCATGTACAACTCAAAGAAGCCAAACACATGGGATGGCATCCTCTCATATGTCCAGCACCTCTACAATAGATCTCTCCATAGCTCAAATGTTCACAACCCATTTCAGGTGGGGTTGGGATTCCAGCCACTATGTCCCATGTATGTTTCCATAACACTTGTGGCTATGTAGATAGTTTAGTCTCATGTCCAATCTAAAGTTCACATAGCTACCAAATTCATTGAATGAATTCAAAATGTTAGGGTCCCGTGATTTGGTAGATTGGCAAGCCAAGTGACAGGGTCACATCAAACCAACTTTGGATCCCTAGGACCTAGTCTTCCTAGACTCAGAGAGGGCTCTCTCTATTATGCAAGTGATGTAGATTTGTTTGCTTCTTATGTATTTGATTTTAGGCTAGTTGTTAAGTATGTTTTTAGTTTGTTTTAGGTTTTTGAAGGAGGAACTGATAAAGGGATAAATAGATAAAAATATGTCAGATCAACTGGGCTATGGGGTTTAAAAGGTCGAGATTGTCTCAAATGGTGGACAAGGTATATTGCAGGGCCGATTTGGTCAAGGTAAAATGGATTCTTTAGGTGGAGTGAAATGAGATGGACACTAAGTTTGTGAGAAAAAAAGATGTTTTAAGCATAATAGTTTTACAGCAAACATCCATGTGGTAGGGCTAACCATTAATCACTATAAATGGAACTTAAACTGATAGATGCATAAAATAAACATTCAGGTGATACATAGAAGCATAAGACCCTCTAACTTTGGGAAAATCACCTTCATAATTTTGGGAAAAGAAATAAGTCAAACAAACAACTCAATCTATGAAGAGGGAACTCCTTAACATCATATTTTGAGCTATCGAGAACTTTGAACTAAGATTGCAGAGCATGGGCAAAGGTAAAGATTGAAACAAGACCTCTTTGGTTTAACTAGGACAATCAAATATTCAGACAAAGGTTTCAGTGATGGGGTTTTGGTTATCTATGAGTAAGCAGGGCATACCATGAATCATACTAGATAGCATACATAATAAACATTAACGAAATTGATAACAAGTTCTTAGGGTATCAAAGAGCAGTTAATAATTCTTTAACATAACTAAGAAAGAAGAAAAACATAGAAACTGTAATGAATCAGGGAACATGAGGTGCCTCCATGGGCATGTCTCAAATTTATTCTTTACTAACCTATAGCAAGTAAGAAGCATGAAAACATGTATGATAAAATAAGGAAATATAACAGATAAGGAACACTATACCATTCACCAAGTCATGGAATCCTACAAACAGTCCTCTTCCACCATCCAAGAAAAACAAGAAATCATCCACTTCATGAGACAAAGTATTTCTTCAAAAGCTTGTAATACTATGTATTTCTTTATAACATCAAGTTCATCCTCTTGTTACAATGAAATATCTTGGAATATATAGGCCAAAGAGAAAGAAACTATCCAAGAGCATCTAGAAGGCCATTGGCCTATTACAAATATCTGATTTTGTCCTTGAGGCTTTGCAAAGCCAAAGGCATAAAATATCTTCAAAAATATCTATTTAAGCTAATAATAGAAATAAAATTGACTTTTAATCACTGACATGGAGATAAAAATAGCTAAACGCACATTTGGATGAGAATATTCAGAAAACTGCATTTTTAGCCAAAATGCTACAGGAGCATAGCAGCAGAAAGAAGCCTGTTTTACAGACAACTTTTGAGGGACCTCCCGATGTCGAAACAAGGCTCGTGATAGCTCCTTGGAAAGCCCTAGATGTCTAGTTTTTGGGACTACTTGATTTTTCTCAAACTGATCCCTATAAGTCTGTCAAAAGGTGGACTGAGTGAAAAAACCCAGGGGGGTCTCATCTACTAATATGTGAGGCAGAAAGGTGAATTTTGACTGATTTTCGCCTCTTTGAGGGACCAAAACACCTCGTTTGGATCTGAAAATTTGTGAGTATCTGCCCCAAAATTTAATCCATCCAAAAAAATGGCTTTCATGAGCTAAGGATGCTCCTAGCACCCATGGCAGCACCTAGAAAAATGTGCAATTAGGGCCAAAAAACACAAAAAACAAAATCATGTCAAAATTTTCTCAATTTTGGTGAGCGAGCCCCTTATGGGTTCTTTGAAACATGCAAGGAAGCTGAGGCCAAGATTTCAAGCCTAGATATTCCTTTCCCCACTTTTTTTACCGGGCGCCTCTTTCAGGCAGTTTTGAGTTTGTTTGAAGCTGCCAGATTCACCTTTATCAATGTTTTGAACCTCTTGACATATGTTGCCTTCAACCTCATCAGTGATGTTTAGACAATGTTCTTTAGGGTTGTTAGCTTCATGATCCTTTTCTGCTATTTGACCATCTTTATTGTTTGCCTGTAGACTGCCTTGTTTACCCTCATTATTGTCTTGAGTTTGTTGAGGGCTGCCTTCATTAGGACTGTCTTCATTGGGACTTTGCATGCTGCAATTATCTTCACTGTTTTCTTTAGCCTCTGTGTGTGGGCTTCCACCATGGTCACTTTGCATGTCGTCACATCCCTCACTGTCTGCTTGAGGACTATTTTTCTCTTTTTTCTCCATGCTGCCCCCTTCGAAATGCTCATTGTTTTTTGTTTTCTTGCCATCATCATTGCTTGTTTGAGGGATGTCATGTTTCTCATCCTTAGTGTCTCTTTTAGGAATGTTATGACCCTCACCATCACTATTTTGGCTGCCATTTTTTCTTTATTTCTTGAGGACTGTCTTGTTCATCTATGTCACTGCTTTCTTCATGAATACCATGTTCTTTCCCTTCACTATCTTGTTCCTCATCATCCTCATGCTTTCTGATGTGTTGGCTGCCACTATCTTCAATAGTTGAGAAAAGTGAAAGATGGCCTTGCATTCATGTAAGCAAGCTTTAAAAAGGGGTTGTAGTGTTCTAAGTCCAAATAGGCTTTCTTGAACCATTTATCACCAAGATAGGGGATCTTGGTGGCTTTTTCTAATACTTTAGGACTGAGAATAAAAATCAAGGCCTGCTATGTGAATTTTCCATTCTTTGGAGGCATTTTGCTTTTGATACCCTTCACTAGCTTACCAAAACAAATGTTCAAATGATCACTGAAATAGGCCCTCAATCAAACCCCGTTTTCCTCTTTGTGAGACTAAGTGTTGTCTTTAGTTGGCATACAATTTTTTGTTAAGTGACCACAAATTTGTGTCTTCAGTACACCCCTTTAAACTGACAATAAGCCTTTCCTTCTTTAATCACTTTCCCTTGTTTTTTTTAGCAAACAAGATAGGTTTTGAGAGAAAAATGAATTTTCTCCCTTAACTACTTATAATAACAAGCCCCTTGACAATGAACCTTCCTCCTTTATCATTGTTTCTCTTTTTAACTAGAAAAATAGGTTCTTTTAATGAAAATGGGCTTTCCTTCCTAAGAGCTGTTCCTTCTCTGTTTTGAAAATACTGATTTTCTCCCTTTTCAAAAACTATGTCTGGCTTCTCGAGCAAAACAGGGCTGTAAACTAATAATGTTCTCTTTCTTAAAAACTAGGTTTTTTCTCTTTACTCAAAAAGGAGGTCTAATGTAGCCAAACAATAAACCTTCTTTCATCAATCATTGTCTTGTTATATCTTACCAATCCTAGTGGTTTTTTAGGAATAAACTGTGTTTTTCTCCTTAACAATACTGTGTTTTTCTTTAACAAATTTGACTCTTAACCCCCTCCTCAAACTCAAAAATTTAGGGAAGAAAAAATAAGAATACCTCTTAAAAAGTATGTGTGCTTTTTGGAGAAATCTTCATCATGCAAAAAATCGGTTTTGAGGAGAGATGGAGACTGCTTAAACGGTGCTACGCTCATGTGCACAGGCGCGTAGCGCTTGCACTCTGTGTTGAATGCTACTGGGTCGGGCCCTGGGTGCCTCTGAACGTCGTTGTGTTTCAGGCCGGGCGGAGTTAACAGGCGCATCGCACAAATCTACAGGCGTGTCGCACCCAATGAAAAAACCTTCTGTGAGAACCTACAGGCACATCGCGTCCTACTGCAGGCGCGTCGCGACTTGAAAACTTTGCAAATCGACTTTCCCAAAAACTCTAGAATGAAAACTTTCCTTTTGCCAAGTGAGTAATGAAACGTAAAGACCCTTTTTTGAAGGTTTTTATAGCTTTTTAAATGTTTTCAACCTACTCTTTATCTCTTTTAAAGATTTTTAGCCTTTCTTTGGTTTAATTGATAAAAATGGATATTTGCCCTTTTTTGAAAAGATCTGCCTTTTGAAGACTTTCTTTAAACACAATGTCTGTGCCATGCCTTTGCTCAGATATTTAGGGGAGCATGTCACCAAACTTTTTTTTTATCTTTTGGTCATAATTAAATGAACCCTTTTAAGCATATTACCTCTCATCTCTGTCTTTTATTGAAAGCTTTCTCAAAATGTCAAACCCTGGCGATTTTAACCCTCTGCTCATTTTGGAGGAGGTCATTTTAAACATAGAAAACTTCATCCATCTCAACACTGCTACATTCTTTGAAGATTTGTCTTTTGAACCAGTTTTCTGTGGGCCCTATGCTTATCATGAAGGAGGCAATTTTTGACGACTGCATGGGCGCTTTATGTATACATTAGGATTTCAACCTCTTACATTTTTTTAAGGGCCTGTCTCTGTTTTGTAAATGAGGAATGGTTTTTCAACAAACTAGCCTTGTAACTTCTCTTGATTATCATTTACAATGTTTCCCTTTAAACAGAAGCTTGGTCTACCTACTTGGCCATTTAGATGAGGCTGCTTTAATCAAAATTATAGCCTTTGATTTATCCTTTGAAGGAGGCTTTCATAGACATGAGAACAGAGGCCTTTTAGCACCATCATGTCACTCTTTGACTTTTGATGTGGAAGAGGCCTTTAACCTATAAAATATCATTTGTTTCACCACTATTCTTCAATTAGGATTTCCAAAAGAAAACATTCTCAAACATAATTTTAAACCTTGCTACGCATTCTTTGTTCATCTTTGGAGGAGGTGGTGCAAAATAGCCTTTGAAGTCACTTGAAACATTGTTGACTCTCTGCTTGTTTGTGAAGGAAGCCACAACAATGTTTTTCTAACCCTCTGCTTTTATATGAAGGAGGTTCCATCATGTGTTTCTAACCCTCTAATTATCATTGAAGGAGGTTATCATTAAACACAAGATCTTCATCTATTTCAATCACTGTACCTTTGTATGTTTGCTTGAAGAATACTAATAGGAAACAAAGTGAAATTTTGCCATTTCTCATTGATAAAATCACTTGAACCTAATTCCCTCTTGCTTTGTGGGGCATTGTCTGAGATGTATATCCATTTTGTAAAATATCACTGTGAAATCTAGAGCAGAAGCAATGTGATTGGTATATGGAGAGTGTTCACTGCTAGACATCATTGAACTAGCTTTTACCTTGACTGTGTTTTCCGAGGTATATTGAAACTGCCTTTGACTAATGTTCACATCCTAGGTTCAAGGTAACATAAGAAGTAGTTGTCTTCTTATTCCCTACATGTTGATTCCCTTTGGAAAGATTATGCGGCAATGCTTTTGGAGGAGATTAGGGAGCACTAATGATCAACATCACTTAGTCTTTTGTATTCATTTGATTTGAGGAATGATCTCTGCTCTTCAAGCAGCCTTTGGATTTAAACCATGTACACTTGATGCCTTTTACTTTATAGCTCTCCATCTGATTACTAAAGGAAAAATATTTCAGTATGAGAAAATTTTCCAGTTGATCCTTTGCTCCCATTCGCACACTAATCATTATTCAATTACACCCCTACAGAGATGTAAAAATATATGCTTTCGAACCTTGGAGAGCTCCTTTGGTGTTTCATGGAGATTTTTCATGATTTAACAATATTTATTCAGACAATGAACATCCTCATCTTTTCCTAATTTGGATCTTTGTTGAACTTATTCTTAAATGAGAAAAAGTGACCTCTTAGTGGTGCGCGACCTAGGGATAGACAAGGGTTTTATTTTGGCAATTAACAAGACATGATGGCTAACTCATATTGAAGACGGGGTTTTTGGCTCAAAAAAGTCTCGCTAAGGAATTTTCCCTAAAACACCATCACCTAGACCTACATACTTTGTCATGGATTTTGAATGGCTTCTTGGGCATGAGTAGGTTATCGCATGACAAAGTGATCAGTGAGAGAGTGGTTGATACTTTGTTAAATGTTGGACAGTGAGTTGCATGAGAAACAAATGATCTTGATGGTAGAGAGGAAAACTTATAATAGCTATAGATAGGGAGGCTTTGCTGAATTGTGATAGATAGGGAAACTAAAAGGTTTTTCTCATTATAGGCTGAAGGAGAGGGGTATGAAAACAAAAATTTGTTTGAGGTGTTTTCTAGATGACGAATTTATAGATTGAGATTAGCTTCTAGAAAACTCAGCCAAGGAATCTAGTCATCAAAACAGGTAAAAATATTGATGACTAACACAAAACATCTGCTAATAGATCTATGACATGTTGGATAGAGAAAATTATAAGCACAAACAAAAACATGATTATCATTGGATTCCACACAAGTTCCAGATGGATGACAAAGTTTGGTTACATTTGCAGAAGAAGTTCCTTGCTGGGGCCCACCGTAAGCTTCGTTTACTCGGTTGTGGGACTTACACCATCACTAAGGTTGTAGGGGACAATATTTTCAAGCTCAATGTTCCACCATTCGTTGGCGTACACCAAGTATTCAATGTGGATCGATTGCAGCCATACTTTCCCCCATTGTTGGACATATAAGACATTGTGGAGTAGTTGACACCAAAAAAGCTCAACCCAAGTTGTATCGAATAAGCCACGACTGATAGGATCACGAAAAATAGATTAAGAACAATCACCAATATAGGATCTAGCTATATTGAGTTGTCAAAGCAGGCCAATTCCCTGACTTAGACAAATGGCTCACTAGGGACCAGGTTCAACAAAAATTTCCTCACCTCATCAAGGCCTTATGCGCAATGGGGATCATTGATTTCCTGAAGGGAGAGGACTATTCAAGGTGTATATTTATGGCCACCCACCTATTCCACATGGACCTTCAGTTTCTTTCATTAATTTCCTTGATTATATCATAATTTCCTATTTTTAGCATTTTTTAGGTCCTGAACTCTCTTAGCAATTTTGACCCCCTAAAAGGAATTTTTTTGAGGTCTTCGACAGGGTCCTACTACAAATATTATATTACTCATATATACATTTCCAACAAGGTATCATACGTGCAAAATGGAGATCATATGACCAAGTTACTACCCCAAGAAGTTGACTATCTAACTAACCCCAACGAGGCCCAAAAAATCTTGTTGTTCCATATCCTAGGGTTAGGTTTTCAATTGTTTAGGCTTTCCCTTTATTGTTGAATAATAAAAAGTCCCTTGACCTTAATTGTAGTACAATTCATAGGCATGTAGCCACCACATTGCTTCTCAGAGATAAGCTACCATCACCCGAGCTAGTTTTATTTCCATTCTGTATGTAAGCATCTTTGAGTTCTTTGATATTAATAAAATGAAGATTTATTTATGTTTCATCTATGCGTTTATGTTTATATATGTATTATGTTTCATTATTTCGTAATTCCATACCATATCTATTCACAAGTAAGACTGCAAAAGAGTGTTTTTTTTCAGGGGGGGGGAAGTGGCGAAAACACAAGAAGGTAGGAGTATGAATTGTAGCATCAACATAGTATGTTATGAACTTGTAATACAATCAGGTATGCTAGATCAACATGTTATTTAGAAGGTAAATCAATCAGTGGTAGTTGTGCATGGATTTAGAATTTCATGGGCTCTGTGTCATTTGTAGTCTGCTTTCACTCATTTATGTTTGTAGCAGCTATATGTATTGTTATCATGAGTGGAAGTTATTGTTTCAACTGTATGTATCTACTTGTTCATCATTTTGATTTGTTGGTTTAATATTCCTAGTCTTATTCATGCATAGGGGAGAGAGAGTCACTTTCTCTTTGGAATGCATAGTAGGAGACATATGTTTAAGTTATGTAAGCATTTTTGTGTGCATTAGATTAGCACTATTTCATTTTTTATTTCATTATTAGGTCTATTGTATTTGTAATCATAGTGATAGGCATGCATATAAGAGTCATACTTCAACCATGTATGGGATTTTCAATATCATTTTTATAGCCTTGTATTTAATTTATTAAACTTATACTCTCATGTATCATTTATCATGGCTTGTTGTGAAGTTGTTGTCTAGTGGAGTTGTCCCTTGAAAGTGGTAAGGAGACTTATTGAAAAGACATAAAATATTGTTGTACAACAACTTAAATTTATCTACAACCCCAATATATTTTTAGCGGGAGCATGTTCAACAAGAGGAATCTCATGGTGTTGCCATAGTGGCATGTTGGTTTCAGAAGGAAGCATATTTTTGGGTTCTTAATGATTATCATGCAGGTGTTGCAGTTGATCTGATTTCAACATTAAAAAAAAAAAAAAAATAGTATCACTAAAGTTCAATCAGTGCCAACATGGTGTATTTTGTGAGGCTTGGTCACCGTTTTACATTGATGTGAAATGGGGAGAGTGAGAAAAAAAGGAGTGGGGAGTGAATACCAGCCAATCAGAGAATATTTCAGATTAATGAAGAATATCAAATTGGTGTTTGTGTCTATAGGTTGCCATCAATGCCAAAGGGGAAGAATATTGGCATCACGGTGTTTTAATTGATGTTAAAACTCATATGAGCATGTGCATGGTTCTAATTAGTTTTAATGTGTTCTTAGTGTTGCAAAAGTATCTAAAGAGGTGGCTTGAACTTGGGAGAAAATTTGGTTTAGAGAAATTTGAATTTTCCATGATTATAGAGATTGCCACACACAATGCACAATCACCTAGTGGAACTACCATGCTTCTGTATTTTTCACATTATATTCTCATGCACTCTACCCAGAAATGATGTGTTGTGCTTGTGACACTTCGTATAGGTGCGAAAATGGGATACCATATGATAATTCCCATTGTATTGGATGAAATCAAGGAACCTTGACATGGTCTTCAAAGTATAGATGATTTGGTAATTATTATATGGTTGACCTTGTATTCAATGGGTGAAAATTATTTGATGAGATGAGTTATAGATATAGTGGTTGATTCCAATCGATTGATGAGAAAATAAATTATATACATGATATTGTTAATTGAGTCGAAGTTGGTCACTAATTGTGCATTACATTTCCATTGAATATTGACCGATTTATTGTGAATGTCAGCGGAAAAGTGTGATGGTTTTTTGAGTTTGAATTGTAGAGAAACGTATTGCAAGTATATGATGTTATTGATAGTGCTCAAAGCAGAGTATTAAGTTCTGGTATTTTGAAGGATGTGTTGGGATTGTTGGGAAACTATGTATGATAGAGATGGAGAGCGTTTGAGTGCACGGATAGAGAACACCTTCTATAGAGTGTGATGTATGGTAGAGCCTGTGCACACGGTTAAAAAGTTTGATGTGAGATTTGGTGAGACTATCAATGACAGAGACTATTTTTTGTGGTGTGACCAGGGGCACACACTACGTCAAAATAGAGAATGAAATACCTTTAGATAATTCTTTAAAGCGTTTTTGATATCATTTGTCTAGTACACATCGCAGAACATCTTAGAGTGCGATTAACATACCTGTAGTTGATATGGAGAACACTAATGTAATTTTTTTAGGTGATGGTAGAGACAAAGTTTATAATGCATGGTCATGTTGATGCTAATAATGTGGTGCAAGGGAACATGTTTGGAGTAGGTATGTTAGTGCATCAAAGGATTAAAATATGAATTCATGGATAAGACACACTGAGATATATTTTATCCTTCGCTTAGATATGTGTAGATGTGTTTTGATGTATTACTATTGGTGAGAGTGTTGTTGAGAATATGTATGATGGGCTTTTCATGTTAGAGTGATGTTGATATGGCTGGTGATTTTGTTGAGCATAGATATGTTGCAAAAAAAAATTATATACTAATTATGTGAATAGCGAGAGTTGTGTTGCATATGGTTTGAGACAATTGAGATTGTATTGAGTTGATGGGCATAGATTTTATGTGTGTCTAGTCTGAAAATAGGATGAAGTGATACCTATACCTGATTGATTTGTGTTGTGTGGGCCCTAGTTTGAAAATAAATGAAATGTGGCCCACAGAAGCTTGAAGGTTGGGGGCTTTAGTAGGAAAGTGTTTGCTTGTCGACAAGTAGTGGCTTTCTCATTCACAGAGTGATGGATTCCTTTTGTTTGTAGCCCAAAAATTTTGGGAGTGGTGGCTCCTCCCAGGTGATGGCCAAGGAAACTATTGGAGGTTGGGGCCTCCAGCGGGTAGTTTCTTGCAGTTGGTAGCAACTTGCATTGTTGAAGGAGTGGTGGCTTCTAGCAGTTGGTGGCCTTGAAAGTTGAGGAAGTGGTGGCTTCCGTCATCTAGTGGCCTGAACCGAGTGGTTGCTCATGTACATCACAAGTTGGGGCTTACGCACTATTGGTGGCGAGTGATATGATGTAAAAGAATATTTCATTAATAAGAAGAATAAGTGGAGGAAATAAATTGGCATTTTTTCTCCTCAAAGGGTTTCCACATTATAACCAGTGTTCTTATGTGTTTATGTGTTGATATCTTGATTGATGTGTCTTTATGTGTATTTTTGTTCATGGTTCATGATTGATGATTTTATTCGTTGTCTATATAAGTTTCTAATCGTTGAAAGGAAAAGTGAAAATTGGAATTTGGTGATCCATATTGAACAATACAGATTTGCCCCCCTCTTAGTATTATCAAGAATCCAAATAGGTCGTGTAATTATTTCCATGCTCTAGGTGGAGTATATATATATATATATATATATATATATATATATATATATATATATATATATATATATATCCATCACAACCCCATATATACGAAGTGCTAAGAGGGATAAATTTCTTGAGTTGCAAAATTTTCTTTAAGTTTTGCACTCCAAAAGACATTTATACCTCAAGGGAATTGATCCCTCTCTACTCTTGAAAGATCTGAAATTACTATATATCAATACACACAACTATATAACATTGAAATATCCTAAACGTTTTAAATACATTATTATAAATACAATCTATCTCTTATACTTTTTAAATTTTTTTTGTTAAAGTCTAAAAATATTTTTTTGACAAATTTTATTTATTTATTTATTTAAAATACATTTTTTAATACACCTTCAAAAACGTAGTATACACTTATATTATACAAATTTGACAACTCAAATTTGTAATTTCAACAAATTATTACTCAGTTACAAACCAGGTAACAAATTTACTCCAATAAAATCTAGATTTATATTTACTACCATACCCTCCAATTAAGTTAATAAATTCTAGATATACATTTACTACGGTACCCTCCAATTAGATTTGATGTTAATGCAACATCAATTTAGTATGTAATCATTCCGTATAATCCTAGTTTAAATCGTACTTCCTCCTCTTCAACATTCAGACAGTTTTATAATGTTACATATACTGATATTAAATTCCCTCCAAAATTTATCTTTAGAAGAATGACGAGATATCGATCTTTATATTCCCTCCAAAATTTATCGTTCGAATAATGACGAGATGTCGATCTCATTCTTCTGGATTATGGGCAATTGTGTTTCAATTCCTTGGAAGTTTTCTGTCAAACGGTTGATTAAATAACAAAGATATAATGATGGTATTTTTATTAGGTAATTATAAGTGTGTTATTTTGGAATAGGGTTTTTAGAAATTTAAGTTTTAGTAATTGTTAAATGAATAATAAATATATATTTTTTTATGAAATATTTTAAAATATTTCAATAATATTTTAAAACTAAAATTTATGATTTATATTGAAAATAATTATCACTTTTAATTAGTTTAATTAATTATCCTCAAAAAATGATATCATCAAATATCACAAGAAATACATTATAGGTTTTTTTTTTTATATATGATATTGACCCGATATGGTATTTGTATAATACTTTAACCAAACTTATATATAAATATAGAATTTGGATGATATAACAGAAATGAATATCAGCAATTAAACTGTATTGAATACATCTACAAGATCGCAAAGTGCAATGGAAAGTTACCATAAATCACATAGAACTCGTCGTAAAGACTGCATTTCTCAACGCATAATTACCTACTAGTTAGCGAGCCCTGGAATTGCACGAAAGGGATCAAAGTGGTAAAATCGCGTAACATGCCATTAAAGAAAACATTTTATTAACTCCCGGACTTCGAAGAATTTATAGTTATACAGATTAGCATACCGATGGCCGAGCTTGCAGTCTCAAGTAACCATAACTAAGGGGCATTCTCAACTAGCCGTAGGCCAGAAAATTGTATCCATCAGTGTTCCTAAGATCCCGTTTGATAATTTCCTGTATGCACATTTTGAACCGCTCTGTGCTTTCTACTTCTTTTTGAAGAAGCTGTTTTGAAAACCATTCCTGCCATATCTAAAATCCTAGACTGCAAGACTGATGACCTGAAAATCCCTAAGCACCTCAAATAATTTTGGTTGCTAATACAATTATAATGGAGTCCTGCACCTTTCCCAGCTCAAAATTGAAATGAAGAAAAACCAATGAATATCTTCGGTTTTACTTTCAATTTCAAAGGAAATCTTTACAGCTCCAGCCAAGGCAGTTGTAATTCTCGAGATCTTGGACGGGTTTGGCTTCATTTTACCAGATTGCACGCAATCTCTGTGTCAATGCATATGGAAGAGCTCATACAGCTTCAAAGTTCTACGCGCGGCATCCTTTTTTTCCCAACATGGAGGTCAGTGACTGGAAAACAGCTTCTTCACAAGGAATAGTGAGTCCCTTGGGGTGATCAAACCCATACTCTTCCTCGGCCTTCTCTAGCAATGACCGGAACAGATAATGATTCAAATAAATGGTGGGAATGATAAATCTACTGCGTTCGCTTCCAACATACACTGCACAGTGTCCCTTGGGAACATCAGTGGGCAGAGCATTGCATGTTCTTCCCACGACCATATCTTTCATAGTGAAATACCTTGTCTTCTTTGGAGAGAGTCGATACCCAATTGCCTTATAGACATGGGTTGCCTTGCAAAATGCTCTGATCATCTCCTTCAAAAGAAGAACTTGAGAATTCTTCATCCTTCTTGCAGTTGATTTCAGAAGCAAAACAATTATCACAGAAAAGAAGGAATGGGAAACTTGCCGAGGACTATGTGGTATGACAATACATTTGTTCTCTATATATAGGTACTAAAAATTAAAATCGACACGAAAATTAATAGTCATATGATTAGTCCTAACTCCATATTGAATTAGCAATTTAGCAAATTGCTAGAAAGTGCATTCAATGTTAATCTGCAAGATGTCTGAGTGAAACCACATAGGGTATCAGGAATTACCAAGGTGTAACTATCAGATGTTTTGATAATAAATTTAGTACCTTGAAATACAAGACATTATTTCTATTAATCATATCAATGAAACTTAAATTCTAAAAATTCCATGCCAAAGTGGAGGACAGGACCGTGCTGGTCCATGGCAATTTTGCTTTGCATCTTGATGGGAAATGCATGTGATCAGTCTCAATCGCTCAGTAGTAGGGACGTTCTGCATTGCGAGAATTGAGCAGAAGAGGCCCCGCATTCACGTGGGGCTGGTTATTCATGTTCATCGGAATATCACCCACCGAACTTTTGTGGTTGTCAGCGTTCAGAGCTTTCAGCTTCATGCTCATAAAATTAGGTTTACGTTCATGGTTGTTAGAGAGTTCGGTGAAAATAATCTTTTTGGACAGGTTTGATCTCCATTCAAATATAAAAGGGTTCTGTCCTAATGCGGATTGATCGTAAGTTCGGGCTGTCGGTCGGGCTATGGTCCGGTGGGGCGCGATCTGTCGGGTGGTAGACGAGTGAGTTTACGGCCATTATTCAGTTGTAAGCAGTTGGTCGGGTGGCGTTGGTAACGGTTATTGACCAGTGGGTATCTCGTCTGGCGGAGACGGAATTCGTACCCGTGATCTCTACGAGGGAATCATTCCAACAAGTAGGTGTTTTAACTAATTTTGTGCAAGGAGAGATTAAGAGTGAGTTGTTATGTGGCCAAAATTTAAAAAGAGTGCTGCAAAGTGAATATTATTAGATGTTGCAAAGGAAACGCCGTAAGATTCTTAAAGAGATAGTTGATAAGCAAAATATCTGTCTTCAAATGCAAGATACATAAAACAATTTTTTGAAACAACTATTACCAATTGAATGAGTCAGTAAACCAAGATTTTAAAACACTATACATTATAATGTTAACCACATCTAAAATAAAAATAAAATTATAAATATCATAATATTACAACTCAATTATTTAACAACTATTAGCAAATTACCTAAAATAAAAATAAAAATATTATTAATATTAGAATATCCTATCTCAACCACTTAAATTATAAACATCATAATATTACAACTCAATTATTTAACAACTATTAGAAAATTACCTAAAATAAAAATAAAAATATTATTAATATTAGAATATCCTATCTCAACCACTTAACAACCAATAGTTTAACTAAAATAACTTACACAATAATGATTAGGTGGGTGGTAGGGATTTAAACTCAATAAAACATTTTAGAATATTTTTAATAATAGTCACATATATGAATTATGATTTATTTTAGCACATAACATTAGTAAGTTATGTTATTGGCGATGCTATTATAGCAAAGTCTAATTTAATTAATTTTTAAAATTTCAATACTGTGAGATAAAGTAGGTATTTTAATTATTATACAAATTTACCTTATGTTCAAGTTATATAGCTATACTAATTTCAAAATTATAAAAATATGTTAAATTAATATAAAATACTTCTTCATTCATAATTCATCTTCACCTTTTTAATTTTTTGAGACCTTAATGAATGACTAACTTAAATAATATTATGTATATATAAGTGAAATTGATATAAAATACTTATTCATTCATAATTCATCTTTTTCTTTTTAATTTTTTCAAACCTTGGTGAAAGAATAACCTGAGTAATTTGTTAAACTATTGTGACTCAATCTTTCTTATTCTGGAGCTCCAAACCTAGATATACCACTAAGATATAAAAAATTGACTACAGAAATTTATCTATTTGTACATATTTTAATCTATCCTTTCGATTGAATTTATAAAAGATGAAAGGAAACGTGTTATTCCATATGATACCATCAAATAAGAAAGACTGTTAACTACAATGACAAAGACATGGTATATTGTATTGTTTTGAGAATTCTGTTGGTGCAGTTCTTTAACCCACAGAATGCAATGAGAAATAAATTGATTGGCCTCTACTAATGCCATATATAGCTTCTCTAGTTTATTCAATAGCTTATCTAATGTAAATAACGTCCAACTAATAGCTAAATGAAAATAGAATTTTTTTTTCACCCCACATGAAATCATGGAAAACCAGAGCTCTTATACAAACAATAGAACAACATTGTAAAAAGACTAGCATCCGTTGTGTGTTAGTTCGATGATAACCTTTAGTCATGGACCACGTAAACTTTTTCTTCAGTCAAAGATTCGTGCATTGCCAATTATATCTCATTGAACAAAAATATCATCCAACTGGTAGTTGGTACCTAAATAAAAGATTTGTACATTGCCAATTATAGGTCATTGAATATAAATAACACCCAACTGGTAGCTGATACGTGAATGAAAATAGCATAGTTATCTCATCACACTGGGAACTCATGGTAAACCAGAACTCTACCCACAGATGAACATTGAGAAAAGTCTAACTTTTGCCATGTACGTAATCTTTCGCTTCAGTCAAAGATTGGGGCAGTGCCGACTATGTGCATGAAAAACTAGTGAATTGTAGTCCGGGTTATCGCAGGAATTGGATTGGGATTGAGAAGTGGGCAGGAGGTTCTGAGATGACTGATCAATAAACTTCCCATCCATGTTATATAACGCTTCATATCTAGTGATGCTAACTGGTGGTGGCTGTTGCTGAAGAGGCACGTGGTGATGTTGTTGCCGCTGCACATAATTATTGTACATAGGTAACCTTGCACCTGTATAGTTCGATGAAGCTAAATTAGGCCTCCCCATAATTTGGATTTGTGGAATATAATCGAATCCTGCCTGGTTTTCGATTCGTGTGATAGAAGGTAGCGGTTGGTTATAAACTTATGTTTTCTGCTCATTTTTCATATATGCTAAATACTGCTGGAGTAAGGTAGGGCCAGAATTAGCCTGGTGGGCATCAAATATTTTATCCTGTAGTAGTTGGGCGTAGAGATATACATCTGAAACTTCTGATAAGCATGTCGAATCAGTTGTGATGAAATGCTGAGAAGGATGCCCATGGTGGACTGCGTCGCAATGGGCCGGTTGTGCCGGTGCCGACAAATTATTGCCATATGTCGGTGGAGATGGGTAGTATGTTGGTCGTATGCTCTCGCTGCACCTTCAGTAGTGTCAAAAATGCCCAGCCATACTCGAGCTACTTTCTTTGGATCTCGAACCTCATTAGCCCATTTGCCCCACCGTCTTTGCCTCACCCCTCTATAACGTTTCATTTTTGGTGGATTATTTTGGATGTTGGATTTCATCCTTCACCTTCGACCTCAAGTCATCCTCCTGAGGACATTGCAGGTGGTGGAGATGTGTGCCGACATTGGTTCTGGTAAAACTGATTCCTTTCTTATCCCTATTGTATCAAGGTGCTCGATGATTCGTACGCAAAGTACTCTAATCTTTTTAGCAACATAAATAAAATGGATATATACACAAAGTACTCTGAGCTTTCAGCAACATTAAAATGTCTTATAGCAGAGCAAACCATTAATTTTGAACAAATTATTCAATGGAATATGCCACATTGGTAATGAATGGAAAATTACATAGAATAGTAATACTATTCTGGCATACGAGCCTTAAATGTGAACAAGATTATGAATGAAAAATTACACAGAAAAATAACACTATTCTGGCATAGGAGCCTTTCAGTAAGAACACAAAATGTGAACAAGATTTATTCACTAAAGACTGATTGAAATACAATGGTTACAGAGTTTACAACCCTTCTTGTGTCCTAACAATGGTTACAGAGTTTACAACCCTTCTTGCGTCATGGAACTGGCAGCAAGATCTGCCTTCTCTACTCAGGCCCACGTCTCTCTAAGTGCAGCCCCTTCCTCTTCCGCGGACTCACCTGCTTGGAAGATTTAAAAAATTCTTACTAAGTTTTCGACCTCGACGGCAACACCTCGGAGGATTGCGAGAACATCATCAGTGGTGTAGATAGGTAGATAGGAACAGAGATGGGCTCCAAACATATAAACGGTTGGGAAATTGGAAGCTCATAACCAACTTTAATAACTAATAACTAACCTAACTTCAAATCAACAGAAAAACAGAGTTTAATTGTCTAACAAAAGATCTAACGATGCATACGAAGGATAACAAAACAAAAAATAATAACGCCTTACAGCGTAAATATTGTAAAATTAACAAGTTTGTATAGCTAGCATTTGCGTAGCTTAATATAATAATTGAATTTTAAAAGATATGAACTAACTACCACATTTGAACAAGAACAATGTAGTGTAGACATTTAAACAAGGACTACATTGTAGATAATTTTGGTTAGCATTTATGAGAGGCTTAGTATAATTATGGAATTTTAAAAGATATGAACTAATTACCACATTTGAAAAAGAACAAGGACTACATTGTAGACATTTGAACAAGGAATACATTTTATATACTCTTTCTTAGTTTAACGCTTCCATCCTCTGTCTTACCACAGCTGTTGGCACAGAGTTAGTCGATGCTTATTCCTCAGATACTGTCATTTTTCTTCTCCGAGAAAAGAAGTTCATGACCCATGGGCCTTCTGCTTTCATGCGACATTGCTCTGTCGGGCTTTTGAAATCCCCATTCTGTCATTGGAATGTTCCTTAGTTTCCAAATGGGGGAGGGGAGTACAAAATGGCATAAAGCCAATGATGAATCCTATGGAGTTACCTTTACTTGATCAAACAATTTTGACTCAAGGTATTTCAACTACCCCAAATGATCTATCGAACGAATTGGTCCAAACTCTCTAGTTTAGGACTGCTCCTTTACAGTACTAACTATGGTTTCATCAAATTTCCTTCATTAATAGGTTCGCGATTCGACTTCGATCATTACGGCCCGGTACAAAAATTTGGTCCTAGACAAGATGACCTCGTTATAACAGCGGGGACTGTGACCATGAAAAAGGCTCCTTCTATAGTGAGATTGATTATATGAACAAATGCTGGAACCAAAATATGTAGTTTCCCTCAGAGCATGTACTATCACATAGAAATGTTTGGTACAGATTCTTATAGTACTGTTCACGAAGTAGATAAGTTAATTCCTCTGGATGTCTATTCCCCAGATTGCCCACCTGAACTAGAGGTTATTATAGATGGTATAACGGAACTTCGTGAAAGAAAATTTAGTTCAATGGATATATGATGCCTAAACTCCAAGAAAAAAGAAGAAAATATTTCCCTATAAATCATAGGGATCGTCATATTGGATCTAGTATTCATACTAGAAACTATGATCAAAATTTATTACATCAATATTTTGAACTTCAATTCGAATCTACTTTCGAGATATCCTTTTCAACATTTGGATCTACTTCAACTCTCGAATTATAGATCTATCGTTGGGATAATATATCCCATTTTGATTCGGATGGAATAGGATGAATAGATTCTGACTAGTATCGGAGCCAAATTCTTAGTCCCACAATCAAATCTTATCCTTTGAGTTCTCGATCCTACTTTTTTATATGTATAGAGTATTAGGATTCAATTAGAATGGACAGGGAGGGACAATATGACAAAAGAAGAGGGAGAGAACAGATTGATTCATTTATCTATTTTGATCGGGGTGTCTCCATATATATATATATATATATATATATATATATATATATATATATATATATATATACGGATACATCTAGATATAATAGATGGATGGATATAGAGACATGGATATTGACATCTTACCAGGAACTAGATTTGAACTGGTGGCACAAGGATTTTTAGTCCTCTGCTCTACCAACTAAGCTATCCCGACTCCTCCCTATGGATCATCCTGGTACAGGGTTTTAACTTATGTCAACTAAAAATAAGGAAAAACTATTTTTCCCAGTTTTTACAATGATCTTTATTATTTTTTATCTCGAAGTCACTATTATGAGAAAAAATGGACTGCAATTTCATAATTTCAAATGATCTAATATATGTAGATCATATATTGCAAAATGAATTGATCATATGATCAACTGATTAACGGATCAACTCAACTTGTCATAAGATGGATGAAAAGATTCATGTTCTAATTTCTTCTTTTCATGAAAAAAAATAGCGAGGTAAAAGAATCGAGAAATTAGAATGGATTCAAACCAATGGAATTGGAGAAAATAGATCAGTCAATTCGGGAATGAACTTGGGTGGGAATAGAGGGACTTGAACCCTCACAGTCTATAAAGCCAACGGATTTTTCTCCTACTGCAATTTGCATTGTTGTTGACATTGACATGTAGAATTGGACTCTATCTTTATCCTCGTCCAACCATTTATTCCAAAAACTGATTCAATTTTCCATCTAGAGTAGATAAGTTCATAATTGGATTACTTAATGCCAAATCAATACTTCAAATCGAATTTGGCATCTATCTTATGAATAAAATGCTTGGAACGATCCAAGTTTTGATCGCCAATTTTGTCTGATGTTATAGAAAGTATCTCTCCACATTTGAGGTGTAAATAGCAAGTTATATAAGTATAGTATTGGACCAAATGAGATTCATTCATTAGAATAGATTCCATTGAGTCTCTATGCCTATCCCCTTCCTATCTTAGGAGAAGAAACATTGTCTTCATGAACCGGATTTGGCTCAGGATTACCCATTCAAAATATCCCAGGGTTCCCTGGATTTGGAAGTTATCACTTGGTAGGTTTCCATACCAAGGCTCAATTCGATCAAGTCTGTAAAGTCTACCATTTTTTCCATATCCCTTTCTCGAAGAACAATATCATACCTTGTTCTAATCTTAATATGTAATGTCCATCAAAATTATTCATTGGATATTTGCTCAATATTGCGTGGTAGAAATATCCTCCCCTACTCCCCTCCTCTCACCATCTCTATCTCTATCCCAATCGAATATGACTGGGAATCATTATATTATTTCTCCATTTGAAATGCATTGTTATTATCCTCCCCTAGTCGATTTGGAAGAGTGAGTAAAATTATCGATATTAATTGACCCTTACTTCCCCTTTCTTTCCCCTGAAAGAATCTACATTCAAAAAATGTTCCTTTGTAATCGTAATCTGGATTGCATCATTGAATCTGATTCGTTCTATAATCATTAGGATTTCAAAGGAATCTATAGATATCACAACAATGAAATGAAGAGTTTTATTCCATTGAGCCTGCTTAGCTCAGAGGTTGGAGCATTGCACTTGTAATGCGATGGTCATCGGTTTGATCTCGATAGATTGCTCTTTTTCATTCCTCTCATTTCCATAATCCACAGATTTTTGTTAGGATAAATATGGAGTGGAGGATAATCTTACGATTGTTCATCCGGTCCATCATGTCATGATCACTTTTTCCCAACGAGGAATGGGATGAATGAAATTATTGGAGCTATTAGGATCTATAAAAAATTGGAGAAAGATCTTAGTTTTTGATATAAAAGAATTATAAAATAATTCTAGTAGTACTCATACGATTTATACTAATTTTTGTTTTTTTCGAGCACTATCTGTTAATTGAAAAAGGAGTTTCTATGTCTCGTTATCGGGGACCTCGTTTAAAAATAATATGTCGTTTGAACAATTTACCAAGGCTCACTAGTAAAAGACCCAAAAACAGAAAGGATTCTATGAATCGGTCATCTTCCAGGAAAATATCTCAATATCGCATTCGACTAGAAGAAAAATAGAAATTGCATTTTCATTATGGACTAACAGAGTGAAAATTGCTAAAATATGTTCGTGTTTCTAGAAGAGCCAAAGGATCAATGAGGCAGGTCCTATTGAAATTACTTGAAATGCGTTTAGATAATATTCTTTTTCGATTGGGTATGGCTTCCACCATTCCTGGGGCTAGACAATTAGTGAATCATGGACATATCCAGGTTAATGACCATATGGCAGATATACCAAGTTACCCTTGCAAACCTCAAGATTTGTTTACTGTAAGAGATCAACCAAGATTGAGAGCTATCATTAAGAAGAATATATACCTGTTCCAGAGGGATAAATTGCCAAATCATTTAACTTTTCATCTCTTAAAATATAAAGGATTCATCAATCAAATAATAGGTAGTAAATGGATCAGTTTAAAGATTAATGAATTGTTGGTCATAGAGTATTACTCCCATCAAGCTTGAATTGAGAATGAAATGAAAGGGAGGGGTTGTTTGTTGGGCATCTAGAAATTATGTTCTTCTCCCTTATTTTTCCCCTCCTCGAAGGAGACATTCTATAATCCTTTTGTACGTTACTTGTTATCTACGATACTTTTCTTTTATTGCTTCTTAAAATATTCTTTACTCTTCCCATACCATGAAGCAATGCTCGTTCTATTTTCTATATTAAAAATAGAGGTAGATTGATCCTGTAATTAGGAAATCATCTTATTGGGATTCAATATATTGGAAAAACAATGGATGAGAAGAAAATAGTAGGGTGAAGATACAGAAAGAGAGGGATTTGAACCCTCGATAAGTGGAAGCCTATATAGCAGTTCCAATGCTACGCCTTGAACCACTCGGCCATATTTCCTATTAGATTTCTTGCTTCTAATTAACAAAATTAGTGAATAGCAACTTCCTTACAATTTCTTTTTGTTCGGGTATGAAGAGTTCAATATTTCAAAAATAATAGATAATAAATAAGGTAATTATTTAATCCCCCTGGGAAAGATGAAAAGACATTTTCTCCAACTTCCTCCTATTTTAGGAAATCCTCAATAATCCTTGTTAATCCAATGTATTTCGATCACCTAATCAATAATTTAAGACAAATTAACTGATCCATTCCATATTATGATCATATATGGATCTGTAGTGATCATCTTATCAATTGTATAATAACTAGTTCTTTGGCAATCATCATGTGTCATGATGACTATATTTCCCAATATTCCTTTATCTATATGGATAAAGAACACAATTGTTGGGTGTGCATTTCATTCTCAATATGAAATGCTCGATCCTTTAACTCTTTCTTTGTTCATATCATAATCAAACCAGGCTTCCCGAGTTTACCCAATATAGTCTTCTTTCAATATGAATCTTTTTCCGTTATTATTCATATTACTGATGAACAATTATTCAAAATATTCCCTATCTATTCCCATTTTAAAGAATAAATTGGATTGGAATAGATAGAATGAGAACATATTTACAATTGTAAGGAAATCCATTTTATGGTAATGTGCACTAGGAAAAAAATTCGTTCATGGAATCATTTGTGTAAGGGAATGAAGGAAATTATCAAATCTGTAATTGAATATGCCTAGATCTCAGAGAAATGAAAATTTTATTCATAATACCTTCACAATTATAGCAGATATCTTATTGCGAATAATCGTGATGGCTCCACGGGAGAAATAATCATTTACCTATTACAGAGATGGTGTGATTTGATATGTTTTCTGTTCTTCTTTTTTTGGGAAAGAAAAGCTATTCAGGAATACAAATTGAGTAAAATAAATCTTACTCTTAGTGAAGCTGAGTTCTAGATATAGAACAATTCCTTATGTCGTGTATCCTCGGTCGATGCACCTTCAGATGCTCTCATATCGTGTGGATTTTAGTACCGAGCTAAAGGTTACATCTATGCAATAGGCCTTGCTTCTATAATTGACCTATTTGATAGCCGCACATGAGGGGAGAAAGCACTACATATGGAAACTGGCAACACAAAAGCTTCATTATAGCCCATATGCATTACCCTTTTCTGAAGGGTAGTGAGAATGGTTGGGACAACAAACATCCATCTCGTTTGTACTTTGGATACCCTTATAATGGAACCAGCAGAGATTGTTGAAGTGATTAATCCCTGGAGAATACAGGGCATTAAGAACAAATAAATTGTTAGAGGTTCCATTCCTAGTACTAAGATCCTTGGTATTTGGAAAAGAATCTTTGCAAGAAGGATGGTTAGATATTTATTGGAAATAAACTAGCCCCTGTTAATTCATAATATTGGGTTAGAATAATTTTTTTTTCAATTCCATGAATTACTCCCCATATTACCTACTGTAAAGAAAGGAGGAGTCGTATGAGGTGGGAATCTCATGTACAGTTTTGAATTGGAGATCATTTCAATGGAATGAATGACCATAATGGATGTCAGCTCAATCGGAAGGGGAATATGCGGAAGCTCTACAAAATTATTATGAAGCTATGTGAATGGAAACTGATCCTTATGATCGAAGTTATATACTATATAATATAGGTCTTGTGCATACAAGTAATGGGGAACATAAGAAGGCTTTGGAATATTATTTCCAAGCATTAGAATGGAACCCATCCTTACCACAAGATCTTAATAATACGGCCTTGATATGTCATTACGTACGACTATCTGTACCATAGAATAACTTAGTTAATAACATGTACGAGTAATGACAAAATAAAAGGCTTCCTACATATGCACCGTCCCAAGTAATGGTTTTTATCAGCTGTAGGAAAAAAAAAGAATCTCTCATAGGAGCCCAAATATGAATAGATAGAGCCTAAATATTCCATGTATAAAAAATTCAATTGATGATGGAAGCACCATAAAGATAAATTATTGAAAGAAGGTTCGGGCCGATATGATCAAATCTGCTCATTGATAGGAATCAGGAATCAACTTATGTAATAGAGCTGATCTACTAAGCTATTGAGCAACAACGTAGCATCAGATCCTAAAGATGTGAAGTACTCTAGCCAGAGAGTACTCTCCAAAAATTCTATACTGAACTAAGATAGTTACCTTGCAAAAAGACTTTGATTTGGACAATCAATCTGAAGTATATCTCTCTCTATACTTCATCTTTTTTAGGGTAGGAGAAAATATAGAACCTGATCATTGAATTGATTGAAAGTGAAATCAGAAACTCATGTCATTGAATTTTTTTGGTCCTTTGGTTAATATGAACTCCCAATGAATCATCTCCAATTCAATAATATTTTGGAAATTTTGGTAGAGGACTAAATAATAGTGGATTGATCCATATGAGGTAGGAAACTCTCAACTATGGTTCTGAGGGAAGAAAACTTTTCCAAGTTGACCTATCCTGACCGAGGAGAATAGGCCATTCAACAAGGAGATCCTGAAACTGTGGAGGCTTTGTTCGATCAAGCTGCTGAGTATTAGGAGAAAGCTATAGCAATTTCTCCGGGCAATTACATCGAAGCACAAAATTGGTTAAAGATTACAGGACACTCTGGAGAATGAGAATTTCTATTATTGGGAAATCATTTTCATTATTTACTATTTGACTCGAAATCAATGGGATTCTTCCAGAATATTACCAAAAATGAGATTCTATCGACATCTTATAGAAATTGATTTATAATATAAAAAAGGAATAACTTTATTTATTCTAGATTGTTGATGGATATTCTTAATAGGGGTAAAATCCATCCGGAGATGTCTTTCATTAATGCTCCATGAATAACGATTTATAATGGATGGCCTTTGATATGGGACATATGGAGGAGTATCAATAGATGGATAAATATATATATATATATATATATATATATATATATATATATATATATATATATATCCATCTAAAAACGGTATAATAATCACTGTTGCTTTTTCCATTACACTAAAAAGCCTTTTTCTATATGGTAACAGCCCACGGTCCATTGAGCACCTCGAAGATATTTCATAATAAAACTAAACACCTGCCTCAGATTGACTCCCATATCATAGTCACTCCAGTCATAAACTAGAAAATAAGGGGAGAAACGAGTTGAGATATATCTCTTGGAAGTTCACTAATTTATATTGGCAGGGTTCTTCTTATTTGTGTCCCATCCGAAAAGGGGAGAATTAAATGATCATTCGTTCACCGGAACCAGAAGTAAAGATTGTAGTGGAGAGAGATCCTATAAATACCTCTTTTGAAAAATGGGCCAAACGTGGGCATTTCTCAAAGACGCTAGCTAAAGGCTTTCATACTACCACTTGGATATGGAACTTACATGTTTATTCTCACAATTTTGATAGTCATACTAATTATTTGGAAGAGATTTCTCGTAAAGTCTTTAGTGCTAATTTTGTTCAACTAGCCATCATCTTTATTTGGCTAAGTGGGATGTATTTTCACGGCACTCATTTCTCCAACTATGAAGCATGGTTGGCTGATCCCGCTGACATCAAACCCAGTGCCCAAGTAGTTTGGCCAATAGTAGGCTAAGAAATATTGAATGGGGATGTAGGTGGAGGTTTTCGAGGGATACAAATAACCTCTGGTTTCTTCTAGATTTGGCGAGCATCTGGAATAGCCATTGAATTACAACTTTACTACACTGCAATTGGTGCATTGGTATTTGCAACATTAATTCTTTTTTTTGCTTGGTTTCATTATCAAAAAGCTACCCCAAAATTGGCTTGGTTCTAGGATGTAGAATCCATGTTGAACCATCATTTAGCATGGTTACTAGGACTTCGGTCTCTATCTTGGGCAGGACACCAAATACACGTCTCTCTACCCATTAACCAACTTCTAGACACTGGAGTGGATCCTAAAGAGATACCACTTCCTCATGAATTTATTTTGAATAATGATCTTTTGGCTTAACTTTATCCCAGTTTTGCTAAGGGATTGACCCCATTTTTCACCCTGAATTGGTCGGAATATTTAGAATTTTTGACTTTCCATGGAGGATTGAATCTAGTAATGGGGGGTATGTGGTTGACCGACACTGTGCATCATCATTTTGCTATTGCAGTTCTTTTTTTGATAGCCGGTCATATGTATAAGACCAATTGGCGCATTGGCCATAACCTCAAGGAAATTTTAGAAGCTCATAAAGGTCCATTTATAGGGGAGGGAAATAAAGGTATTTATGAGATTTTAACAACCTCATGGCATGCTCAATTAGCTATTAACCTAGATATGTTAGGATCTTTAACTATTGTTGTAGCTCACCATATGTATTCGATGTCCCCCTATCCATACCTAGCTATTTACTATGGTACCCAACTCTCTCTGTTCACACATCATATGTGGATTGGTGGGTTTATTATAGTTGGCACTGCTGCACATGTAGTGATTTTTATGGTAAGAGACTATGACCCAACTACTCAATATAAAAATTTATTAGAGCTCGTTCTTAGACGTCGTGATGCAATTGTATCACACCTCAACTGGGTATGTATATTCTTAGGCTTCCATAGTTTTGGTTTGTATATTCATAATGATACTATGAGCGCTCCGAGACGTCCTCAAGATATGTTTTCAGATACTGCTATACAATTACAACCTATCGTGGCCCAATGGATACAAAACACTCATGCTTCAACACCAGGTTCAACAACTCCTGGTGCAACAACAAGTACCAAATTAACCTGGGGAGGTGGTGATTTGGTGACAGTAGGTTCCAAAGTGGCTTTGTTACCAATTCCATTAGGAACCATAGATTTTTTGGTACATCACATTCATGCATTTATTGTCCATGTGATTTTTTTAATCTTATTTAAAGGTATTCTAGTTTCCCGTAGCTCTAGTTTAATACCCGATAAAGAAAATCAGAGTCGAATCATGAACCTATTAATGAAGCGAGCTCGATGAAACCACAATTAGTATTGTAACGGAGCTGTCATAAACTAGAGAGTCTAGACCAATTCGTTCGACAGATCATTTGGGGTAGTTGAAATACCTGGATTCAAAATTGTTTGATCAAGCAAAGGTAACTCTATAGGATTCATCATTGGCTTTATGCCATTTTGTACTCCCCTCCTCCACTCAGAAACTAAGGATCATTCCAATGACAGAATGGGGATCTTCTTCCCCATAGTTAAATTAGAGTAAAGAACAATGAAGACATACATGAATGGACTAACAAAGTGTTTTTCAATAACCATAGAGTTACTACTGCTAATAACCTCAAACTTATATATTATGTCGACGTTCCAATTAAAATACTAGAACTATGCTTCCACACCAAAAAATGTTTCTACCATATTACAATGAGAGAATATTGGAAAAGTGGTTAAAAATGTTATTATCTTGCATTAGAAATTTGCCAATGGGAACTGCTATATATACTTCCAATTGGAACTGCTATACATATAACTTATGATCAAATTCTATATTGACATAGTTTTACATGTGTAAGAATACATTCTAATATGTTAAAGATAAACACCACACATATATCGAACTAGAAATTGCACCATATGTTGCAAAAGAAATGTCGTAAGGAAATAGTATAGGAAAGAGTAGCTTAGAATAAATAAGTTATTGCAGAGAAGGAGCCATTATGAAGGAATGAAACGCAAATTTTGCTTACATGGAAGCAGGTCGTCAAGGTTTCAAATATATTGATTATAAGAGTTATCAACCAGAAAATTTTGTTACAGATATTAAAATACGAAATTTTGGATGAAAGCATATATGTAAACCAACATAATGAAAGAATTTGTTGTAGAGAAGGAGCCATCGTGAAGGAATGAAAGGAAAATTTTGCTTCCATGGAAGCAGGTCATGGAGGTTTCAAAGATATTGATTATAAGAGTTATCAACCAGAAAATTTTGTTATAGATATTGAAATAGGCAATTGCGTGTGAAAACATATATGTAAACCAACATAATCTGTTCACATATATAAAAAATGTGTTATAGATATTGAAATAGGAAATTGGGGTGAAAATCCTTTGGTGATTAATAATCCTCTGAAACGAGCATGAAATGAGCATGTAACTCAAATAATATATTTCAAATACATTGAAGTGCAATCTATCTAGCATAGATGTAAATAAAGAGAATTTTTATTTACAGAAATAGAGTTTACTCCAACTTCACATATCCGAGCGCCAATTGTATGCTTGTCAGAAATTGTATATGAAGAACAATAGTCTTGGTATACAAGAAAGTGAATGTCATTTTAATATGGAGACATTTTTGGAAGGAGATATTGTTATTCATGTTATGGCTTATTTTCTTAACTCCAAACTTGGTTTAGTCTTTCTCTATATACACAAGAAAAAAATTACAAAGTAATTTCACAAATTTAAGTTATAGTTTCATATTTTATAATTAAAAATCTAGTTTCTTATTAAAATATTTTACACACATCTACTCATTCAAATAAATTATATTGTGAATATGTTTTATCCTATTATTTGATTACAAAATTATTGTACTCCCTATTAAATAAAACAACTTTATTAATAAAGAATTGAATGTCAAATTGAAATATTACTCAATCAATAACTACTATAATATATAGAACTCATTTTTTGACGTATAAATTAGTTGTTTTATATGTCATTCAATTTCCATTACCTATTATCTTCAAACCCCATGGGGAGGTATTGAACATGGGAGCCAAATTTAGGTGAATAAGCATTCACATTGTCAACTTGGACAAAAAAAAATTATAATCCTAAAATTCTCTTACCTAATCATCTTTTTAAGTATATAATTGAGTTTCATTTATTAAAAAAAAAGGAAATATTAAGAACCTCCTAGAGTTATAAAAGGTAATTGACATGAAAAATAAAAAATCTCCTCATGACAACATACAAATGTTAATATTAATTGAATCATTAAAAAAATAAAAAGGGATAATAGATTTACTAGTTATATCATTAAAAAATACCACTTTCATAATCGAATTTCTACATTAATTTTTAAAAATATTATTTTATAATAATACATAATTATAACTCTTAAATATATTTTGAAAGCACAAATATCTAAGAAATATAGTTCAATTATTGGGCATTCAAAATTCCAAAGAGGTGAAGGTAAGTGAGTTAGTATCAAGAAATGTGACATCAACCCCTGGAAAAATTTCAAAATATCAATCTCAATATGGCATAAGTGCTAGTAGGGAATTATTGAGAGGTGTTGTTGGAAAAAGAACTACATCAAATTGGTTGATTTCAATGAAAACAATAATCTACAAAACATTAAGCAAAAGTTTATGGAGGCATTAAAAAATTAGGATTCAATAACATGAGAATGATGAACTTGCATGTTGGGCTAATATATGTAGGAAACCTTATCAAGATAGCCTTTCCTATAATGTGTCTGACACTATGAAAGAGTTTTGCTATTGGAATTTCCATGTGTCACTAAATTAGAAGAATACCATGAGACATTGTATATCTAGAGGGGTGTATTGAGATCATTTCCCCTTTCAGTGACTGTTATTACTAAAGAACATTTCTTACTACATAATATGTATAAATTGTATATATACTTATAAAAAAAAATAACCATGTTGAATGTTATGACAGTGAGGACAATATAGCTAGTCCATTCATATAGCTACCACATACTATCAATAGGAAAAAGGGTTTTCCTATGAAGCCATATATGCATCTTCGTCATGAAAATCAAATCTCAACACTAAGGAGTCATCCTAAGATAAAAGGTCATCATAGTAACTTTGATGTTCCAAAACCATCAATCACTTAATTATATTTCTCTAAATATCAACAATTGGAAAACAATCACAATATGGTAACACTTGGGGGGAATGTGTATCCATATCATAGTATAACTGTATATACAACAACTTATCCAAATGATATAAAAATATTTCATAAGCAATGCAATTGCTACATGAATTACTCACAATCCTTAATGATATACTCCAAGTTCTTCCACAATACTAATTAAGTGTCTAAAGAAGCCATAATCACTCAGTCACCATATAGGTAACACCTAGGGGGAATGTGTTAAAATTGTAGATACATTAGCTTATACAGAGGATATAAAAATATGTTATAAGTAATGCAATTGCTACATCAACTACTCACCATATAAGTAACGTCTTGGGGAAATGTTTTAGAACTGTATATACTATAGCTTATACAAAGGATATGAGATTGTTTTATAAGAAATGCAACTGCTACATGAACTACTCGCAGTCCTTAATGATATAATCAAATTTCTTCCACAATACTAATCAAGTGTCTAAAGAAGCCATCATCACTTCCAAAATCACATATTTAAACATACAAGTTGTAAAAAATGAATTTGCTTCATAAATTTTAATAGAATCACGTGCTCAGATCTAAGATATAGTTGTTAAATTCTGAAGCCTCTTCTTGATTGAAAACATACTAAAATGATAATATATAACTAAAGGTCAATAATTTAAAAACTTCTTGGCATAGTCATTACATAATAAATATAAACTTGCAACACGTCCAAATAAAACAACTGAAGTAAATACTAGTAGTTGGTTTTCAATACATTTATGTAATTAAAATAGAGCTAGGAACTTTTGAAGACTACTTCATTTAAAATTTGAAGGATCTTCATGCTTGGTTTTCCAAGCTAGCCGTGAATACCTCTCTAGATCCTTATAGCATTAGATATATTTTGTGAGCTAATGTGAGGTTTTTTTTGTCACAATGATTTAAAAATAAGTTATTATACCACAATATTGACTTTCTCATTGTCTATTTTTTTAATGAACCCTTTAAAATGACCATGTGAACATTTGATTTTACACTGTGATCTCCCTAACATGGGTGGGGGTTTAAAAAATTGGAGAGTAAATTGAGCAGTTATTGTTAGAAATTGTTGTATAAGATGAGAAATTTGGATGTTTTGTAGACAATATGGATTTCATAATAGATATATATTTTAAATTTTTTAGTGTCTCTAGCCACCATGCATCTAATATGATCCATTTTAACTAAGAACTTCAATATCTATTTTGATTTTTTTAGTGTCTTTAGCCACCATGCAGCTAATAGGATCCATTTCAGCTAAGAACTTCAATAAATCATTGTGTGAATGATAACGTGTAACATCCCTAGCCATTTTCTTTGATTGTGGATCAAGTTACCAACTAATAACTTGTAAAATCCCTAGCCATTTACTTTGATTGTGGATTGGGTTATAAGTTGGAATACACTCTCTCTTCAGAAGACTCTACAATATATATTGGATGGAGGGAAATGTTATGATAAAACATGTACAAAAAAACCCTTTAGGGTTGTCTCAACTTACTCTATTGTTAATCACATAGTGTCAATTTTTTAAAACTATGACTGAGTGGGTTTTTTATTTTGTAAGTTTTGTTTGGAATTGAAAAATAAAAAAATATATATAAAAGCTAAAATTATGTAGTGAAAAATTTTGTTTAAAATTCTAGAATAAAAAGTCTAGTAAGTTTGACATCATATAATGTGAAATCATTTTACGATTATAAAGTAAAAAACATGTAATTTTTTTAGCCACAATTAGGTAATTAAAGATATGTATATAGTTTTTTTTTTTTATCAAAAGAAATTTGATATTCATTAACAGAAAAAAAATTGAAAGAGTATGTATGTAGTTACAAAACATTATGTAATTACAAACTATTACAATTAAGTAATTAAAGGTAAATTTAGTGTTAATTAAGAAATGAGAATTATGAACATTCATCATTATTAATTTTATTTTATATATATTAAGAAATACTACCCATGAATAATAAACCATTTGTAACATAAATAATATATAACAAAAAAACCCATGTATTCTTTTAATAATAAAATAGTTGTAACAAAAATAATATAGAACAAGAAAAACTATGTATTTTTAGATGTATGAAAATTTAGATACATTTTACTAAGCAAAAATTTTAAAAGAATAATGGTTATTAACAATTAAAAATAATTTTATTAAATAGTTAGTTTAGATATTTTCACTTTAAAAGAGGTTTGCATATCAAGACATTTGATCCCTCTTGGCTCTTGGTAGATCCAGAGTTAAGAATGATCTAGGCCATCTTAATTTCCCCCTTTAAATAAAGGGAATTCCACATGAATACCATGGGTCAATACCATGGACTATTTTTATAGTTTATTATTATTTTATTACCTAAATTCAATTTAACTTATTAAAAAGAAAAAAACAAACAAATACTCCAAAGTTAAGATTGATGTAGGCCATCTTAATTTTCCCCTTTAAATAAACTATATTCCACATGAATACCATGGGTCAATACCATGAGTTGTTTTTATAGTTTATTGTTATCTTATTTTATTACCTAAATTCAATTTAACTTAAAAAATAAAATACTATAAAAAAAACATATATAAAATTGTTTACATTTACATATAAAAATATAACAAATTTTTAATAACAACATTTTAACTTAAAAGTCACCAAAACCTAAATTCAATCTAACTTATTTAAAAAAAAAAAGAAAAAAAAAAAAAAAACTAACATTATAAAATATATATATATATAACTATTTACTTGTAGATCTAATGGCCTAAAACATTTCAATTGTCTAACATTTGATCCAATGGCTTAGACATAGACACAGTGGTAGCTAGGGGAGTTGTTTTCAAATAAGAATGCCTTACGACATAGCTAGCAATTCCACCACGTGTTGCAAAAGAAACACTGTAAGAAAATATCATAGGAAAGAGTAGCTTAGAAGAAATAAGATTTTGCAGAAAAGGAGCCATCGTGGAGGAATGAAAATCAAAATTTTCTTCCATGGAATCAGGTAGTGAAATCTTAATGCAATACTGCTTCCTTGAGCCTTACAGATCATGAGGCCTATGTTGAAGTTAAGTTAAATATGTTGTCTAATCATGCCAACATGAATGCCTCATGAATAAAGAAATAGATCGTGATTTTCTACCTTCAAAATAAAAGGTTGTTTTGGTGGAGTTCCTCCATATTTAATCTTAATCCATTCCTATTGAGTCACCTATGTATTATTTCCTTCATGATCTTTGAAAATATTCAAAATATCACATTGTTATTTACCACTTATGTCCCTCATGTCTGCCATGTTCTAGTTTTTTTAGTATTGCTGATATGAAGTTGGTTTTTTGTTTTTTTTGTTCTTTGTGTAGACATTAAAAAATGTATGGAGAGGTGGCTTTCATCACTTCAAGAGCAATAAAAATAAGGTGATTGAAAAAACAGCTCCAACACCAAGAGAGATTTGGTAGCATTTATGGAGTCTGCGAACATGTCTTGTTCTGTGGTAGTGGCTACTCGACATAGCTTTCTTGATCTTGTGTAGAATAAATGAATTTTTATTTATCTTATATTAAATTAACTATGAAATTACCAACATTCATGGTACACTTTCCATCACATTTGTAGAGTAAATTATAACAGAGTATCACACAATTCTTATCACATCTAAATGCTCCTATATGCAATAACAATGAATTTCATCACTTAAAAGCAGTAAAAGCAAGTTTATTGAGAAAACAACTCCAACATGTTTGTAGAGAAAATTATAAAGCAATATCACACTTTTCTTATTTGAGATAAATGCTCCTATATCCAACAACGATGGATTTCACCACTTAAGAGCAGTAAAAACAAGTTTATTGAGAAAAAAACCACACTTTTCTTATGAGAGATAAATGCTCCTATATGCAACGATGGATTTCATCACTTAAGAGTAGTAACAACAAGTTTATTGAGAAAACAATTCCAACACATTTGTAGAGAAAAATATAACATAGTATCACACTTTTCTTATGAGATATAAATGCTCCTATATGCAACAATGATGTATTTCATAACTTAAGAGCAGTAAAAACATGTTTATCGAAATTATAACACAATATCACACTTTTCTTATCAGATCTAAATTCTCCTATATGCAACAACTATGGCTTTCATCAGTTGAAGTGTAGTAAAAACAAGTTTATTGAGAAAACAACTCTAGCACTAAGATAGATTTGGAAGCAACTGTTGAATTGGTGAACAAGTCTTTCTCTATGGTGTTGGATATTGGGCATAGATTTCTTGATCTTGTATACAAGATTGTAAATTTGTATGTAGCTTATACTGCATTAACCATGAAATTTTCAACATTTAGGGCACATTCACCATCACATTTGTAGAGAAAATTACAATAGAGTATCACATTTTTCTCATCTTATCTAAATGTTCCAATATGCAATAACTACCTTATGCCTCATAGTTTAAATTTGTGTAAGGAGGGGGAGAGCAGGAGTGTACAGGTGCAAGCTAGAATATGAAGAGAAAGAAGAATCTTGTTTGGGACTTGAGATAGACTCATTCTCTGCACATCTAGAGTAAAACTTAATAAAAAAAACTCACCATACTTTGATTTTTTAAAATAAATATCTTAAAAATTAGAATATCAATTTAGAACATTTTACTCAGTTACACATTTAAGAATATTCATTTAAAAAATACAAGTATAAATTACTATTTTAAATAAAAATAGTACAACACATTTAACAATATCAATTTAAAGAAATATAAATACAAATTACTATTTTAAATAGAAATAGTACAACGCATTTAGCAATATTCATTTAAAAAAATACAAATACAAATTACTATTTTCAATAAAAATAGTACAAAGAATTACATTAATTACCATGGCCCTTGTGTACCTTCCTCTCATTACTTTTTAAATACCCAATGTTTGTAACTTATTCTTAATAAAATAGTGTCAATTTTGTAAAAATATAATCTACAAGTCTCACTTTTTATAGCTTTGGCTGAAGGGTAGAGTATCTAAATTCCCTTACCCTTTAAGAAGCATTCTCAATTATTGTACCACCCACCTCGACATCCAATCTAGACATATTAGGTTATTCTCAAATGATCAAGAGTATAGAATTTTTAGGGTGGTGTTCTATGTGCACTAAAATTCCCATGAAGTCCATCACTATGCACAGGGTTCATTGCAACCTTGGATATATTCTGTGAGTTGTTGTGATTTTTTTCTTGTGGCTACAACTTAGTTTTGGTTTTCACCTAGTTATCATGATTCAAAACTTTTTTATCATCTCATATCCTTATAGATTAGATATATTTCGTAAGCTAATGTGATGTTTTGTTTGTCACAATGATTCAAAAATTAGTAATCATACCACAATATTGAATTTATCGTTGTCTGTTTTGTTTATGAACCCTTTAAAAAATCCACAAGAAAATTTTAAATACCCGATGTTTGTAACTTATTCTTAATCAAATAGTGTCAATTTTGTAAAACTATAATCTACAAGTCTCACTTTTTATAGCTTTGGTGGAAGGGTAGAGTATCTAAATTCCCTTACTCTTTAAGAAGCATTCTCAATTATTGTACCACTAACCTTGACATCCAATCTAAACATCTTAGGTTATTCTAAATTGATCAAGAGTATAGAATTTTTATGGTGGTGTTCTATGTGCACTAAAATTCCCATGAGGTCCATCACTATGTATGGGGTTCGTTGCAACCTTGGATATATTCTATGAGTTGTTGTGATTTTTTGTTTGTGGCTACAACTTAGTTTTGGTTGTCACCTTGTTATCATGATTCAAAATTTTTTTATCATCTCAGATCCTTATAGAATTAGATATATTATGTGAGCTAATGTGATGTTTTGTTTGCCACAATGATTAAAAAATTAGCTAGTGTACCATAATATTAAATTTCTAGTTATTTGTTTTGTTTACGAACCCTTTAAAAAAACCACAAGAACATTTGATTTTACACAATGATATCCCCAACATGGGTGGGGGTTTCAAAAATTCGAGAGTAAATTGAGCAGTTATTGTTGTATAAGATGGAAAATTTGGATGGTTTGTAAACAATATGGATGCCACAAGAGATATCTATTTTGAATTTTTGAGTCTCTCTGGCCACCATGGATCTAATAGGATCCATTTCAACTAAGAACGTCAATAAATCACAGTGCGAATGATAACTTGTGACATCTCTAGCCATTTTCTTTGAATTTGGTTCAAGTTATAAACTAACTTGTGAAATCCCTAGCCATTTTCTTTGATTGTGGATGAGGTTATAAACTACACATTTAACAATATTCATTTAAAAAATACAAGTATAAATTACTATTTTAAATAAAAATAGTACAACACGTTTAACAATATTAATCTAAATAAATATAAATACAAATTACTATTTTAAATAAAAATAGTACAACGCATTTAACAATATTCATTTAAAAATATACAAATACAAATTACTATTTTAAATAAAAATAGTACAAAGAATCACATTAATTACCATGGCCCTCGTGTACCTTCCTCTTATTACTTTTTAAATACCCAATGTTTGTAACTTATTCTTAATCAAATAGTGTCAATTTTGTAAAAAAATAATCTACAAGTCTCCCTTTTTATAGCTTTGGCTGAAGGGTAGAGTATCTAAATTATGTTACCCTTTAAGAAGCATTCTCAATTATTGTACCACCCACATCGACATCCAATCTAGACATCTTAGGTTTTTTTAAATTGATCAAGAGTATACAATTTTTAGGGTGGTGTTCTATGTGCACTAAAATTCCCATGAGGTCCATCACTATGCATGGGGTTCATTGCAACCTTGGATATATTCTGTGAGTTGTTGTGATTTTTTGCTTGTGGCTACAACTTACTTTTGGTTGTCACCTAGTTATCATGATTCAAATTTTTTTTATCATCTCATATCCTTATAGAATTAGATATATTCTGTGAGCTAATGTGATGTTTTGTTTGTAACAATGATTCAAAAATTAGTTATCATACCACAATATTGACTTTCTTGTTTTCTGTTTTTTTTATGAACCATTTAAAAATTCCATAAGTACATTTTAAATACCCAATGTTCGTAACTTATTCTTAATCAAATAGTGTCAATTTTGTAAAAGTATAATCTACAAGTCTCACTATTTATAGCTTTGGTGGAAGGGTAGAGTATCTAAATTCCCTTACTCTTTAAGAAGCATTCTCAATTATTGTATCACCCACCTTGACATCCAATCTAGACATATTAGGTTATTCTAAATTGATCAAGAGTATAGAATTTTTAGGGTGGTGTTCTATGTGCACTAAAATTCCCATGAGGTCCATCAATATGTATGAAGTTCATTGCAACCTTGGATATATTCTGTGAGTTGTTGTGATTTTTTTCTTGTGGCTACAACTTAGTTTTGGTTGTCACCTTGTTATCATGATTTAAAACTTTTTTATCATCTCAGATCATTACAGAATTAGATATATTATGTGAGCTAATGTGATGTTTTGTTTGCCACAATGATTAAAAAATTAGTTATTATACCATAATGTTGAATTTATCGTTGTATATTTTGTTTATGAACCCTTTAAAAAAATCACAAGAACATTTTATTTTACACTATGATCTCCCCAGCATGGGTGGGGGTTTCAAAAATTGGAGAGTAAATTGAGCGGTTATTGTTGTATAAGATGGAAAATTTGGATGGTTTGTAAACAATATGGATGCCACAAGAGATATCTATTTTGAATTTTTTAGTCTCTCTGGCCACCATGCATCTAATAGGATCCATTTCAACTAAGAATGTCAATAAATCACTGTGCAAATGATAACTTGTGACGTCTCTAGCCATTTTCTTTGAATTTGGTTCAAGTTATAAACTAATAACTTGTGAAATCCCTAGCCATTTTCTTTGATTGTGGATGAGGTTATAAACTAGAATACACTCTCTCTTTAGAAGACTCTATAGTATATATTGGATGGAGGTAAAGTTTATGATAAAACTTGTACAAAAGACCCTCAGGGTTGTCTCAACTTACTCTATTGTTAATTACATAGTGTAAATTTTGTAAAAATATAATCTACAGTAAGGACTGAGTGGGTTTTTTCTATTGTAAATTTTGTTTGGAATTGAAAAAAAAAAAAGAGATTGGCATCATATAATATGAAAATTGTTTATGATTATAAAGTAAAAAACATGTAAGATTTGTTTAGCTACAAGTATGTAATTAAATATATATGTATAAAGTTTTTTTGAAGGGATGAAATTTGATATTCATTAACAAAAAAAAATCTGAAAGAGTATGTATGTAGTTAGAAAGTATTACAATTACGTAATTAAAGGTAATTTTAGTTTTATTTAAGAAATGTGAATGATGAAGATTCATCATTATTGCTCAAGATACATCATGTACTATAAAATAATTTGGAAATTTAAAAAAGATCACATATTGTAAAAAAAATCATTATTAATTTAATTTTCTATATATTAAGAAATACAACTCATGAATAATAAAACAATTGTAACATGAATAATATATAACAAAAAAAACCATGTATTTTTGGAATAATAAAATAGTTGTAACAAAAATAATATAGAATAAGAAAAACTATGTATATTTGGATGTATGAAAATTTAGATAAGTAAAATTTTAAAAGAATAATGGTTATAAACAATTAAAAATAGTTTTATTAAATAACTAGTTTAAATCCATATTATTTATCAAAGGAATCAATTCTCTTTTTACTCTAAAATAGGTTTCCATATCAAGACATATGATCCCTCTTGGCTCTTGGTAAATCTAGAGTTATGATTGATCTAGGCCATCTTAATAATTAGAAATAATGAGAGCATCCATTGCACAATACTAACATACAAAACAATAGATTAATTTCTATATTACATTAAATAAACAAATATACATCAAATATATATAGTTGGAGTGAGATCCAACTTATTCCACTATTGGAGGGAGAGTTTGAGAGAATCTCTCAACATCCACCAACAAACCAAACCAATCTCTAAACTTTAGTATGCATCATTGATGAGACATTATCTCAAACACCCCCCCTTAATGCCTACATTACAGAAAACTTACAATACTGAAATCACAATTACAAAAGTTGTAATTTATATTTGTCTAACCGGTCTTCATCAACAACTCTACCCACTCTGCAGTCTTCTGGACTCGGCTCTTTCTTTCTCCACATATTTGAGCCTACCTTCCAACTCATTTAAATTACACCTGCTTCTGACCAGAAATGCTGAATTTGTAAGATTAAAAATTCTTGACACCCCCGAAGAAGAGTCTCAAAACTGAACTACCCTATTGAAATATTTCCATCTGTGAAATAACCCCGAAGAATAAATTTCAACAGTCATATAGGAAAATATTCGATGTACGGAATATGATCAGTGATCAATCCTATAAAGTGACCTCTGAATTTGTAAGATTAAAAATTACTGACACCCCCGAAGAAGAGTCTTGACACTGAACTACCCTATTGAGATATTTCCATCTGTGAAATAACCCCGAAGAATAAATTTCAACAGTCGTATAGGAAAATATTCTAGATATAGAGTATGATCAAAGATCAATCTTACAAAGTGAATTTTACACAAATATAAACTTAAATCTCACACTATAATGATATATTCCACACAATACACCCTAAGATTCGTCACAAGTATCTTTGAACACGTAGTTGAGAAGAAATAATTCAATTTTCTTCCCCTGAATAGCTCCATTGTCCCTCAACTCGACATTTTCCTCCTCAGCATTCCACCACTCTCAAATGAATTATGTTCTTGATGCATAGCCTGTATGCGTGCATTAATAAAGCACCACTACATCCATCGATTCAGCTGTTCTAACTTGTATCTCTTTCATGTTTCACCTTCTTGTGTTTCGTCATTCATGATTTTGGTGGACAGGAATGTCATCACAAAGTATCACATAGAAGTATGTGATACGCATGCTAATGAGAAACAAAAAGAGATTGGAATAATTATATGCATGTTAGTCTAGAGCTGTATTGCGTAGCAGTTATAGAGATATATGTGTACCTTTTTCCAGAAAATGTTGATAAAGCATATATGTAGCTTTGGTATGAATACACACAATCTGAATCTCAGCGCCATTTTATGCGCTCGACCAACTGGGATACACAATTCATTCATGGACTCTCCATGTCAAATCAAAATCAAGGCTGCTTTAGATGATTTCTTTGGAGGAGCATTTGAATTTGACAAAATAGGATCCAGAACACGAGAAACCTCTACTTAGCGCTATCCCGTTCTATTGGCAAGACCAGATCATATAAAAGGGAAGTCTCCAATGTTAGCTTCTACAAAACTCAAGTTTCTCCTTTGTATGAAGATGAAATAGATCAGCTCCTGAAAATTCATGCTACAACACAAACTAATGCAGGTTTGCAGTGTTCACATAGTCAAGAATGTGTTAGTGAAACTTCTTCCATTATTGAAAATGAAAATATGAGTTTAAATGATGACAGTCATGAGATTGATGAAACTATATAGGAAGTTGTGAGTAAGACAATTTGTGATGATGATTTCCTTCAAGGAGATCAACTAAGAGATAATGTTGTCTTTCATGAAGAGGATAAGGCTCTCATGTTTGACAATTTTGAAGAATGTTTTTTGTTCAGACATGACATAGACTATGAAAGGAAGAAGAATGAGGCTGAGATAGATAGTATGCTAGTGATAGAATCAGAGTTTCCCATGCTTGAGGAAGTTATAACCAACACTCAGATAACAGAAGGTCGTACTTCCCTATGCCTTCCTATGGATCAACCACCAAGTATTATTTCAAATCAAGATGAAGGGTGTGAGTATGCCTTTGATGGGTCTAAAGAAAATTTAAAATTTCATATTTTTGAAGATCCTTTTATTGATTTGCTACAGTCAACAGGGGAGATGAATTTTCTTGTATTTATTGATCATCAGCACATTTTCAGTGGACACTTGGAGTTGTCTAGTTTTTGTTTTTTCTTCCTGCTATAAGAAAGTGTGAGTGGGATTTCAGTAAGTAGTCATTTACTGGATTGGCTACACTGGAAGTATAATTTCACAGGATTGTACATATGTTTTCGGCAGGTGAGCAGTTATCATCAAGATTTGAAACCCGAATTGAAGGCCCTAAGGTCTCGATGATATGTTGCCATCAATAAGTTTTGTAAGTTTTGTTGCAGTTAGAGTCAATTAATTTGGTTGTGTTAGTTTGTTATTATTGAGTTTGGCTGCTTGTTTTTGACTCCATGCCCAATGGTAAGGCTACTTGGTCTAAAGTGTTCTTGACACCTCCAAGGAAGTGCCATCCCTAGCTAGAGCCAATGTTAGTGTAATTCTTTACATCCTGTCACCAGTGATCAATGGGCTCTTATCATGTCTTGTTAAGGTCTAAAAGCCAATTTTTCTTCATTTCATTCAGTATTCAAGAAAAAATTTGGTCACTGGGCATTAGGTCTAGGACTATTTTCTACTCCTTCCAAAATTTTTAAATTTCTGGTCCATGTCATCACTCAGCTAAGTGTGTCATCATTTAGATATTTTCATCATCATTTTAGTCATAATTACCATGATTTCATTCAGTTCAGTGTATTCATTAGGTCATTAGGGCTTAAGGTCACCAAAAATGTCATTTCATGCATAAAGTTTGGTAATTGGAGGAGTGGTAATACGGTTTATGATCAATGAAAAAAAATTTCAAAACATAATTTTATGTTTCTACATGTAATAAGTTCTAAATGTTCCTAAATATGCATAATCAAGTTTCAAAGTTACAAGTTTGCAGAATAAAGTGAAAGACATGTAGTGGGCCATCCCACTATAATGAAAATAAATTACCATCACAAGCTATAAAAGGGTAATATGGATTATTTTTTAACGCATTTGCGCTCTTACATATCTGAAGAGCTCGTTGCCACCATCGTGCAATCTTAGAAAGAGAAAACTTTGTGAAAAAATGAGGGTTTTGTTGCATTTTGGGAGCAGTGCGACCCTTCTATGACCCATATGCCCAGGCGAGACCCTCCCATGACCCATCTGCCAGGCGTGACCCTTTTGTGAAATTTTCCAAAAAAATCTCGTTTTAGACATTTCTTTTCCAGAGAATATTGTGAACAACCGGAGCCAAATTTTGGGAAACTAGAGGAGATTTTTGTTCCTAACATGCCAAAGAAAAAAACCACTCTAGATTTTTACATAGGTATTAAAGAATGAGAGATCCATTCACATATTCATAGCCTATTTTTTTTATTGTGGAATTTCTTTGTTTAGTCGCCTTTGTGCAGAGATGGTTATGGACAATCAGAGAAGCATATTCAGAAACTAGAGGATGTTTGTGTCCCTAATATGCCAATGAACAAAAACCTCTCTCAGGTTTGCAAAAATTTTCATGGTTAAATCAATATGACTCCATCTTTGAGACCTAATTTTGTAGAAACCTAGAAATTTTGCAGAAATAGGCACACAAAAGCATCGAACAAGGGACACGACCCTTTTACCCTCGACATCCAAATGAACGTTTTTCTACATGGATGGATAGATAATGATGAATAAATGCAAAATATCAACTTGGTTTTTCATGAAATATTCATAATTTGATCAGAAGCTTAAAAAACCTCGCCATTTTCATGCTTATGCCACTAAATCTATACTGGTGCGACGCTTCTGAGTGAGGTTTGAAAAATCCAGTTTTTGAAGGGTTCCCATGGGTCATTTTAAAAAATTCAGGATGTTCTGGAAACTAAACAGATGGGGTTATTTTATCATTCTCTGAGATTTCAATTTTGACTTTAGGAAGGCACCTGAAAATTGCCTCCGACATGGTGCTACGCTTCTGCAATTTTTTGAGATTTTATTAAAAAATTTCACTATGTAATTTTTGACAATTCCTAGTTTGAATTTTGTCAAAGTCAAAAGGTGAAAGTAAGTGAATGTAAAATTCAAAATGTAAATGTAAATGTAAATGGTAAAAATATAGTTAAATAGGTTTCTTATCTTCCTTTTATTGCTTTGAGGATATGTCTCTTAATGGTGAGATAAAGGGGGAATTTGTTGTGTAACCTCCCTAGTGTGTAGCATAATTTGGATAGCTGCATGTATTTGACTTTATTGCTAGAAAATTCGACCTCCAAGGGAGTATTTTGACCTCAGTGGCTATATGAGATAGTTTTTGATTAGTTTCAAGGGTTGGAACATTGGGCATTGAACTAGTGTATTCTACTTTGATCAAGTAATATAATGAATACAAATAAATGTTGCAGCTTAAACTTAGGCATTCATGTGGTGAGCTTGTATGGCTATGTTTCTCTTTTGTAAGTCACTCCATTGAATGATTGCTCTTTCCAATACATATCCACTGCTTTGAGTCATTGCCTTTAAAATTTTTAAGCAGGATTCATGAGTAATACATGCCCTGTTTTGATAAGATGATGATGTTGTGTTTAATTTCTTCTTAAGGAATGCATTCATACTTATATTCTTGTTCCCAATCTCTCTAATCATCCTAATCTACAACCACACATCCTATTTGGTCATTAATGTTCACCTACCTCATCCCTTTATTCCCCTGCAAATTTTACTCTTGTAACCCTAATTAGAGTTTTCAAGCCTAGTTTCTAGAGGTCCAGTCTCATCCAGCACAAAAGTCCAAATCAACCAAACCCTAATCTACATATCTAGCATAAAATCTCCTTGATTGAGTCAATTTGGATGTGAATTTAATTGAGAGAGACCTCTTAGCCTAGTAGGGCTAGCTACTAGATCAAGGTGGTCTATGGTTACCTTTGTTGGTCTCCCACTCTTCCTTCAGAGATCCATGGGAGTGCTAACATCTTGGCATCGTTGTCGGGGAGTGAGGTGACAGATCTTCCCTAGGAAAGAAAAACAAGGATCAGATCTGATTGTTGATGGTGAATAGTGATAAGGCACAAGAAGGTTGTGCATCTTTCACTTGGCGACTCTAGTGTCAAAGAATCTAAAGGTTCAGAAAATTTCATGGCGACTCCAGTTTTCAAGAGCTAGTAGTATGAAAAAATTCTTGGTGAATTCATTATTTCCAAGATGGGTTAAATTGCTCTAATTTATGCTCCTTTAAAACAAGATAACATTCTAGGTTTTTCGAACCACATGCCTTGTGTAGATTTTCATACATATCTCCCAAAGTTCAAAGATGGGGAAGGAGATGATTCTTCTCTACATCTCGTTAAATTTCACATGCATGCACACAAGTTGAATATTCAATTTCCTGAATACTGTATGATGAATATGTTCATGGAAACCATAGAAGGAAAAGTGCGATATTGATATGAAGGTATTCCATCTATTTTTATTTATTCTCTTAAATATTTCCAGTCAGCATTCTTTGAAAAATATAGAGAATCTCATCCTCCTTTGTCATTGGTTGAAGATTTTTGTGAACATTTCGAGGTTTGAATTCAAAATCTAGAGAATACTTGGGTGATGAAGAGTTGATGGATGAAGAGATCCTTGAGGCATTGTATGAGAAACCTTTCCATCAACAAGAAAAACATGTATCTTCTTCCTTAGATGAAACATTCTAGGACGAAAATAGAGCAATGCCTATTTCTAATCTTGAAAATGAAAATCATCAAGCCACTATTTACTTCTACAAAGCACAAGTTTATCCTATGTCTGAAGATGAAATAGATCAACTCTTGAAAATTCATGTACAACCAAAACTAATGCAGGTTTGGATTGTTCACATAGTCAAGAATGTGTTAGAGAAACATCTTCCATTATTGAAAATGAAAATTTGAGTTTAAATGATGAAAGTCATGACATTAATGAAACTATACAGGAAGTTTTTTTGAGTAAGCCAATTTGTGATGATGATTTCCTGCAAGGAGATCAGGTAATAGATAATGTTGTCTTTCATGAAGAGGATAAGGTTGTCATTTTTGAAAATATTGAAGAATGTTTTATGTTCAAAGATGACCTAGACTATTAAAGGAAGAAGAATGAGGTTGAGATAGATAGTATGTCAGTGATATAATTAGATTTTCCCATGCTTGAGGAATTTACAGCCAAAACTCAGATAGTAGAAGGTCGTACTTCCTTATGCCTTCCTATGGATCAACCACCAATTATTATTTCATATCAAAATGAAGGGTGTGCTTGTGTTTTTGTTGGATCTCAAGACAAGATAACATTTCAGATTTTTGAAGATCCTTTTACTAATTTTCCACAGTCAACAAGGGAGATGATTTTTCTTATATTTATTGATGATGAGCACATTTTCAGTGGACACTCGAAGTTGTCTATTTTTTTTTTTCCTGCCTGCTCCAAGAAAGTGTGAGTGGGATTCAGTAAGTAGCCATTTACTGGATTGGTTACACTGGAAGGATCATTTCAAAAGATTATAGATATGTCTATGGAAGTCGAACTGTTATCATCAGGATTTGAAGCCCGAAGTGAAGGCCCTAAGGTCTTGATGATATTCTACCATCAATAATTTTTGTAAGCTTTGTTTCAGTTAGAGTTAGTTCAATTGGTCATGTTAGTTTTTCAGTATTGAGTTTGGCCACTTGATTTTCACTCCATGCCCAATTGTAAGGCTACTTGGTCTACAGTGTTCTCGACACCTCCAAGGAGTTGCCATTAGGGGAATTTTCAGGTCTAAAATGGGCCTCCTAAGGAAAATGTACAATCAAAATTCACTTTATGAGAATCAATCACATTTTAGGGGATGAAATCATCCCTAATGGTTGATGCGGCATTGCTTGAGTTAAAGGTACTTATTTTTCACATTCTCAATGGTGGATAAAAACTCATGGTTAACCATGGTGGTGGTCTAAGTTCTTTTAAAGTCAAAGTAAAGTACTCATAATAAATGTCATTTCACACTTTTTGAAAAAAAAAATATTATTGTCATTTCATATTTCTTGAAATAAACAATGCATATCCCTATATATTTATTATATTATATTATATTATTTTTATATAGTATATTAATTACATGTTATTATAAAATTTAAATAATATAAATTTTAATTAATAGCATATAATATAATTAAGAATTTATAAATTTATATTTATATTTTATTTTGAGTTATTTAAGTACAAAGTACAAATGCATTAGTTGTTCAATGATAATGATTTTTTCTTGAAAGACTGATTCTTATTTATAGTCACATCAATACAATTTTTTATTAATTTTATTTTGGTACAATTTTTGAATTGAATTTAACTATGGTTACATGATTGTGGTGCAAAAAGTGAATTGAAAATTCATAAATATTATTTTATTGGTTTAGCTATTATTTTATTATTTCCTTAGGAGGCCCATTTTAGACCTGAAAATTCCCCTAATGCATCCTCAGCTGCAGCCAATGTTAGTGTCAGTCTTTACATCCTGTCACTAATGATCAATGGGCACTTATCGTGTCCTGTTAGGGTCTCACCATTAGTTTTTTTGTCATTTCATTTGGTATTCAAGCAAAAATTTGGTCACTGGCATTAGGTCTAGGAATATTTTCCACTCCTTCCAAAATTTCTAAATTTCTAGTCCATGTCATCACTCAACTGCATGTATCATCATTCAAAGATTGTCATAATCATTTCAGTCATCATTACCATGATTTCATTCTGTTCAATATCTCCATTAGGTCATTAGGGCTTAAAGGTCACAAAAACTGTCATTTCATGCATAAAGTCCAGAAATTGGAGGAGTGGTAATAGGGTTTATGGTCAATAAAGTTTGTTTAAAAATGTAATTTTATGTTTCTACATTCAATAAGTTCTAAATTTTCCTAAAGCTTCAAAGTTAAAATTTTGAAAAATAAAGTGAAAATCATGTTGTGGACCATCCCACTCTCATGAAAAGAAATGACCATCACAAGATATAAAAGGGTAAGATGGGTAATTTCTGTACTCATGTGCACTCTTACATATCTCAAGAGCTCCTTGCCACTATCGTGCAATCTTAGAAAGAGCAAAAGTTGTGAAAAAATGAGGGTTTTGTTGCATTTTGGGAGCAGTGTGACCCTTCTGTGACCCATCTTCCCAGGTGTGACCCTTTCGCGACCCATCTTCCAGGCGCGACCCTTTTGTGAAATTTTCCACAAAAATCCTATTTTAGACATTTTGTTTTAGAGAATATTGTGAACAACTGGAGCCACATTTTGGGAAAATGAAGGATTTTTTCGTTCCTAACATGCCATAGAGCAAAAACCTCTCTCAGTTTTTACATAGGTATTATATAATGAGAGATCCATTCACATCTTCACAACCTATTTTTTTTATTGTGGAATTTCCTGGTTTAGTCACCTTTTTGTAGAGAAGCTTGTGGACAATTAGAGAAGCATATTAGGAAACTGGAGGAGGTTTGTGTCCCTAACATGCCAAATAAAAAACAAAATCTCTTTGTTGTGAAAAATATTCCATGGTTAAAGAGATATGACTCCATCATTGAGACCTATCTTTCTAGAAAACATTGAAATTTTGCAGAAATTGGCAAACAAAAGTGTCATGCAAGGGGCGCGACCCTTTTTCCTTGTGCATCCAAATGAACTTTTTCTACATGGATGGATAGATAATGATGAATACATGCCAAATATCAAAGTTTTTTTTTTTTTTTTTTTTCAGGACAACTTCCAAATTTGATTAGAAACTCAGAAAACCTCACCTTTTTCATGCTTTTTCCACTAAATCTAGATTGGCGTGGCGCTTTTGAGTGAGGCTGGAAAAATCAAGTTTTTGAAGGACTTCCCTTGTGTCATTTTCAAAAATTCAAGATGTTCTAGAAACTAGATAGACACAGCTAGTTTACCATCTCTCTTATTTCAATTTTCAATTAAGGAAGGCACTTAAAAATGGCCCCCAACATGGCACTATGCTTCCGCAATTTTATGAGTTTTTATTAAAAAATTTCATTGTGTAATTTTTTACAATTGCTAGTTTGACTTTTGTAAAAGTCAAAAGCTGAAAGTAGATGAACGTAAAATACAAAATGTAAATGTAAATGGTAAAAATGGATTTGAATAGGTGTCTTATCCTCTAGCTATTACTTTGAGGATACGTCTCTTGATGATTAGATAAAGTAGGAATTTGTTGTGTAACGTCCCTAGTGTGTAGAAGAATTTGGATAGATGCATGTATTTGACTTTTTTCCTAGCAAATTTGACCTCCAAGGGAGGATTTTGACCTCATTGACTATATGAGGTAGTTTGTAATCAGTTTAAAGGGTTGGAACATTGGACATTGAACTACCATATTCTATTTTGATCAAGTAATACAGTGAATAAAGAGAAAAGTTACAGCTTAAATTTAGGGATTCATGTGGTGAGCTTGTATGGCTATGTTTCTATTTTGAAAGTCACTCCATTGAATTATTTCTCTTTCCATTACATATATACTTCTTTCACTTATTTTCTTTAAAGTTTTTCTGAAGGATTCATGAGTAATACATGCCCTATTTTTCTAAGATGATGATGTTGTGTTTAATTTATTCTTAAGGAATGAATTCATAATTATATGCTTGTTCTTGATCTCTCTGCCCATCCTACACTACAACTACACAACCTATTTGGTCATTCATTCTTTCCTACCTTTCCCCTTTATTCCCGTGAATTTTTTACTCTTGTAACCCTAACCAAAGTTTTCAAGCCTAGTTTCTAGATGTCCAAACTCGTCCAACACAAAAATCCAAATTAATCAAACCCTAATATAAATATCTAGCCTAAAATATTCTTGATACAGTCAATTTGGCTGTGTATTTCATTGAGATATCCCTCTCAGCGTAGTAGGGCTAGCTAATAGGTCAAAGTGTTATGTGGTTACCTTTTTTGGTTTCCTTCTGAACCTTAGGAGATCGAGCAGAGTGCTAACATCTTGGGGCCATTGCAGGGGAGCGAGGTGACAAGTATTCCCTAGGAAAGAATGAAAAGGATCAGATATGATCGCTGATTGTTAATAGTGATTAGGCACAAGAATTTTGTGCATCTTTCACCTAGCGACTCCAGTGTCGAAGAATCCAAAGGTTTTGAATTTTTCATGGTGACTCTACTTTTTAAGAATCGGAAGTCTAGAAAAGGTCTTGGTGACTTCATTGTTTCCAAGATGAATTCAAATGCTTGAATTTATGCTCCTTTAAAATGAGATCACATTACAATTTTTCTTAACTGCATGCCCTGTGTATATTGGAAAACTTATCTCCTAAAGTTCAAAGACGAGAAAGGAGATGATGTTGCTCTACATCTCATTAAATTTCACATGCATGCATGCAAGTTGAGTCTTCAGTTTTTCGAAGATTGTATGATGAAGATGTTCATGGAAACTTTAGAAGGAAAGATGTGTTCTTGGTATGAAGGTGTTCCATCTGGTATTATTTATTCTCTTAAACATTTTCATTCAGCATTGTTTCAAAAATATAGATAATCTCAGCCTTCTTTGTCATTGGTTGAGGATTTATTTGAACAGTTTGTTTTCATTCAAAATCTAGAGAATACTTGGGGGTGATGAAGAGTTCATGTTTGAAGAGATTCTTTATGGTTTGTATGAGAAATATTTCCATCACCAAGAAAAACATGTATCTTCTTCCTTAGATGAAATAGACTTGGACCAAAATAGAGAAATTCCTATTTCTGATCTTGAAAATGAAAATAATGAAGCCAATGTTAACTGCTAGAAAACTGAAGTTTCTCCTCTTTCTGAAGATGAAATAGATCAGCTCCTAAAAATTCATGTTATAGCCCAACTAATGTAGGTTTGCAGTGTCCACATAGTCAAGATTGTGTAAGCGAAACTTCTTCCATTATTGACAATGAAAATCCAAGTTTAAATAATGACAGTCATGAGATTGATGAAACTATATAGGAATTTGTGACTAATCTAATTTGTGATGATGATTTCCTGCAAGGAGATCAACTAATAGATATTGCTATCTTTCATGAAGAGGATAACGCTGTCATGTTTGACAATATTGAAGAATTTTTTTTTTTTAAAACGAATTAGAATATGAATGGAAGAAGAATTAGGGTGAGATAGATAGTATGCCAGTGATAGAATCATAGTTTCCCATGCTTGAGGAATTTACAGCCAACAGTTAGATAGTAGAAGGTCATACTTCCCTATGCCTTCCTATGGATCAACCACAAAGTATTCTTTCATATCAAAATGAAGGGTGCACTTGTGTTTTTGCTGTATCTGAAGACAAGGTAACATTTTAGATTTTTGAATATCCTTTTATTGATCTGCTATAGTCAACATGGTATATGAATTTTCTTGTATTTATTGATGTTGAGCACATTTCAACAGACACTCGGAGTTGTCTAGTTTTTGTTTTTTCTACCTTCTCTAAGAAAGCCTGAGTGGGATTTCAGTAAGTAGCCATTTGCTGGATCGGTTACACTGGAAGGATCATTTCATATGATTGTACATATGTATTCGGTAGGCGAGCGGTTATCATTAGGATTTGAAGCCCGAATTGAAGGCCTTAAGGTCTCGATGATATTTCTTATTTTTCGTATAGGAGGGTCCATCAAAATTATGCAACATGGGAAATCCTTAGAAGATGAATCAAATTATGCATCCAACGAGTGCTTCCGCTCGAAATCTGAGCACACTCGTAGGGAGAAAAGTTGAAATATGAGTTGAAAAGGTAGTTTTTTCATTTTTGCCTCTAAAATTTGATGATGTAATCTACTCTTATTCTATTATTTCCACTATTATTTTATAATTTCCTTAGGATGCCCATTTTAGACCTCAAAATTCCCCTAATGATTCCAACCAAAAACACATCTGCAACACACATCAATGCCAACAACATAGCCCAGTGGGAGCCTGTACTATGGCCCTTTGCCCTTGGCTCACATGTTTGGTTTTTTTTAATTAATTACATTTTAATTGAAATATTTAATTTTATTTTTTATTTTTTTTGTTTTGTTTTTATATTCAGTTTTAATTATTTTATGTTTTATTTTTAGTTTTGTTTTTATATATTTCTAATTTTCTTTAATTTTTTTTTCTCAGTAAGCACGCACATGGGATTTGAACCGGTGACCTATCGCAAGGAGTGTCTTAACAATGAACCCATTCACAGTCAATTCAAAGCCCTATGGGCAATTGTCTTTTTTTTTGTAAATTCAAATCATTTTCTTTTATTTTTTTAATTCTATTATTTAAAATTTTATTTTAAGTTTACCATTTTTTTATATTCATATATTATTTATTTGTTTTTTAATTTTAAATGAACAATATACTTTTGTTGTTTATATATATATATATTATTTTTTTTATGTGTTTTTAAATTTATTTGATTTTAATTTTGAATTTTGAATTTATATTTTTGGTTTTTAAATAAAATTTGTTAGTATAAAATTTTAATGTTTTTTTTAATATTTGTATTTTTAATTTTTTATTTATTTTCTAATTATTTAATTATTTAATTTATATTGGTTAGTTGTTAATTTGCTTTTAAATTTTCATTTTTTTAATGCTGTTTTAAAACATTTTATTAATTTTTTAATATTTGAAGTTTTTTTTTTTTGTTTTTTTTAAATGTTGTTGTTTTTTTATTGTAATTATAGTTTTCTATATTTGTAATTTTTTTTAATATCATATTTGTTTTTCATTCACTTTTTTATAATGTTTTTTTCTTGGATGTTATAATGTTTTCTTGGTAAGTTTATTTTTAAACAAATTACTAACAAAATCAACTTATTTTAAATTCATGATGTAAAGAATTTGTATTTATTTTATAATATAACAATACTAGAATTTATTATGATAATAAAATGAGAGAGACAAAGAGAGAGGGGAAAATGTCATCAAATGTATATGTGAATGTTTTTAGATGTAGGGCATCAGTTACAACATCTAAAGTTGCAGTTCGACCCTCTATGAACACCGTTGAACTAAGACACATGCTAAAAGCCAAGAAACTAACCCCTCACAATTAAGCACCATAAGTAAATGAAATGAAATATTCATGTGGTATATTAAATATATAGTACAACTATTTTTATATTATGTTCAGATTCAATATGGTGAAAAATATGATGTTGTTGGAAAAGTACGAGAAATATGTTTGGTGTTGAATACATATATTGTTTATCTTATTGTATCACTTCCCAAGACACATGGCACAGTTAGATATCATTTTACAAAGATGAATTATGACTTGACAGAATATTCTATAGAGATGTGTCATGAAGTCATAGTCAACATTATGAATAACTTTGTAAATTTGCTTATTTATATTTATATGGTTGCATTATTGTAAATATCATTATATTTTTTTATAACCTATATTTCATTGACATATTATATTTTTTTTTATAGAATTTTGCTAAGAGTATTTTAAATATGTTGGAGAGAATTTATTATACATAGACAAATATTATGAATGCGATTAACAATTTCCACATAGATTGAATAGAAGAAGAAAGGAGAAAGAAACAAAAACAATATATCTTGAAACTACAAGAGTATATATAGGGAATCAGAAAAGAATGGCTAAAATGCATCAATATATTCAAGCTAGAATTGTTAATTTTGAATATCTCGAAGTTGAACCTGAAAAATATGTTTCCATTGGTGGCAATGAGATTAGAACTCCAATTGAAAAGTAGAAGACTTATAAAAGACACAAAGAATAATTCCCACATATATATTTATTCTATTCGATGATGAAGAGATTACTTCTTTAGGAGAAAATATGTTAAATTATAGGAAGAACAAATCCACAATTGGTCATTCTGAAAAAATCATGGGTGCTAGTGAAGATCATAGTGAAAACTCTAAAGGCGGTAGGGAAATCCTAACGCCAGGTGTTGATTTAGAGGGTGGAATTATTAACAAAAAACTAAATTCCATTCAAAATAAAATGATGAAAAAAAATTTGGTTGATGGAAGCCATACATTTAAGCTTAATGTCATACAATTTTATAACCGAAATGAAGGAAAATTTAAATATCAAACTAGAAAACCACACCATGTGCATGTTCATAACTTGAAAGAATTGATTAGGTACAATCCATATGCACATGTGCTTGACTATGTGGTTCTTGTTGATCAAATTGAAGTTCCCAACAAAGAGGAATTTGATAATCTAGATGTTTTTATTGCAAATATTATGTAATTGGGGGAAACCATTTTGTAGAGACTAGAACACAATTGATGTAGGAATATCCCAATAACTGGCTTTTTGAAATAGTGAAATGTATCATTTGTGTTGGTGTAAGAGATACAAAGGATGATTTATTGGCATGGGATCATAATACAAGTAATGAGTATAGGATGTTTATGATTTTCACTCAAAGGGTCATATTTATTCATAGTGAATTTGAAGAAAAATGTGGTAGGCATAGGGAAAATGTTACTCAAAGCTTTAGAAAGAAATTTTGTATCGAAATAGGTTATCAAATTGAGGAAAAATTCAATGAAAAGGACATAAAAGTGATGCATTGATAGGTATTGATAATATTTTCCAGTTGGAATTTAGAATTAGGGAGATACAAGATTTAATTGATGATATTTTCAATATGTGGGAGAATATTGGCATAAAAAATCGGAAGGTTAGAAATTATAAACCCTTATTATGTACTAGTACTAATACAAGTCCTCAAAGTAAGAATATTCCAGATGATATGACTATCACACCATGGAGAACATTGCAAGGAGTGAAGGATATCTAACTTGTAAAATCAATATTATCTCATGTGAATTTGGGTGATTTATCATTGGACGAAATGTGCCAAGAATTTCAAAAGTAAGTTTGTTGAGTTATTTTTACTTATTTTTGGATCAAAGTTTTCTTTTAAATATAGCATATTGTTGTTGGTATTATTTTTTTATATATATTAATATATTAACATTTTTTACTTTATTTATTTAGTCATAAGGTTTATATGAGAGTACAAGTACAAATGGTTAAAATGTTTAATGAAGAGAGTTGGGATGATGTTGTACGCAACTACCTAAATTCAAGTTCTACAACAACACTAAAATATTTTTATCTTGCATTCAAAAAAATATGTTTATTTAATACATTTATTTTATTCATATGTAAACTAATCTTTTTATTATCACTTATACATATATTTTTTTATGTCATGCAAGTGGAGTAGGGGAGCTCATAGGTGGTCGAAAATGGCAGAAACTAGGGTTTCAATGGTCTTGACATCTCTAGGGGTTATCTAAGGGTTTTTAATAGCCTCGTCTTTTTTCAATGGAAATATATGAATCTTCGTTGTCGCAGACATGGTATCTGTTTTTGCTAGTAAATTGACTATGTGAATATTATGGGTAGTGCATTATTCTCACGGGCATTGTTTTTGGTAAGTCCATGATTCAACCTTTGTTTATATAGATGAGGTGGAGCTTGTAGATTAATAGCATGAAATTTTCACTGTAAGAGGAATATTTTTCACCTCCTTTGTCCACTTGGATTTTTCCCCATTATCCTCTAGGTCCCCATTATTCCCCTCTCCTAGTCGCACTCCTTTTTCCCTAGTTTTCTCTGTGGCTCATGATTCCCGTCCTCACCCCACTACTCTGCCTATCTCCCCATCTAGGCCAATCCCTCATCATATTTTGGAAAATCTTCAGGGCTCTTAGGGTTTGATTCATGGTTTGATAGGCCAAATATGGGGTTTGGGTCCATCCACATCTCTTTCTATGGCATATTTTATCTAAAAGAAATTGCATTTTTTAAGCCAAAATTCCTGGGTTTCAGAGGGTGTGGGTTTGGATTTGGGTTACAATGGTAGTTCATGGACATTTTTCTCCATCCTGGCCAATATCCTATTGCCAGATATCAACCTAATTTAGTATACTTACCCTTCTCTTATGAATCACTCACAACACTTATCCTCTTAGCTCCTTTTCAAAAAAAATCGGACAACACAATCTCAAGGTTTTCTAGTGAAACCATGTTTTGGGATCTGACAAAGCAAAAGTTCGAATTTTGTTAGGTATGACAAAAAAGTAAACATGTATTCGCATAAAACTTATTTTTTTTATGTAAGAATATTTTATTTATTTGTTATTAATGAAATGGAAACTTATTTCTTTTGCATCTATGTGTTTATGTTTATATATGTATTTTATTGAATTCCTAAACAACTCTGCATCAATGGTATCTAAGTGATCGTCTCTTTCTTTATCTTTCTATGCATGTTCCCAATGAGTTCAAGGTATAAGGAGTTAGGGATTTAAGTGCTTGAACCTTTGCAAGACCAACCTCATTCAACCCAACGACCTCCCATAGTGGAAGAAAATAAAGATGAGGGCATAGGAGATCCTTTCAAGATATTTATTGAAGAAGCCCTCAAGCGACAAAGGAACATGGTGATATACAAATTTTCCGAGATCCTTCGACAAATTCACATAGGAAAGACACATCTTCATCCAAAAACCACTCTGGAGGTGCCACTCCCTTTAAGGTACATGCCAATTTTGACATTACCATATTTGAAGGCCAATAATATGCATATGTTATAGATAAATGGATAAATATTTTTGAAGGATATTTTTCAGTTCATGATTTTTCCAATAGGGAAAATATCACTTTTTCACTCCTCAAAGCCACCCCCAATGTCAAGGACTAGTGGGAAACCTAATGTGAGTATAGGGATGAGAGGGAACCCTCACTATTTTCATCCACACCCAGTTGGAATTATTTCTGAGACTCCATTAGGTAAGAGTATTACACTAACATAAGCTAAGAATACAAGTACATACAATGGACTACAATGCAATAGCAAAGGGACGAAGATGTACATGATCTAATGAATATTTTCCATACCTTATGCACAAAGTTGGGTATATAAGATTCTAAGAAACATTTTTTGCTCAAGTACCATGGTTGTTTACACAAATACATTCAAGAGGAAATGGAGTTGCTGGACATCTCCTCGCTTGGTGCAACATATTTATATGTTTTCAAGATTGAGAAAAATTTCAAGCAGAAGAAGTTAGAATTTAGATCTATGAACCCAAAGTAGAGAAAAGGTGCCTCAAAGGCGCAGAGAAAAAGGAAAAGTTAGGCTACATCCCCCTAGGAAAAATACTTGAAGCCAGAAGCGAGAATAACAAGAAGGCGAAGAAGAACATGCCAAGTTGTGTATGTTCCATAAAACTCCCACTCATAACACGAGTGAAGTTCACACAAAGAAAGCACTGTTGGTAGAGTTAAAAGACATAGATATGGATGTATGCTTTTCTTGTGAGTCGAAACCTAACAAGAGAACCAACAAGGGAAATTAGGTCATTGATGCAAACCCCACTATGACAGTAACCAACACCAAGATCCAAAATGTGGAACCTGACGATCAAACAAAGGGGGAGTGCCTCTTCCACTTCCAGATGTGGGTAAAGGTTTCGCCAGTGCAATTCATCATTTAGTGTGGTAGCTAGAAGAACTTCATCTCAATCGAGGTCATCAAGAGATGAAGCTGCAAACAATGCCACACCCACAGCTCTACACCATTGGGTGGCTCCACCAAGGGCGAGATCTTTATGTTAGCCAATAGTGTCGCCTAACTTATATCATCAAGCCCTTTGTAGATGAGGTATTGTGCGAGGTTGTCACTCTAGAATTTTGTGTTGTTTTATTAGGTCAGGCATACCTATGGAAGTGCCATGTTATATATGAATCCAAACGTTCTTCTTTTATCATTACTTTGGGTCCGAATAATTACAGGATACAAGAGGTAGCACCACTTGCCACATTTTCTTTAATCTCTACCAAACAATGCAGTAAGATTATTTCCCAGATCAAGAAATTTTTCTTCCTTATGATTCACACTCACAATAAGAGGAAGATTGTGGCTACATCCACAACCTCTAGGTATGGCTCCTCCACATGGCAGTAACAATTGGATAACATTGTGGAGGATTATAGGGGCATATTCACTTAACCCGCAAGGGTATCCCTACATTATTACTCAGGCACTCCATTGATCTGACCTCGGGAGAGTCACTATCTATTGGAATGATTTACTAATTCGCTCTATTCTAGAGAATCATGAAATGAAGATGCAGATTCAGAAGTTTTTGCAGAAAGGAAACATCAGGCCAATCTCCTCACCATTTAGGAGCTTGATCGTCTTGGTATAGAATAAGGATGGAACCTAGAGGCTTTGTATTATCTATCAGGTGCTATATAAGATCTCTCTTCGGAATGGTATCCAATTCCATGGATTGATGACCTTCTCGACTAGATCAAGGGGGGGAAATATTTCATTAATCTTGACTTGAAGTTCGAATATCACGAGGCACTAATAAAAACCTATGATCTATGGAATACTTCCTTCAAATGCAAGGATAACCTTTTTGAATGGTTGATCATGCCTTTCAGGTTGACGAATCCCCCCACAATCTTCATGAGTTTGATGGGTGACATATTGGAGACCTTCACAAACTCATTCATGGTACTGTATTGAGATGACATTTTGATCCTCATCAAGAGTTGAGAAGAGTGCCTATACCATATTCGAAAGGTCCTCCAAACCCTTTAACAACATAAATTGTGTGCCAATTTGGATAAATTCACTTTTTCTATGACCCAGGTTCAATATATGGGGTACATTATTAATGAGCGAGGTGTGCATGTGGACATAAATAAGATAAAATTTATTCAATTTTGGCCAGCCCCAACAACTCTAACAAGGCTTCGTGACTTTCTAGGTCTTGCCAATTTCTATTGCAGGTTTGTGTTGGAATTCTCTCACATCACTTGGCCTTTGAGTCAAGACACCAAGGGCAGAGCGAAATAAAAATTCTTTTGGTATGAATCCCAATAGAAGGTGTTTTCCGAGTTGAAGCATCACCTCTAATATGCACCATTTCTCACATTACCATAACTACAACAACCATTTGAAATTGAGATAGACACCTCTGGCTATGCTATTGGTGTAGTTCCTACGCAACAGGGGAATCTGGTGGCATCTCAAGTGAGAAAGTTTTAGATAAAGTCTGAAATTATCCCACTTATGATAAAGAGATGTATTCCATTTTGAAGGTCAGTGACAATGGAAGCATTACATTCTGGGGAAGGAAACAATCATCCACACAGACCACCAACCCCTACAATTCATAGAAACACAAGGAAAATTACAAAACGATCACCATCAGAAATGGTCCAAATATATATAATAGTTCCATATGAACATTAAGTAAAATCATGAAAACATGAATAATATTGCAAACTACCTCACTAGACCGTGAGTTATGGCATTGAACACTGTTCTCGATGCTTGTGGACAAGAGACTTCAGGATGGCTGCATATTTACAAGAGTGATCTAGAATTCAACATCATATACCAGATGCTCCTATAAGGCAAGTAAGTTCCCAAATTTCACCTCTATGGTGCACTCATATGACACCTGGGACACCTCTATGTTCCTTCAAGTGAGTATTCCAAGAAGATTTAGGAGGCGCATTACATTTGGGTCGCTAGAAATTTTTGGGTAGAAAAAAAGGTGGTAGTGTTGCAGAAGTATTTTTATTGGTGGAACCTTCGACATGATGTTGGGAAGTACATCAAATCCTGCATAGTTTGCACCATTCCCAAACCTACAATTAAGAAGCAAGGCTTGTATACTCCTCTTCCCACTCCTAGCTGACCTTGGGAATCCATCTCCATGGATTATGTGTCAGGCCTTCCTTCCACCAAGCATGGAAATGACTGTGTTTTCATAGTCATCGATTGGTTCTATAATATGGCCATTATTGTGTCCTGCAAGAAGAGTATCACAACAAAAGCCACTGCCAAAATATTCTTTGAACGAGTGTGGGTAAACTTATGGACCCCACAGTATATTATCTCAGATTGGGACAACAGGTTTCTAAATATATTCTGGTCAAGCCTTTGGTCGATGTTAGATATAAATCTCACTAATTCCAAGACCTTCAACCCCCAAACTAACGACCAAACATAGGTCATCAACAAGATGATCGTGCACATCCTATGCATTTACAACTCAATGCATATACGCACATGGGATGAAAGCCTCCCCAATGTCCAAAACATCTACAATAGTCCGCTCCATAACTCAAATTTCCACAACCCCTTTCAGTTGGAGTTGGGATTATAGCCACTATGTCCAATTGATGTTTCCATACAACTTGCGACTACTCAGACAGATTCATCTCATGTCGAGTTTCAAGCTTACAGAGCTAACAACTTCATTGAATGAATTCATCACATCCTCCAATAGATCCATGACATATTGGATAGAGAAAATTCTAAGCATAAACAACATCTTGATTAGCATTAGGTTCCACACAAGTTCGAGGTGGGAGACAAAGTTTGGTTACATTTGCAGAAGGAGAGCTTTGTTGGGGCCCACCGCAAGGTTTGATCGCTCTGTTGTGGGACTTACACCATCACTAAGGCTTTAGGAGAAAAAATTTCAAGCTCAATGTTCCACTAATCCTTGGCCTACACACAATATTCAATGTGGACCAACTGCGACCATACTTTCCCCCATTAATAGATAGATCAGACATTCTAGAGTAGCTAACACTAACAAAGCTCAACCTAAGTTGTATCGAACAAGCCACAACTAATAGATTCATGGAAAAATAGATCAAGAACACTCACCAATAGAGGATCTAGCTATATCGAGTTGTCAACTCAGGCCAACTGCATCACTAAGGCAAATGGTTCACCAAGGACCAGGTTCAACATAAATTTCCTCACCTCATGGAGGCTCTGCATTCAATGGGCACCATTGATTTCCTAAAGGGGGATGATTGATCAAGGTGGATATTTGCTACCACCCACCTATTCCACATGGAACTCTAATTAATTTCAATAGTTTCCTTGATTATAGCATAATTTCCTATTTTAGCATTTTTTCAGGTCTTGAATTTTCAAAGTTGTTTTGACCCCCTAAAATGAATTTTTTTGAGATATTTCGCATGGACCTACTACAAATATCATTCCAACAAGATATCATACATGCCAAACAGAGATCATATGACAAAGTTACTACCTCGAGAAAATTCTTATCCAATGAATCCCAATGGGGCCAACAAGCTCTTGGTGTTCCATTTCCTAGGGTTACATTTTTGGTTGTTTAGGGTTTCCCTTTATTTTTCAATAAAAAAAAATCCCTTGACCCTCATTGTAGTAAAATTCATAAGCATGTAGCTGGCACATCTCTTCTCAGAGATAAGCTACCATCACCCGAGCTAGTTTTATTTCCATTTTGTATGTAAGCATATTTCAGTTCTTTTATATTAATAAGATGAATATTTACTTATTTTGTGTCTCTATGTTTATGTTATAAATGTATTTTGTTGTATTCTTTCATAATTCCATATCATATCTATTCACAAGTAATACTGTTGAATAATTTTTGGTCTTATGGGGAGCACATGGCCAAAAAATGAGAAGGTAAGAGTATGAGTTGTAGCATCAACATAGTATGTTAAGAACCTATAATACAATAGGTATGCCAGATCAACATGTTATTTATAAGGAAAATAAACTCAGGGGGAGTTGTGCATGGCTTTAGAATTTCAAGGGCTCTCTGTAATTTCAATTTTTATTTCAGTCATTTATGTTGGTAGCATATCTATATATTGTTATCATGAGTGGAATTTATTGTTTCAACAATATGTATCTACCTGTTCATCATTTTGATTTGTTGGTTTAATAGTCCTAGTCTCAGTCAAGCATATGAGAGAGAGAGTCAGTGTTGTTTTGGCATGCATAGTAGGAGACATATGTTTCAGCCATGTAAGCATTTTTGTGTGTATTTCATTACCCTTGTATCATATTTAATTTCATTATTATGATTATTGTATGTGTAATCATGGTGATAGGAATGCATAGAGGATTCATACTTCAACCATGTATGGCCTTCTCAATATCATTTTTATAGCCTTGTATTTAATTTATTAAACTTATACTATTATGTATCATTGATCATGGCTTGTTGTGAATTTTTTTTCTAGTGGAGTCATATCTTGAAAGTGGTAAGGAGGCTTATTGAAGAGCCATAAAATATTGTTGTACAAAAACTTGAAGTTATCTACAACCCAAATATATTTTTAGGGCGAGCATGTTCAATAAGAGGAAGCTCATGGGGTTTCCATAGTGGCATGTTGGTTGCAGGAGGAAACGTATTTTTGGGTTCTTAATGATTATCATGCAGGTGTTGTAGCTGATATGATTTCATCATAAAACAATTAATATAACCAAAGTTCAGTTAGTTCCAACATGGTGTATTCATTGAGGCTTGGACACCCTTTTACATTGATGTCAAATTGGGAGAGTGAGAAAACCATGAGTGGAGAGTGAAGACCAGCTAACCAGAGAAGATTGAAAATCAATGAAGAATATCAAATAGGTTTTTGTGGCTATAGGTTGCCATCAATGCCAAAGAGGAAGAATGTTGGCATCATAGTGTTGGCATTGATGTGAACATAAAGATGACCATGTGCATGGTTCTAATTAGTGCTAATGTGTTCTTGATGTTGCAAACGTGTCTAAGGAGGTGGCTTGAAGTTGGGAGTAGATCTGGATTAGAGAAATTTGAATTTTTTCATGATTACAAATAATGTCGTAGATAATGCACAATCACCTAGTGGTGCTGCCTTGCTTCCATATTATGCGCATTGTATTCTCATGCACTCTACCCATGAATGATGTTTTTTTCTTACGACACTTCCTATAGGTGCGAAAATGGGATACCTTGGGCTTAACCCAAAAAAATCCCCATTGTGTTGGATGAAATCAAGGAATATTGACATGGTATTCAACGAATAGATTATTTTGTCATGATAAGATGGTTGACTTTGTATTCAATGGGTGTGAATTCTTTGACGATAAGAGTTATAGATATAGTGGTTGATTCCAATTGATTGATAAGAAAATAAACTATATACATGATGTTGTTAATTGAGTCGAATTTGGCCACTGATTGTGCATTACCTTTCCATTAAATATTGAGCGATTGATTATGAATTTTAGAGGAAAATTGTGATGTTTTTTTGAGTTTTAATTGTAGAGCAACGTATTGTAGATATAAGATGTTATCGACGATGCAGACATCATAGTATTAAGTGTTGGTATCTTGAAAGATGTAATGGGATTGTTGGGAAACTATGTATGACTGAGATGGAGAGAATTTCAGTGCACATTTACAGTGTGCGTTCTATAGAGTGTGATGTATGGTAGAGTCTATGCAAAAATGGTTAAACAATTTGATGTGAGATCTGGTGCGGCTAGCAGTGGCATATAATAAGTTCTGTGGTGCGGCCAGGGGCACATACTTCTTCAAAATAGAGAATGAAATACATGTAGCTAATGTGTTAGAGCGATTTTGAGGTGATATGTCTAGTACGCATGACAGAACATGGTGCAGTGTGATTAATATACCTATAGTTGATATGGAGAACACTGATGTAAATGTTTTTAGTTGATGGTAGAGACAAATTTTATAATGCATCGTCATGTTGATGATAATAATGTGGTGCAAGGGAAGATGCTTGGAGTAGGTATGTTAGTGGGTCAAAGGATTGAAAGCGAAATCCTTGGCTAAGATACACTGAGATATATTATACATTTCCCTTAGATATGTGCCGATGTGTTTTGATGTATTAATATTTATTAGAGTTTTGTTGAGAGTATGTAGGATGGGGTTTTCATGTTAAATTGATGGTGATATGGCTGGTGATTTTTTTGAGCCTAGATATGTTTCAAATTTTTTTGATATACTAATTATGTGAATATAGAGAGTTGTGTTGCATATGGTTTGAGACAATTAAGATTGTATTCAGTTGAAGGGAATATATTTTATGTGGGCATAGTCTGAAAATAGGATGAAGTGATACCTATAGTTGATTGCAATGTGTTGTATGGGACCCAGTTTGAAAACAAATGAAATGTGGTCCACAGGAGCTTGAAGGTTTGGGACTTCAGTATACGAGTGTTATATTTTCGACAAGTAGTGGCTTGCTGATTCGGGGAGTGATGAATTCCTTTAGGTTGTAGCCTGAAAAATTTGGGAGTGGTGGATTTCCCCAGCTGGTGGCTAATGAAAGTATTGGAGGTTGGGGCCTCCAATAGGCAGTTTCTTCCAGTTGGTATTGACTTTCGTTGTTGAAGAAGTGGTTGCTTCTAGCAGGTGGTGGCATGGAAAGTTGAGGAAGTAGTGGCTTCCATCATCTAGTGTCCTGAAGCGAGTGGTTGCTCATGTGCATCACAAGTTGGGGCTTGCACAGTATTGGTGGCCAGTGATATGATGTAAAAGAAGACTTGATTAATAATAAGAAGAAGTAGAGGAAATAAAATGGTGTTTTTTCTCCCGGAAGGGTTTCCACATTATAACGGGCATTCTTATGTTTTGATCTCTTGATTAATGTGTCTTTATGTGTACATTTTTGTTAATGGTTCATGATTGATGATGTTATTTTTTGTATATATAAGTTTCTAATAAATTTATGATTAGTGGTTGAAAGAAAAAGTGAAAATTGGAATTTGGTGATCCATATTGAACAATACAGATTCAACCCCCCTCTTAATATTATCAAGAACCCAACATATTGCCTAATTATTTCCATGCTTTCAGCAGAGTGTGTGTCTATATATATATATATATATCCATCCATCTTAACCCATATATAGCAAGTGCTAAGACGAATACAATCTCTTGAAATGCAAAATTTTCTTTATGTTTTGCACTGTCAAAGTCATTTATACCTCAAGAGAATTGATCCCTATCCACTCTTGAAAGATCCGAAATTACAATATATCAATATACACAACTATATGATATTGAAATATCCTAAGCCTTTAAATATATTATTGTAGATAGAATCTATCTCTTCTACTCTTTAATTTTTTTTAAACCAAAATTTAAAAATAATTTTTTTTTGTTATTTAAAATATATACTTTTTAATAGACATTTAGAAACCTCTTATACACTTACATTATACAAATTTGACAACTAAAATTTATAATTTCAACAAATTATTACTCAATTTCAAATCATGTAACAAATTTACTCTAATAATCTAGATATACATTTACTACCCTACCCTCTCATTAGGTTAAAAAACGTTAGATATATATTTACTACCATACCTTCCAATTTGGTTTCATGTTAATGCAACGTCAATTTAGTATGTATTCATTCCGTATAATCCTAATTGAAATCGTACTTCCTCCTCTTTAACATTTAGACAGTTTTATACTGTTAAATATAGTGATATTAAATTCCCTCCAAAATTTATCTTTAGAAGAATGACGAGATATCGATCTCATTCTTATGGCTTATGGGCAATTATATTTTAGATCTATTCTTTGGAAGTTTTCTGTCTAACGGTTGATTAAATAACAAAGCTATAATGATGTTATTTCAGGTAATTATAAGTGTGTTATTTTAGAATAGGGTTTGTTTTTTTAATTATTAAATGAATAATAAGGATATATTTTTTACGGAATATTTTAAAATATTTTAGTAGTATTTTTAAATTAAAAATTAAAATTTATATAGAAAATATTTTTTTTGTTTTTTATTTTTAATTAAATTAATTAATTTCAATAAATATAATATCAATCCGTATCATAAAAAATAAAGAAATTATGGGCTTTCCATGACAAATAAATTAGAAATAAAAAATTTCCATGACGAATTTCTGTTTTAACACATCTACAAAAAGATTGCAAAGTGCAATGGAAAGTTACTACGTTACTATCATTCCTATAGAATTCGTCGTAAAGAATGCATTTCTCAACGCATAATTACCTACTAGTTAGCTAGCCTGGAATTGCACGAAAGGGATCAAAGTGATAAAATCGTGTAACATCCCATTAAAGAAAACATTTGATCAACTCCTGGACTTCAGAGAATCTATACTTACACAGATTAGCATACCGATGGACGAGCCTGTAGCCATAACTAAGGGGCATTCTCAACTAGCCGCAGGCCAGAAAATTGTTTCCATCACAGTGTTCCTAAGATCCCGTTTGATCTATGATTGATTTCCTGTATACACATTTTGAGCCGCTCTCAGCTTAATAATGCCCCCTGCCCTCTTGGTGCTTTCTACTTCTTTTTGAAGAAGGTGATTTCAAAACCATTCCTGCCATATCTAAAATTTAAGACTGCAAGACTGATGACCTGAAAATCCTTAAGCAACTCAAATACTTTTGGTTGCTAATACAATTATAATGGAGTCCTGCACCTTCTCCAACTCGAAATTGAAAGGAAGAAAAAGCAATGAATATCTTTGGTTTTACTTTCAATTTCAAAGGAAATCTCTAGAGCTCCAGTCATGGCAGTTGTTGTAATTGTCCAGATCTTGGCCAAGTTTGGCTTCATTTTAACAGATTGCACGGAATCTATGTGTCACTGCATATGGAAAAGATCCTACAGCTTCAAAGTTCCACGTGCGGCATCCTTGTTTTCCCAACATGGAGGTCAGTGACTGGAAACCAGCTTCTTCACAAGGAATAGTGAGTCCCTTATGGTGATCAAACCCATACTCTTCCTCCGCCTTCTCTAGCAATGACCGGAACAGATAATGATTCAAATAAATGGTGGGAATGATAAATCTGCTGCGTTCTTTTCCAACATACACTGCACAGTGTCCCTTGGGAACATCAGTGGGCAGAGCATTGCATGTTCTTCCCACGACCCCATCTTTCATTGTGAAATACCTTGTCTTCTTTGGAGAGAGTTGATACCCAATTGCCTTATAGACATGGGTTGCCTTGCAAAATGCTCTGATCATCTCCTTCAAAAGAAGAACTTGAGAATTCTTCATCCTTCTTGCAGTTGATTTCAGAAGCAAAACAATTATCACAGAAAAGAAGGAATGGGAAACTTGCCGAGGACTATGTGGTATGACAATACATTTGTTCTCTATATATAGGCACTAAAAATTAAAATCCACATCAAAATTAATAGTCATATGATTAGTCCTAACTCCATATTGAATTAGCAATTTAGCAAATTGCTAGAAAGTGCATTTAATGTTAATCTGCAAGATGTCTGAGTGAAACCACAAAGGGTATAAGGAATTACCAAGGTGTAACTATCAGATGTTTTGATAATAAATTTAGTACCTTGAAATACAAGACATTATTTCTATTGATCATATCAATGAAACTTAAATTCCAAAAATTCCATGCCAAAGTGGAGGACAGGACCGTGCTGGTCCGTGGCAATTTTGCTTTGCATCTTGTTGGGAAATGCATGTGATCAGTCTCAATCGCTCAGTAGTAGGGACGTTCTGCATTGCGAGATTTGAACAGAAGAGGCCCCGCATTCACGTGGGGCTGGTTATTCATGTTCATCGGAATATCACCCACCGAACTTTTGTGGTTGTCAGCGTTCAGAGCTTTCAGCTTCATGCTCATAAAATTAGGTTTACGTTCATGGTTGTTAGAGAGTTCGGTGAAAAAAATATTTTTGGACAGGTTTGATCTCCATTCAAATATAAAAGGGTTCTGTCCTAATGCGGATTGATCGTAAGTTCGGGCTGTCGGTCAGGCTATGGTCTGGTGGCCGGGCGCGATCTGTCGGGTGGTAGAGGAGTGAGTTTATGGCCATTATTCAGTTGTAAGCAGTTGGTCGGGTGGCGTTGGTAACAGTTATTGACCAGTGGGTATCTCGTCTGGCGGAGACGGAATTCCTACCAGTGATCTCTACGAGGGAATCATTCCAACAAGTAGGTGTTTTAACTAATTTTGTGCAAGGAGAGATTAAGAGTTGTTATGTGGCCAAAATTTTAAAAAGTGCTGCAAAGTAGAATATTTTTTTTTGTTTTAATATAATTTTATAATATTGTAAAATTAAGAAGTTTGTATAGCTAGGGTTTGGGCAGTTTAATATAATTATAGAATTATAAAAGATATGAACTAACTACCACATTTGAACAAGAACAATGTAGTGTAGACATTTGAACAAGGACTACATTTTAGATACTCTTTCTTAGTTTAAGGCTTCCATCCTCCGTCTTATTGCAGCTGCTGGCACAAAGTTAGTCGATGCTTATTCCTCAGATACCATCAGTTTTCTTCTTCGAGAAAAGAAGTTCATGACCCGGGGGCCTTCTTCCTTCACGAGGCATTGCTCCGTCAGGCTTTCGAAATCCCCATTCTGTCATTGGAATGTTCCTTAGTTTCCGAGTGGGGGAGGGGAGTACAAAATGGCATAAAGCCAATGATGAATCCTATGGAGTTACCTTTACTTGATCAAACAATTTTGAATCCAGGTATTTCAACTACCCCAAATGATCTATCGAACGAATTGGTCCAAACTCTCCAGTTTATGACCGCTCCTTTACAGTACTAATTGTGGTTTCATCGAATTCCCTTCATTAATAGGTTCGCAATTTGACTCCGATCATTACGGTCCGGTAGAAAATTTTGGTCTTGGACGAGTCGACCTCATTATAACAGCAGGGACTGTGACCATGAAAAAGACTCCTTCTGTAGTGAGATTGATTATACGAACAAATGCTAGAACCAAAATATGTAGTTTCCATGGGAGCATGTACTATCACATAGAAATGTTTGGTACAGATTCTTATAGTACCATTCACGAAGTAGATAAGTTAATTCCTGTGGATGTCTATTCCCTAGATTGCCCACCTAAACTAGAGGTTATTATAGATGGTATAACGAAACTTCGTGAAAGAAAAATTAGTTCAATGGATATATGAGGCCCGAACTCCAAGAAGAAAAGAAGAAAATATTTCCCTATAAATCATAGGGATCATCATATTGGATCTAGTATTCATACTAGAAACTATGATCAAAATTTATTACATCAATATTCTGAACCTCAATTTGAATCTACTTTTGAGATACCCTTTGCAACTTTTGGATCTACTTCAACTCTGGAATTATAGATCTATCGTTGGGATAATATATCCCATTTTGATTCGGATGGAATAGGATGAATATATTATGACTAGTATCGGAGCCGAATTCTTAGTCCCACCATCAAATCTTGTCCTCTGAGTTCTCAATCCTACTTTTTTATATGTATAGAGTATCGGGATTCAATTGGAACGGACAGGGAGGGACAATATGAGAAAAGAGGAGGGAGAGAATAGATTGATTCATCTATCTATTTTGATTGAGGTGTCTCCGTATGTATATATACATACAGATATGTCTAGATATAATAGATGGATGGATATGGAGACATGGATATTGACATCTTGCCAGGAACTAGATTTGAACTGGTGGCACGAGGAATTCCAGTCCTCTGCTCTACCAACTGAGCTATCCCGGCTCTTCCGTGTGGATCATCTTGGTACAAGGTTTTAACTTATGTCAACTAAAAATAAGGAAAAACTATTTTTCCCAGTTTTTACAATGATCTTTATTATTTTCGATCTCGAAGTCACTATTATGAGAAAGAATGGATTGCAATTTCATAATTTCAAATGATATAATCTATGTAGATCATATATCACAAAATGAATTTATCATATGATCAACTGATTAACGGATCAGCTCAACTTGCCATAAGATGGATGAAAAGATTCATGTTCCAATTTCTTCTCTTCATGAAAAAAAAATAGCGAGGTAAAAGAATTGAGAAATTAGAATGGATTCAAACCAATGGAATTGGAGAAAATAGATCAGTCCATTCGGGATGAACTTGGGTAGGAATAGAGGGACTTGAACCCTCACGGTCTATAAAGCCAATGGATTTTACTCCTACTACAATTTGCATTGTTATTGACATTGACATGTAGAATTGGAATATCTTTATCCTCATCCAACCATTTATTCCAAAAATTGATTCAATTTTCCATCTAGAGTAGATAAGTTCATTTTTGGATTACTTAATGCCAAATCAGTACTTCAATTCGAATTTGGCATCTATCTTATGAATAAAATGCTTGGAATGACTCAAGTTTTGATCGCCAGTTTTGTCTAATGTTATATAAAGTATCTCTCCACTTTTGAGGTGTAAATAACACGTTCTATAAATACTGTATTGGAACAAATGAGATTCATTCGTTAGAATAGCTTCCATTGAGTCTTTGCGCCTATCCCCTTCCTATCTTAGGAGAAGAAACATTGTCTTCATGAACCGGATTTGGTTCAGGATTACCTATTCAAAATATTCCAGGGTTCCCTGGATTTGGAAGCTATCACTTGGTAGGTTTCCATACCAAGGCTCAATTCGATCAAGTCCGTAGAGTCTACCAATTCCACCATATCCCTTTCTCGAAGAACAATATCATACCTTGTTCTAATCCTATTATGTAATATCCATCAACATTATTCACTGGATATTTGCTCAATATTGGGTGGTAGAAATATCCTCACCTACTCCCCTCCTCTCGCCATCTCTATCTCTATCTAATCGAATATGACTGGGAATCATTATATTATTTCTCCATTTGAAATGCATTGTTATTATCCTCCCCTAGTCGATTTGGAAGAGTGAGTAAAATGATCAATATCAATTGACCCTTATTTCCCCTTTCTTTCCCTTGAAAGAATCTACATTCAAACAATGTTCCTTTGTAATCGTAATCTGGATTGCATCATTTATCCGATTCGTGTTATAATCATTAGGATTCCAAAGGAATCTATGGATATCACACCAATGAAATGAAGAGTTTTATTCCATTGAGCCTGCTTAGCTCAGAGGTTGGAGCATTGCACCTGTAATGTGATGGTCATCGGTTCGATCACGATAGATGGCTCTTTTCCGTTCCTCTAATTTCCATAATCCACAAATTTTTGTTAGGATCAAGATGGAGTGGAGAATAATATTACGATCGTTCGTCCGGTCCGTCATGCCATGATCACTTATTCCCTACTAGGAATGGGATGAATGAAATGATTGGAGCTATTAGGATATGTAACAAATTGGAGAAAGATCTTAGTTTTCTATATAAAATAATTATAAAAGAATTCTAGTAGTAATCATACGAGTTATACTATTCTTTTTTTTTTAGCCTATCTGTTAATTGAAAAAGGAGTTTCTATGTCTCGTTATTAGGGACCTCGTTTAAAAATAATATGTTTTCTGAAAACTTTACCAGGGCTCACTAGTAAAAGACCCAAAAACAGAAAGGATTCCATGAATCGGTCTTCTTCTAGGAAAATATCTCAATATCGCATCCGACTAGAAGAAAAACAAAAATTTCATTTTCATTATGGACTAACAGAGTGACAATTGCTGAAATATGTTCGTGTTTATAGAAGAGCAAAAGGATCAACGAGCAAGGTCCTATTGAAATTACTTGAAATGTGTTTAGATAATATTCTTTTGTGATTGGGTATGGCTCCCACCATTCCTGGGGCTAGAAAATTAGTGAATCATGGACATATCCGGGTCAATGACCATATGGTAGATATACCCAGTTACCCTTGCAAACCTCAAGATGTGATTACTATAAGAGATCAACCAAGATTGAGAGCTATCATTAAGAAGAATATAGACCTATTCCAGAGGGACAAATTGCCAAATCATTTGACTTTTCATCCCTTACAATATAAAGGATTCATCAATCAAATAATAGATAGTAAATGGATCAGTTTAAAGATTAATGAATTGTTGGTCGTAGAGTATTATTCCTGTCAAGCTTGAATTGAGAATGAAATGAAAGGGAGGGGTTGTTTGTTGGGCACCTAGAAATTATGTTCTTCTCCCTTATTTTTCCCCTCCCAGAAGGAGACATTTTATAATCCTTCCGTACGTTACTTGTTATCTACTATACTTTTCTTTTATTGCTTCTTAAAATAGTCTTTACTCTTCCCATACCATGAACCAATGTTCGTTCTATTTTCTCTATTACAAATAGAGGTAGATTGATCCTGTAATTAGGAAATTTTCTTATTGGGATTCAATAGATTGGAAAAACAATGTATGAGAAGAAAATAATAGGGCGAAGATACAGAAATAGAGGGATTCGAACCCTCGGTAAGTGGAAGCCTACATAGCAGTTCCAATGCTACGCCTTGAGCCGCTCGGCCATATTTCCTATTAGATTTCTTGCTTCTAATTAACAAAATTAGTGAATAGAAACTTCCTTACAATTTCTTTTTCTTCAGGTATGAACTGTTCAATATTTCATAAATAAATAGATAATAAATAAGGTAATGATTTAATCCCCCCTGGAAAGACGAAAGGACATTTTCTCCAACTTCCTTCTATTTTAGGAAATCCTCAATCATCGTTGTTAATCTGACGTATTCCGATCACCTAATCAATAATTTAAGATAGATTAACTGATCCATTCCATATTATGATCATATATGGATATGTAGTGATCATCTTATCAATTTTATAATAACTAATTCTTTTGCAATGATCCTGTGTCATGATGACTATATTTTCCCAATATTCCTTTATCTATATGGATAAAGCACACAATTGTTGGGTCTCAATTGCATTCTCATTGTGAAATTCTCGGTCGTTTAACTCTTCCTTTGTTCGGATTATAATCGAACTGGGCTTCCTGAGTTTACCCAATCTAGTCTTCTTTCAATATGAATTTTTTTCTGTTATTATTCATATTTTTTTTTGTAAATTTGGTGGATCTATTCACATTAAGTAGTGAAAAATATTATACAAAAAAGCCTTTTGGCTGAAGATCAGAGTTCAGCTTGATCAAAGGGTCAATCCCACACTCAGGGAAAGGGGAACAGGGGACGAAGAACTGAGTGGGGAGACAAGATTCTAAAACCAGAAAAAAGAAGCACGAGAATTCTAAAACCAAAAAGAAAGAAAAATAATTCTCGCATACAGAGTGAAAGTCATAATAAACAAAAGCCCGAGAATTTTGAAACCAGAAAAAAGAACCACAGTTCTTGCTAGCTGAGTGACAGTAATGATAAATCGAAGTAGAAAACAACCAGGAGAGGACCTGTGAATTATGGACCTGAGGGGGGCTGCATCTCTTCCTCATCATTAAGGTAATCCTCCACACTGATCGGGCGGTCCGGGGTCCCTTCCTCGAGGTTGAAGCAATGGCACTGAGACGGGCCTGCTTCCTAAGAAGTCCTCATTGCAGGGACCTCCTCCTTGACTCTAGGGCTCGGGTGTTGGTGCTAGGCCGAACTGTGCTTTAGCATGTCATAATGCAGGGACAAACTATCAACAAACCGAAGATGGTGAACTACTTTGACTAAGGCTTCAAACTTATCAAAAATCACTTCCATTTTCTTCTCCAGACAGTTGGTGACATTGTTCTGGTCCTGGAGCGCCAATGCAAGCATGGTTTTGGTATGCCAATGCAAGTCAATTTCTCGGGTGTAGAGATTCTCTTAGCCTCTAGTTAAGGTAGGGTCCGGGATCCATTGGAGAGCTCTATCGACTGCTTCCGTGGTGGTGGCTTTGCGGCGAGCCATAGCTTCCTCCTCCAACCTGGCCAGTCGTTCCTACATCGGACCAGGGGTGTTTGCAACAAAGGATTGAGTGGAATTGTGGGCCAAAGTCTCCGCTCTGGTGACCGGGGGACGGGACGGATTATACCAGTAGAAACTATGAGTGCAACAGTTCTGGGGAGGAGGGTGGTGGCGACGGGGATCCATGGTCTGCAGATGGCACGTAGGGATGGAGGGATTCAAACAATGCTAGGAGTAGCAGACTTGTCTCAAGAAGCGAGGGGGGTTGAACTAAGGGAGAGAATGAGAGTAACAAGTGAGGGGAGGGGGATATAAAGATGCGTTCCAAGGGTGCAGAGGAGTGGGCATACAATTGTTGCGCATGCAGACAAAGTTGAAGGAGGCAGGCTTGGAGTAATGGAGGTGCATGGGAGCGTACCGAGTTGAGCCTCCCAAGGACAAGCCACCAACGAACACAAGCATGAGAAGGGGAGTAAGGTGCTTAGTCATGGTGAATGATGGGATTCGGCGGTTCTGACAAGACCCCCACCTTTTGTAAGTTCGATTCATTGATGCGCGTACATTCATTTCAAATAATTGGAGTTTCATTAGCCATCCAGTCCTTTGAAACTAGTCTTGCCGAGGTTCTTACTTCCTGGTTGGCAAGGTAGTCTGCAAGCTTATTTGCTTCCCTTCTGATTGCATTGAAAGAGACACCTCTCATGTCCCCAAGGATTTCTTTGATCCTGTGTAGGATTCTGTTAATTCGCCAGCATTCAGAGACCTTGGCAACGATTCATCCTGCTGTAATTTCCTGAAATCTTGGGTAGCCATGTTGGAGTCGCCCTCAACAAGCAGGGACCAGTAGTTGTTTGTCTTGGCAATTGCTATACCATTTGCCAGGGCATGGAGCTCTGCTGCATTATTTGTAGTGTGCCCCAAATTTCTCTAGTAAATCCAGAGGATGGTACCCTGATTGTTACCGAACACCCTGCCGAATCCAGCCATTCCTAGGTTATTCTTGGACGCAACATCGTAATTGAGTTCGATGAAGGAAAGAACTGGGGGTTGCTAAATGGATAACGACCAAGGAGAGATGGAGTTAGTAGGGGCTCTGATGCCGGGGGGGGGGGGGGGAAAGGAAAGTTGAGAAGGGAGAGAATTCGGCAATCATCGGCAAAGGGAGGGTTAGGAGGGTTCTAGATCTTGGAAGTGGAGGCTGCTTCATGGAGGGTGCTCTTAATTTTGTGGATCGTCTATTCCTCGTTAGAGGCTAGATCCCTAAAAATTCGGGAGTTACGTTCTTTCCAAAGGGCCCAGCAAATGATGCCTAGGAGGAGATTCCACAAAAGGTTGATGAGGGGCTGATTGGAGAAAGCAAGGCGCCAATGTTCCAGACAGGAATGAATAGAGTCAAGAGATCAGTTTAAGGCTTTGAAGACCAGATGGAAGCAGGACTAGATGTTGGAGGCATAGGGGCAGATGTTGAGGATATGATTGGTTGTCTCAGCATCGGAGTGGCATAAAGCACAAACTGAAGGTCCTACGAAGCCTTTCTTTAGAAGATTATCCCAGGTAAGGATTTTCCTTTGCATAACTAGCCAGATAAAGAGAGTGATCTTTGGCCAGTTATTCTTGCTCCAAAGATTGTGCCATTTATGTTCTGGTTGGACCAGGGTGGGATTTTGCAATATGTTGTAAGCTTCTTTGATGTTGAATTTCCCTACCATTTTAGTTCCCCAACGTAGGATGTTTGGACCCTCCTCCTTTTGAATTTGTGTGTTATTGAGTTCCTCAACTAGGATATTGCTCTGCTGATGGAGATGCTAGGGAAGAAAATTTTGGATGTTTATCCATTCTCTCCATTCAGAGTCCTCCATGGGTTTCTAGTAGTATTTGACTTTGTTTTTATTTTTCTCTTCAAGCCATTCTTTAATAAGCCGATAGATCTCCTGATAAAATTTGGGTTGCTGCTCCCAAGCATCCCCCCAGAATGTGGAATTCTAACCATTACCAATTTCCCAAAAGTTGTGGTCTTGGATGAGCATTCTATTAGCCCAAGCTTGGTTCTAGGTGGGAGAACCTTTAAGGTTGCCCGAAAGCCTGATTAGAGAGTGCCATGGGAGAGTGGGGGCATATTTCGCCTTCCAAAGCAAGGCCCACTGAAAGGAGGGTATGGTGAGCCAACACCACGAGGTCTTGGTGCCCAGAGCTCTACCCAAGAGGTCAGGATCACGAAGGCCAAGACCGCCGGCAAGCTTAGGATAGCAAACCTTATACCAAGCCACCAGAGCCCACTTCCCTTTATTAGCCTTGCCTTTCCATAGGAAATCCCTCTGAATGGCTCTGATCCGGTTGAATATGGATCTCGAGGCCATAATGGCCATAAGATTGTAAAGGGGCATGGCCTGAAGAACAGAGAGAACTAGGATTAATCTACCAGCAAGGTTGACGGTCCGAAAGGTCCAGTTAGGTAGTTTTTTCTTGAGCTTGGAGATGAGAGATTCCCAATTTGAGTAGGCCAAAGGTTTGTCCATAAGGGAAACTCCCAAGTGATTAGAGGGGAAGAAACTCTTTTGGAAACCAAGGATAAAGGTGACGTGATTTTGTATGGCGGTGGGGGTATTGAGAAAAAAAAATTGGACTTGGAATTATTAACGGCAGAGCTAGAGGCCAGTGAGAAGTCATCCAGAATTTTCTTGAAGGCCAGGGCTTCCTTGGCCGTAGGGAAACCCATGAGGAGAGTATCATCCACGAATTTTTGATGGGTTGAGGGAGGGAGGGGGGGTAGATATCGAGGCTAGAGAGGAGACTATCGGAGGAAGCAGCCAAGATGGACCTACCCAGACCCTCCACCATGATGAAAAAAAGAAAAGGGGAGAGAGGATCACCTTGTCTGATGCCCCTTGAGGGTTTGATGATTGTGGAAGGGGATCCATTGAGAAGGATAGAGAAAAAATCCCCTAAAACCATAGCCATGATCCACTTGATACAATATTTATTGAACCTGAAGGTAGCCAACATGTGTCCAATGTAATTCCAGTTGATCTTGTCAAAATCCTTAGACATATATAATTGTATTAGCATACCATATTTTCCCTGATCTTTGAGAGAGTGGATTATTTCCTACGAGAGGATGATGTTGTCCATAATTTGTCTGCCCTCAACATACCCTCTTTGGTTTGTAGAGATCAAGAGAGGCAAGAGAGGTTTGATGCGATTGGCAAGAACCTTGGAGATAATCTTGTAGATTACATTACATAAAGCAATGGGTCTAAATTTATCCGGAGTGTCCGCACTGTCAGATTTAGGAATGAGCACTAGGAAAGTGGGATTGAGGGAGGAGAAGATGGATTTCTTTACTCTTGATTCCTCCACTAAATCATAGACCTCATATTTGATTGTGCTCCAACATGCCTTGTAGAAATCAATGGTGAAGCCATCCGGCCCTGGTTCTTTACCATTTGGCATTGATTGAATGGCCTCTTCCACTTCATCGATGGTGATCCTTTTTAACAACATTTTAATGTGTTCTCTTGTCAGAATAGATGGGATGTTGTTGGTGATATTTCTGATGTGATACTCATTTTGTTTCCCCTCATCGGTGAGAATACTCGAGAAGTTCTAATGCAGTACCTCCTCAATTTCCTGATGGGTATTGAGCATATGGCCCTGCTAATTTTTGAGGTTGAGGATTCTGTTATGCTTTCTGTGTTGGATCATGGAATTATGGATGAAAGCAATATTTTTCTCCCCATCTTTCAGCCATCTGATCCTGGATTTTTGTCTCTAAAGGGTTTCTTCTTGGGAAACCCTGTCCTCCCATTGTTTCTGTAATTCCATCTCAACTTTCTTTGTTTCCTCTGTCAATCCATTTTGGATGATTTTTTGTTGATTTTCTTTCATTTTTAGTTCTAGGACTTTTTTATCTGTTGTAATATCTCCAAAGGTTTCCTAGTTCCATTTTTTATTTCCTGCTTGATGAATTTTAGTTTCTGATGGAAAATTTTCATCTTCCCGCCCTGCTAAGGGGCGAAGAGGCCCACCATTCCTTGATTTTTTTCTTGGAAATCAGGGTGAGAGATCCAGAATGCTTCAAACCTAAAGGGGGTGTTCTTCGGCCTCTGAGAGATTTTAATGCTAAGAAAAATCGACTAATGGTCTGGGCCAACCTGTGGAGAGATACTCGCTTCTGTTTCTAGAGAGGAGAGGAATAACTCTTCTAAGAGTAGAAAGTGGTCTAGTCTAGAAGCGATTTGGCACTCCCCTCCTCTCCTGTTATTCCAGGTATGAATTCCATTCTTAGTGGGAATTTATATGAAGCACTTGTCATCTATCAAGTCCTAGAAGGCTTGTGAGTTCGAATCTAATCTTCGTACGCCTCCCCTTTTTCCCCCCAAGTTAAGGATCATATTGAAGTCTCCAGCAAGGAGTTGGTACTTATGATCGAGAGGTTGGAGGAAAGAAGTGAGATGACTGAGCCAGGCTATGCGATCATGAATAGTATGGGGACCATCAACATTGGTAATACATATTTGTTCTTTTGTTCCTTTGATTTGGAGAATCGTAGTGAGTGCATGTCTCGAGGAAAAGGAGTTAATCAGCTGAAACCTAGAGTCCTTCCAGAATGTAGCTATGCCTCCAGTAGTGCCCATTGCAGCAGTGGCTACATTATTGTATTGCTTCTTAAACCAGGCTTGTTGGATGGACATCATTTCAGTCAGTCCACTTTTTGTTTCTTATATCATTAGGATATCCATTTTTCTTGAGGTAACCTTGGATTTGAGGATCTTTTTTTTGTAGGACTATTGAGTCCCCTTATATTCCAAGATGTGCAGATCATGATAAAATATTGGGAGTTATAGATAGAGCCTTTACCTTTCTTGTATTGATGAGTTCGATGCCTAGCTCTTGGAGGTGTTGGTTGTTAGGTTTCCTGCCTTTTATTTTTGGTTGCCCTTTAGTGATTTGGTTGTTGGCTTTAAGGTTTGCTCTGATCCCTCCAACTTGATTTTTTCCTTTGCTTTGCTGCTCCCTTTGTTTTTTGAATTTTTGTTGCAGAGTATATGCCTTTTCAATTATTTGGAGGTAGTCTTCTAGTATGCCCTCAAACCCTTTTGGGGTCCATTCATTTGCTATCTTCTGCAGGTCCATTCCCATTAGGATGTCCTCTATCACTTTTTCCTCTGAGGTTGGTAGGACTTGTGTAAATTCCACCTCATTTTCCTCCTGAGTTGCTTGTTCGACTTGAGAGAGATTGCATGCGTTTTCCATGTCTGTGTCCATCTCCTTGTTATGTTCATTTTTTTGTTCCTTGCTATTGCTGAACTGACCTATTTCCTCTATAGAAGGGGCAACGATCTCATACCTGTTTTGATGTGTCTGCTTTGGTGTTTCTCTGCCTGTATTGATCTTTCGATTTTGCCTGCTTTTGTGACTTACTTTGATGAATCCTTGCTCGTCCTTCATACTTGATGGATTTTATTTTGGAGGTGGTTGGTTCTATGGGAAATCTCTAAAAATATGACCATGTTCGTGGCATTTTATGCAATGAAATGGTATGTGCTTGTAGTCAATAGCTTGAGTCCAGGTTTCATCTCTAAAGTTCAAGTTAATGGCTGCTGGAAGGGCTCTAGAGACATCAATATAAGCACAGATTCAAGCATATGAAATGTAGTGATCATTCTTAGTACCTTCTGACATCTTGATGTATTCTCCCAAACTGTTGCCAATGGCTTGTAGAACCGAGGGAGCCTAATAGTCCGTGGGGAGAGAATAAAGTTTGACCCAGACTGGGACTCATGTGAAATCTTATTTTTCAGGAGTGAATCTCTTCTTCCATAATCTCATATACAGACCTATTGCATTCAAGAAATATGGACCCGCTTCGAAGATTTTGTCCTTGTTTGCCAGAAGATCGAAAGCTATGCTAAAGAAGCCCTTCGAACCGAGCTAGAGTTCTATGGCCCCTTTGGGGTTCCATTTGGCTTGGATCCAACCTTTAAGGGCTCTTTCACAGGGCTAGATACCCATAAATTTTCATATGATGGCACGTTATTTCATGTATTCTCTGTAGACCTCTATATCAAGATCTTGAATAACTATTTCAAGGATTTCTGTAGCTTTTGGGTGGCAAGCAAGTGTAGTTTTCTTCTTATCCTAATTCATTTCCTTAGCCTTAGGGTTTTTGTCGTCCTGATTCTTTGACAGGTGTGTTGTTCGTTCAGAGTCCCCTATATTATCTTGAAGACCGCTTGCAGAGGATATCTAATTAGGTCCTAGGTTATCTTTGTCTTTTTCCTGATAAGGGGTGTGCAGACGAAGCTCGATATCTGACCGGGGGGAGGCCGAAGAATTTATAAAACGCGAGATGAAAGAGAGATTGGGAGTGTGGGAGGAGCCTAAAACCTGATCTTTGTAAGAGGGCCCCGCAAGGTGAGCGGTCTGCTCCATCGCAGATGCCACAGAGGGCAGGAGCAGTGCAACGCTGGGCCACAGGCTCAGAGCTTACAACAAACTAAGGTTGGCCGCAAAGGAACCCGGGGGTTGGTGCAGTAGCTAGGGTTTCGATCGCATTCCTCGAAAGGTGGTCTTGTAGTGTCTGTTATTATTCATATTACTAATGAAAAATTATTCAAAATATTCCCTATCTATTCCCATTTTAAAGAATAAATTAGATTGGAATAGATTGAATGAGAACATATTTACGATTGTAAGGAAATCCATTTTATGGTATTGTGCACCACAAAAAAAAAAAATCGTTCATGGAATCATTTGCGTAAGGGAATGAAGGAAATTATCAAATCTATAATTGATTATACCTAGATCTCAGAGAAATAACAATTTTATTCATAAGACCTTCATAATTATAGCAGATATCTTATTTCGAATAATCTCGATGGCTCCATGGGAGAAAGAAGAATTTACCTATTACATAGATGGTGTGATTTGATATGTTTTCCGTTCTTCTTTTTTTGGGAAAGAAAAACTATTCGGGAATAAAAATTGAGTAAAATAAAACTTACGCTCAGTGAAGGTGAGTTCTGGATATAGAACAATTCCTTTTATCGTGTATCCCCGGTCGATGCACCTTTAGATTCTCTCATCTCCTGTGGATTTTAGTACCGAGCGAAAGGTTACACCTATGCAATAGGCTTTGCTTGTATAGTTGAACCTATTTGATAGGTGCACATGAGGGGAGAAAGCACTACATATGGAAATCGACAACACAAAAGCTTCGTTATAGCCCATATCTATTACCCTTTTCTGAAGGGTAGTGAGAATTGTTGGGACAACAAACATCCATCTCGTTTTTACTTTGGATACCCTTATAATGGAACCATCAGAGATTGTTGAAGTGATTAATCCCCAGAGAATACAGGCCGTTAAGAATAAAGAAATTGCTAGAGGTTCCCTTCCTAGTACTAAGATCCTTAGTATTTGGAAAATAATCTTTGCAAGAAGGATGGTTAGATATTTATTGGAAATAAACTAGCCCCTATTAATTCATAATATTGGGTCAGAATAATTTTTTTTTTCAATTCCATGAATTACTCCCCATATTACCTACTGTAAAGAAAGGAGGAGTCGTATGAGGTGGGAATCTCATTTACAATTTTTAAGAAGAGATCATTTCAATGGAATGAATGACCATAACAGATTTTAGCTCAATCAGAAGGGGAATATGCAGAAGCTTTAAAAAATTATTGTGAAGCTATGCGACTGGAAACTGATCCTTATGATTGAAGTTATATACTATATAATATAGGTGTTGTGCATACAAGTAATGGGGAACATACGAAGGCTTTGGATTATTATTTCCAAGCGTTAGAATAGAACCTATCCTTACCACAATCTCTTAATAATACTTCCTTGATATGTCATTATGTGTGTATATCTGTACCATACAATAACTTAGTTAATAACCTGTACGAGTAAGGACAAAATAAAAGGCTTCCTACATATGCATCGTCCCCAGTAACAGTTTTTATCAGCTGTAGCGAAAAAAAAAAAGGAATCTCTCATAGGAGCCCAAATATGAATAGATAGAGCCTAAATATTCCATGGATAAAAAATTCAATTGATGATGGAAGCACCATAAAGATCAATTATTGAAAGAAGGTTTGGGTCGATACGATCAAATCTTCTCATTGACAAGAATCAAGAATCAACTTATGTAATAGAGTTTATCTACTAAGATATTGAGCAATGGTGTAGCATTAGATCCTAAAGTTGTGAAGTACTCCAGCCAGAGAGTACTCTCCAAAAACTCTATACGGAACTGAGATAGTTAACTTTCAAAAAGACTTTGATTTGGACAATCAACATGAAGTATATCTCTTTCTATACTTCATCTTTTTTAGGGTAGGAGAAAAGATAGAACCTGATCATTTAATTGATTGGAAGTGAAATCAGAAACTCATGTCATTGAATTTTTTTGGTCCTTTGGTTAATATGAACTCCCAATGAATTATCTCCAATTCAATAATATTTTGGGAATTTTGGTAGAGGACTAAAGAATAGTGGATTGATCCATATGAGGTAGGAAACTCTCAAGTATGGTTCTGAGGGAAGAAAAATTTTCCAAGTTGACCTATCTAGACTGAGGAGAATAGGCCATTCGACAGGGAGATCCTGAAACTACGGAGGCTTATTTCGTTCAAGCTGCTGAGTATTGGGAGCAAGATATAGCACTTGCTTCAGGAAATTACATCGAAGCACAAAATTGGTTAAAGATTACAGGATGCTTTGGAGAATGAGAATTTCTATTATTGGGAAATCATTTTCATTATTTACTATCTGACTCGAAATTAATGGGATTCCTCCAGAATATTACCAAAAATGAGATTTTGTCAACATCTTATAGAAACTGATTTATAATATAAAAAAGGAATATTTTTTTTAATTCTAGATTGTTGATGGATATTCTTAATAGGGTTAAAATCTATCCGGGGATGTCTTTCATTAATGTCTTTCCATTACACTAAAAAGCCTTTCTCTTTATAGTAACAGCCCACGGTCCATTGAGCACCTCGAAGATATGTAATAATAAAACTGAACACCTGCCTCAGATCGACTCCCGTATCATAGTCGCTCTAGTCATAAACTAGAAAATAAGGGGACAAACAAGTTAAGATATATCTCTCGGAAGTTCACTAATTTCTATTCGTAGGGTTCTTCTTATTTATGTCCCATCCGAAGAGGGGAGAATTAAATGATCATTCGTTCACCAGAACCAGAAGTAAAGATCATAGTGGAGAGAGATCCTATAGATACCTCTTTTGAAAAATGGGCCAAACGTGGGAATTTCTCAAAGACGCTAGCTAAAGGCCCTAATACTACCACTTGGATTTGGAACCTACATGCTGATGCTCACGATTTTGATAGTCATACTAATTATTTGGAAGAGATTTCTCATAAAGTCTTTAGCACTCATTTTGGTCAACTATCCATCATCTTTATTTGGATAAGTGGGATGTATTTTCATGGTTCTCATTTCTCCAATTATGAAGCATGGTTGGCGGATCCCACTCACATCAAACCCAGTGCCCAAGTAGTTTGGCCAATAGTAGGCCAAAAAATATTGAATGAGGATTTAGGAGGAGGTTTTCGAGGGATACAAATAACCTCTGGTTTCTTCCAGATTTGGCGAGCATCTGGAATAGCCATTGAATTACAACTTTACTTCCCTACAATTTGTGCATTGGTATTTGCAGCGTTAATATTTTTTGTTGGTTGGTTTCATTATCACAAAGATGCCCCAAAATTAGCTTGGTTCGAAGATGTAGAATCCATGTTGAACCATCATTTAGCATGGTTACTAGGACTTGGGTCTCTATCTTGGGCAGGACACCAAATACACATCTCTCTACCCATTAACCAACTTCTAGATGCTGGAGTGGATCTTAAAGAGATACCACTTCCTCATGAATTTATTTTGAATCTTGATATTTTGGCTCAACTTTATCCCAATTCTACTAAGGGATTGACCCCATTTTTCACCCTGAATTGGTCGGAATATTCAGACTTTTTGAGTTTTCATGGAGGATTAAATCCAGTAATGGGGGGTCTGTGGTTGGCTGATACTGCACGTCATCATTTTTCTATTGTATTTCTTTTTTTGATAGCTAGTCATATGTATAAGACCAATTGGCGCATTGGCCATAACCTCAAGGACATTTTAGAAGCTCATAAAGGTCCATTTATGGGGGAGGGACATAAAGGTCTTTACGCGATTTTAACAACCTCATGGCATGCTCAATTAGCTATTAACCTAGCTATGTTAGGATCTTTAACTATTGTTGTAGCTCACCACATGTAGTCGATGCCCCCCTATCCATACCTAGCTATTGACTATGGTACCCAACTCTCTCTGTTCACACATCATATGTGGATTGGTGGGTTTATTATAGTTGGCGCTGCTGCATATGCAGTGATTTTTATGGTAAGCGACTATGACCCAACTACTAAATACAAAATTTCTTTAGAGCTCGTTCTTAGACGTCGTGATGCAATTGTATCACACCTCAACTGGGTATGTATATTCTTAGGCATCCATAGTTTTGGTCTGTATATTCATAATGATACTATGAGCACTCCAGGACATCCTCAAGATATGTTTTTAGATACTGCTATACAATTACAACCTATCATGGCCCAATGGATACAAAACACTCATGCTTCAACACCTAGTTCAACAGCTCCTGGTGCAACAGCAAGTACCAACTTAACCTAGGGAAGTGGTGATTTGGTGACAGTAGGTTCCAAAGTGGCTTTGTTACCAATTCCATTAGGAACCGTGGATTTTTTGGTACATCACATTCATTTATTTACTATCCATGTGATCGTTTTAATCCCACTTAAAGGTGTTCTATTTACCCATAGCTCCCGTTTAATACCCAATAAAGTCAATCGGAGTTGAATCGTGAACCTATTAATGAAGCAAGTTCGATGAAACCACAATTAGTACTGTAACGGAGCGGTCATAAACTGGAGAGTCTAGACCAATTCGTTCAACAGATCATTTGGGGTAGTTGAAATACCTAGATTGAAAATTGTTTGATCAAGTAAAGGTAACTCCATAGGATTCATCATTGGCTTTATGCCATTTTGTACTCCCCTCCCACACTCGGAAACTAAGGAACATTCCAATGACAGAATGGGGATCTTCTTCCCCATAGTTAAATTAGAGTAAAGAACAATGAAGACATACATAAATGGACTAACAAAGTGTTTTTCAATAACCATAGAGTTACTACTGCTAATAACCTCAAACTTATATAGTATGTCGACATTCCAATTAAAATCCTAGAACTATGCTTCCACACCAAAAAATGTTTCTACCATATTACAATGAGAGAATATTGGAAAAGTGGTTAAGAAATACTATTACCTTGCATTAGAAATTTGCCAATGGGAACTGCTATATATTCCAATTGGAACTGCTATACATATAACTTATGATCAAGTTCTATTTTGACACAGTTTTACATGTGTACGAATGCATTCTAATATGTTAAAGATAAACATCACACATATATCTAAATATACAAAAATGAGAAAAAAAAAATGTTCTACATAAGTGAAACTAACACCCAAGAAGAAATTTTATTAAGAACAGTAAGCTAACTAAATATAGATAATTTAAAGTAAAGATAGTGAATTCAGTTTAGTTTTAAGGTTAGAAATCTAGTAAATTTAGGTTTTACTAATTCATAAATTGAGATTTTTGTTAACTGTAATTTGCTAACTAGCAATATTTATTTGAATTTGTAAATCTTGTAATCATACATACTAATTTAACACTACAATAAAATGATAGAAAAATAGGTTAAAGGTTGTCATATGCAACAAGTAGTAGCTACCTAACAGCCATGCCTAATTTGAAGCAGCATTTTTTCTTCATCCAAATATGAATATATCACATTAATTATTATTATGGTAAATGATATTTTATCAAATTCAAAGTTTTCATTTGTTCTCTCCATAAAACTATTATATTAATTAATGACCTAAACTACTAGTCCTTTGTATAAAACATAACTAAGACTTACTTCAACTAAAATATCAACATACTAAAACATAACTAAGACTTACTTCAACTAAAATGTCAACATAATACCACCCTAATTTTAATGATGATTTGTTTTTATAAGTAACAATATTAACATAATATCAATAAAATTGATTTATCTCATAAATACAAATATCAACTTGCTGACAAATTCACTATTTATATTAAAAACAACCTTAATTTTAATAAAAAGAAAAATATTATTTAATTTTAATATATTCTTAAATTCCTCAAACATAAATAAAATTTTCCTTAATCGTTTTTTTTTCAACAAAAACAAAAAAAAATATATGAAATAGTGGTTTATCTTCCCGCTGATATTATTTTATATTTTTATATAATCATATCGAGTAGCTTTTATCGGTTAAAAAATCCAAGCAATTTCATATTTGAATGTCATATGAAAGAGTGGTTTATCTTCACGCTGTATATTTTTACAACCATATTGAGTAGCTTTTATCGGTTAAAAAATCCGAGCGGTTTCATATTTTAATATTAGTCTTAATGTAAATCGCACATGGAAGTCTTGGGAAAGCCATAGGAAGCTTCATTAATATGATCTTACTTGACGTGCAAGTCAGGTCCCAATTTGTTGATATCACAATTTAATTATGAGATTTCTTTTTTCTTTTTTTACTTTTAATATTTTTATTTTTTTAAATCATAAATTTTACTTATATAATATATTTATAATTTAATAATTTTTTTAATATTAAATCTATATTTAATACAAATACAGTTCAAATATTTAAAATTAATAATATTATAAAAAATATATAACAAAATTCTAATAAATTTTAATAAATATTAAAAAGATATTGCGCTACTTCATCTCACTTCATATTTCTAGTAGGATATTATAGATTGTTTACCATTAGATATTTGTATTGGATAACTTCATATTTCTCATGTATTTGGTTCAAAATTTATAATACGACATTATCCATTTCAGATCTAAATTGGCAAAGCAAGTAAAACGAAAGTATCTCATGTGAAGATGAAGAGCAGAAAGAGACTCCACGATTAGTGAATCTCACACAAGCTATGTAGAGTAATTGCACATTAAATAAATGAAACGATGTAACACTCTGAGAGATTACCTACTAAGTTAGTTACTGTTTTAATGAGTGTGTTTTATTCCAACGAGGAACTTGAAACTCTCACTTGAGTAACCAAGGTAATTTGTGTTATTAATTAACAATGGTAAAAGCAAAATAAATTGATTTTCAAAAAGGAAAAAGTTAGATTCAAAATAAACCTCCTAAACAATGGACAGTTATGCAATTATTTTCCTTTTAAGAAAAGGGATCCGAGGAAGGCTCGATAACAACAAAAGAAAATTTTGATTTAGAACCTTGAGAGTTAGTCAAGGCTAGGCAGGGCGCTGTCAGAAGGATCTCTTAAGTTGGGTGCAATAAAATAGTGGAAATCCTTGGGATATGTTAGTGTCAGTCTCTACATCCTATCACCAGTGATGAATGGGCTCTTATCATGGCTTGTTAGGGTCTCATAGTAAAATTTTCGTCATTTCATTAGGTCTTGAAGCAAAAATTTGGTCACTCGGCATTAGTTCTAGGACTATTTTCCACTCCTTCCAAAATTTCTAAATTACTGGTCCATGTCATCACTCAGCTGAGTGTATCATAATTCAGAGATTGACAACATCATTTCAGTCATCATTACCATGATTTCATTCAGTTTAGTGTCTCCATTAGGTCATTAGGTTTTGAAGGTCACCAAAACTGTCATTTCATGCATAAAGTCCGGTAATTGGAGGAGTGTTAATAAGGTTTATGATCACTAAAGTTTGTTTCAAAATGTAATTTTATGTTTCTAGATGTAATAAGTTCTAAATGTTTCTAAAGCTGCATAATCAAGCTTCAAAGTTAGAAGTTTGTAGCATAAAGTGAAAGACATGTAATGGGCCATCCTACTATTATGAAAATAAATGACCATCACAAGCTATGAAAGGGTAAGATGGGTTACTTTTTAACTCATTTGCACCCTTACATATCTCAAGAGATGCTTGCCACCATCGTGCAATCTCAGAAAGAGAAACATTTGCGAAAAAATGAGAGTTTTGTTGCATTTTGGGAGAAGTGCGACCCTTCTATGACCCTTCCATGATCCATCTGCACAGGTGCGACCCTTTCGCAACCCTTTCGCGACCCATCTACCATGCACGACTATTTTGTGAAATTTTCCAAAAAAAATCCCGTTTTAGACATTTTTTTTAGAGAATATTGTGAACAACTCGAGCCGAATTTTGGGAAACTGGAGGAGGTTGTTGTTCCTAACATGCTAAAGAAAAAAAAATCACTCAGTTTTTACACATGTATTACCGAATGAGAGATCCATTCACATCTTCACAACCTATTTTTCTGACTGTGAAATTTCCTAGTTTAGCCACATTTTTGTAGAGAAGATTGTGGACAATTTGAGAAGCATATTAGGAAAATGGAGGATGTTTGTCTCCCTAACATGCCAAAGTATGAAAAACTCTCTCTGTTTGGCAAACAGTTTCATGGTTAAAGCGATATGACTACATCTGTGAGACCTATGTTTCTAGAAAACCCAAAAATTTTGCAGAAATTGGCACACAGAAGCGTCACAGAAGTGGCGTGACAATTTTTCCTGGGGCATCCAAATTATATTTTTTTTTCTACATGCATGGATAGATAATGATGAATAAATTCCATATATAAACTTCGTTTTTCATGACAGCTTGCTAATTTGATTAGAAACTCAGAAAACCTCACCTTTTTCATGCTTCTGCCACTAAATCTGGAATGGCGAGGCGCTTCTAAGTGAGGTTGGAAAAATCTAGCTTTTGAAGTCCTTCCCATGGGTAATTTTCAAAAATTCAAGATGTTTTGAAAACTAGACAGACATGGCTAGTTTAACATTCTCTCAAATTTCAATTTTGTCTTCACCAAGGCACCTAGAAATTGCCTCCAACATGGTGCTACTCTTCTGCAATTTTCTGAGATTTTATTAAAAAATTTCACTCTGTAATTTTAGACAATTCTTAGTTTGAGTTTTTTAGAAGTCAAAAGGTGAAAGTAGATGAATGTAAAAGTCAAAATGTAAATGAAAATGGTAAAAATGGAGTTGAATAGGTGTCTTATCCTCCATTTATTGCTTTGAGTATATGTCTCTTAATGGTTAGATAAAGGAGGAATTTGTTGTGTAACCTCCTTAGTGTGTAGCAAAATTTGGATAGATGCATGTATTTGACTTTATTGCTAGAAAATTTGACCTCCAACGGAGAATTTATACCTCAATGGCTATACGAGGCATTTTATAATCAATTTCAAGGGTTAGAACATTGGAAATTGAACTAGTGTATTGTATTTTGATCAAGTAATACAATGATTACAAAGAAAAGTTGCAACTTAAATTTAGGGATTCATGTGGTGAGCTTGTATGGCTATGTTTCTCTTTTGTAAGTCACACCATTTAATGATTTCTCTTTCCATTACATATATACTACTTTCCCTCATTGTCTTTAAAGTTTTTAATAAGGATTCATGAGTAATACATGCCCTATTTTGATAAGATGATGAAGTTGTGTTTAATTCTTCTTAAGGAGTGAATTGATGCTTATATGCTTGTTCCTGATCTCTCTACTCATCCTACACTACAACCACACATCCTATTTGGTCATTCATTCTTGCCTACCTTGCCCCTTTATTCCCCTACAATTTTAACTTTTGTAACCCTAATAAGAGTTGTCAAGCATAGGTTCTAGAGGTACAATCTAATCCAACACAAAAATCCAAATCAATTAAACCCTTATTTGCATATCTAGCCTAAAATATCCTTGATACAGTCAATTTTGCAGTGAATTTCATTGAGAAAGCCCTCTCAACCTAGTAGGGCTAGCTACTAGGTCAAAGTGGTATGTACTTACCTTGGTTGGTCTCCTTATCAGCCTTCGGAGATCAGGTGGAGTGCTAACATCTTGGTGTTGTTTCTGGGGAGCGAAGTGACAGATCTTCACCGGGAAAGAAGGACAAGGATCAGATCTGATTGTTGATGGTGAACATTGATGAGGCACAAGAAGGTTGTGCATCTTTCATTTGGCGACTCTAGTGTCGAAGAATCCAAAGGTTCAGAAATTTTCATGGCGACTCCACTTTTGGAGAACCGTTAATCCAAAAAAAATTCTTGGTGACTTCATTGTTTCCAAGATGGATTCAACTACTCGAAGGTATGCTCCTTTAAAACAAGATCACATTCCAGTTTTTCCAAACTGCATTCCTCATGTCGATTGGTATACTTATCTCTTAAAGTTCAAAGATGTGAAAGAGGATGATGCTGCTCTACATCTTGTTAAATTTCACATGCATGCACGCAAGTTGAGTGGTCAGTTTCCCGAAGACTGTATGATGAATATGTTCATGGAAACATTAGAAGGAAAAGTGCGATGTTAGTAATAACGTCTTCCATATGCTAGTATTTATTCTCTTAGACATTTTGATTTAGTATTCTTTGAAAAATATAGAGAATCTCATCCTTCTTTGCCATTGGTTGAGGATTGTTGTAAACATTTTTAGGTTTTCATTCAAAATGTAAAGAATACTTGGGGTGATGAAGAGTTCATGGATGAAGATATCCTCGAGGTTTTGTGTGATAAATCTTTCCATCACCAAGAAAAAAACGTATCTTCTTCCTTAGATGAAAAAAACTGGGACCAAAATAGAGAAATGCCTATTTCTGATCTTGAAAATGAAAATCATCAAGCCAATGTTAACTGCTACAAAACTCAAGTTTCTCCTTTGTATGAAGATGAAATAGATCAGCTCCTGAAAAGTCATGCTACAGCCCAAACTAATGCAGGTTTGTAGTGTTCACATAGTCAAGAATGTGTTAGTGAAACTTCTTCCATTATTGAAAATGAAAATATGAGTTTAAATGATGACAGTCATGAGATTGATGAAACTATACAGGAAGTTGTTGTGAGTAAGCCAATTTGTGATGATGATTTCCTTCAAGGAGATCGAGTAAGAGATAATGTTGTCTTTCATGAAGAGGATAAGGCTCTCATGTTTGACAATATTGAAGAATGTTTTATGTTCAAACATGACTTAGACTATGAAAGGTAGAAGAATGAGGCTGAGATAGATAATATGCTAGTGATAGAATCAGAGTTTCCCATGCTTGAGGAATTTATAACCAACACTCACATAATAGAAGGTCGTACTTCCCTATGCCTTCCTATGGATCAACCACCAAGTATTATTTCAAATCAAGATGAAGGGTGTGCTTGTGTCTTTGAAGGGTATAAAGACAATGTAAAATTTCATATTTTTGAAGATCCTTTTACTGATTTTCTACAGTCAACAGGGGAGATTAATTTTCTCATATTTATTGATCAACAACACATTTTCAGCAGACACTTGGAGTTTTCTAGTTTTTTTTTTCTTCCTGCTCTAAGAAAGTGCAAGTGGGATTTCAATAAGTAGTCATTTACTGGATTGGCTACACTGGAAGGATAATTTCATAGGATTGTACATATGTCTTCAGCAGGCGAGCAGTTATCATCAGGATTTGAAGCCTGAATTGAAGTCCCTAAGGTCTCGATGATATGTTGCCATCAATAAGTTTTGTAAGTGTTGTTGCAGTTAGAGTCAATTAAGTTGGTTGTGTCAGTTTGTTAGTATTGAGTTTGGTCTCTTGTTTTTGAATCCATGCCCAATGGTAAGGCTACTTGGTCTAAAGTGTTCTTGACACCTCCAAGGAGCTACCATCCGTAGCTAGAGCCAATGTTAGTGTCAATATTTACATCCTATCACCAGTGATCAATGGGCTCTTATCATTTCTTGTTAAGGTATAAAAGTAAATTTTTCTTCATTTCATTCGGTCTTCAAGAAAAAAATTGGTCACTGGGCATTAGGTATAGGACTATTTTCCACTCCTTCCAAAAATTCTAAATTTCTGGTCCATGTCATCACTCAGCTAAGTGTGTCATCATTCAGAGATTGTCATCATCATTTTAGTCATAATTAACATGATTTCATTCAGTTCAGTGTCTTCATTAGGTCATTAGGGTTAAAGGTCACCAAACCTGTCATTTCATGCATAAATTTCGGTAATTGGAGGAATGGTAATAGGGTTTATGATCAATAAAAAAAAATTCAAAATGTAATTTTATGTTTCTACATTTAATAAGTTCTAAATGTTCCTAAAGCTGCATAGTCAAGTTTCAAAGTTACAATTTTGCAGAATAAAGTGAAAGACATGTAGTGGGCCATCCCACTATAATGAAAATAAATTACCATCAGAAGCTAGAAAAGGGTAATATGGGTTATTTTTTAATGCATTTTCACTCTTACATATCTCAAGAGCTCGTTTCCACCATCATGCAATCTGAGAAAGAGAGAACTTTATGAAAAAATGAGGGTTTTGTTGCATTTTGGGAGTAGTGTGACCCTTCTGTGACCCATATGCCCAGGTGAGACCCTCTCGCAACCCATCTGCCAGGCGTGACCCTTTTGTGAAATTCTAGAGAAAAATCCCATTTTAGACATTTCTTTTCCAGAGAATATTGTGAACAACTGGAGCCGAATTTTGGGAAACTAGAGGAGTTTTTTGTTCCTAACATGCCAAAGAAAAAAAAACACTCTCAATTTTTACATAGGTATATTTCTTTTTTTAGTCACCTTTGTGCAGAGATGGTTATGGACAATCAGAGAAGCATATTCGGAAACTAGAGGATGTTTGTGTCCCTAATATGCCAAAGAACAAAAAATTCTCTTGGGTTTGCAAAATGTTTCATGGTTAAAGAAATATGACTCCATCTTTCAGACCTAGTTTTCTAGAAAACCTAGAAATTTTGCAGAAATTGGCACACAGAAGCATCGAGCAAGGGACACGACCCTTTTACCCTCGACATCCAAATGAACTTTTTTCTACATGAATGGATAGATAATGATGAATAAATGCAAAATATAAACTTGGTTTTTCATGAAAGAATCCTAATTTGTTTAAAAGCTAAAATAACCTCACCATTTTCATGCTTATGCCACTAAATCTGGACTGGTGCGACACTTCTGAGTGAGGTTGGAAAATTCCAGTTTTTGAAGGCCTTCCCATGGGTCATTTAAAAAAATTCAAGATGTTCTGGAAACTAAACAGATGGGGTTATTTTACCATTCTGTGAGATTTCAATTTTGACTTCAAGAAGACACCTAAAAATTGCCTCCAACATGGCGCTACGCTTTTGCAATTTTCTGAGATTTTATTAAAAAAATTCACTATGTAATTTTTGACAATTCCTAGTTTGACTTTTGTCAAAGTCAAAAGGTGAAAGTAGGTGATTGTAAAATTCAAAATGTAAATTTGAATGATAAAAATGGAGCTAAATAGGTTTCTTATCCTCCATTTATTACTTTGAGGATATGTCTCTTAATGGTTAGATAAAGGGGGAATTTGTTGTGTAACCTCCCTAGTGTGTAGCATAATTTGGATAGATGCATGTATTTGACTTTATTGCTAGAAAATTAGACCTCCAAGGGAGGATTTCGACCTCAGTGGCTATATGAGATAGTTTTTAATTAGTTTCAAGGTCGGAACATTGGGCATTGAACTAGTGTATTCTACTTTGATCAAGTAATACCGTGAATACAAAGAAATGTTCCATCTTAAACTTAGGCATTCATGTGGTGAGCTTGTATGGCTATGTTTATCTTTTGTAAGTTACTCCATTGAATGATTTATCTTTCCATTACATATCTACTGCTTTGAGTCATTTCCTTTAAATTTTTTAAGTAGGATTCATGAGTAATACATGCCCTGTTTTGATAAGATGATGATGTTGTGTTTAATTTCTTCTTAAGGAATGAATTCATACTTATATGCTTATTCCTGATCTCTCTACTCATCCTACTCTACAACCACACATCCTATTTGGTCATTCATGCTTGCCTTCCTTGCCCCTTTCTTCCCCTGCAATTTGTGCTCTTGTAAACCTAATCAGAGTTTTCAAGCCTAGTTTCTAGAGGTCCAATCTCATCCAGCACAAAATCCCAAATCAATCAAACCATAATCTGCATATCTAGCCTAAAATCTCCTTGATCGAGTCAATTTTCCTGTGAATTTAATTGAGAGAGCCCTCTCAGCCTAGTAGGGCTAGCTACTAGTTCAAGGTGGTCTATGGTTACCTTTGTTGGTCTCCCTCTCTTCCTCCAGAGATCCAGTGGAGTGCTAACATCTTGGCCTCATCGTCGGGGAGTGAGGTGATAGATCTTCCCCAGGAAAGAACGACAAGGATTAGATCTGATTGCTGATGGTGAATAGTGACAAGGCACAAGAAGGTTGTGCATCTTTCACTTGGCGACTCCAATGTCGAAGAATCTAAAGGTTCAAAAAATTTCATGGTGACTCCAGTTTTGAAGAGCTGGTAGTATGAAAAAATTCTTGGTGACTTCATTATTTCCAAGATGGGTTAAATTACTCGAAGTTATGCTCCTTTAAAACGAGATAATATTCCAGGTTTTCCAACCCGCGTGCCTTGTGTATATTTGCATATATATCTCCCAAAGTTCAAATATGAGGAAGGAGATGATGCTGCTCTACATCTCATGAAATTTCACATGCATACACACAAGTTGAATATTCAGTTTCCAGAGCACTGTATGATGAAGATGTTCATGGAAACAATAGAAGGAAAAGTGAGATATTGGTATGAAGGTCTTCCATCTACTTTTATTTATTCCCTAAAATAATTATTCAACATTCTTTGAAAAATATAGAGAATCTCATTCCTTTTTGTCATTGGTTGAGGATTTTTGTGAACATTTTGAGGTTTGAATTCAAAATCTAGATAATACTTGGGGTGATGAAGAGTTCATGGATGAAGAGATCCTTGAGGCTTTGTATGAGAAACCTTTCCATCAACAAGAAAAACATGTATCTTCTTCCTTAGATGAAATAGTCTGGGACCAAAATAGAGAAATGCCTATTTCTAATCTTGAAAATGAAAATCATCAAGCCACTGTTTACTTCTTTAAAGCTCAATTTTATCCTATGTCTGAAGATGAAATAGATCAACTCCTGAAAATTCATGTACAACCAAAACTAATGCAGGTTTGGAGTGTTCACATAGTCAAGAATGTATTAGTGAAACTTCTTCCATTATTGAAAATTAAAATTTGAGTTTAAATGATGACAGTCATGATATTGATGAAACTATACAGGAAGTTGTTGTGAGTAAGCCAATTTGTGATGATGATTTCCTGCAAGGAGATCAAGTAATAGATAATGTTGTCTTTCATGAAGAGGGCAAGGTTGTCATGTTTGAAAATATTGAAGAATGTTTTATGTTCAAAGATGACTTAGACTATGAAAGGAAGAAGAATGAGGTTGAGATAGATAGTATGTCAGTGATATAATTAAATTTTCCCATTCTTGAGGAATTTACAGCCAAGACTCATATAGCAGAAGGTCATACTTCCTTATGCCTTCCTATGGATCAACCACCAATTATTATTTCAGATCAAAATGAAGGGTGTGCTTGTGTTTTTGTTGGATCTCAAGATAGGATAAAATTTCAGATTTTTGAAGATCCTTTTACTGATTTGCTACAGTCAACAAGGGAGATGATTTTTCTTATATTTATTGATGATCAACACATTTTCAGCGGACACTCAGAGTTATCTAAGTATTTTTTTTTTTTTTCCTGCCTACTTCAAGAAAGTGTGAGTGGGATTTCAGTAAGTAGCTATTTGCTAGAATGGTTACACTGGAAGGATAATTTCAAAATATTGTAGATATGTCTATGGAATTCGAATGGTTATCATTAGGATTTGAAACCCGAACTGAAGGCCCTAAGGTCTTGATGATATTCTACCATCAATAATTTTTGTAAGCTTTGTTTCAGTTAGAGTTAGTTCAGTTGGTCATGTTAGTTTTTCGGTATTGAGTTTGGTCACTCGCATTTTACTCCATGCCCAATGGTAAGGCTACTTAGTCTACAGTGTTCTTGACACCTCCAAGGAGCTGCCATCCCTAGCTGGAGCCAATGTTAGTGTCAGTCTTTACATCCTCTCACTAATGATCAATGGGCTCTTATCATGTCTTGTTAGGGTCTTACAGTCAATTTTCTTGTCATTTCATTTGGTCTTCAAGCAAAAATTTGGTCACTAGAATTATTTCTAGGAATATTTTCCACTCCTTCCACAATTTCTAAATTGCTAGTCCATGTCATCACTTAGCTGCGTGTATCGTCATTCAGAGATTGTCATAATCATTTCAGTCATCATTACCATGATTTCATTCTATTCAGTATCTCCATTAGGTCATTAGGGTTTAAAGGTCACAAAAACTGTCATTTCATGCATAAAGTCAAAAAATTGGAGGAGTGGTAATAGGGTTTATGTTAAATAAAGTTTGTTTAAAAATGTAATTTTATGTTTCTACATTCAATAAGCTCTAAATGTTCCTAAAGCTGCATAATCAAGCTTCAAAGTTACAAGTTTGAAAAATAAAGTGAAAATCATGTAGTGGGCCATCCCACTATCATGAAAAGAAATTACCATCACAAGATATAAAAGGGTAAGATGGGTAATTTTTAAACTCATTTTCACTCTTACATATCTCAAGAGCTCCTTGCCACCATCGTGCAATCTCAGAAAGAGCAAAAGTTGTGAAAAAATGAGGGTTTTTTTGCATTTTGGGAGCAGTGCGACCCTTCTGCGACCCATATTCCCAAGTGCGACCCTTTCGCAACCCATCTTCCGGGCATGACCCTTTTGTGAAATTTTCCAGAAAAATCATGTTTTAGACATTTTTTTTTTACAGAATATTTGTGAATAACTGGAGCCACATTTTGGGAAAATGGAGGATTGTTTTGTTCCTAACATGCCATAGAGCAAAAACCTCTCTCAGTTTTCACACAGGTATTATATAATGAGAGATCCATTCACATCTTCACAACCTATTTTTTTGACTGTGCAATTTCCTGGTTCAGTCACCTTTTTACGGAGAAGCTTGTGGACAATCAGAGAAGCATATTAGGAAACTGGAGGAGGTTTGTGTCCCTAACATGCCAAAGAAAAAAACAATTCTCTCCGTTGTGCAAAATGTTCGATGGTTAAAGAGATATGACTCCATAATTGAGACCTATCTTTCCAGAAAACATTGAAATTTTACAGAAATTGGCAAACAGAAGTGTCATGCATGGGGCACGACCCTTTTTCCTTGTGCAACCAAATGAACTTTTTTCTATATGGATGGATATATAATGATGAATACATGCCAAATATAAACGTTTTTTTTCATGACAACTTCCAAATTCGATTAGAAACTCAGAAAACCTCACATTTTTCATGCTTTTGCCACTAAATCTAGACTAGCGTGGCAATTCTGAGTGAGGCTGCAAAAATCAATTTTTTGAAGGACTTCCCATGTGTCATTTTCAAAAATTCAAGATATTATGGAAACTATACAGACACAACTAGTTTACCATTCTCTCATATTTCAATTTTGACTTAAGGCACTTAAAAATGGCCTCCAACATGGCACTATGCTTCTGCAATTTTATGAGTTCTTATTAAAAAAATTCACAATATAATTTTTGGAAACTCCTAGTTTGACTTTTGTAAAAGTCAAAAGGTGAAAGTAGATGAATGTAAAAGACAAAATGTAAATGTAAATGGTAAAAATGGAGTTGAATAGGTATCTTATCCTCCATTTATTTCTTTGAGGATATGTCTCTTGATGATTAGATAAAGGAGAAATTTGTTGTGTAACCTCCTTAGTGTGTAGAAGAATTTCGATAGATGCATGTATTTGACTTTATTGCTAGCAAATTTGACCTCCAAGGGAGGATTTTGACCTAATTGGCTATATTGGGTAGTTTTTAATAAGTTTAAAGGGTTGAAACATTGGACATTGAACTAGCGTACTCTATTTTGATCAAGTAATACAGTGAATAAAGAGAAAAGTTGCAGCTTAAATTTAGGGATTCATGTGTTGAGCTTGTATGGCTATGTTTCTATTTTGAAAGTCACTCCATTGAATTATTTCTCTTTCAATTACATATATACTTCTTTCACTCATTTTCTTTAAAAATTTTCTGAAGGATTCATGAGTAATAAATGCCCTATTTTTATAAGATGATGATGTTGTGTTTAATTTATTCTGAAGGAATGAATTCATAATTATATGCATGTTCCTGATCTCTCTACCCATCCTACACTACAACCACACAACCTATTTGGTCATTCATTCTTGCCTGCCTTTCCCCTTTATTCCCGTGTAATTTTTACTCTTGTAACCCTAACCAGAGTTTTCAAGCCTATTTTCTAGACTTCCAAACTCATCTAGCACAAAATCCAAATTAATCAAACCCTAATCTACATATCTAGCCTAAAATATTCTTGACACAGTAAATTTGGCTGTGTATTTCATTGAGAGATCCCTCTCAGTGTAGTAGGGCTAGCTACTAGGTCAAAGAGGTATGTGGTTACCTTTTTTGGTCTCCTTCTCAACCTTAGGAGATCGAGTAGAGTGCTAACATCTTGGGGCCATTGCAGGGGAGTGAGGTGACAAGTATTCCCCGGGAAAGAATGAAAATGATCTAATATGATTGCTGATTGTTAATAGTGATTAGGCTCAAGAAGGTTGTGCATGTTTTACCTGGCGACTCCAGTGTTGAAGAATCCAAAGGTTTCGATTTTTTCATGGTGACTCCACCTTTTAAGAACCGGAAGTTTGAAAAAGTTCTTGGTGACTTCATTGTTTCCAAGATGGATTCAACTACTCGAAGGTATGCTCCTTTAAAATAAGATCATATTACAATTTTTCTTAACCACATGCCTTGTGTATATTGGAAAACTTATCTCCCAAAGTTCAAATATGAGAAAGGAGATGATGTTGCTCTACATCTCGTTAAATTTTACATGCATGCATGCAAGTTGAGTCTTCAGTTTCCCGAAGACTGTATGATGAAGATGTTCATGGAAAATTTAGAAGGAAAAGTGTGTTCTTGGTATGAAGGTCTTCCATCTGGTATTATTTATTCTCTTAAAGATTTTCATTCAGCATTATTTCAAAAATATAGATAATCTCAGCCTTCTTTGTCATTGGTTGAGGATTTATTTGAACAGTTTGTTTTCATTCAAAATCTAGAGAATACTTGGGGTAATGAAGAGTTCATGGTTGGAGAGATTCATTATGGTTTGTATGAGAAACCTTTCCATCACCAAGAAAAATAGGTATCTTCTTCCTTAGATGAAACAGACTCGGACCAAAATAGAGAAATTCCTACTTCTGATCTTGAAAATGAAAATAATCAAGCCAATGTTAACTGCTAAAAAACTAAAGTTTCTCCTCTTTCTAAAGATGAAATAGATTAGCTCCAGAAAATTCATGTTACAGCCCAACTAATGCAAGTTTGCAGTGTCCACATAGTCAAGATTGTGTAAGTGAAGCTTCTTCCATTATTGAAAATCAAAATATGAGTTTAAATAATGACAGTCATGAGATTGATGAAACTATATAGGAAGTTGTGAGTAATCTAATTTTTGATGATGATTTCCTATAAGGAGATCAACTAATAGATATTGTTGTCTTTCATGAAGAGGATAACGCTGTCACGTTTGACAATATTGAAGAATGTTTTTTTTTAAATATGACTTAAACTATGAATGGAAGAAGAATGAGGGTGAGATAGATAGTATGCCAGTGATAGAATCATAGTTTCCCATGCTTGATGAATTTACAGCTAACACTCAGATAGCAGAAGGTCGTACTTCCCTATGCCTTCCTATGGATCAACCACAAAGTATTCTTTCAGATCAAAATGAAGGGTGTTCTTGTGTTTTTGATGGATCTTAAGACAATGTAACATTTTAGATTTTTGAATATCCTTTTATTGATCTGTTATAGTCAACAGGGTATATGAATTTTCTTGTATTTATTGATGTTGAGCACATTCAACAGACATTCGAAGTTGTTTAGTTTTTGTTTTTTCTGCCTGCTCCAAGAAAGTGTGAGTGGGATTTTAGTAAGTAGCCATTTACTGGATGGGTTACACTAGAAGGATAATTTCACATGATTGTACATATGTATTCGGAAGGAAAGCGGTTATCATTAGGATTTGAAGCCCGAATTGAAGGCCTTAAGGTCTTGATGATATGATGCCATCAATAAGTTTTGTAAGTTTTTTTTAGTTAGAGTTAGTTAGTATCAGTATTTACATCCTATTGCCAGTGATTAATGGGCTCTTATCATGTCCTGTTAGGGTCTCAAAGTAATTTTTTTGTCATTTCATTAGGTATTCAAACAAAAATTTGGTCACTGGGCATTAGGTCTAGTATTATTTTCGAGTCGTTCCAAAATTTCTAAATTACTGGTCCATGTCATCACTTAGTTGAGTGTATCATCATTCAGAGATTTTCATGATCATTTTTATCATCATTAGCCCTATTTCACTCAATTTAGCGTCTCCATTAGGTCATTAAGGTTTGAAGGTCACAAAAACTATCATTTCATGCATAAATTCTGGCAATTGGAGGAGTGGTAATAGGCTTTATGATCAATAACGTTTGTTTCAAAAAGTAATTTTATGTTTCTACATTTAATAAGCTCTAAATGTTCCTAAAGCTGCATAATCAAGCATCAAAGTTAGAAGTTTGTAGAATAAAGTGAAAGACATGTAGTGGTCCATCCTATTATCATGAAAATAAATGACCATCACAAGCTATAAAAGGGTAAGATGGGTTATTTTTTAACTCATTTTCACTCTTAAATATCTCAAAAGCTCCTTGTCACCATCGTGAAATCTCAGAAAGAGGAAAATTTGTGAAAAAATGAGGGTTTTCTTGCATTTTGGGAGTAGTGAAATTTGTGAAAAAATGAGGGTTTTCTTGCATTTTGGGAGCAGTGTGACCCTTCTGTGACCCATCTGCCTAGGTGTGACCCTTTTGTGACCCATCTTCCAGGCATCACCCTTTTGCGCGACCCTTTTGTGAATTTTTCTTGAAAAATCAAGTCTTAGATTTTTTTCTTGAGAGAATATGTGAACAACTGGAATCGAATTTTGGGAAATGGGAGGATGTTTTTGTTCCAAACGTGCCAACGAAAAAATACCTCTCTCGGTTTTTACATAGGTATTACAGAAGGAGAGCTACATTCACATATTTGCAACCTATTGTTTTGACTATGCAATTCCCTCATTTAGTCACCATTCTGCAGAGAAGATTGTGGACAATCAGAGAAGCATATTAGGAAATTGGAGGATTTTTTAATCCCTTACATGTGAAAGAACAAAAACTTCTCTTAGTTTTGAAAAATGTTTCATGGTTAAAGTGATATGACTCCATATTTGAGACCTATTTTTTGAGAAAACCTAGAAATTTTGCAGAAATTGGCACATAGAAGCGTCACGCAAGGGGCACAACCCTTTTTCCCTGGGCATCCAAATAAATTTTTTTCTACATGGATGGATAGATAATGATGAATACATGCCAAATATCAACTTGGTTTTTCATGACAACTTCCTAATATGATTAGAAACTTAGAAAACCTTACCTTTTCATGCTTCTGCCACTAAATCTGGACTGGCGTGACACTTTTGAGTGAGGTTGGAAAAATCAAGTTTTTGAAGGCTTTCCCATGGGTCATTTTCAAAAATTCAAGATGTTTTGGAAACTAGGCAGACAGGGCTAGTTTATAGTTCTCTCATATTTAAATTTTGACTTTAGGAAGGCACCTAGAAATGGCATCCAACATGGCGCTACAGTTCTGCAATTTTCTGAGATTTTATTAAAACTTTTCACTCTGTAATTTTTGACAATTCCTAGTATTAATTGAAGAAATATCCGAATTATCCATAGTATTATCCTAGTATTACTTTTGTAAAAGTGAAAAGCTGAAAGTAGATGAATGTAAAAGTCAAAATGTAAATGTAAATGGTAAAAATGTAGTTGAATAGGGGTTTTAATCTCCATTTATTGCATTGAGGATATGTCTCTTGATGGTTAGATAAAGGAGGAATTTGTTGTGTAACCTCCCTAGTGTATAGAAGAACTTGGATAGGTGCATTTATTGGACTTTCTTGCTGGAAAATTTGACCTCCAAGGAAGGATTTCTACCTTAGTTGATATATGAGGTAGTTTGTCATCAATTTCAAGGGTTGGAACATTGGACATTCAACTAGTGTATTCTATTTTAATCAAGTAATACAGTGAATACAGAGAAAAGTTGCAGCTTAAATTTAGGGATTCATTTGGTTATCTTGTTAGCTTGCATGGCTATGTTTCTCTTTTGTAAGTCACTCCATTGAATTATTTCTCTTTTCATTACATATCTACTGCTTCCACTCATTATCTTTAGAGTTTTTAAGCATGATTTATGAGTAATACATGCCCCGTTTTGATAAGATGATGATGTTGTGTTTAATTTCTTCTTAAGGAATGAGTTCATACTTATGTGCTTGTTCCTGATCTCTCTGCTCATCCTACACTACAACCACAGAACCTATTTGGTCATTCATGCTTGCCTACCTTGCCTCTTTATTCCCCTACAATTTTTACTCATGTAACCCTAATAAGAGTTTTTAAGCCTAATTTCTATAATTCTAATCTCATCCATCGCAAAAATCCAAATCAATGAAACCCTAATCTACATATCTAGCCTAAAATATCCTTGATCCAGTCAATTTGGATGTGAATTTCATTGAGAGAGCCATCTCAGCCTAGTAGGGCTAGCTACTAGGTCAAAGTGGTCGGTGGTTACCTCTGTTGGTCTCCTTCTCAGCCTTTGGAGATTCAGTGGAGTGCTAACAGGATAAACCCTTGAAGGGTAAACCCCTAAACTAGACTATTGTTCTTGATGTTCATAATACTCAATCTATGATGCATTGCCACTGTTTGGAGGAGAAGAGCTCGGGGGAGAGACTGGGCATTATAACTAGTCTCAAGGTTGGGTGTTGAGATCTTCTCAACCATGAAAAAAATTAATTAACCAAAGATCAAAAGATGAGTATATAATCTAATTTTTAGTATGCTTCTAAATTTGAAAAGAAAGAATAATAATTGTTTCTTTCTTGAGCATTGTAAAGTCTTGTAAAAAAAATTAGAAAATTTACATATATGTGGATAGATTTTAATGAGCATGAAAGTTAAAATTGCTAAATGAAAAAATTTCGTGATTATACATACAAAATTTCATAAGTGTATAAATATTTTAATGGAACAAGAACTAAACCATGGTACACTGAGAATTGAATTGGGTAGCTGTACTAAGATGCCTAATAGGTATAATTACACAAAACTAGAGACTGGACATGTTACACAAAACTAGAGATTGGACATGAAATGCAACATCAATGTAAACAATGTAATTACGCAATGAGACCTATCATTGTAAATTGTAGGGTTTATTTGAGCTAAGTACCGAGGAATCATTTCCATATCAGTCGATAACTCAAGGCAAAATGAGATGGTCAAGTTCATAATACTGTATTAATGCCATAACATTCGAACTAAACAAATCATGAGCAACACCATTGTGTAACAAAACAGACTAAATCATAACCAGTTCGACATATAAATACATATAAAAATTGTATGAGTATGAACAAAAACTAAAAACACATTTGAGATGGTGAAAACGTTCTTGTGGCTTAAACCTAAGCTCGAAAGGGTATACATCGAGACCATAATACGAAATTAACTATTAAACCCTCTGATAACAGTCTTCTTGAATATAAGCCCAACATTACAATACAATCCATCCACAGTTGCAGTAGTTGTTAGAGTTACTCTAACACAGAAGCCTCCACAACATCCTAAGTATAAACTCGTAATGCTAATGGCTAGGCTTAAGTCCTCGAACCACAAAAAAAATATAACCAGCCTGAGAAAGGAGAAAATGTTGTTATAATTTGACCCTTGATGTAGTCCTCATGACCCAGTTAATAAAGGCTCGGGTAGAAGTCTCACCCGCAAGGCATTTAAACAAATTTCAGGTTAGTTGGATCGGAGGAAAGAACTGTGAGCAATATAAATAGATTAAAAATGAAACCTTCATTACCTTATCACTATTTTAACTTCCAGCATCGCCTTAGAGACAGGAAAAGAAAAAATTAGGGTTGTAAACCCTTCAAACTCCCTACATAGCCTTAAGGTAAAATCTTGGGGAAAATAGAGTAAAGAAATACCTTGACTTATGACCATCATCGCCCTGCATTCAACACCAGCTTTAGCTTCGAAGAAAATGATTCGTAGAAGCCTACCATAACTAGTAAATCTGTAAGTAATCTAAAGCTATAGCATCCTACAGTGTTGAAGTATAATGAGATCAAGCTAAAGCTTACCGGTAAGAACAACAAGGATGATGTATTAGAAATCCTCACATTAATGTAGAGCACCTCCATCCCAAACAAAGTGCAAGAATGAACACCCAACTCAGGCTTTGGGATAGGTCATTACCTCAATGCTTCCGCCAAAATCTCGACCGACGGATCAAACACTTGATCACATGATGCAAGGATTAAAAGTGTCTGGGGCAGGAATGTTCCCTAGATAACACTAGCATAGGAATAAAGGAGCTAGGTCTTGTCGTACTGGGCTAAGTGATGTGGCATCGCTTGATTGAACTAGAAAACAATGAAGTTAAGCCTTCGATGCATATCAAACAACTCTATAGATACATTAAAATGATGTAGATCTCCATAGCACATTACCTTGCATATAAATGTCTTGAGTGAATTTAATTACTGGTGAATTAGAATGTTTACTATAAACTTTGTAGTAATATCTATATGCCTATATATTAATCAACATTAAAGGAAAAATCTTAAAAACCATGTTTAATATACTTTAATAATCAACAATATATACGGTGATCTTTAACCATGGGGTATGTCCCAATGGATACACATATTTATATTTCTTTGTATAATCCATTTTCTTGTATTGTGTGCAAATTCACCTTTGGTATTTTGATTTAGAAGTCTTTACATGTTGCAAAAGAACCTTACCATGATTCATGGAGGCAGGAGTCAGCCGTACCATATCATGACCGTCGAGGAGCTGGTTGGTACAAGCCTATAATGCTGACTTAATAAGAGGAGAGCCTAATTAACCAATCACAATTTTGAAAAATAACTTTAAAATAATATTAATAATAAAATAATTTTTTATTTATAATGTTAACATTTGTAATAGGCATTTATTTTTTTGATCAAATAAAAAGAAATTAGAAGTCAAAGTATTATCAAATATGTTATACCTGCCTTGCGACAGGATAAAAAATAAGTAGCGTGTAGCTGTGTGTTTTTTTTTTAAATATGTTTTTAATATGAAAAATATTAATCACCATGTAGGAAGTGGATGATTGGCTTACTACCCTTACATCTACTTTAATATTCACTATTAAATATTGTTTAATAGTTAAATATTTTCATTCAAAATGATTTCAAATATATATTTAATTTTGAAAATTAAAATGTAGTTCGCAATGGAAACATCCCAAGTTTTGATTATATAATTTTGTAATTTTTAAATCATAATAATGGTAATTATGATTATTAAATTAATTGAAAAATAACTATGTAATTTTTTTAAATGATAAAATGATTAATAAATTGATTTTCATTTATTTATTATTAAAATAATTAAGAATTATTACGTCAAAAATCATTCTCTAATTAAGTATATAGTAGAGATGGTGTAATGTAATGTATTGTTTAAAATTTATGGTACATCCAAATTTGCATCTCCTCTTTGAAGGTTAGATATACATTTTCTCAATATTATGTCACCCCTAATTTTGTTAAGCAACTGGTATTTTTCTTGAATTTACTTTCTCAAATTTTCTACTACATTTTTTAGTTCCTCTACATAATATTTCTTTTCCTTTTTCTTGATTCACATTATTTCTTGGTTTATTTTTGAATTCTCTAGCTGGGTTCTCAAGGTAGTGCTCTCCTCCTTGAGATTTTTCTCCGTCTCATCACAAATATGCAACAATTTCATATGTTATCTACATGCATCCGTTAGTTTTTCCACTTGAGCAACTAATTCTTTTATCATAACCATTTCTTATTCATATTTAGTATTAACAATAGAAATATTCTTCTTATCTTCACTAAGTGGCTCTATAGGATCATCAGAATCATAATTCCAAAATTCCTTCAAAATATTACCTTGTGAGACATCTTATTTTGCTGAGACTCGCAATTTGTAGCGTCTATTACAATGGATTGATTTTCTTCCTTCTTCAAACCCTTTGTATTTTGGGACATTCTCTTCTTGCTTCTGGTCATGATCCACGATCTATTCTCGAAGAAGTCAATATTCACTGAAGAGCACCATCTCTGATACCAATTGTTGGAAACTAGATCAATATTGAGAGGGTGGGGGGCCGGCGGGGGCTGCGAATCAGTAGTGATAGCCTTTATATCAATTTTAAAATGTTTTTATCGAAATATTAAAAATCAACACACATCCACAATATTTGCTTTATTAAGATATGTAACCATCAATGAAATCAAAATATAATGAAAATGAGAATTATCAACACAAGCATGCACACATAAGAACACACGTATTTATGGTGGAAACCCTTTTGGGAGAAAACCACCCTATTTTTCTGCCCTCCTCAAATATTTTATTAATATTTTGAACAAATTTTACATGGATTAACTTACACCCATAAGACAGAAGACATGGATTTATCTACAGTATGTTGGCATCTATTAGACAAGAAAACCATTTCTCTCGTGGATCTATGGAAATATATTCGTTGGAAGCTCCCACCACCAATGATCTTTGCCCAACAACCATTAGACTATCCAACTTCTATTGAATGGAGAAATCTCTTCCTTCTACCTAAACCGCCAAATCACTATATATTTTGAATCCTCCATGTCTTCACTTCCTCCATGAGAACTACGTTTTATATAATTTCTAACTAGGTTCCTAATTTGCTCAACATGAGCAACCCAATAGCTTTGACATTCTGCACCTAAAATATGAATAAAAAAATTTCTTAGAGAGGGTTATTTTTTTCTCTTCAACTCATCATAATCTATGATCTCTAACATAGCACAAACTATCAATTATTCTCCACTTTTGAACACATAAAATCTAAATGTTTCTTCTCAAATCATCTCTGAATTTTTCATACATAATTCTAATATATCTTTGCAATAGAGTGTGAGTAGCTACAACAATATCTATTCACTCACAATTCCCCCACAATAGTATCCTCTCACACTCTCGCACTCTTGAGTCACTTAGTAAATGCTATAGGTTATGGACCACTCAACAATCATTTTCACACACTCTAGATTTGGTTGAGATATGCTTCTTGATCAAATAAACCACTAACTCCACTAGCCCTTTGATATCTTCAACCTTGATTAACTTCTAGTGACCCGATGAACGTTTTTGACCATATGTTGAAAAATTCCAATAAGGAATATCACCAAAACACCAAAATTAGCTTTATATCATGAGGAATGCTGAGAATTCTCATGAAAAACCTCAGTCACACACAAAAACAGGCTAAATTTGACTAGAACTCCCTGATCGCTCCCATAGGATTTCATGCCAGTGAATGGAGCTTTTCAGTCACTCTGTAGGACCTCTAGAAGTCAGTAACACCTATGCAACACTTCACCAAATCACTCCAACATCACTATCAACATCATCAATCAAACTAAGTTAACTAGGATGTCAACCAACAATCATACTAAACATCTAGGTCATGAAACTTCTCTAAAACATCTATGTCATCAGTATGCAGGTCTGGTACCTATCATACATCCTATAACACATGTACAAGCATCTCAAGAATCAATTGACACATGTGTATGCTCTCTAAGCCCAAAATATAACATCATCGACATGGAATTTCTAATCCTCGACATGGAGACCTAATGAACAAGGCTCCTAAACTCTAAATCCTATAGCAGCCACCAAATCTTATATGTAGCAACATGATCAAGAGGATCATCATCATGGGAATAAATCGAAACTATTGCAATGCACCACCATCCAACTCAGAAGCAACAACATGATCATGAGGACCGTGACATCCTCTAATCACACTCTATATGAAACACCTGTAAGCCACATATCCATGCTAGTATACATACCAGGGACCATCTACATAACATCCATACAAGCCACCAGTAACCAAATATACAAGTGCCTAAATATCTCACCTGCAACCCAAGGAACTAGGTTGACATCACATTAGAGAACTTTTTAGGTTTAAAATGAGTCTCCTAAGAAAAATGTACAACCAAAATAAACATTATAAGTACCAATAGAATTCAAGATGATTATGTCAACCATGGGGGAGGATCCACCATTTTTGGGGTAAAAAAATAATAAAATAATAAAATTACTTTTTCAACTTATCTCCCTAAGTTTTGACTCAAATTTTGAGCTGGAGTATTTGTTGTACATAAAAATTTTATTATTCATCCAAGCAATACCCATGCTGCATACTTTCGATGGACCCTGCTATATGAAAAATGAGAAATACATGAAACATTGTGATTGCAATCACGATTTTCATGTATTTCTTATTTTTCTTGTAGGAGGGTCCATCAAAAGTATGCAACATAGGAAATCCTTGGACAAGGAATCAAATTCTGCATCCAAAGAGTGTTCCCGCTTGAAATCTGAGTAGACCTGTAGGGAGAAAAGTTGAAATACGAGTTGAAAAAGTAGTTTTTTCATTTTTCCCTCTAAAATTTGATGATGTAATCTACTCTTATTCTATTATTTCCAGTATTATTTTATAATTTCCTTAGGAGGCCCATTTTAGACCTCAAAATTCCCCTAATGATTCCAACCAACAACACATCTGCAACACACATCAATGCCAACAACATAGCGCAGTGGGAGCCTGTACTGCGGCCTTTTGCCCTTAGCTCACATGTTTGGTTTTTTTTTAATTGATTGCATTTTAATTGAAATATTTAATTTAATTTAATTATTATTATTATTATTTTATATTCAGTTTTAATTATTTTATGTTTTATTTTTAGTTTCGTTTTTATATATTTCTAATTTTCTTTAATTTTTTTTTCTCAGTAAGCACACACATGGGATTTGAATCGGTGACCTATTGCAAGGAGTATCTTAGCAATGAATCCATTCACAGTCAATTCAAAGCCCTGTGGGCAATTGTATTTTTTTATAAATTTAAATTATTTTCTTTTATCTTTTTAATTCTATTATTTAAAATTTTATTTTAAGTTTACCATTTTTTTTATATTCATATATTATTTGTTTGTTCTTATTTTTAAATGAACAATATACTTTTGCTGTTTTTATTAAAAAAGTTATTTTTTTATATTTATTTATGTGTTTTTTAATTTATTTGATTTTAATTTTGAATTTTAAAATTATATTTTTGTTTTTAAATAAAATTTGTTAGTATAAAATTTTAATGTTTTTTCTAATATTTGTATTTTTTATTTTTTATTTATTTTCTAATTATTTAGTTATTTAATTTAGATTGGTTAGTTGTTAATTTGTTTTTAAATTTTCAATTTTTTAACGTTGTTTTAAAACATTTTATTAATTTTTTAATATTTGAAGTTTTTTTTTTGTTTTTTTTTTAAATGTTGTTGTTGTTTTTTTATTGTAATTATAGTTTTTTGTTTTTCTAATTTTTTTAATATTGTATTTGTTTTTCATTCACATTTTTATAATGTTTTTTTCTTGGATGTTATAATGTTTTCTTGTTAAGTTTTTTTTTAAACAAATTACTAACATAATCAACTTATTTTAAATTCATGATGTAAAGAATTTGTATTTATTTTATAATATAACAATACTAGAATAATATAACAATATTTTGTTTTGATAATAAAATATGAGAGAGGGAAATGTCATCAAATGTATATGTGAATTTTTTTAGATAGAGGGCATCAGTTACAACATCTAAAGTTGCAGTTCTATCTTCTATGAACTTTCATTGAACCAAGACACATGCTAAAAGCCAAGAAACTAGCTCGTCAAAATTAAGCACCAGAAGTAAATGAAATGAAATATTCATATGGTGTATTAAAGATAGAGTACAACTATTTTTATATTATGGTCAGATTCAATATGGTGAAAATTATGAGGTTGTTGGAAAAGTACGAGAAATCTTATTAGATCACTTCCCAAGACACATGACACGGTTAGATATCATTTTACAAAGATGAATTATGACTTGACAAAATATTCTATAGAGATGTGTCATGAAGTCATAGTCAACATTATGAATAACTTTGTAAATTTGCTCATTTATATTTATATGGTATGCATTATTGTAAACATCATTATATTTTTTTATAACTTATATTTCATTGACATATTATATTTTTTTTATAGAATTTTTCTAAGAGTATTTTAACTATGTGGGAGAGAATTTATTATACATAGACAAATATTATGAATGCGATTAATAGTTTCCACATAGATTCAACAAAAGAAGAAAGGAGAAAGAAACAAAAAACAATATATCTTGAAACTACAAGAGTATATATAGGGAATCAGGAAAGAATGGCTAAAATGCATCAATCTATTCAAGCTAGACTTGTTACTTTTGAAGATCTCGAAGTTGAACCTAAAAAATATGTTTCCATTGGTGGCAATGAGATTAGAACTCCAGTTGAAAAACAGAAGACTTATAAAAAACAAAAAGAATAATTCCCGCATATATATTTATTCTAGTTGATGATGAAGAGATTACTTATTTAGGAGAAAATATGTTAAATGATAGGAAGAACAAATCCATAGTTGGCCATTCTGAAAAAATCATGGGTGCTAGTGAAGATCATAGTGAAAACTCTAAAGGCGGTAGGGAAATCCTAACACCGGGTGTTGATTTAGAGGGTGGAATTATTAACAAAAAACAAAATTCCATTCAAAATCAAATGATGAAAAACAATTTGGTTGATGGAAGCCATACATTTAAGCTCAATGTCACACAATTTTATAACCCAAATGAAGGAAAATTTAAATATCAAATTATAAAACCACACCATGTGCATGTCCATAACTTGAAAACGTTGATTAGGTACAATCCATATGCACATGTGCTTGACTATATTGTTGATCAAATTGAAGTTCCCAACAAAGAGGAATTTGATAATCTAGATGTTTTTATTGCAAATATTATGTAATTGGGGGAAAACATTTTGTAGAGACTAGAACACAATTGATGCAAGAATATGCCAATAACTCACTTTTTGAAATAGTGAAATGTATCATTTGTGCTGGTGTAAGAGACAAAAAGGAAGATAAATTGGCATGGGATCATAATACAAGTAATGAGTATAGGACGTTTATGATTTTCAGTCAAAGGGTCATATTTATTCATAGTGAATTTAAAGAAAAATGTGGCAGGGATAAGGAAAATGTTACTCAAAGCTTTAGAAAGAAATTTTGTATGGAAATAGGTTATCAAATTGTGGAAAAATTCAATGAAAAAGATATAAAAGTGATGAATTCATAGGTATGGACAATATTTTCCAGTTGGAATTTAGAATTGGGGTGATACAAGATTTGATTGATGATATTTTCAACGTGTGGGAGAATATTGGCATAAAAAATCAGAACGTTAGAAATTATAAACCCTTAATATGTACTAGTACTAATACAAGTCTTCAAATCAAGAATATTCCAGATGATATGACTATCACACCATAGAGAACATTGCAAGGAGTGAAGGATATCTGACTTGTCAAATCAATATTATCTCATGTGAATTTGGGTGATTTATCATTGGACGAAATGTGCCAAGAATTTCAAAAGTAAGTTTGTTGAGTTATTTTTACTTATTTTTGGATCTAAATTTTCTTTTAAATATAGCATATTGTTGTTGGCATTATTTTATATTTATATATTAATATATTAACATTTTTTAATTTATTTATTTAGTCATAAGGTTTATATGAAAATACAAGTACAAATGGTTAAAATGTTTAATGAAGAGACTTGGGATGATGTTGTATGCAACTACCTAAATTCAAGTTCTACAACAACACTAAAATATTTTTATCTTGCATTTAAAAAAGCATGTTTATTTAATACATTTATTTTATTCATATGTAAACTAATCTTTTTATTATCACTTATACATATATATTTTTATGTCATGCAAGTTGAGTAGGGGAGCTCATAGGTGGTCGAAAATGGTGGAAACTAGGGTTTCAATGGCACAAAACTCTCTAGGGGTTATCTAAGGATTTTTAATAGCCTCGTCTTTTTTCGATGGACATATATGAATCTTCCTTGTCGCAGTCATGGTATTTGTTTTTGCTATTAAATTGACTATGTGAATATTATGGGTAGTGCATTATTCTCATGGGCATTGTTTTTGGGAAGTCCATGATTTAACCTTTGTTTATATGGATGAGGTGGAGCTTGTAGATTACTAGCATGAAATTTCCATTGTAAGAGGAATATTTGTCACCTCCTTTGTCTACCTAGATTTTTCCCCATTATCCTCTAGGTCCCCATTATTCCCCTCTCCTAGTCGCAGTCCTTTTTCCCTGGTTTTCTCTGTGGCTCATGATTCCCCTCCTAACCGCACTACTCTCCCTATCTCCCCATCTAGGCTAATCCCTCATCATATTTTGGAAAATCTTCAGGGCTCTTAGGGTTGGATTAATGGTTTGATAGGCCAAATATGGGGTTTGGGTCCATCCACATCTCTTTCTATGGCATATTTTATCTAAAAGAACTTGCATTTTTTAAGCCAAAATTCTTGGGTTTCAAAGGGTGTGGCTTTGGATTTGGGTTACAACAGTAGTTCATGGTCATTTTTCTCCATCCTAGCCAATATCCTATTACGGGATATCAACCTCATTTTGTCTACTTTCTCTTCTGCTATGAATCACTCACAACACTTGTCCTCTCAGCTCCTTTTCAAAAAAAATCCGACAACAAAATCTCAAGGTTTTCTAGTGAAACCCTATTTTGGGATCTCATAAAGAAAAAGTTCAAATTTTGTTAGGTATGACAACAAAAATTAAACATGTATTCGCATAAAACTTATTATTTTGTATGTAAGCATATTTTATTTATTTGTTATTAATGAAATGGAAATTTATTTCTTTTGCATCTATGTGTTTATGTTTATATATGTATTTTATTGAATTCCTAAACAACTCTGGATCAATGGTATCTAAGTGATCGTCTCTTTCTTTTTCTTTCTATGCATGTTCCGAACGAGGCCAGGGTATAAGGAGTTAGGGATTTAAGTGGTTGAACCTTTGCAAGACCAACCTCATTCAACCCAACGACCTCCCATAGCAGAAGAAAATAAAGATGAGGGCATAGGAGATTCTTTCAAGATATTTATTGAAGAAGCCCTCGGGTGACAAAGGAACATGGTGATCTACAAATTTTCCGAGATCCTTCAAAAAATTCACATAGGCAAGACGCATCTTCATCCAAAAACCATTCTGGAGGTGCCACTCCCTTTAAGGTACATGCCAATTTTGACATTACCATATTTTAAGGCCAATAATATGCATATGTTATAGATAAATGGCTAAATATTTTTGAAGGATATTTTTCAGTTCATGATTTTTCCAATAGGTAAAATATCACTTTTTGACTCCTCAAAGCCACCCCCAACATGAAGGACTGTGGGAAACCTAATGTGAGTATAGGGATGAGAGGGAACCCTCACTCTTTTCAGCCATACCCACTTGGAATTATTTCTGAGACTCCATTAAGGAAGAGTATTACACTAACATAAGCTATGAATACAAGTACATTCAATGGACTACAATGCAACAGCAAAGGGACCAAGATGTACATGATCTAACAAATATTTTCCATACCTTACGCAAAAATTTGGGTATATAAGATTCTAAGAAACATTTTTTTCTCAAGTACCATGGTTGTTTACACAAATACATTCAAGAGCAAATGGAGTTACTGGACATCTCCTCGCTCGGTGCAACATATTTATATGTTGTTAATATTGAGAAAAAGTTCAAGCAGAAGAAGTTAGACTTTAGATCTGTGAACCCAAAGTAGAGAAAAGGCACCCCAAAGGCATAGAGAAAAGGGAAAATTTAGGCTACATCCCCCTAGGAAAACTACTTGAAGCCACAAGAAAGAATAACAAGAAGGCGAAGAAGGACATGCCAAGTTGTGTATGTTCCATAAAGCTCCCACTCATAACACGAGCGAAGTTCACGCAAAGAAAGCACTACTGGTAGAGTTAAAAGATACACATATGGATGTATGCTCTGCCTATGAGTCGAAACCTAACAAGAGAACCAACAAAGGAAAGTAGGTCATTGATGCAAAACCCACTATGATAGCAACCAACACCAAGATCCAAAATGTGGAACCTGACGATCCAACAGAGGGGGAGCACCTCTTCCACTTGTAGATGTGGGTAAAGGGTTCACCAGTGCAATTCATCGTTTAGTGTGGTAGCCAAAAGAACTTCATCTGAGTCGGCGTCATCAAGAGATTGAAGCTACAAACAATGCCACACCCATAGCTCTACACCATTGGGTGGCTCCACCAAGGGTGAGATCTTTATGTTAGCCAATAGTGTCGCCTACCTTACATCATCAAGCCCTTTGTAGATGAGGTATTGTGCAAGGTTGCCACTCTAGAAGTCTGTGTTGTTTTATTAGGTCATCCATACCTATGGAAGCGTCATATTATATATGAATCCAAACCTTCTTCTTTTATTATTACTTTGGGTCAGAATTTGTATAGGATAGAAGAGGTATCACCACTTGCCAAATTTTCTTTGATCTCTACTAAACAATGTAGCAAGATCATTTCTTGGACCAAGAAATTTTTCTTCCCTATGAATCATCCTCACAGTAAGAGGAAGATTGTGGCTACATCCACAACCTCTAGGCATGGCTCCTTCACATGGCAGTAATAGTTGGATAACATTTTGGAGGATTACAGGGGCATATTCACTTCACCCATAGGGGTATCCCTACACTATCAGGTCAAGCACTCCATTGATCTGACCTCGGGTGCATCACTATCTATTGGAATGATTTACTGATGCTCTATTCTAGAGAATTAGGAAATGAGGATGCAGATTCAGGAGTTGTTGCATAAAGAAAACATCATGCCAAGCTCCTCACCCTTTAGGTGCTTCATCGTCTTGGTATAGAATAAGGATGGAGCCTAGAGGCTTTGTATTTTCGATCAGGTGCTATATAAGATCACTCTTCAGAATGGTATCCAATTCCATGGATTGATGACCTTCTCAACTAGCTCAAGGGGGGGAAATATTTCATTAATATTGACTTGAAGTTCGAATATCATGAGGCACTAATAAAACCCTATGATCTATGGAATACTTCCTTCAAATGCAAGGATAACCTTTTTGAATGGTTGGTCATGCCTTTCAGGTTGATGAATCCCCCCACAATCTTCATGAGGTTGATGGGTGACATATTGGAGACCTTCATAAACTCGTTCATGGTAGTGTATTGAGATGACATCTTGATCGTCATCAAGAGCTGAGAAGAGTACCTATACCATATTCGACAAGTCCTTAAAACCCTGTAACAACACAAATTGTGTGCCAATTTGGATAAATTCACTTTTTCTATGACCCAGGTTCAATATATGGGGTGAATTATTGATGAGTGAGGTGGGCATGTGAAAATAAATAAGATAAAAGTTATTCAATATTGGCCATCCCCAACAACTCTAACAAGGCTTCATGACTTTATAGGTCTTTCCAATTTATATTGCAGGTTCGTGTTGGAATTCTCTCGCATCACTTGGCCTTTGAGTCAAGACACCAAGGGCAGAGCGAAATAAAAATTATTTTGGTATGAATCCCAATAGAAGGTGTTTTCCGAGTTGAAGCATCACCTCTAATCTGCACCATTTCTCACATTACCATACCTACAACAACCATTTGAAATTGAGATAGACACCTCTAGCTATGCTATTGGTGCAGTTCTTACCCAACAAGGGAATCTGGTGGCATATCATAGTGAGACACTTTTAGATAAAGTCTAGAATTATCCCACTTATGATAAAGAGATGTATTCCATTGTGAAGGTCTGTGACAATGTAAACATTACATTCTGGGGAAGGAAACAATCATCCACATAGACCACCAACCCCTACAATTCGTACAAACACAAGGAAAGTTACAAAACGATCACCATCAGAAAAGATCCAAATATCTATAATAGTTCCATATGAACATTAACTAAAATAATGAAAACACAAATAATATTGCAAAATACCTCAGCAGACAGTGAGTTATGGCATTGAACACTGTTCTTAATGCTTATGGACAAGAGACTTCGGGATGGCTGCATATTTACAAGAGTGATCTAGAATTCAACACCATATACCAGATGCTCCTATAAGGCAAGTAAGTTCCCAAATTTCACCTCGAGGGTGCACTCATATGACACCTAGGACACCTCTGTGTTCCTTCAAGTGATTATGCCAAGAAGACTTGGGAGGCGCATTACATTTGAGTCACTGGAAATTTTTGGGTAGAAAAAAAAGTGGTAGTGCTGCCGAAGTATTTTTATTGGTGGAACCTTTGACATGATGTTGGGAAATACATCAAATCCTACATAGTCTGCACCATTTCTAAACCTAGAATTAAGAATAAAGGCTTGTATACTCCTCTTCCCACTCCTAGCTAACCCTAGGAATCCATCTCCATGGATTATGTGTCAGGCCTTCCTTCCACCAAGCATAGAAATGAATGTGTTTTCATGGTCATCGATTGATTCTATAAGATGACCATTATTGTGCCCTGTAAGAAGAGTATCACAACAAAAGCCACTGCCAAAATATTCTTTGAACAAGTGTGGGTAAACTTTGGGACCCCACAGTCTTTTATCTCAGATTAGGACAACAGGTTTCTAAATACGGTATGGTCAAGCCTTTGGTCAATGTTAGATATAAATCTCACTAATTCCAAGACCTTCAACTCCCAAACTGACGACCAAACAGAGGTCGTCAACAAGATGATCATGCACATCCTATGCATTTACAACTCAAAGCATATACGCAAATAGGATGAAAGCCTCCCCTATGTCCAAAACATCTACAACAGTCCGCTCCATAACTCAGATTTCCAAAACCCCTTTCAAGTGCGGTTGGGACTATAGCCACTATGTCCCATTGATGTTTCCATACAACTTGCATCTACTCAGACAGACTCATCTCATGTCCAGTTTGAAGCTTACAAAGCTAACAACTTCATTGAACGAATTCATCACATCCTCCAATAGATCCATGACATATTAGATAGAGAAAATTCTAAGCCTAAAAAACATCATGATTATGATCAGGTTCCACACAAGTTTGAGGTGGGTGACAAAGTTTCATTACATTTGCAGAAGGAGCACCTTGTTGGGGCCCACTGCAAGCTTCGCTCGCTCTGTTGTGGGACCTACACCATCACTAAGGCTATAGGAGAAAAATTTTCAAGCTCAATGTTCCACTATTCCTTGGCTTGCATCCAATATTCAATGTGGATCGACTGCAGCCATAATTTCCCCCATTGCTATATAGATCAGACATTCTGGAGTAGCTAACACCAACAAAGCTCAACCTAAGTTGTATCGAACAAGCCATGACTAATAGATTCATGGAAAAATAGATCAATAACACTCACCAATAGAGGATCTAGCTATATCGAGTTGTCAACTCAGGCCAACTGCATCACTAAGGCAAATGGCTCACCAAGGACCAGGTTCAACATAAATTTCCTCACCTCATGGAGGCTATGCATTCAATGGGGACCATTGATTTCCCAAAGGGGGAGGATTGATCAAGGTGGATATTTGTGACCACCCACCTATTCCACATGGAACTCTAATTCCTTTCATTAGTTTCCTTGATTATAGCATAATTTCCTATTTTAGCATTTTTTCAGGTCTTGAATTTTCAGAGTTGGTTTGACCCCCTAAAATGAATTTTGTTGAGATCTTCCGCATGGAACTACTACAAATATCGTTCCAAAAAGATATCATACGTGCCAAAAAGAGATCATATGACCAAGTTACTACCTCGAGAAAATGCTTATCCAACGAATCCCAATGGGGCTAACAAACTCGTGGTGTTCCATCTCCTAGCGTTAGGTTTTTGGTTGTTTAGGGTTTCCCTTTATTGTTCAATAACAAAAACTCCCTTGACCCTCATTATAGTAAAATTCATAATCATGTAGCTGGCACATCTCTTCTCAGAGATAAGCTACCATCACCCGAGCTAGTTTTATTTCCATTTTGTATGTAAACATTTTTCAGTTCTTTTATATTAATAAAATGAATATTTATTTATGTTGTGTCTCTGTGTTTATGTTTATATATGTATTTTTTTTTATTTTTTCATAATTCCATATCATATCTATTCACAAGAAAGACTGCAGAATAATGTTTGGTCTTGTGGGGAGCACATGGCTAAAAAATGAGAAGGTAGGAGTACGAGTTGTAGCATCAACATAGTATGTTAAGAACCTATAATACAATAGGTATGCTAGATCAACATGTTATTTAAAAGGAAAATCAACTCAGGGGGAGTTGTGCATGGCTTTAGAATTTCAAGGGCTATGTGTCATTTCAATTTTTCTTTCACTCATTTATGTTCATAGCATATCTATATATTGTTATCATGAGTGGAAGTTATTGTTTCAACAATATGTATCTACCTGTTCATCATTTTGATTTGTTGGTTTAATAGTCCTAGTCTCAGTAAAGCATATGAGAGAGAGAGAGTCAATGTTGTTTTGGCATTCATAGTAGGAGACATATGTTTCAGCCATTTAGCATTTTTGTGTGTATTTGATTAGACTTGTATCATATTTGATTTCATTATTATTTCTATTATATGTGTAATCATGGTGATAGGAATGCATAGAAGATTCATACTTCAACCATGTATGGCCTTTTCAATATCATTGTTATAGCCTTGTATTTAATTTATTAAACTTATACTATTATGTATCATAGATCATGGCTTGTTGTGAATTTGTTTTGTAGTGGAGTCGTCTCTTGAAAGTGGTAAGGAGGCTTATTGAAGATCCATAAAATATTGTCGTACACTAACTTGAAGTTATCTACAACCCAAATATATTTTTAGGGTGAGCATGTTCAACAAGAGGAAGCTCATGGGGTTTCCATAGTGGCATGTTGGTTGCAGGAGGAAACGTATTTTTGGGTTCTTAATGATTATCATGCAGGTGTTGTAGCTGATACGATTTAATCAGAAAACAATTAATATCACCAAAGTTCAATTAGTGATAACATGGTGTATTCATTGAGGCTTGGACAACCTTTTACATTGATGTCAAATAGGGAGAGTGAGAAAACCACAAGTGGAGAGTGAAGACCAGCTAACTAGAGAAGATTGCAAATCAATGAAGAATATCAAATAGGTGTTTGTGGCTATAGGTTGCCATCAATGCCAAAGGGGAAGAATGTTGGCATCATAGTGTTGGCATTGATGTGAACATAAAGATAACCATGTGCATGGTTCTAATTAGTGTTAATGTGTTCTTGATGTTGTAAACGTGTCTAAGGAGGTGGCTTGAAGTTGGGAGCAGATCTGGATTAGAGCAATTTGATTTTTTCATGATTACAGAGAATGTCGCAGATAATGCACAATCACGTAGTGATACTACCATGCTTCCATATTATGTGCATTGTATTCTCATGCACTCTACACATGAATGATGTTTTGTTCTTGTGACACTTCCTATAGGTGCAAAAATGGGATACCTTGGGCTTAATGCAACAAAATTCCCATTGTATTGGATGTAGTTAAGGAATATTGACATGGCATTCAAAGAATAGATTATTTGGTCATGATTAGATGGTTGAATTTGTATTCAATGGGTGTGAATTCTTTGATGATAAGAGTTATAGATATATTGGTTGATTCCAATTGATTGATAGGAAAATAAATTATATACATGATGTTGTTAATTGAGTTGAAGTTGGCCACTGATTGTGAATTACCTTTCCATTGAATATTGAGTGATTGATTATGAATTTTAGAGGAAAAGTGTGATGTTTTTTTGAGTTTCAATTGTAGAGCAACGTATTGTAGATATAAGATGCTATTGACGGTGCACACATCATAGTATTAAGTGTTGGTATCTTGAAGGATGTAATGGTATTGTTGGGAAACTATGTATGACTGAGATGGAGAGAATTTCAGTGCATATTTAGATTTCACCTTCTATAGAGTGTGATGTATGGTAGATTTTATGCACAAATGGTTAAACAATTTGATGTGAGATTTGGTGCGACTAGCAGTGGCATAGAATAAGTTTTGTGGTGCAGCCAAGGGCACATACTTCTTCAAAATAGAGAATGAAATACATGTAGCTAATGTGTTAGAGGGATTTTGAGGTGATATGTCTAGTACGCATGACAGAACATGGTGCAGTGTGAGTAATATACCTATAGTTGATATGGAGAACACTAATGTAAATGTTTTTAGTTGATGGTAGAGACAAATTTTATAATGCATCATCATGTTGATGATAATAATGTGGTGCAAGGGAAGATGCTTGGAGTAGGTATGTTAGTGGGTCAGAGGATTGAAAGCTAAATCCTTGGCTATGATACACTGAGATATATTATATCTTTCCGTTAGATATGTGCAGATGTGTTTTGATGTATTAATATTTGTTAGAGTGTTGTTGAGAGTATGTAGGATGGGGTTTTCATGTTAAAGTGATGTTGATATGGCTGGTGATTTTTTTGAGGCTAGATATGTTTCAATTTTTTTTGATATACTAACTATGTGAGTAGAGAGAGTTGTGTTGCATATGGTTTGAGACAATTAAGATTGTATTTGGTTGAAGGGAATTGTAATATTCCTAATTAGAGATAGCTAATTGGAATATTCGATCTTGTATAGTTTTTCCGTCTATGGTTTGTAAATAAAAAAAAGTGAGTAAAGAGGTTCTAACTCACTTTAGTGGAATAAAACACCTTCCTAGTAGCACAACGTTGTGACTTAAGGGGGGAGCCAAGGGGGGCCACACACCACGTGGAGGACGGAGCCTACATGCACTCTAGAAGCTTCTGTGCAGATAAGGATGAGGATGTGGAGGAGAGAGAGACTACGTTGGTTTTGGAGGGAAACCAATGCTATGAAAGATGGAGGAGCCTCCTCATTTGGATTATTCTGGATTTGTTGATTTTGGAGTGAGACTTTGGTCTTCTTTCGCACGCTGCCTGTTTAGCCTGTCTACAGCACTATTTATTGCATCGAGTGTCTCCATGTGGAGATCTCACCCTTAGCCCCGGGGGACTTCGAGTGCCTGCTCGGGCAAGGTTTATTTTCTTGCATTTTTCAAGCTGTTTCTTTGTTTGGGTTGTTGCGGAGCTGACGCTTAGAGAGACTGCACAGTCACTGGGAGAGAGGACATAGTGCCTTGTGGTAAAGCTTCGGTTTGGGTGTTTCTGCAGGAGATGTTGCCAGGATTTTGAGCAGAGGGTTAGCCTTTGCCTGTCGGTGGGTTTTGGCAGAGTTTCTGGCAGTTTTGTAGCTGTTTCTATCCAAGTACTGCGTTGTCCCTTGGAGGCCAACGTAATTCACTAGGAGGCAGTTTCTGGTGTGTTCAAGGGTTGGCCATTCTTGGAATGGTTTGTGAATCTGGTCCGGGTTGTTAAGGAGAGGATGATTTTTTATTTTCATCTCATTCCAGCAAGGGGATCAGCCCCTAATCTTCAGTCGCTTCCAGCAGTAGCAGCTACACGGCATTTCTCTAGCAGCTGGGACGTAGTTCTTGGAGCAGCCATTTCTTGTTATTTCTGAGGGTGTTTTCTCACTTGCCTTGTGCAAGATTGCCTCTTGTACTTCATTGCATTTATCATATTAATAAAATGGCTCAACACTTTTCTTATATGTTTTCTGGTTAAATTTCCGTAGTTGCCGTGGTTGTTGTAGTTGTTGTACTCTCTTTCTATTTCTATTGTTGTGTTTAAGCGCTATAGTTCTATTCCACTTGGTGTGTTCTTCTATTACTCTTAGACAGAGTCTGGAAAGGGCCAGGTAGCCTTCGGATCTCATACTCTCATAGAGGCGACATATCCAGTAAATGCCCTCCTAGTCTATCTCTGGTTGGAGTGTGCTTGTGTTTTAGAGATATCCCCAAAACGGGATATTACAGTGGTATCAGAGCATTGTTCTGGTTCAGCCTGTGATCTATGACATCGAGAAAGAGACCATACAGAGGTTTGTTGTGATTTTGGAGAGCAATGATTAACAGTAGTAGTTGCAGTACCAAAAAACGAAATTGGAAAAGGGCCAAAATACAAAGGGTCGGATTTTGAAGTTTGGAATTAGGAGAAACCCTTTCTAGGTTTTTCTAAGTTTTGGGCAAGGATCACCTTCCCAAATTCCTAGAATTTTCTAAGTAGTTTTCAATGGGTAAATCAGAGGTCGAAGTTAAGCAGTAGTGCAGTTTCGTGAGGAGACTGTAGACACATAGCAGGAGGAGAAGATGGCAGGTGATGATGGTGCGAAGAGATTTGTGGAGATGCTCCTCAAATCAGTACAAGATCTGTCGAGGCAGATTGAGGTGATGGGAAAGGGATTCACCGCTGTAGAGGCTAGACAGTGTGAAACCCCAAGGGGTTTTCAGATTGGCAAAGGATCAGGTACATCCCATCATTTTCTGGAGCAGGGTGTTGCTCAGCGTGATACTCCTCAGCCGACAGCTTCATGTGCACCTACCCGCTCCACTATGCCCACTTTCTTGGGAGCTGATACAGGAGCAGAAGCCCAGCAAGAGGCAGAGCCTGGACACTTAGATGAGTATTTTGCAGAGTATCAGGCATATTGGCAGGAGTTCAGTGATTCCCTTCCATTCAGAGATTTTGTTCAGCTCCAGCAGGACAGCAGACCCCGCAACTTTCACAGAGGGAACAAGCGCTCACATGATGGAGGCTTACAATGCACCATGGATAGAATCCATTTACCAACATTTGATAGGTCATCCAAGCGTTCAGAAAAAGCTTGGGTGGAGAATTTGGGTACCTCTTTCTAGCTTGACCGAGTATCGGAGGGGGAAACCATCAAAATGGTTACCTCGCACTTGGAGTATGAGGACACACATGATTACAGGGAGTTCGAGGATACACCTAGTGTGACAGAGGACTCACCCTCATTGGAGACCTCCTTGACCGTGTCAGTTGATATTGTGGTGGAGAAGGTAGAGCCTACCCTAGTAGAGCCATCCATTGAGGTGATGACCGAAGTCATGTCCGAGTCTTCGGGTGGTAGCAGCACATGACAGATGGGTCAGGTGACAGGAGATGTATCCAGATTCAATGAGGCACTATGAGATAGAAAGGTATTGGATGATGGTGGCAGACGGCGGTATCATTGGCTTCAGACAGACCTTCAAGTTTTGAAAGCGAAGGCCACATCAGTACGGGAGGGCATTTTGCTGCAGGACAAGGAGCTAGAGGGCATGAGAGTGGCTTGTGCTGAGTCGGTGGCCAAGTTGGTCCGCATTGGGGAACGACTGGATTCCCTAATGATACAACCAGAGGGCACGTTGGAGCGTCAGATCATTCCCCTTCAGTCATGCATGAACTAGACTAGCAGCGTTGTTGGGACACCTCTCCCCATTGGAGAGAGAGAGACGGAGCCACCTAGTCAGATCTCATACGTTGACTTGGATAGCGGTATGAGACGATCAGAGTTGCACAGGGTACAACATCCACATGTTGAGGTTGGATGGTGAGAGATTTTGAGTTGGTACCCGGTCGAGTGGGTTATGGAGATGGTGGTGGACCCAGGTGTAGTTCAGCAGGAGTTCCCAGGTGCAGGGAATATAGGAACCCTAGAATGGCATTGGGATCCAGGCAGGATCAGCTATCATTTCCCAAGCAGGTCGGTTGGCTATGTCTTGGAGGATACAGTTGGCCTAACATTAGAGCATGCGCATCCACTGGGGGAGTTTCGGTCAACTCAAGTGGCCAACCAGTTTATGGGTAGACTCTCTAGGTTGTCTTGGTATGACACTCATACACGGGATCACGGGGTGGTCGACATACCTTGGCAGGAGCTTGTCGGAGGAGGTGGCATTGGCAGGCCACCAGATGGCGCCTTGTATGGGACCAAGGATTCTTCACCTTTGTGTAGGGCACAGAGGATGCAGCGGAGCTGAGCAGTGGCGGTAACACTACTGACACATAGGGAGATTCACTTCTCAGACCCCTCGAGGAGGATTTGGAGTGATGATCCATTCGTCGGCGAGTATAGTGATGCGACGGTGGAGACGATGTTACCGATTGGGGGTAGTCCAACATGTTGAGGCACAACTCTAGGTCATCACATCCAGGGATTTGTGGGAGCCTCTCGCATTGAGCAGTGGACTACTGGTGGACATGGAGTTGCATGGTGGTGTACCGTAGTGTGTGGGACTGCATGGTGGAGTAGGAGTGTCTTGCATCACATTGAGAGAATGCGGGGAGTGATCGATGCCTGGACACAGTCAGGGCACAAGACGGTATAGGATGGTACAACAGGAGCTTGGGGTATCCAGTAGTATATAGGGGTATGCCTCAGTATGCAGTGGCATGTTGAGGAGTACATGGATGATCGGTGGTATGCGAGGCGTACGGAGCTACACAATAGGGTCTTAGAGTATTTCCTCCAGGGAGACTCACGGACAGGGACACCGGGCTTACCTTTGGGAGTAGTTCACCCAGGATCGATGGGGAGACATATGAGCGATACTTAATGGTATCTGTGGGGACTCACGCACCTGACCCTCTTCTACATCACTCACGGGCACAACTGATTTTGTTGTCCTTTGGCACTTTGGGCATGAGCATCGGGATACGTGAGGCACACCGAAGATATTTGGATGGCCCTCAGCACACTAGGCGAGATACTTCTCAGCAGTGGCACTGGGTTAGTGTGCTAGTTGATAGCCATAGGTTAAGGGATGAGATGATCCTCTGTAGGGGTGGCACATCAGTCATTGTTGAGCCTACGCTTGGGGAGCAGGTCATGAGGGAGACATGCGTCACTTTTCCCTCAGGGCATGTCGAGATCATGCATGAGCAGGGGATACTGGGTTCAGCAGAGGTAGCATCCTCGCATGCGTCTGGACTCCAGACACTGTATCGACACTCTATCGAGAGGGTGGATGGCATGCTCAATGCAAATGAGATGGTGGAGGTAGAACAGGAGGGCATTCCTTCTGTATGCCAGGGTGAGGACTCTTTTTCATATCAGTCCATAGGATCAGTTGAGGACGCTTCTGGGGAGCGAGAGCAGTCACACAGAGATGGAGACAGTATATCGGAGCTACATTCCAGTATCCAGGGAGAGCAGTCACGGGACTCTGCGAGAGATACTCTAGGTGAAGAGTCACTTGTGATGATTCAACTAGAGCAGCAGGTGATGGAGCCTAAGTTGACAGAGGAAGACACTATTCACATCAGGCATGATATTCATTTGGGGGAGAGCCAGATGGGTGCCCACATTGAGTCGATGAGGGATATGTGGCTAACATTGGGGTCAGCCATTGAGGTGGGATAGTCAGATGCACTGACATCGAGTACGGTGACAGCAGTTGCAGATCCATATCCTCTGGAGGTGTTGGAGGTTGATGGGATTGTTCTGCAGTGGGCTAGTAGACAGCAGGAGCTGTTGGATATGGTGGAGCATCCATCTGTGGGTCGACACAGGGATGAGGCGCAGATAGATGTACTCGCAGTCAGTAGAGTTGCAGTGTTTTTAGTGGGTAGCACTCTCCAGGAGTACATCGATGGAGCTTGCAGCATACCTTGCCCACTTTGGCCCATTATAGAGAGAGGGGCTTCCTTCCATAGGCAGCTTTCCTTAGCAGATAGGGCAGAGCAGTGGGAGTTGATTACGGGCTAGTGGAAACACTCCAGGTGTGTTCCATATGTCGTTGTTGTTGCTACATCGGATTCTTCTTCTAGGATGGACTGGCGAGAGATCATGAGTTGGTACCCTCTTGATGGTATGGTATTCTTCGTAGGGAGCACAGTGGAGAAGGGGCCCTTGGACATAACAAAGGTTATAGATTCCAGCTGGTAGGGCAGCATAGGTCATCATTTCTTCAGCACTCCATCCCAATTTTAGGAGAGCAGGATCAATATGGGATTGAGTCAGGACTTGGATTGGATAGAGGTGATGAGTTTGTATGCAGTTAGAGGGGCATCATATGCAGTTACATGTACAACACTGTAGAAGCCCAGGAGCATTGATGCTTGTTGGTGGTCTTCACCCCTGAGAGCATCAACTATAGCCAGAGACAGTGCGCAGCTTGAGCCATGGGACTTGGGTGATGATGGGCCATGGTGGCGATGGGATCTGAGAGGACTATTGGTTGGTGAGAGATCAGTTTGGGATCCTGGCATTGAGAGGTCCCTTCACGTCAGGGTGATGCAGAGGTCAGAGAGGTTTCAGTGGCGCATCTGGGACCCAGGCACATTTTACAGTGTTAGTGGGGAGCATCAGCTAGAGAGGAGGCTTGTTCAGGCATTGCTTGAGGGCAAGCATTTTTTACCAGATGAGGATGCCACTTGGGAGAGTGAGAAGATTCTGCAGCATCCATCACTTCAGTTGCTTGAGGGCAAGCAACATTTTGCCGGGGGGGACTGTAATATTCCTAATTAGCGATAGCTAATTGGAATATTCGATCTTGTATAGTTTTGTCGTCTATGGTTTGTAAATAAATAAAAAGTGAGTAAAGAGGCTCTAACTCACTTTAGTGGAATAAAACACCTTCCTAGTAGCACAACGTTGTGACTTAAAGGAGGAGCCAAGGGGGGCCACACATGACGTGGAGGAGGGGGCCTACATTCACTCTAGAAGCTTCTGCGCAGATAAGGATGGGGATGTGGAGGAGAGAGAGACTACATTGGTATTGGAGGGAAACCAATGCTATAAAAGATGGAGGAGCCTCCTCATTTGGATCATTCTGGATTTGTTGATTTTGGAGTGAGACTTTGGTCTTCTTTCGCACGCCGACTATTTAGCCTGTCCGCAACACTGTTTAGTGCACCGAGTGTCTCCGTGTGGAGATCTCACCCTTAGCCCCGAGGGACTTCGAGTGCCTGCTCGGGCAAGGTTTATTTTCTTGCATTTTGCAAGTTGTTTCTTTGTTTGGGTTGTTGCAGAGCTAACACTTAGAGAGACTGCATAGTCATTGGGAGAGAGGACACAGTCCCTTGTGGCAGAGCTTCGGTTTGGGTGTTTCTGCAGGAGATTTTGCCAGGATTTCGAGCAGAGGGTCAGCCTTTGCCTGTTGGTGGGTTTTGGCAGAGTTTCTGGCAGTTTTGTAGCTATTTCTATCCAGCAGTAGCAGCTGCACGGCATTTCTCTAGCAGCTGGGACGTAGTTCTTGGAGCAACCATTTCTTGTTATTTCTGAGGGTGTTTTCTCGCTTTCCTTGCGCAAGATTGCCTCTTGTACCTCATTGCATTTCTCAGATTAATAAAATGGCTCAACACTTTTCTTATATGTTTTCTGGTTAAATTGCCGTAGTTGTTGTGGTTGTTGTAGTTGCTGTACTCTCTTTCTATTTCTATTGTTGTGTTTAAGCGCTATAGTTCTATACCACTTGGTGTGTTCTTCTATTACTCTTAGACAGAGTCTCGAAAGGGCCACGTAGCCTCTAGATTTCGTACTCTCATAGAGGCGACATATCCGGTAAATTCTCTCCCAGTCTATCTCTGGTTGGAGTGTGCTTGTGTTTTAGAGATATCCCCAAAACGGGATATTACAGGAATATATTTTATGTGGGTCTACTCTGAAAATAGATGAAGTGATACCTATAGTTGATTGCAATGTGTTGTGTGGGACCTAGTTTGAAAACAAATGAAATGTGGTCCACAGGAGCTTGAAGGTTTGGGCCTTCAGTATACGAGTGTTATCTTGTCAACAAATAGTGGCTTGTTGATTCGGGAAGTGATGGATTCCTTTAGGTTGTAGCCCAAAAAAATTGGGAGTGGTGGATTCCCCCACGTGGTGGCCAAGGAAAGTATTGGAGGTTGGGGCCTCCAATAGGTAGTTTCTTGTAGTTGGTATTGAATTTCATTGTTGAAGAAGTGGTTGCTTCTAGTAGGTGGTGGCGTGGAAAGTTGAGGAAGTAGTGGTTTCTGTCATCTAGTGTCCTGAAGTGAGTGGTTGCTCATGTGCATCACAAGTTGGGGCTTGCACACTATTGGTGGCTAGTGATATGATGTAAAAGAAGACTTGATTAATAATAAGAAGAAGTAGAGGAAATAAAATGGTGTTTTTTCTCCTGGAAGGGTTTAACATTATAACGGGCGTTCTTATGTTTTGATCTCTTGATTAATGTGTCTTTATGTGTACATTGTTGTTCATGGTTCATGATTGATGATGTTATTTGTTGCCTATATAAGTTTCTGGTAAATGTATGATTAATGGTTGAAAGGGAAAGTGAAAATTGGAATTTGGTGATCCATATTGAACAATACAGATTCAACCCCCCTCTTAGTATTATCAAGAACCCAACAGATCACCTAATTATTTCCATGCTTTGGGCATACATACATACATACATACATACATACATACATACATACATACATACATACATATATATATATATATATATATATATATATATATATATATATCCATCTTAACCCATATATAGCAAGTGCTAAGAGGGATACAATCTCTTAAAATGCAAAATTTTCTATATATTTTGCACTCTCATAGTCATGTATACCTCAAGAGAATTAATCCCTCTCCACTCTTGAAAGATCCAAAATTACAATATATCAATATACACAACTATATGATATTGAAATATCCTAAACCTTTTAAATACATTATTATAGGCAGAATCTCTCTCTTCTACTTTTTTATTTTTTTTAAATCTAAATCTAAAAATAATTTTTTAACAAAATAATTTTTTTGATTTAAAATATATATTTTTTAATAGACATTTAAAAACCTCTTACACACTTACATTATACAAATTTGACAACTAAGATTTATAATTTCAACAAATTATTACTCAATTTCAAATCATCTAACAAATTTACTCTACTAATCCAGATATACATTTACTACCCTACCCTCTCATTAGGTTAAAAAACATTAGATATATATTTACTACCATACCTTCCAATTTGGTTTCATGTTAACGCAACACCAATTTAGTATGTATTGATTCCGTATAATCCTAGTTAAAATCGTACTTCCTCCTCTTTAACATTTAGACAGTTTTATACTGTTACATATAGTGATATTAAATTCCCTCCAAAATTTATCTTTAGAAGAATGACGAGATATCGATCTCATTCTTATGGCTTATGGGCAATTATGTTTTAGGTCTATTCTTTGGAAGTTTTCTGTCTAACGGTTGATTAAATAACAAAGCTATAATGATGTTATTTCTATTAGGTAATTATCAGTGTGTTATTTTAGAATAGGGTTTGTTTTAGTATTTATTAAATGAATAATAAGGATATATTTTTTACGGAATATTTTAAAATATTTTAGTAGTATTTTTAAATTAAAAATTAAAATTTTTATAGAAAATAGTTTTGTTTTTCTTGGTATTTTTAATTGAAATATAATATCAATCCGTATTATAAAAAATAAATAAATTATGGGTTTTCCATGACATATTATTAGAAATAAAATATTTGCAGGATGAATTTCTCTTTTAATACATCTACAAAAAGATTGCAAAGTGCAATGGAAAGTTACTAAGTTACTATCATTCGTATAGAATTCGTCGTAAAGAATGCATTTCTCAACGCATAATTACCTACTAGTTAGCGAGCCTGGAATTGCACGAAAGGGATCAAAGTGATAAAATCGTGTAACGTGCCATTAAAGAAAACATTTGATTAACTCCTGGACTTCAGAGAATTTATGCTTACACAGATTAGCATACCGATGGAGGAGCTTGTAACCATAACTAAGGGGCATTCTTAACTAGCCGCAGGCCAGAAAATTGTTTCCATCACAGTGTTCCTAAGATCCCGTTTGATCTATGATTGATTTCCTGTATACACATTTTGAACCGCTCTTAGCTTAATAATGCCCCCTGCCCTCTCGGTGCTTCCTACTTCTTTTTGAAGAAGGTGATTTGAAAACCATTCCTGCCATATCTAAAATCTTAGACTGTAGGACTCATGACCTGAAAATCCTTAAGCAACTCAAATAATTTTGGTTGCTAATACAATTATAATGGAGTCCTGCACCTTCTCCAACTCAAAATTCCAAGGAAGAAAAACCAATGAATATCTTTGGTTTTACTTTCAATTTCAAAGGAAATCTCTACAGATCCAGCAAAGGAATCTGTTGTAATTCTCGAGATCTTGGCCGAGTTTGGCTTCATTTTAACAGATTGCACGAAATCTATGTGTCACTGCATATGGAAAAGCTCCTACAGCTTCAAAATTCCACGTGCGGCATCCTTTTTTCCCAACATGGAGGTCAGTGACTGGGAAACAGCTTCTTCACAAGGAATAGTGAGTCCTTTATGGTGATCAAACCCATACTCTTCCTCCGCCTTCTCTAGCAATGACCGGAACAGATAATGATTCAAATAAATGGTGGGGATGATAAATCTACTGCGTTCGCTTCCAACATACACTGCACAGTGTCCCTTAGGAACATCAGTGGGCAGAGCATTGCATGATCTTCCAACGACCCCATCTTTCATTGTGAAATACCTTGTCTTCTTTGGAGAGAGTTGATACCCAATTGTCTTATAGACATGGGTTGCCTTGCAAAATGCTCTGATCATCTCCTTCAAAAGAAGAACTTGAAAATTCCTCATCCTTATTGAAATTGATTTCAGAAGCAAAACAATTATCACAGAAAAGAAGGAATGGGAACCTTGCCAAAGACTATGTGGTATGCCAATACATTTGTTCTCTCTATATATAGGCAGTAAAAATTAAAATCCACATCAAAATTAATAGTCATATGATTAGTCCTAACTCAATATTGAATTAGCACATTGCTAGACCCCCGCGAGATTTCACCCAAAATTAAGTGGACAAGACCGTGCTGGTCCGTGGCAATTTTTCCTTTGCATATTGAAGGGCAAAAGCATGTGATCAGTCTCAATCGCTCGGTAGTAGGGACGGTCTGCATTGCGAGATTTGAGCAGAGGAGGCCCCGCATTCACGTGGGGCTGGTTATTCATGTTCATCGGAATCACCCACCGAACTTTTGTGGTTGTCAGCGTTCAGAGCTTTCAGCTTCATGCTCAGAAAATTAGGTTTACGTTCATGGCTGTTAGAGAATTCGGTGAAAAAAGTCTTTTTGGACAGGTTTGATCTCCATTCAAATATAAAAGGTTCTGTCCTAATGCAAACTGATCGTAAGTTCGGGCTGTCGGTCGGGCTATGGTCTGGTGGGGCGCCATCTGTCGGGTGGTAGAACAGTGAGTTTACCGCCATTATTCAGTTGTAAAATTCAATCATAAGCAGTTAGTTGGTCGGGTGGCGTTGGTAACGGTTATCAACCAGTGGGGATCTCGTCTGGCGGAGACGGAATTCGGAATTTCGTACCCGTGATGTTAAGGCTAAGCGCCTCGCGTGGTACGAGATATTCATTGTGACAAGTAGGTGTTTTAACTATTTTTGTGTAATGAGATATTAAGAGTAGTTATGTGGGATATTTTTTAAAAAGTGCTCCAAAGTGAATATTTTTGTTTTTTGTTTTTATATGGTTTTATGATATTGTAAAACTAACAATTGCATCATATGTTGCAAAAGAAATGCCGTAAGGCAATAGCATAGGAAAGAGTAGCCTAGAATAAATAAGTTGTTGCACAAAAGGAACCATCGTGAAGGAATCAAAGGCAAATTTTGTTTACATGGAAGCAAGTCGTGGAGGTTTCAAAGATATTGATTATAAGAGTTATCAACCAAAAAGTTTGTTATAGATATTGAAATAGGCAATTGTGGGTGAAAATATATATGTAAACCAACATAATGAAATAAGTTGTTACAAAGAAGGAGCCATCGTGAAGGAATGAAAGGAAAATTTTGCTTCCATGCAAGTAGGTCATGGAGGTTTCAAAGATATTGATTAAAAGACTTATCAACCATAAAATTTTGTTATAGATATTGAAATAGACAATTGTGGGTGAAAACATATATGTAAACCAACATAAGATGTTTACATATATATAAATGTTGTTATAGATATTGAAATTTGAAATTGGGGTGAAAATCTTTTGGTGATTAATAATCCCGAGATATAAGAATGTACCTCAAATAAGATATTTTAAATACATTCAATTACAATCTATCTAGCATAGATGTAAAGTTCATCTACATATCCGAGTGCAAATTGTATTTTTAAGATATATATTTAATGATAATAATATTTTTTTTTGGGAAAATAATATTAAGTTGTAACTAAATGGATTTGGTGAATTGAATAGAGATTTAACACATTAGGGCACATTAAGTCAAGGGGTGCTAGTGTTCCTTACCTCCAAATGTAGTATAGTGTGATGCATCAATATAAAAAGCCATGCACCTACTTAGAATTTTTAGTTCAAAATTTTAGTCGTTAATATATATATATATATATATATATATATATATATATATATATATATATATATATATAGATATATATATATTATAAAATGTATTTATTTTAAATGAAAAAAAATGATGATCTACTATAAAACAGAAGAGCATCAAAGGAAAATAGCGAGCTTAAAGGAATGTGGAGGTACAAAATAGGGAGCATGAAGGAGATGTATAGGTACAAAATAGAGATCTTGAAATAGATGTGGATGTACCTGGAAATTATGAGGAAATGAGAGATGTAGAAGAACTTCTCAATCAGAATACCACACAAATCAAGTCACCCTTTTAATATTCTAATTTTTTTCAATGTACATGTCAAGTTCAAATTAAAAATAAAAAATTAATATATTTGTTATGTAGGGAAAACATCTTACCTACAACAAGATCTTACCACACGTACAAAAACATGGACATTAATAAGAAGTTGCAATAAATTGTCTTTAATGATAATTTTCTAGATAATATAGAATCAACTAAAATTGAAGAAATGAGGCCACTAATTCATGAATGAACAGTTCAAGATAAAGTAAATTAGGTGATAAAAAATCTTTTTCAATGTATATCTATCATAGCACAAGCTTAACTCTTAAATATAATTTGAAAGCACAAATATCTAAGAAATATAGTTCAATTATTGACCATTAGAAATTCCAAAGGAGTGAAGGTAAATGGGTTAGTATCAAGAAATATGACATCAACCCCTGGAAAAATTGCAAAATATCAATCTCAATCATGGCATAAGTGCTAGTAGGGAATTATTGACAAGTGTCGTTGGAAAAAGAGCTATATCAGATCGGTTGATATCAATGAAAGCAATCATTACAAAACATTAAGCAAAAGTTGATGGAGGCATTAAAAAATTAGGATTCAATAACATGAGAATGATGAACTTGCATGTTGGGCTAATAAATGTTGGAAACCTTATCAAGATAGACTTTCATATAATGTGAGCAACAAGGTGAAAGAGTTTTGGTATTGGAATTTCCATGTGTCACCAAATGACAAGAATATCATGAGACATTGTATATCTAGAGGGGTGTATTGAGATCATTTCCCCTTTAGTGACTGTTGTTATTAAAGAACATTTCTTACTACATAATATGTATAACTTGTATATAGACTTATATAAAAAAAAAAACGTGTTGAATCTTGTGACAATGAGGACAATATAAGCAGTCCATTCATACAACTACCACATACTATCAATAGGCAAAAGGGTTTTCCTATGAAGCTATCTATGCATCTTCATCATGCAAATCGAATCTCAACACTAAGGAATCATCCTAAGATAAAAGTTCATCATAGTAACCTTGATGTTCCAAAACCATCAATCACTTAATTATATTTCTCTAAATATTAGCAATTGGAAAAAAGTCACGATATGGTAACGCTTGGGGGGAACGTGTATCCATATCATAGTATAACTGTATATAGAACAACTTATCCAAATGAGATAAAAATATTTCATAATAAATGCAACTGCTACATGAATTACTCACAATCCTTAATGATATACTGCAAGTTCCTCCACGATACTAATCAAGTGTCTAAAGAAGCCATCATCACTCAATCAACAGATAGGTAACACCTGGGGAAAATGTGTTAGAATTGTAAATACAATAGCTTTTACAAAGGATATAAAAATCTGTTATAAGTAAAGCAATTTCTACATGAACTACTCACCATATAGGTAACGTCTCACGAGAATGTGTTAGAACTGTATATACAATATCTTATACAAAGGATATGAAAAAATGTTATAAGAAATGTAACTGCTACATGACCTACTCACAGTCCTTAATGATATAATCAAAGTTCTTCCACAATACTAATAAAGTGTCTAAAGAAGCGGTCATCACTTCCAAAATCACATATTTAAACGTACAAGTTGTAAAAAATGAATTTGTTTCATAAATTTTAATAGAATCATGTGCTCAGATCTAAGATATAGTTCTTAAAATTTGAAGCCTCTTCTTGATTGAAAACATACTAAACTGATAAGATATAACTGAAGAGAAATAATTTAAAACTTCTTGTCACAATCATTACATAATAATTTGATGCACAACTTGTATAGAAATAAATATTAGCTTACAACACCTCCAAATAAAACAATTGAAGTAAATACTATCAGTTGGTTTTCAATACATTTATGTAATTAAAATAGAGCTAGCAAGTTTTTAAGACTACTTCATTGAAAATTAGAAGCATCCTCATTCCTGGCTTTCCAAGCTAGCCGTGAATACCTCTCTAGATCACTTGGATTAGCATTGTATTTGTTTCACCATTATCTAGCAATATCGAGACAAAACGAGTAAGAAATTTATGAATGGAAACACCTACAAATGTGTCACAAACATTAGTTCATTTGCAACATCAATTTATTCTATGAGTTGTTGTGATTTTTTTCTTGTGGCTAAAACTTAGTTTTGGTTGTTACCTAGTTATCATGATTCAAAACTTTGTTATCACCTCACATCCTTATAGCATTAGATATGTTTTGTGAGCTAATTATGTGATGTTTTTTTTTGTCACAATGATTTAAAAATCAGCTATTATACCACAATACTGACTTTCTCATTGCCTATTTTTTTTATGAAACCTTTAAAAAGACCTCGAGAACATTTGATTTTACACTGTGGTCTCCCAGCATGGGTGGGAGTTTCAAAAATTGCAAAGTAAATTCAGCGGTTATTGTTAGAAATTGTTGTATAAGATAGGAAATTTGGATGGTTTGTAGACAATATGGATGTCATAACATATCTATTTTAAATTTTGTAGTGTCTCTGCCCGCCATGCATCTAATATGATCGATTGGAACTGAGAAGTTCAATATCTATTTTGAATTTTTTAGTGTCTCTAGCGACCATGCATCTAATAGGACCCATTTCAGCTAAGAACTTCAATAAATAACTGTGTGAATGATAACTTGTGACATCCGTAGCTATTTTCTTTAATTGTGGATCAGGTTACAAACTAATAACTTGTGAAATCCCTAGCCATTTTCTTTGATTGTGGATCAGGTTATAAACTAGAATACACTCTCTGTTCAGAAGAATCTACAATATATATTGGATGGAGGGAAATGTTATGATAAAACATGTACAAAAAACCCTTTAGGGTTGTCTCAACTTAATCTATTGTTAATCACATAGTGTCAATTTTGTAAAACTATAATCTACAGTAAGAACTGAGTGGTTTTTTCTTCTTTTGTAAGTTTTGTTTAGAATTGAAAAATAAATAAATTATAAAAGCTAAAATTATGTAGTGAAAAACTTTGTTCAAAACTTCAGAATAAAAACTTGAGGAAGTTTGACATCATATAATGTGAAACTAGTTTATGATTATAAAGTAAAAAACATTTAAATTTTTTAGCTACAATTAGCTAATTAAAGATATGTATATAGTTTTTTTTTCAGGAGAAATTTGATATAACTATTACAATTAAGTAATTAAAGGTAAATTTAGTGTTAATTAAGAAGTGAGAATTATGAACATTCATCATTATTGCTCAAGATAAATTATGTCTTGTGAAATAATTTGGAAATTTAAAAAAAATATCACATATTTTAAAAAATTTCATCATTAATTTAATTTTTTATATATTAAGAAATACTACTTATTAATAATAAAACAATTGTTAAATAAATAATATATAACAAAAAAAACCACATTTTTTTTTAATAATAAAATAGTTGTAACAAAAATAATATAGAAGAAGAAAAACTATGTATATTGGACTATATGAAAATTTAGATACATGTTATTAAGTAAAATTTTAAAAGAATAATGGTTATAAGAAATTAAAAGTAAATTTATTAAATAGTTAATTTAGATATATATTGGAGATCCAGAGTTAAGATTGATCTAGGCCATCTTAATTCCCCCCTTTAAATAAACTACATTCCACATGAATACCATGGGCCAATACCATGGGCCGATTTTATAGTTTATTACTATTTTATTTTATTACCTAAATTCAATTTAGCTTATTAAAAAGAAAAAGAAAAATACTATAAAAAAATCATATATAAAACTATTTACATTTACATATAAAAATATAACAAATTTTTAATAACAACATTTTAACTTAAAAGTTACCAGAACCTAAATTCAATCTAATATGTTAAAAAGAAAAAAAAAACTAACATTATATATATATATATATATATATATATATATATATATATATATATATATACATATACATATACACTTGTGGATCTAACGGCCTAAAACATTTCAATCGTCATCCAATGGCCCAGACATGGACACAATGACAGCTAGGGGAGTTGTTTTCAAATAGGAATGCCTTACAGCATAATTAACAAGGCCCATAGCTAGTTTATTGAATTTTGAAAGATATGAAAGAACAATGAAGACATATATGAATGGATATTTTTGAATAAGCATACGATTATTATTGCTAATGATCTTAGACTTATAGTATATGGACATTGGAATCAAAATCTTAGAACAATGCTTCCAAACCAAAAATGTTTCTACTATATTATAATGAGAGAATATGGGAAAAGTACTTAAAAAAATATTATTATCTTGCATTTGAAATATGATAATTATAACTTCTATATATATTACCTATAATCAAATTTTATTTTGACACAATATTACATGTGTATAGATAGATTCCAATATGTTAAAGATAAACATCCCAAATATATCTATATATATTAAAATGAATATATATATATATATATATATATATATATATATATATATATATATATATTTTGTACACAACTCAAATTAACACTCAATAATAAATTTTTAGTAATCACAATAATCGAAATAAATATAGCTAATTTAAAGTAAAGATAGTGAATTCAATTTAGCTTTAAGGCTTAGAATATAGTAAATTTAGGTTTTACTAATTGATAAATTGAGATTTTTATTAACTTTAATTTGCATTGTGGTGGTGGAGAATCAATTTATGGTTTGAATCATTTTTTAGTTAAAATTATTAACCAATTTATCCCATTGCATTTTTTATGAAAAAAATTGTTTTTTTTAACTAAGAATACTTTAAATTTGTTTACAAGAAATATTTATTTGAACTTTTAAAGCTTAAAATCATACATACTAATATCACACTACAATAAAACTATAGGAAAGTTGGTTGAGGGTTGTCATATGCAACAACTAGTAGCTACCTAGCAGTCATGCCTAACTTGAACCAACATTTTTGCTTCATCCAAATATGACTATATCACATTTATTTTGTTACTTAAATTTGAACATAGCACTTTTATAATTATTATACTAAATAATATTTTATTAAATTCAAAATTTGCAATTTTCAATTTAAAATAGATCAACATGTTATTAAGAAGTAAAATAAAATCAAGGGGAGTTGTTCATGGCTTTAGAATTTCAAGGGATATGTGTCATTTCTATTTTTCTTTCACTCATTTATGTCTGTAGTAGATATATGTATTGTTATCCTGAGAGGAAGTTATTGTTTCAACTGTATGTATCTACTTGTTCATCATTTTAATTTGTTGGTTTAATAGTCCTAGTCTTAGTCATGCATAAGAGAGAGAGAGTCACTGGTGTTTTGGCATGGATAGTACGAGACATATGTTTCATCCATGTAAGCAATGTTGTGTGAAATTCATTAGCCCTATATCATTGTTGATTTAATTATTAGGTCTATTTTATTTTTAATCATAGTAATAGGGATGCATATAAGAGTTATACTTCAACCATGTATGGGATTTTCAATATCATTTACCCTCATGTATCATTTATCATGGCTTGTTGTGAAGTGCTTGTCAAGTGGAGTTGCCTCTTGAAAGTGGTAAGGAGGCTTATTGAAAAGCCACAGAATATTGTTTTAAAGCAATTTGAAGTTATCTACAGCCCCAACATATGTTTATGGGGAGCATGTTCAAGAAGAGGAATCTCATGGTGTTTCCATAGTGGCATGTTGGTTGCAGGAGGAAACATATTTTTGGTTTCTTAGTGATTATCATGCAGATTTTGTAGCTGATCTGATTTGAATAAAAAAAATATTAGTATCACCAAAGTTCAGTCAACACCAACATGGTGTATTTAGTGAGGTTTGGCCACCCTTTTACGTTGATGTAAATGGGGTAAAGTTATAAAACCGTGAGTGGAGAGTGAAGAGAAATTAATCAAAGATGATTATAGATCAATGAAGAATGTCAAATTGATGTTTGTGGCTATAGGTTTCCATCAATGCCAAAGGGGAAGAATGTTGGCATCACGGTGTTGGCATTTATGTAAACATACATATGACCTTGTTCATGGTTTTTATTAGTGTTAATGTGTTCTTGGTGTTAAAAAAGGATTATAAGGAGGTGGCTTGAAGTTGGGAGAAGATTTGGGTTAGAGAAATTTGAATGTTCCATGATTACAGAGACAGTCGCAAACAATGCACACTCACGTAGTGGCACTACCATGATTCCATATTCTGCACATTGTATTCTCATACACTCTACCCAAGAATGATGTTTTCTGCCTGCGACACTTCCTATAGGCGTGAAAATGGGATACCTTGGGCTTAACCCAACAAAATTCAAATTGTATTGGATGCAATCAAGGAATCTTGACATGGTATTCAAGGTATAGATGATTTGGTCATGATTAGATGGTTGACATTGTATTAAATTGGTGTGAATGCTTTGATGAGATGAGTTATAGATATAGTGGTTGATTCCAATTGATTGATGAGAAAATAAATTATATACGTGATTTTGTTAATTGAGTCAAAGTTGGTCACTGATTGTGCATTAACTTTCCATTGAATATTGAGTGATTGATTTTGAATGTGAGAGGAAAAGTGTGATGGTTTTTTTATTTTGAATTGTAGAGCAACATACTGTAGATATAAGATTTTATCGACAATGCACAAGGCATAATACTAAGTGTTTGTATCTTGAAAAATGTGATGGGATTGTTGGGAAACTATGTATGACAGAGATGGAGAGCATTTGAGTGCATAGTTAGAGTGAATTTTATATAGAGTGTGATGTATGGTAGAGCCTGTGCACACATGGTTAAGAAAATTGATATGAGATATGGTGTGACTAGCAATGTCACATAATAAGTTATGTGGTGCTGGCAGGGGCACATACTACTTCAAAATAGAGAATGAAACACATGTAGCTAATGTGTTAGAGTGTGTTTGATGTGATCTATCTAGTACCCATGGTAGAACATGGTGTAGTGTGATTAAAAAACCTGTAGTTTATATGGAGAACACTAATGTAAAAAAAATTACCTGATGGTATAGACAAAATTTATAACGCATGGTCTTATTGATGCTAATAATGTGTTGCATGGGAAGATGTTTGGAGTAGGTATGTTAGCACATCAGAGGATTGATAGCTAAATTCTTGGCTAAGATACACTGAGATATATTGTATCATGCCCTTAGATATGTGTAGTTGTCTTTTTATGTTTATGTTAGAGTGATTTTGATATGGCTAGTGATTTTTTTGAGCATATATATTTTGCAAAATTTTTTGATATACTAAATATGAGAGTAGAGGGAGTTTTGTTGCATATGGTTTGAGACAATTAATATTGTATTCAATTGATGGGAATATATTATATGTAGGTATAGTCTTAAAATAGGATGAATTGATACCTATAGTTGATTGAGTTGTGTTGTGTGGGCCATAGTTTGAAAATGAATGAAATGTGGTCCACATGAGCTTGAAGGTTGGGGACTTCAGTAGGTGAGTGTTCGCTTGTTGACAAGTAGTGATGCAGGAGCATTAGCTCGGAAAAATACTTTGTAATTTTATTAAACCTAGGGGTCTCATGTTTTTGAGAAAATATTAATTTTATGTAAATATTAATGAGGTTTTTGAGTGATTAAATTATATTTTTAATTAATTATTGAGAGGATTTGTTAATGTTCCCAAAATAATTTGGAGAATATGAGAGAATTAGATTTTAGATATTTGAGAATTAATTATGAGCCTAAGTTAGATTTAGTTTCAAGATTTTAGGGATAAAAATCTAGATTGTAGGGGTGTTGAGATATTTGAGGACTTTGTTGAGTGATTAAAGGGAATTGAACCTAAATTGATTCAGTTCAATTTGTATAAATTTATGAGCCTCAAAGGCCAAATAGATCAGGAAGAATAGATTGAGAGCTGAGGTTTGGACAGCCAAGTTTCTAAGCCTCCAGGCAATTGAAAGGGCCATGAATTTTGAATATCTGGCCAAAGAAAAGAGTTTGTAAGTGATTTCAGTTTGTTTATATGAAGGTGTTTTCCCAAAGTTATATGTGTTGATGGATTGAGCAATTGTAAGTTTAATTTATGTACTTGGAATTAGAGCGATATAGTGAAGATTTAATTAAATAGAAGTTAAATCTCTGTTGCGGAATAATGAAATTGAATGTAATCGATTTATGGTTGAATGGAAATTCTCAGTGTATAATTGAATTTTCATTCTCCGCATAAGGGGTTGGAATTCCGTTTAATATTGTGTAATCCTGAGTGAATGGTTTGTGTTAACCATAATCGGGTTGAGTGTGTCCCGTTATGGGATTCGTATTGTATAAAAGGAATGATATAACCAGTTGGGTATCTACAGAAAAGGAAGATTCAAGAATACGTCCCTGGGCTGGACGTAGGTTCTGAACAAAAATTGGTGATGAATTCTCTTACATAAGAGGCGCAGAGTTTGTTTAGACTCTGTCTATTGTGATTCGATTTTGCAGTGACTCGATCAATAGTAGAGGTGCCATCGTAAAGCTTTTAAATTCGACCTGCGAAGTTAATTGAAATGCCGAAATGTTGTGAAATCTCATTGATATCTGCTGGCTTAGATTGTTGAAGTTAGTGAGTGTGTAGGAAGCAGTTCAATTCGACATTGAAAATGTGTAGTCAACGTGTAATGGTGAACATGTGGCTCCATTCGATTCCAGAAGTGAAGCGCTGAGGAATTAAAATCAAAGAACAAGGTGTTGTGCGTTAATTTTATTTATCAGTCAAGGAAATTGTAAGGTCGATTACACATATGCAGATTGAAATCGATGCAGCGTTAGAAGTAGAAGGCAGATTGAATTCCAGAATTCTTGAATCGAATGCATGATGGCCAAGGGGGTGAATTGCGTTGAAATTGAAGCTATGAGGTTATAACGTAGAATTACAAATGCAATGGAAGGTCGATGTGTGGATACCAACTGAGAAGAATGTCAAACAGAGATCGATTGGAGATGCATGAGCGTTTTTGAACCATCAATCGTAGTATGTGAAGACTGTTGAATCAGATAAAGTCGAACAGTAAAGCATGAGGCACAGATTGAGGATTGTTCAAATTCAACACTGGAATAACAATTAACACAGTGATGGGCGAGTAATGAATTGAAGTGCTGAGGAGTTAGAATCGAAAGTAGAGGTACTGTAATGAAAATGTATGTGAGTATTTTATGGTCAAAGTAGTGTTTATACATTGCTTTGGAATGTTGGGCATGTTTAACCAATATCAAACTTGAGTCAACTCAAGTATCCGTGTATATTTGTTGAATGGTGTGAGCCATATGATTCATAGAGAAGGCTTGAGATATGGATAGGTGCGTGGATTAAATAATGTCAAGGTTGGTTGAGTTTTAATAAGATGTATATATATATATTTGGAGATGAACCCTTGAAGTGCCAATTAAAATAAAAGTTGTGTAAGATGAAATCTTCCTTGAAGATTAATTCTTAAGCTTTCGCATGTAAATGTTTGTGGAATTTCCAGACTTAAATTATTATTTGGGGCAAAGAATTGAGATTCATTTTATATGCATAGTAGTTGGAGAGATTCTGGGTTTTGCAGGGTTTTCCTGCATCAAGTGGTATCCGAGGAATAGCTCTGTGTGAAGATTCAAGTTTTTAAATTGAATTAATTGCATGTGATGAATAAATATCAGAATTTGAAACTGATGAAGGTTGCAGCACAGAGATGCATTGCAGGTGAAAGATAATTCAAGATCAACAGGATCTTGGAGGTGAGTTAATGATCATTATTATTGAAGTCTGGTTTGAAAGTTATGCTTGAATAAATTGGTTGTAGGCATAGTGAAGAAATCTCAGCAGAAAGAAGTAGATCATAGATGGAGAGTAGTGACAGAGGAGTCCAACAAGGGATTATAAGAGAGAGTGGCAGAACCTGAAAATTCAACAGAGGTTGAATAAAGTTGCAGATGAGTGAAGCCTGAAGGAGCAGTGGAGAAATGCTCGAAAGGTTCCAGCAGAGGACCAGTGATTACCAAAAGACCAGATCCGGAGGAAAGGATTGGTGAGGTAAGTGGCAGCAGGAGAGTTTGCTGTTGTAGAGGCTTGGTGCAACTCATGGGTGAGAAACTCATGGCGAAGAAGATGACTACTGAAAGTCATAAAGGAGAGAGCAGAGGTTCAGATAGAGGCCACAGTAGAAAGAGGGAGAAATATGCCAAGGCAAATGGCATAAGGCAGCAGTTAGCTGATGCAGAATATGACAAAGAGTTAGCTGAGATCAGGGAACAGTTTGATAAACTGGAGATGAGGATAGAGGAAAGCCAGAGAGTGGGTTGGCTCATGAGGAAGAGAGTGAAGTGGCAGAGGCTACAACAAAAAAGAGATCAACAGATAAACATGCAGTTAATAGAAGAGCTGAGGGAGCTCGAGCAGATGATGGATGTACAGTTGGGGTGTACAAAACTCAGAGCATCTGAGTTGAAAGTTGAGGTTTCCATTGGTGAAACAGAAGAGGAGATCATTGATGATTTCTTGAAATATTGGGTAAATCTAGATCAGCTGGATAATGTAAAATCGAGTATTTTTGTAGCTGACAATTTTGATGTGATTACAGGTTTTACTGAGGAGGATGCACAATCTTGTGAAGCTGTCACAAGCATGGAAAAGAATCTTTCAGAAGATAAATACCTTGAAGAGGGAAGCAGTGATGCATTTGTACTTGAAGGTGTTACAATACAAGAGGAAGTTCTTGTGAATGAAGAAGAGGATCAGCTTGAAGAGCTGGTATATGAACCAACAGTTGATACTGTTGAACTTTGTGATTTTCAAACTGAAAGTTTGTGTGTGAATGCAGAGATGGTACATGATGATGAAATGCTTCAACAATGCCACAAAGAAATTGCATTGTTGGAATATTTGTTAGAGAATTCAGAGTATGACAGGGAGATTGCAGAACAAAGAGTTCAATACAGGGAACAAGAGAAGAAAGACATCATGGAAATAGATAATGTGAAAGGAAGACTTGTTGATAGTCTTGGGAATTCTACAGAGAATTCTTTGGAAAGTTTGGATCAGGATACTATGTGCTGATAGAGGAGGAAGAAAATTCAGGACAGCATACTGAAATGCTGGCAAAGGGGAAAAATGCATTGATTCCTTATGATTTTTGTTTTAACAAGTGTTTTGTGAATGCAGGTATTGTTGTAGGTGCTGAAGAACATTTGACTCAATTGAGCAGTCAAATGAAGGAAGAAGAAAATTCTGTGGAAATTTCAAATCCATGAGATGAAGAAGTTATGTTGCTGGAAAGGATGCTGAAAAGTCAAAATTCAGTGTAGGGAAAATCTCAATTTCAGAATTGGGAATTGCAGATGCAGAGTGATGAAGATAGAAGAAGAGAGTACACAATGTATCAGTCCAGTAAGTTGTTGATAGGAGAAGGCAGAGAAGAAGTTTTCCGTTGTAGAAGACAAGAGGGCATGGATGATTGGGCGGCAGTAAAAACTGAGCAAGTAAGAAAAAAAGTAAGTATATAAGTAAGAACTGAGCGAGTAAGAGCTCAGCAGGAAACGAGAAATCAGTAATCTGAAGATTTATTGGACAGAGAAATTGAATTAATCAGAAGAATCATGTTAAAAGTGTCTCAGAGGAAGACATCAGCAAGGAAGAGAAGCAGCAGTAGCAGCAAAATGAAGAAAGAAAGAGATTGTGAAAGTGCAGTCAGTGGAGCAAGACAGCATAAGATATGGAGACTTGGAGAAAAGCAGCAAACATCAGCGGATGTTGATGATAACTTGCAGAACAAAGTGTGGGATCCAGGCGGACAAAGATTTGAACGCATGATCAGGAAATCATGATCATTGTCAAGCTTGGGAGTCTGATGCAGGAGCATTAGCTCGGAAAAATACTTTGTATTTTTATCAAACCTAGGGGTCTCATGTTTTTGAGAAAATATTAATTTTATGTAAATATTAATGAGGTTTTTGAGTGATTAAATTATATTTTTAATTAATTATTGAGAGGATTTGTTAATGTTCCCAAAATAATTTGGAGAACATGAGAGAATTAGATTTTAGATATTTGAGAATTAATTATGAGCCTAAGTTAGATTTAGTTTCAAGATTTTAGGGATAAAAATATAGATTGTAGGGGTGTTGAGATATTTGAGGAATTTGTTGGGTGATTAAAGGGATTTGAACCTAAATTGATTCAGTTCAATTTGTATAAATTTATGAGCCTCAAAGGCCAAATAGATCACGAAGAATAGATTGAGAGCTGAGGTTTGGACAGCCAATTCTGGGAGAGATTCTGGGTTTTGCAGGGTTTTCCTGCATCAAGTAGTGGCTTGCTCATTCATGGAGTGATATATTCCTTTAGCTTGTAGCCCAAAAACTTTAGGAGTGGTGGCTTCCCCCAGGTGGTGGCCAAGGAAACTATTGGAGGTTGGGGCCTCCAATAGGTAGTTTCTTGCAATGGTAGTGACTTTCATTGATGAAGGAGTGGTGGCCTCTAGCAGGTGGTGGCCTGGAAAGTTGAGGAAGTGGTGGCTTCTGTCATCTAGTCACCGAAAGTGAGTGGTTGTTCATGTGCATCACAAGTTGGGGCTGCACATTGTTGGTGGCCAGTGATATGATGTAAAATAAGATTTGATTAATAAGAAGAAGAAGTAGAGGAAATAAAATGGTGTTTTTTCTCCCGGAATGGTTTCCACATTATAACTGGTGTTCTTATGTGTTTATGTGTTGATCTCTTGATTGATGGGCCTTTATGTGCATTGTTGTTCATGGTTCATGGTTGATGATGTTATTTGTTGTTTCTCTAAGTTTCTAATCAATTTATGATTAATTTTTGAAGGGAAAAGTGAAAATTAGAATTTGGTGATCCATATTGAACAACACAGATTCACCCTCCTCTTAGTATGATTAAGAACCCTCACCCCCCTTCTTAGGATGATAAAGAACCCAACAAGTCATGTAATTATCTTAAACCCATATATACAAAGTGCTAATATGGATAAAATATATTCAAGTGCAAAATTTTCGTTAAGTTTGACACTCTAAAAGACATTTATACCTCAAGAGAATTGATCTCTCTCTGCTCTTGAAAGATCTAGAATTACTATATATCAATACACACAACTATATGTTATTGAAATGTAAACCTTTTAAATACATTATTATAGGTACAACCTATCAATTCTACTTTTTAACTTTTTTTTTTGCCAAAATGTAAAAATATTTTTTTACTAAATAATATTTTTTATTATTTAAAATATATTTTTTAATACATATTCAGAAACCTCTTATACACTTACATTATACAAATTTTACAACTCAAATTTATAATTTCAACAAATTTGTTTCAAACCATCTAACACATTTAGACAAATAAAATTTAAATTTAGATCTGCATTTACTACCATACCCTCCCATTAGGATAATAAACTCTGAATTTGTATATACCACCATACCCTCCAATTAGGTTAATAAATTCTAGATATACATTTATTACCATACCTTCCAATCAGATTTCATGTTAATGCGACGATAATTTAGTATGTATTCATTCCGTATAATCCTAGTTTAAATCGCACTTCCTCCTCTTTAACATTTAGACAGTTTTTTAATCTTACATATAGTGATATTAAATTCCCTCCAAAATTTATCTTTAGAAGAATGACGAGATATCGATCTCATTCTTTTGGCTTATGGGCAATTATGTTTTAGGTCTATTCTTTGGAAGTTTTCTGTCTAACGGTTGATTAAATAACAAAGCTATTTATTTCTATTAGGTAATTATAAGTGTGTTATTTTAGAATAGGGTTTTCAGAAATTTAAGTTTTAGTAATTATTAAATGGATAATAAGGATATATATTTTATGGAATATTTTAAAATATTTTAGTAGTATCTTTAAATTAAAAATTCGATATAATAATGTTATTTTTGGTAGGCAAATAAATATGTTATTTTAGAATAGAATTTTTAGAAATTTAAGTTTATTATTAAATAAATAATATAAATATATTTTTTATGGAATATTTTAAAATATTTTAGTAGTATCTTTAAATAATTGAAATTTATGTGAGAAATAGTAGTGTTTTTTTAACATTTTAAATTAAATAATTATGGATTTTTAGATATATGATATTCACTAGATATGGAATTTGTATAATTTAACCAAAGTTATTTTACAACTAAAAAACTTCGACGATAAAACAGAGATGAATCTCAGTAATTAAACTGTTTTGAATACATCTACAAGATTGCAAAGTGCAATGGAAAATTACTATAATTCGTATAGAATTCGTCGTAAAGACTGCATTTTTCAACCCATAATTACCTACTAGTTAGCGAGCCCTGGAATTCCACGAAAGGGATAAAATCGTCTAACATGCCATTAAAGAAAACATTTTATTTACTCCTGGACTTTCAAGAATTTATAGTTATACAGATTAGCATACCGATGGCCGAGCTTGTCTCAAGTAACCATAACTAAGGGGCATTCTCAACTAGCCGTAGCCAGAAAATTGTATTCATCACAGTGTTCCTAAGTTCCCTTTTGGTCTATAATTGATTTCCCGTATACACATTTTGAACCGCTCTCAGCTTTGTAATGTCCCCTTCCCTCTCGGTGCTTTCTACTTTTAGAAGAAGGTATTAGTCCTAACTGGATGTTGAATTAGCAAATTACTAGAGCGTGCATTTAATGTTAATCGGCAAGATGTGTGAGTGAAACTATAATAGTTACCAAGAATTATCAGTGTGTAACTAGTGTAACTATTAGATGTTTATGACTTTTTAATGTATAAATTAATTCAGTTCCCTACAAATTTTGATAGATATCAATGAAATTTAAATTCCAAAAAGTCCCGACCAAATTTAAGTGGAGGACAGGACCGTGCTGGTCCGTAGCAATTTTGCCTTTGCGTCTTGACGAGCAAATGCATGTGATCAGTCTCAATCGCTCAGTATTAAGGACGGTCTGCATTGCGAGATTTGAGCAGAAGAGGCCCCCCATTCACGTGGGGCTGGTTATTCATGTTCATCGGAATATCACCCACCGAACTTTTGTGGTTGTCAGCGTTCAGAGCTTTCAGTTTCATGCTCATAAAATTAGGTTTACGTTCATGGCTGTTAGAGAGTTCGGTGAAAAAAATATTTTTGGACAGATTTGATCTCCATTCAATATAAAAGGGTTCTGTACTAATGCGGATTGATCGGAAGTTCGGGCTGTCGGTGGGCTATGGTCTGGTGGGGCGCGATCTGTCGGGTGGCAGAGGAGTGAGTTTACGGCCATTATTCAGTTGTAAGCAGTTGGTCGGGTAGCGTTGGTAACGGTTATTGACCAGTGGGTATCTCGTCTGGCGGGGACGGAATTCGTACCCGTGATCTCTACGAGGGATTCATTCCAACAAGTAGGTGTATTAACTATTTTTGTGCAAGGAGAGATTAAGACTTGTTATGTGGCCAAAATTTTAAAAAGTGCTGCAAAGTAGAATATTTTTGTCTTTATATAATTTTATAATATTGTAAAACTAGCGATTGCACCATATGTTGCAAAGGAAATGCTGTAAAGCTTTTCATAGAGTGGTGCTCTGATTATGCACTATGTCATTTTTCTGGCACATATTTATGGAATGTTAAGGATGAACTTTGAAGTAATTAAAGCAATAATTCCTTGGGGTGAAGATAGGGGACATACTTACCAACTATTTTTTCAAATACCTCCCTTTAAAGGTGGTTATATATCATGTTGGGGCTCTTAAAATTGTAAAGAACGATGGAAACACTACCCTTGTGAGAATTTAAGTACTATGCATTAGAAATCATCTCACTTTCATGAGCTCCCACCTATACCATATTTATATGGTTTCAAATCCTATTGTATCTATCATTCAACCTCACATACAAATAGGGCCAGCCCTCTCTCTAAATGGGGAAATATACACACAGCTAGGGTATTCCCTCTCTTCAAATGGGGAAATATACACACGGGTAGGGTATTTCTCTCTTCCAACAGGCCGGGCCAATCCTATCTTCCAATGGGCCAATGTCCACAAAGATAGAGGTAGTCCTCTCTTAAAATGGGCCAAATATTTAAAAGGCGATGCCATCCCACTTCCAATAAGCCAACACTCTTACCAGTAGGGTTCCAAATTTCCTTGGAGTGCATAGAAAGAGACTGATGGGATTTCTAGGTTGACCCTGTTGGTCGCTTTAATTGTTTTAACAATTCAAGCTCCACATAGATTGTCAACCCGGGAAGGTCTGTTTATTCCAAAGACAATCACGCACTGGATATGCTCAATTCCAAAAGCAAGATAATGTTGTAGTAAAAATCACACAATTATTAATCATACAAATCTAACTATTCACACCCTACTTTAACAAAGCTGAAGTCTACTTGTGTTACAGCAAAAGCAATTCCCCTATTGCAGTCTTTCATTAAAAGAATCCTAGGAAAATATAATGAAAGAAAATCACTCTGCAGGAAAGGAAACCAATCAACCATAACAATGAACATGACCGTATTCCTCCAAACAGGAACTTCATCACCTGTTGCCTGACACTAATCACACTGTAGAAAAGATTAATCCAAGAAAACAGGACCCTATTCCCATGAACGGGAACCTTCAGCACCTGTCTCCTGATACTAATCACACTGCAGGAAGAAGAGAGTGAACTTATGGGAACATGACCCTATTCCTTTGCACAGGAATCTTCAGCACCTGTTTCCCAGCATCAATCATGCATTCAAACAGATAATAGAAAAATATCTCTTGGCTTCTTTAAGAATGAATGTTACCAAATTCATGCAGTGTTAAAGAAAACAGAGTGCTAAAGAACTACAGAACTATGCAAATAATGATTCAGTAAACAGAGTTAAATTAAAGTGCAAATATCATAAAGAAATTCAACAAATTACAGGAGCAATCGGGTGAATCTTGTGATGAAGGTGGGCCCTTTGCTTCTCACAAGATTCCCCAGGGAAAAGAATTAAATTGAAGCACTCAAAAGAAACATTTATTCATCTGTCAAAAAGGAATGATACATTACAATGGAGTCTTGCTCATTTCCGCTCAAAATAATGTTTCTCCTGTAGTCTCTAACTCCCCTTCTAATGCTGATGTCTCCTCTTTTTAAAGAGGAGACATCTATTACAGTTACATCAGAGCAAATCTATATTTATCCAAAACTGTTCTTTTATCTTAAAACAGGGTCCTTCTATTCTTCCATAGAAAAATATTGTTACAACAGATACAAGAAGATATTGTTGCTTGTTTTCATCTTGTTTCCATCGTTCCTGAAATAATCTTTCAAGATTGCAAATCATGAGTAGTGACGAAATGTACGTGCCCGCTGACTGTTTCAGCAACAGATTTGACTGTTTCAGCAACGGAGTCGACTGTTTCAGCAACGGTCGATTGTTTCAGCAACAGCCCGTTCCTTATCCTTACTTATCTGCGATCTTTTAGACTTGTGTTAGCAACAATCTACCTTCGATTAATAATAAAATATAAGAGTAATGTGGAATTATATGTAAACAGATTAAACATATAGTAAAGAGAATGATTTCATATACCTTTGTATGAAATGGATAAAAATGATAATGTAACCTTTTCTAAATATAGCTATAAAGGGTAAGATGGTGTCAAAATGTATAGTAAAAATGGTACATTGTGAGGTCCTAACATCCCCCCGAGTTGAAAGGGTTGCATGTCCTTAGGCAACTTTTAATCTGAGTCAGAGTCTGAGTATTGACTCTTTGCATGCAAGTTACTCAAGCAATAACTATGGAAGGTGGCTTCTGTCAAAGATTTGAATCCCTGGTTATTCTGCAGTTTCTGCCATACTACTGCCTCATCCCTGTTAGCCAATTTGTAGTGAGACTAATATTGTTCTGCCAGCATCCATAAGACAGGGAAGTGAAAATGATAACCAATCCAATTCTCAGCACATTGCTGAATGCATCTGATATAGTTTGGTACCCTGGATAGTGCAGTTTGAAGATTATCAGGGCCAAAAGGATTATATTCTTGTCTTTCCTTCCAGTACTGTTGCCAGAACATGGTGTTGGCCTTCAAGGCAGTAGTCTCTTTAACTCTGATTAACTGATGACACTTGAGGAGTATTGAGGATCGCAATTGCTGTATGTACCTGCGCATTCCTGGCTTCTGCAAAAATCGATGGTATTCTGCTACAAAAATGGCTGGATTTGAGGGTTCTAGTCTTATCCACAGGAGGCGATTATCCTCATTATGCCTACTTGCAATAAAAGCAGTTTGTCATGTGATCTGATTGGCAAGAAATGAAACAAATGCCCTAATTTGTATATCACCAACAATTGGATTGAGGTTGACCTTTCTATTGTTAGGCATAGCCTCATTATGAAGATAAAGTTCACATAACAAATGTTGGTTGCTACCAGGGGCCTCAGCAAATGTTTTGACAAATTGTTCCGCTGCGAGCAACTCATGAGGTCTCCCATCCTTAATTCCCTTCAATTGAAAATAAACAAGGTGTTCCGAAAGGAACAAAGAATAATTAAAGGAAGTATTCCTAGTGGCTAACAATTTTTGTACTAATGAAAACATCAAAACTAGTTTGTCTTTTAACTCCTTGATTTCTTTCTTAGAATCCTTGAGCTGTTGAAGTGTCTGCTCCCAATTGTCCCAGTTGACATACATCTGATTCTGTCAGGTCAACTTATGCTGTTGTAATATTTTATCTTGATCCACAACATACTTCTTCTTCCAGTTATTCATTATTTCCAATTGTTTCCATGGTGGAGTCTGTGTCCCGGCATTGTAAGTACAGGGTTGGGGCATCGTCTGAATAGCTGAGCTGACTAACACAGGGCAGTATATCTGTGTCTTGGTTTCTTTTTCCATACTTTTCGAGGGCCCTACTGGTTCTTGTGTGACAGTAGGGTGTTCTTATTTAATTGCAACTGATGTGGATGCCTCAGGCACTAGGATTTTGACTATTTTGTATCCTGCCTGTTGGTAAATGTTTCCACATTCATGGCACATGTATTCTTTACATGAGTCGTTTTTTTGTGCTGATGCTGTATGTGCCAACATGTAGAGATTTAATTCTCTGTCAAAAGGCTTCCCTTGCCATTACCAACTCTTTTTTATAGGCCTCTAGTTCTGACTTCAAAAATTCATTTTCCTCCAATAAAGATGCCATGGTAGGTGAACCTTGTGTGTTGGTTGATTTTGCTGGAGTTGATTGCTGATCCACAGTTGTAGCTGGTTCTTGTGTTTCAGCTACAGCTGGTTTCCTTATATTATCATGCTTGGTGTATGATTTTTGCACCTCAGTAGCTGGTTCTTGTGTTTAAGCTTCTGAGTGAGTAACTGGTTCTTGTGGAGCAGTTACTGTTTCAGTAGTAAATGATGTCATATTACCCTGGGCATCTGGTTCTTGTGGATCAGTGCCACAGGACGAGACGGGTAATGGTTGGGGAATTTGGAATGGTGGTGAGGATTGAAGTTTTAACAAGATAGTCGTAGGGTCAGGGGAAATGGGAGTGACTTCAGTTTCAACAGTCATTTTCATTTTCCTCCTAGGTAGGAAAGCAGAAAAGTCAGTGAATTTCCTTTTCTTTTTATGAGAAGATTCTTTTCTAGGAGAAGGGCTATCGGAAGAGGTGGCAGCTTGGGATGTGGCCCTTGTTTGCCTTTTTGAGACAGATACTGTTGCAGTTCGTCTCTTCCTTTTATGAGTAGGTGGAGATGGGGGTGTTTCAGCTTGAGAGTCATCGCTAGAGATGTGGACAATGGGAAGGGGTGACTTTGCTAGATGGGATGAACTTGGGGGTAGGTCAACTGGTTCTGAAGATGAGATCAATCGGGGATCAGGGATATCTTCCAGTTGCCGTTCATAAGAGTGTTCGGGAGTTTCTTGGGGAATTTTGGCTTGTTGGGGAATTTCAAGGGCTTGCTGTAGAAGGAGGGGTGGATTATTCAGAGGGGGGTTTTGCTGAGCAAAACCCCTCTGAATTAAGAATTGACATAAGCGATGATGGGTAAGGGATAGTAATGGGAATTTTACCCGTCTACAGTAATATGACATGTTTTTAATACATCCAAGCAGATAATACGGAATATTAACTAATCGACCATGCTGCAAATGATTCATTAAAACAAAGTCGTGTTGATAAACTACCTGGTAACGCCCCTCGCAAGTCAAATAGTGCTTGATGAATTCAGCTACTGTTGGCCATGGGCGAGGTAATGAATGCAGACTTATACCGCGGCCTTTATTCTCAACATGTTCCTCTGGAAGAAGGAAGTCCTGCTGTGCATTTAAAATGACTTGTTTCCTGCTAAACCAGCGAGCACCTGTGACCGGCAACCCTGAAACTTGTGCTATATCTTCCTTTGTGACCGAAATTCGGACCCCTTGGACCACGGAGTAATCTTCCTGAAAATTCTGCGCAAACTCTAAAACTTGCTGAGGATCAAATTCTCCTAACCTTTCAAAGTATGTTATCCATCCTGCCTGCTGAAAAATTTGGTAGGCCTCCGGGAACAATTCAAGGAGAGTTATCGAACCAGGCTCATGTCTGATAGCCGAACCTCCCATAGCTACTAACTTGAGTCACATGCAGAGGCGCAGAGAACAGAAACACAGGCTTTGGTCAAGCTAATTGTTGCAACAGAGGATATGGAGTCTCAATAACGGCGAAAATAATGGATATGAAGAGTGACGGAGGATTGGATGGTGTGGAATGATGATTCAGTTTTCGAAATTCCCCCCTTACGTATGATGAAATGATGTTTAAGTGTGTGGGGATTGTAATCATTATGAGCAAGATCCTCTCTTTAAAATATTATTTAACTGTATTACATAAAAACCACATACCTTATATTTTTACCTTTGTTTTTATAATTCGAAGTATAGAGTGCTTCATAATGGCTTGATACTGATGGAAGAATCTTTAAATTTCTCTGGAATGTAGAAACAGGAGCATATCAGGATCTGCTCAATACTGAATAATATTCACCCAAGGGATCTGAAGAATAAAAATGGAGAACTGAAAAACTTGTGTAGCAGAGCAAAGAAATGGTGTTTTAATAATGAAAAGATGAATGTCAGGTTGCTGAAAGTGGTGTTTCAGCAATGGAAAAATGAATAACATGTTGCTGAAAGTGGTGTTTCAGCAAAGGGAAAAATAAGGAAAATGGAATGTAATGATTTGGATTTAAGAAAATTGGGAGAAGTACTTGCTAAGGGATAATTTCAGCAGTAGGGAACGGGAAATACTGGCTAAAAGATGGTATTTCAGTAATAGGTAGAAATGGGGAAAAATGGAAAAAGAAAGATGGAGTAATGGGATAAGTGATAAAAGGGATATTGCTGGGGAATGGGTTGAAGTGAAAGGAACAAAGCTTTTGTGATTGAAGCTTAAAATCTTCCTGTGATGAAACTGTCCTCCTTAGTGAGTTTTCCCTTATTCTGCAAAATACAATTGTAACATGCCAACCCTTGACAAGGATTATTAGTTTTAAATCTAATCTAATGCTAGAAATATAGTGCAGAAAATTAAATGCTGTGAGGAGCAGAAGACTCCCCTAGAAAAAGATAATGTGTATCAGTCATGCAAGCAGCCTTGAAATCTTCTTTAGAAACAGGGCGCTAGTACAAACGAAGCCTATGACCATTTACTAGTAGAGGTGTTTTAGAATCATCAATTGTTAAAAGTCTTACTGTTCCATTAGGAAAAACAACATCTACTTCATATGGTCCAAGCCATCGTGTACGTAGCTTACCCTGAAAATTTTCAAACCGAGAGTCATACAATAAGGCCCAATTACCTTTTTGGAACTGCTTGTATTTGATGATTTTATCATGCCATTTCATTCTTTGTTGTTGAATCATAGTTGTTTGGTGAATGGCATCTAATATCTTTTCATTCAATTCAAGAAGCTGTTGCAGCCTAGCTGTCTGTACATCAGTCAAATCAAGGTTAACAGATAAAGCAGTTCTTAAAATTTTAATTTCAAATTCCATAGGAAAAACAACATTTTTACCATAAACCAATTCATAGGGAGAAAAACCTGCAGTATTTCTCCAGGTAGTTCTTTAAGCCCATAGTGCTTCAGGGAGCCTTTGAGACCAATCCTTCCGGTTATCCTTCACTGTTTTAGTTAGAATGGCTTCTAATACTTTATTTGTGCTTTCCACCTGCCCATTGGCCTGGGGGTGGTATGGTGTACTCATTCTATGATGAATATGATATTTATGAAGGGTAGATTTAAAACCATGAGAATTTAATGGAGGTCCTCCATCTGTAACTAGCTCTCTAGGAATTCCAAATCTAGTGAATATCTCTTCAAATAAGAAAGCTAGGACAACTTCTTCATTGGCTCTGATAAGTGCTTTGGCCTCCACCCATTTAGTCATATAGTCTATAGAGACTAATATATAAGTTCTTTGATTGGATGGAGGATTAATGGGTCCTATGAAATCCAAGGCCCATCTTTCAAATGGTTCGGATACTACCTGGGGGTTTAATGGCATTTGATCTCTATGATTGGGTTGACCCATTCGCTGACAGCTGTCACAAGCCCTCACATATTTCTTTGCATCCTTAAATAATGAGGGCCAATAGTAACCCATCCTCAAAATTTTGTGTGTTGTTCTTTTATCAGCAAAATGCCCTCCGCAAGGCCATCATGACAAGCTTTTAGTATGTCATACACTTCATCCTCCCTAATGCATCTTCGGATTTCCTGATCAAGCGCTGTGTAGAAAAGACACCCATTTATCCAGCTATACCTGGCACTTTGTTGAACAATTCTTCTCTTTTCTCTGTATGACAGGTGTGATGGTAATTTTCCTGCAACGAAATAATTGGCAATATCTGCATACCACGGAGAGTGAGCAGAGACTGCAAATAAATACTCATCAGGAAAGGAATCATCTACTGGAATATTATTATCAGTTTTTAATCGTGAAAGGAAATCAGCCACCACATTTTCCTTACCAGGCCGATCTACAATTGTAATATCAAATTCCTGCAGTAACAATAACCATCTGGTAACTCGAGCATTTGTGACGGATTTTTTCATTAAATATTTAATAGCCGAGTGATCAGTGTGGACAAAAGTAGAATAACCAGTGATATAATGTCGAAATTTATTAATGACATAAATTACTGCAAGAAACTCTTTTTCGGTAACTGTATAATTAAGCTCAGTAGGGGTCATATTCTTACTGATAAAATAGATAGCATAAGGAAGATGATTTTACTCTTCTCCCAGGACAACTCCAATTGTAGTGTCTGAAGCATCGGAAGATATATGAAAGGGGAGGGCCCAATCAGGTCCTCTCAAAATAGGAGTAATAGATAACTAATGCTTGAGTTCTTGAAAGGCTTTCTAACAAATATTAGTCCACTTAAATTCAACATTTTTCATAAGAAACACAAATAATGGAGAGGCTATCTTAGAAAAATCCTTAATAAATCTTCTGTAGTATCCAGCATGTCCAAGAAAACTTCTCACATCAATTTGTGTTTTAGGAACAGAAAGATTCTGAATGACCAGCATTTTGGATGGGTCTACTTGAATGCCTTGAGATGAAATAAAATGTCCAAGCACTACTCCTTCACTCATCATCATATGACATTTTTCAGTACTTAGGGAGAGGTGAGCTTGGATACAACGTTTAAGTACCTTCTCAAGATTTTGTAATGCATCTTCAAAAGACGTACCATAAGGAGTAAAATCATCCATAAATATTTCGATAGAGTCATTCAGCATATCAGAAAAGATTCCTATAACAGCCCTCTGAAAAGTTGTTGGTGCGTTACATAGTCCAAATGGAAGAACTATATAAGCAAAAGTTCCCCAAGGACTAGTAAAAGTGGTTTTGTCCTGGTCTTGGGGTGCAATTCTAATTTGGTTATACCCACTGAATCCATCTAGAAAAGAAAAGAATTTCTTCCCTGACAGACTATCCAACACCTGATCAATGAAAGGTAAAAGAAAGTGATCCTTTTGAGTAGCTTTGTTTAAGGCTCTATAATCAACACACACTCTCCATTTCCCGTTTTTCTTAGGGACTATCACCGATGGGGAAACCCATTCACTATCAGATATGGGGTATATAAATCCTGCATTGAGCAATTTCTGAAGTTCTTCTTTAACAATTTCTCTTAAATTAGGGTTCATTCGTCTTTGGGGTTGACAGACTGGTCGGCATCCTTATTTAATATAAATTCGGTGAGTACATAATTCAGAAGAGATTCCTTTCATATCCGTGTAATCCTATGCGAATGCTTCCTTATTTTCTCGTAATAACTTCATTAACTGTTGTGTTTCAACAACTGTTAGATCAGGATTTATGTTTAATGTCTTGCCAAGTTCGATTTCGACTGTTATGCTTTTAGATGAGATGGTGGTTAATGTCTAAGATAAATCTTCAGATTCAATCTTTTTCTGGGTATTTGTTTCAAAAATTGCAGTCAATTGATTGTGTGTTTCAACAATTATAGAGGAAGGTTCGCAAATAAAATTATTAATTATTTCCTCCTCTGTATTGTATTTAAGAGTTAAGGCTTGTCCGATAGTTAAAATGGGATGAATAGTATTATCATCATAATCCATCCACACAAAATCTTCATTATTAATTATAGGTGTAGCATGAGGATAAAGAGTAAGTTGTTTGGTTTCATAACCATTAGAAATTTTCATTGAACCAGATCTACATCTGATAAAGGCATCGACTGTGGCCAGCCATGGCCTCCCGAGAATTAAAGGATGTCCCCCTAGCTTTGTTTTAGTTTTTAATATGACAAAATCAGCTGGGTAATTCCAGGATTCAACTGAGATAACTAGATCTTCAACAACTCCTTCTGGTTTAATTGTAGAATGGTCAGCTAACTCTAGGATAGTTGGTGTATCTCTGATTGTGTTATTCAGCTATAACAACTATGAAGTTTCAAGAGTCATAATGTTTATTGCAACACCTAGATATACGAGAACTTGAGGAATCATTGTTTTACCAATTTGAACTGTCACAGTAGGATGGCCGAGGTCACCATATTTCACAGGAGGGGTTTTTCCGGACATTAATGCAGATAAGTCACCCATCACATGAACTGTAAGGGGATCTTTAGTTTTCCTACCAGGTTTCTTAACACAAATTTCCCTTATGGTTCTGGCATAAATTGGTACATCTTTCAGTGCCTGTAAAAGTGGAATTTTAACATACAAATTTTGCAATTCCCCTAAAATATTAAAAGCAGGTGTTTCAGGCGTTTTAGTTAAAAATAAACGCTCAGGGAATCGTGGTTCTGTTATTTCAATACACTTGTTAGAGGGTGGTTGTGCTTTTTTATGTTTCTCAGTTTCCTCTTTATCAGAATCAGAAGAGTTTATATCATCGATGATAGGTTCTACTATTTTCTTGGATCTCAAATGAATATCATTACATTGCATAGTAGGAAATGTAGGCTGATTCTGAATATCAATGACTTGCACAACTTTATTATTGGGGTTAGGATTTGGTTGCACAGGTAGCTGGGGTCTCATTTGATTATTTGGTGGAGCATTTGATGGTAGAGGAAGTGGTTGTTGAAATTGAGGAAATTGATTTGGATACGGGAGTTGTTGGCTTCTCCAATTTGAATTCCAAGGATTAAAAGAAAATGGCTGTTGTGGGGGCCAAGGAGTCCACATTGTAGAATCAACAAAGGGAGGGTTTGATTGTTGCATGGGTGGGAATTTCATCTGATTAAAGGGTGGGTATTACATTTGATTAAAAGGAGGGTAATTTGTCTGACTGAAAGCAGAATAATTATTCCAACGATTAAATGACATGCTAGAATTCATACCTTGTCCTTTTGGTTGCCATTGTCTTCTTTGTGTTAGCAGGTAAACTGCTTCAGCTTCTTCTTCCGCTAGCTGTAGTGCTGCCTTTATTCCTGGTAGAGAGGGACATTGCTGTGTTTCATGATCTTTCTCACAAAGGGTGCAGATTGGTATTTTGTCCAATGGGCATTCCCTTAGTGGATGTTTGTCTCTGCATTTAGGGAAAAAGACAACCAAAGCTACTTCTGCTTCAGCCTGCTTCTTTTTAACCTGCAAGGTGTCAATTTGTGAAGCGAAGGAACTTAACATTTCAGTTTTAAATTCTTCAAGTAAATTACCTATTTCATCTCTTGTTGCTCCCCCACTGGCTGATTTTTGAACTCTTGAATAGGTGGGGTCTCTGTTACTTACTTTGTTCCTTGTAGCTCCTCTTGAACATCTTTTACAGAGTTGAACAATCTCATCATAAGATTCTTTAGATATATCTCCCTTTCCAAGCATGTTTAACATGTCTAAACAATCATCTCTTAATCCTCTAAGTAATATTTTTTTACGAATTTCTTTACTTATATTCGGATGATCAGATCTCTGCAGATTATACTGCAGCCTTTCCACATAGTCCTCCAGATTATTGTTCGGCTTTTGTGCCATGTTGAATAGTTCGTCCCTCTTTTCTCTCGTCCGACAATAGTCTTGATATTTAAGCAGAAATTTCTATTTCATCTGTTCCCATGTTGTGATTACCTGACTTCCAAGGCTCATGAACCATCTTAAAGCATTTCATTTTAATGTTGCTGGAAACAGTTTCAACTTTTGAGCATTAGTAACATAATCATAACTTCTGCATAATATATCAAATTCAAAAAGAAATTCATCCGGATCTTCAGAGGATAAACCATGGAAGTTAGGTAAAGCCGACAATGGAATATTCTTCATAGGAGTTGTTCCTCTAGGGAGATCACTGATAGGAAATCCCAAGGTAGAGAGAGAATTTTCATCCCTTCCTTCTCCTTCAGGATCTACACGTCCTCCACCAAAGAATTCTTCGTTATTTCCTTCCATTGGTTGTTCTCCTACTGCACTTGCTCGATCCTCAAAATCTTCTACTGGTTCTTCAATGTTTCCCACAGGTTGTCCAATACTCTCTATTAATTCCTCAACATGCTCTGCTGAATTGCTAGTACTTTCTTCTGATCCCCCAGCACTGATTGCTGGTTCTTTAATATCTGTTACTGGTTCCTCTATGTTTTCAGGACCCAAAACTTCCTCTGTTTTGTAATCTGATTGAGGGGAGTGCTGAAGTTTTAGTCCTCGAGAACTTAATCTCTGTGATGATTAAGCCTTTGATACAATCTCGTCAATGAAAGTCTTTCTTCCTCCCCTTCCTTTACCCTTGCCACATGTGGGATTAGTTTTCTTCTAGGTTTCACGTCCTCTCATACAATCTACACATCTAGAAAGAAAGTATTAATGCTTTTGAAATCTATAATTGCCTTCCCCGGCAATGATGCCAAAATGTTGGTCGCTTTAATTGTTTTAACAATTCAAGCTCCACATAAATTGTCAACCTGGGAAGGTCTGTTTATTCCAAATACAATCACGCACTGGATATGCTCAATTCCAAAAGCAAGATAATGTTGTAGTAAAAATCACAAAATTATTAATCATACAAATCTAACTATTCACACCCTGCTTTAACAAAGCTGAAGTCTACTTGTGTTACAGCAGAAGCAATTCCCCTATTGCCGTATTTCATTAAAAAAATCCTAGGAAAAGATAATGAAATAAAATCACTCTGCAGGAAAGGAAACCAATCAACCATAACAGGGAACAGGACCCTATTCCTCCAAACAGGAATTTCAGCACCTGTTGCCTGACACTAATCACACTGTAGAAAAGATCAATCCAAGAAAACAGGACCCTATTCCCATGAACGGGAACCTTTAGCACCTGTCTCCTGATACTAATCACACTGCAGGAAGAAGAGAGTGAACTTATGGGAACATGACCCTATTCCTTTGCACAGGAATCTTCAGCACCTGTTTCCCAGCATCAATCATGCATTCAAACAGATAACAAAAAAAGATCTCTTGGCTTCTTTAAGAATGAACGTTACCAAACTCATGCAGTGTTAAAGAAAACAGAGTGCTAAAGAACTACAGAACTATGCAAATAATGATTCAGTAAACAGAGTTAAATTAAGGTGCAAATATCATAAAGAAATTCAACAACCTACAGGAGCAATCGGGTGAATATTGTGATGAAGGCGGGCCCTTTCCTTCTCACAAGATTCCCCAGGGAAAAGAATTAAATTGAAGCACTCAAAATAAACCTTTATTCATTTGTCAAAAAGGAATGATACATTACAATGGAGTCTTGCTCCTTTCCGCTCAAAATAACGTTTCTCCTGTAGTCTCTAACTCCCCTTCTAATGATGATGTCTCCTCTTTTTAAAGAGGAGACATCTATTACAGTTACATCAGAGAAAATCTATATTTATCCAAAACTGTTCTTCTATCTTAAAACAAGGTCCTTCTATTCTTCCATAGAAAAATATTGTTACAACAGATACAAAAAGATATTGGCTTCAGAACAATCCGCGTAATGACTTTCCTTGCTTGTCTTCGTCTTGTTGCCATCGTTCTTGAAATACTCTTTCAAGATCGCAAATCATGAGTAGTGACGGAATGTACGTGCCCACTGACTGTTTCAACAACAGATTTGACTGTTTCAGCAACAGAGTCGACTGTTTCAGCAATGGTCGATTGTTTCAGCAACAGCCCGTTCCTTATCCTTACTTATTTGCGATCTTTTAGACTTGTGTTAGGAACAATCTACCTTCGATTAATAATAAAATATAAGAGTAATGTGGAATTATATGTAAACATATTAAACATATAGTAAAGAGAAGGATTTCATATACCTTTGGATGAAATGGATAAAAATGATAATGTAACCTTTTCTAAATATAGCTATAAAGGTTAATATGGTGTCAAAATGTATAGTAAAAATGGCACATTGTGAGGTCCTAACAGACCCTTTTGCCCAATTTTGAATTCATCCAGATCCTCAAAGTGTTTCAGATATGAGAACTCAGAGTTCAGGTATCTCCGGATTCTGAATAACAGTGCTGAATATTGTTTTACAGCCCCATAGCAGTAGATATAATTGAAATTTCTTTTCTCACCTTACTTGATCGACATGCTATGCTTTTACTATCACCATTTTATTCAATAGAAAAAGTGAGGTAAGGACAGAAACAAAAATTAACATGGCATTACCCATTTCGTAGTAGTTTGACATAGTGTGACCATACTCTGCATACAAAACCTTGATCAATATCATTTCTCAATCAAGCAACATAATTGTGCATTAGAAATCATCTCACTTTCATGAGCTCCCACATATACCATATTTATATGGTTTCAAATCCTATTGCATCTATCATTCAACCTCACATACAAATAGGGCCAGCCCTCTCTTCAAATGGGGAAATGTACACACAGGCAGGGTATTTCTCTCTTCTAACAGGCCGTGCCAATCCTCTCTTCCAATGGGGCAATTTCCACAAACATAGGGGTAGTCCTCTGTTACAATGGGCCAAATATTTAAAAGGCGATTCCATCCCACTTCCAATAAGACAACCCTCTTACCAATAGGGTTCCAAATTTCCTTAGAGTGCATAGAAAGAGACTAATGGGATCTTTAGGTTCACCCTTTTGCGCAATTTTGAATTCATCCAGATTCTGAAAGTGTTTCAGATATGAGAACTCCAAGTTTAGGTACCTCCGGATTCCGAATATAAGCAACTGAAGGGAATTTTGTGACAAAATTAGAGTGCTATGGGATCAAGATTACTAACATGGCAGCATGATGTCATGAGAAAACATTGATTAATCATTAGATATATTTTTTTCATCATGGTTTACACACCTGGTTAGAAATCTGAGGACCTGTGGGTTGTCTTTGTTGATTAGAGTGCTATGAAAACTCCCACCTATTTAGTGCACCGTGGTTCAACCGACCTGATATAGATGTAGAAGTTTCCAATTTAGCTCTGAAATTTGAGACATCTGCCATTTGTGTGTTCGCACACAATGCACAGTTTAGGTTCTATGCACTATTACAAGGAGGAACACTCTTATGAAGAGATGAGTAGATAATTCTCCCATTATGGATTCTTAGCCAGAACCATAGAGACAAAATGTGCCAAGTGTCTAACTTGGGCCAGTGGTGGTAAATTCCCACATATCTCCATTGGATCATGGGTGTGGAGATTTCCCATTGAGTTATGAAATCAGAGATATCCAACATTTGTGTACTCAAGATATCAAAATTGTGTAAACTCGAAATAAACATCCTCAAGTGCAGCAACCTTGAGGTGCATCTCAGTCTTGGATTTAGATAGGTCTGTCTTAATGTCCATATTCAACGCATTCACTGTATAGTCTAGATTTAATATACTTTGACATGCAATACACTTATGAAGAGATGAAGGATCACCCCTTCAACACCCAGGAATTTCGTTCCTATGAAGAGATCTTGGAAAGTTAACTTTCTAATAAAAAGAGAAAGAGCAATGTTCTATTTCTAAGAATAGTCATGCTCAAAAGGTGGAAGTGATTATCCAGGCTAGCTACCATTGGTGTGCCCTGGCATCTACTACATATTGAATACTGTCATAGTTGGACCAAGTACTGCCTTCTTGTTACTGTTGCCATTGCACCTAGTGGTGCCTACTTGATCCTATTGTAATTGACGACAATGACTTGAAATCAAAAAAAAGAACCAACTTTGTAACAAGGACAATCATGGTTAACTAAGAAAAATAAAAACACCACGTGTTTCACATATAGTCCCATTCTTTTCACAATAAAATTTTAGTCAAGCTTTTCATTATTGGCGAAGTATTAAATACCTTGATGTATAAAGTTAAATGACAATCAAGAGACACTGAAGGCTTCAAAGGTCAATTTTTGCAATGTCATAGCCTAATTCCAGAATCAGACTGGAACAAATGTAGCATTGCTTCAATGAAAGTCAAATGAGTGTCCATCTATTAGTCAAAAATATTATTTCAAAATCAAATTATCATAACATGCACAAACTGGTAAAAGAAAGACAAAAATAACAATCTGTTCCACATTGTCTCTTCCACAAAAAGGAGATGCCTGTTAATCTTAATGGCATCCCAAATTATAGTCCAGTCCAATGAGATCTAGCCACCCATATATAAGCTAGAATAGGATCTTAAGATAACTTGAAGATATATCATGGTCTGCTGAAGAGAGCAATCAGAGTGGGGTCGAATCAGTAGATCCACATTTTCAACAGGGTTGTTCACTTCCATGGGTTAGTTTGTCTAGGGTTCATGTTAGTGGTGTATTGGAAGTTCATAATACAATTGATGAAAACTGTGAAATTGATGAAAGCTACCAGAAAGCCCCAAAGGCCCTCTTTTTTATACCAGTTACTGAAGAAGTGAATAAGGTGCAATTTAGGGGAAAATTGGAAGTTCAGAGTGAAATTGTCATTGATGAAAGCTGCCCAGAAACTGCAAAAGTACTCCTAAGCATGCCAGCCAGAGGACAGTTAAATAAGGTAGTATATCTAGTATACATGAAAAGTCTAAAGAAAATAAAACACAACATGAAATTCATGTCATACTGCAAGGGAAAGAGAAACTACAATATGAGGATACCTTCAAAAAATATAATACGATTTAATACCCAAGCACTCAGTTGTTTCTCTGTCATTGGATATATCATATAAGCAATCTTGGTACAAGTAGGAATGAATTTGTGGGAAATTGAAATAAAATATATACTGAATGAGACGTGATAACAAAATCTCTCATTATTTATCTGCTGCATGCATGTATGAACAAGAGTACATTTTTAGTGACCATAATGAGCTAGAAATGGCAAGGGAGAGCTACTTGAAGTAGAAAATAAAATTGGAAGGCTTCACCCATTCCTTTTTTAGAACAAAATCAGATCATAGATGCACCCAACAATCTCAGAACCATATTATTGTCTTTTCAGGTTCCCCATCAGTTCCAATCTATAACACTTTTAAATATAAGATCTATGTTTGATAATAGCAATCCAGAGCATTCTGAGATTCGTAAATGACTGTCATAGCCTATTTATAGCCTTATGGATGGGTACTTTAAGTTATACACTAGTTCAAACTTCATCCTTAACATATTCACAATCACAAGCCGAGAATCTCAACTATAGGGAATAAAAACACCACGTGTTTCACAGATAGTCCCATTCTTTTCACAGTAGAATTTTAGTCAAGCTTTTCATTGTTGGCGAAGTATTAAATACCTTGATGTATAAAGCTAAATGACAATCAAGAGACACTGAAGGCTTCAAAGGTCAATTTTTTCACTGTCATAGCCTAATTCCAGAATCAGGCTGGAACAAATGTAAAATTGCTTCAATGAAAGTCAAATGAGTGTCCATCTATTAGTCAAAAATATTATTTCAAAATAAAATTATCATAACATGCACAGACTGGTAAAAGAAAAACAAAAATAACAATCTGTTCCACATTGTCTCTTCCACAAAAAGGAGATGCATGTTAATCTTAATGGCATCCCAAATTCTAGTCCAATCCAATGAGATCTAGCCACCCATATATAAGCTAGAATAGGATCTTAAGATAACTTGAAGATATATCATGGTCTGCTGAAGAGAGCAATCAGAGTGGGGTCGAATTAGTAGATCCACATTTTCAATAGGGTTCTTCACTTCCATGGGTTAGTTTGTCTAGGGTTCAAGTTAGTGGTGTATTGGAATTTCATAATACAATTGATGAAAACTGTGAAATTGATGAAAGCTACCAGAAAGCCCCAAAGGCCCTCTTTTTTATACCAGTTACTAGAGAAGTGAATAAGGTGCAATTTAGGGTAAAATTGGAAGTTCAGAGTGAAATTGGTTAGAAATCTAAGGACCTGTGGGCTGTCTTTGCTGATTAGAGTGCTATTAAAACTCCCACCTATTTATTGCACCGTGGTTCAACCGACCTGATATAGATGTAGAAGTTTCCAATTTAGCTCTGAAATTTGAGACATCTACCATTTGTGTGTTCGCACACAATGCACTGTTTAGGTTCTGTGCACTATTACAAGGAGGAACACTCTTATGAAGAGATGAGTAGATAATTCTCCCGTTATGGATTCCTAGCCAGAACCATAGAGACAGAATGTGCCAAGTGTTTAACTTGGGCCAGTGGTGGTAAATTCCCACCTATCGCCATTGGATCATGGATGTGGAGATTTCCCATTGAGTTATGAAATCAGAGATATCCAACATTTGTGTACTCAAGATACCAAAATTGTGTAAACTCGAAATAGACATCCTCAAGTGCAGCAGCCTTGAGGTGCATCTCAGTCTTGGATTTAGATAGGTCTGTCTTAATGTCCATATTCAACACATTCACTGTGTAGTCTAGATTTAATATAATTTGACATGCAATAAACTTATGAAGAGATGAAGGATCACCCATTCAACACCCAGGAATTTCCTTCCTATGAAGAGATCTTGGAAAGTTAACTTTCTAATAAAAAGAGAAAGAGCAATATTTTGTTTCTAAGAATAGCCATGCTCAAAAGGTGGAAGTGATTATCCAGGCTAGCTACCATTGGTGTGCCCGGGCATCTAGTACATATTGAATACTGTCATAGTCGGACCAAGTACTGCCTGCTTGTTACTCTTGCCATTGCACCTAGTGGTGCCTACTTGATCCTATTGTAATTGACGACAATGATTTGAAATAAAAAAAAGAACCGGCTTTGTAACAAGGATAGTCATGGTTAACTAAGCAAAATAAAAACACCACATGTTTCACAGATAGTCCCATTCTTTTCACAGTAAAATTTTAGTCAAGCTTTTCATTGTTGGCGAAGTATTAAATACCTTGATTTATAAACTTAAATGACAATCAAGAGACACTGAAGGCTTCAAAGGTCAATTTCTTCACTGTCATAGCCTAATTCCAGAATCAGACTGGAACAAATGTAGCATTTCTTCAATGAAAGTCAAATGAGTGTCCATCTATTAGTCAAAAATATTATTTCAAAATCAAATTATCATAACATGCACAGACTTGTAAAAGAAAAACAAAAATAACAATTTGTTCCACATTGTCTCTTCCACAAAAAGGAGATGCCTGTTAATCTTAATGGCATCCCAAATTCTAGTCCAGTCCAATGAGATCTAGCCACCCATATATAAGCTAGAAGAGGATCTTAAGATAACTTGAAGATATATCATGGTTTGCTGAAGAGAGCAATCGGACTAGGGTTGAATCAGTAGATCCACATTTTCAACAGGGTTGTTCACTTCCATGGGTTAGTTTGTCTAGGGTTCAAGTTAGTGGTGTATTGGAAGTTCATAATACAATTGATGAAAACTGTGAAATTGATGAAAGCTACCAGAAAGCCCCAAAGGACCTATTTTTTATACCAGTTACTGGAGAAGTGAATAAGGTGCAATTTAGGGTAAAATTAGAAGTTCAGAGTGAAATTTTGATTGATGAAAGTTGCCCAGAAACTGCAAAAATACTCCTAAGCATGGCGGCCAGAGGACAGTTAAATAAGGTAGTATATCTAGCAGAGAGGAAAAGTCTAAAGAAAAGAAAACACAACATGAAATTCATGTCATGCTACAAGGGAAAGAGGCACTACGATATGAGGATACCTTCAAAAAATATAATACGATTTAATACCCAAGCACTCAGTTGTTTCTCTGTCATTGGATATATCATATAAGCAATCTTGGTACAAGTAGGAATGAGTTAGTGGGAAATTGAAATAAAATATATACTGAATGGGATGTGATAATATAATCTCGCCTTATTTATCTTCTGCATGCATGTATGAACAAGAGTACATTTTTAGTGACCATAATGAATGAGAAATGGCAAGGAAGAGCTACCTGAAGTAGAAAATAAAATTGGAAGGCTTCACCCATTCCTTTCCTAGAAAAAAAGCAGATCATAGATGCACCCAACAATCTCAGAACCATATTATTGTCTATTCAGGTTCCCCATCAGTTCCAATCTATAGCACTTTTAAATATAAGATCTGTGTTTGATAATAGCAATCCAGAGCATTTTGAGATTCGTAAATGACTGCCATAGCCTATTTACAGCCTTAAGGAGGGGTACTTTAAGTTATAAACTAGTTCAAACTTCATCCTTAACATATTCACAGTCACAAGCCTGGAATCTCAACTATAGGTTTGTTTCCATCGACATTTCTTTTAGGTATGGAACTCCACAGCTTGCAAACACAATAATAAGCAATGCTCTTAATTCCGAATCTAGCCTTACACACCAGCAAAATCCACATAATAAAAGAATTTCTACCATGAACGCAAACTTCAATTCTCTGTGCAAGGAAGGCCGATTGAAGGAGGCCTTGGGCTATTTGCAAGTCATGGATGAATGAGGCCTTGCGGCCGATGACACCATCTACACTTCACTGCTGGATGCATGTGGCTTTGCGAAGGCCTTGGCAGAAGGTAAGAAAGTCCATGCCCACATGCTCGCAAATGGGTTTCAGCGAGTATAAATGTGCAACTGATTTATCATGTAATATATTAACACAATGTTACTTTTCCCTGTGAATGTCAAAATTTTCATCTCTTATGAAATAAAACCTCTTTTTATGAAACTAATGTCCCTTTGTCTCGACAGTTGTGTAATTAGATAAAAAATTTACCTTTTCCTGGAACTCTGTTTGCTCCATAATATGAAGGAAAAACGTTAGAGCTCCCTAGTGGATGAGGGTTGGTTTATCATCGAGACATTAATGGCTATGCTGACTTTGGCACTGTTAACTGCACTGTCATTCCCACTAAAAAACAAACCCCAATCGAAAACCAAAACCCAATTCAAACATCGAAGCAGTGGAAATGTAGATACAAACACAATAATAAGCAATGCTCTTAATTCTGAATCTAGCCTTACACACCAACAAAATCCACATAATAAAATCATTTCTACCATGAACACAGACTTCAATTCTCTGTGCAAGGAAAGCCGATTGAAGGAGGCCGTGGGCTATTTGCAATTCAGGGATGAACGAGGCCTTGCGGTAGATGACACCATGTACGCTTCATTGCTAGATGCATGTGGCTCTGTGAAGGCCTTGGCAGAAGGTAAGAAAGTCCATGCCCACATGCTCGCAAATGGGTTTTAGCAAAATATGTTCTTAGCTACCAGAACTATGGATATGTATTCCAAGTGTGGAAGCCTTGCGGAAGAAGCCATCGAAGACTCCATAGAACGCCCTCTGCTTCCGGGACAAACTGTTTTATTATGTAATAGATTAATAATAACAGTTTTTAATCCAAAGGTGGAGGATGTTTCAATCGTCTAACACTATTATCAATGGTACATAATTGTACACCTATCATTTAGGGGAGTTGTTTTCAAATAAGGACGCTTTACAGCGTAATTAACAAGTTTGCATAGCTAGTTTTTGCCCAACTTAATATAATTATTGAATTTTAAAAGATATGAACTAAATAAGAACAATGACTGCATTGTAGACATTTGAAAAAAGACTACATTGTAGATACTCTTGGCTAATGTTTGTGCGGTTTAGTATAATTATTGAATTTTAAAAGATATGAACTAACTACCACATTTGAACAAGAACAACAATATTTTTCAATAACCATAGAGTTACTACTTCCAATAACCTCAAACTTATAGTATGTGGACGTTGGAATCAAAATCATAGAACCATGTTTCCACACCAAAAAAATGTTTCTACTATATTACAATTAGAGAATATTGGAAAAGTGGTTAAAAAAAATTATTATCTTGCATTCAAAATCTACCATGTGGAAGTTGGAATCAAAATCCTAGAACCATGCTTCCAAACCAAAAAATGCTTCAAATAATATTCTAAAAGTGGTTAAAAAATATTATTATCTTACATTTGAAATCTATATATACTGCAAACTGAAACTCCTATATATATACTCTATGATCATATTCTATTTTGACACAATATTACATGTGTACGAATACATTCTAACATGTTAAAGATAAACATCACATATACTGCCAATTGGAACCGATATATATATATATATATATATATATATATATATATATATATATATATATATACATACATACATACATACATACATACATACATACATACATATATATATATATATATATAACTTATGATCAAATTCTATTTTAACACAACATTACATCTGTATAAATACATTCTAATATGTTAAAGATAAACATCACAAATATATCTAAATATTCTAAAATGAACAAAAATAATATATGTTCTACACAAGTGGAACTAACACTCGAAGAAATTTTTATTAAGCACAATAAGCTAACTAAATATAGCTAATTTAAAGTAAAGATAGTGAATTCAATTTAGTTTTAAGGCTTAGAATCTAGTAAATTTAGATTTTATTAGATTTTACTAATTGATAAATTGAGATTTTTGTTAACTGTAATTTGCATTGTGGTGGTGAAGAATCAATTTATGGTTTAAATCATTTTATAGTTAAAATTATTAGTGAATTTATTTATTTGAATTTACTAAGCTTGTAATCATACATACTAATATAGCGCTACAATAAAATGATAAGATGGTGGGTTGAGAGTTGTGGTATGCAACAACTAGTAGCTACTTAGTAACCATGCCTAAATTGAGCCAACTTTTTTACTTTATCCAAATATGAATAATATCCCATTTATTTTGTTACTAAAATTTTAACATATCACTTTTATAAATATTACTTATAGGTTAGTTATTGTTTTACTTTACTGTGTTTTATTCTTAACAAGGAACTTGAAAGCGTGAATAACCAAAATATTTTTTTGTTATTAATTAACAATGGATAAAACGAATTGATTTCAAGGAACAAAAAATTTAGTTTCAATATAATCCTCCTAAACAATTATGGACGCTTGTGCAATTCTTTTCTTTTTCGTGAAAGAGATCGAAGATGTTAGTTAGTAATTGGATCTTCGAACAACGAGAAGGAACCCGGTAAAGGTAACCACGAGCCGGTTGGCTAATGGCTATCACTACTAGGCAGGAGAGTTCTCTCTCCACGAGATCATAGCCAAATTAACTGGATAATGATAATTTTAGGCTAGGTATAGTAGGCTCTAGGGTTTTATTGATTGATTTTGAGTGCTGGATGGTGAATTATGTCTATCAAAGACTAGGCCAAGGCACTGAGGATAAAAATTGCAGAGGTCTGATGGGGCAAGGTAGGCACACAATTTAGCACTTTAAGGTATCTTGATGAGTGTGAGAGACTGCTATGGTTTTCAAAATGAGCATGGAAATCATGAATTCTTTTCAATCAGAACAAAGTGAAACACAACTATGATAATTACTCTAAAACAGAGCATCAAATAATGAATTCTTCTTATATAAATTAGGAATCAATCACACTGAGAGATGGACATGAAAATGTAAACATAATACATTCAAACATATGAAAAAATAAGAGGAAATGCTGCTAAAACACATACCACAAGAATCCCACCAAAATATCTACAACTTTGTCTATTAGTTCCTGCCAAAAAGTGACTGATTACACTAGTGTTCAAATATCAATTACACAACATCCAACCCTTGCAATGGAAAATAAAATGAAACATATAGACCAAAAAAAACTTCCCCCACTCTTAGGGGTCGAATCCATGACTTGTGGAGTTGTTGCCCAAAGTCCTTAACTAGAATCCCAGTGACTAGGGAGGTCAACAAACTCATCCCTATTTTCGATAAAACTGATTCAATTGACGCAAAAATCCAATTTTACTTGATGTATCTACCTCTAGTGACTATAATAAACATAATTACATTTAATTTTCACATTTACATCAGTAAAAATCCATGGAATTCATCAACCAACTTAGAAAAGTAAAAATTCTGAAGATGAGGGGCAATCTTGAAAAAGTGAAGCATGCCCTTGAGAAAGTGCGACGTGACCGTCAAGATGACTTTTGAATGACTTGTTGAAGTCTAAATTGAGCTCAAGATAGCTCATTGGAAATTTTTTCTAGTCTAGGTATCCAAAATGTCATTAAGAAATGAAAATGATGTAGCTAAGCCCCTGAACAAACCATTTTTTCCAAAACCTGTCAAAAAGCACAGCATGGCCTAAAAAAACAAGACAAAAATGTGTTTTTAAGTATGTTTTTGGGCTTTTCCGTCTATCAAAAACTCATATTTGGAGTGCCAATAGTCAAAATGTGATGTAGAGGCCATTATATTTCCAACCCAAGTGAGTTTTCATCATTTGGAGGCCTCCATAAAAAGTACAGCATGGCCCACGTTGCACTCTTTGTAGTCTTTCTGTGAAACATTTCTAAGTTTTTTGCAAAACTAGGCCTCAGAGATGGAGCGATAGCTCCCTAAAAATGAACGAATTTTCAAAAATAAGAGAGTTTGTTGTTATTTGGCATGTTAGGAACAACAACCTCCTCCCGTTTCCCAAGATTCATCTTTGTTTGGCCACAATATGTTCTGCAAAAATATGGATGAACAAGACATTTCTGGAAAATGTGCCTTCAAGGATTTTTTCAAATTAACCAAATTTTCTCCAAATTTCTTCAAAATTGCTCCAGAGATGCCAAATAAAGTGTATTATTCTATCATGGATGTATCAAGAAGTAGGTCCAACTTATCCTTCTCTTTTTGAAAAATTATGGTTTCCTTTACACTATGATTTCATGTAGGGTTTGTACTACTCAAGGTCTAGGTTCATGCCTTTGAACCAATACTCTCCATGGTTTGGTATCCTTGTAGCTGTTGTAATAACATCTGTTGAAATGGTGAATGTCACCCTTGAAATGGTGACTTGGTCTTTTTTTAGGTAGGTGATGAAGATCCTGGTCAGATTAGGATGGCTCTGCACCCTTTGGACCATCCCACAAAATTCAAAACAACCTACATGCTAAAATAATTTAACTGCTAGTGGTGATGACATCAATTCCCTAGTGTCTCATGGTTCAAGCCTTAGGATTATCACTCCTTTATTTTAGGTCTTATTCTCTTCTTCTATTGTATTTATCTCTTCCTCCATCATGTTTATCTCTTCCTCCATGATATTTCTATTTATTTAGAAACCTAGGGGAGAAGGGGAATGAAAAGGGAGTGGGATGATGAGGTTAGGGAGTTGATATAGGTGAGGGAAAATTCAGGAAAGGGTGAAAGGGGGTTAATAACCTTAGGGAAGTGATAGGTAGTTGAAATTACAAGGGGAACAGGGTAGGGAATTCAATTACAGAGATGTATTCTATCTGCCTAGAAAAGTATAACGTAGGGGTGGGGTTTTAGGAAATATTACTTAGGGGTGGGGAATGAAGGGATGTGAGGGTAGTGGGGGATGAATTATAGTGTGAGGGGGGTAAATGGTCTTGTGTCAAACAAATTAACATTTAAAAATTGAACACTAGGGTTTAATCATTAAAATTTGGCATGGATAGCAATGATAGATTTTCATACCAAAATTATGAAAATGAGCTCATAGGAAGGGTTTGTAAGATGCACCTTATTTGAAGGTTGATAAATAAACCTTTAGTTGCTACTTATAAACCTTGCAAACAATATTTTAGGTTGTAGCTACTTCACAGGGAAAAGTGAAGCGAGCTTGAGAAAAGTGCAGCGAACTCTACGCAACGTCCTCAAGAAAAGTGCAACGTACTCACTGCAAAAATCACAACGTGATATTTCAGACCACTTTTAGAGGCCTTCCTAAACTCAAAATTGAGCTCATGATAGCTCAATGAAAACATTTCTCTGTCTGCTACACAATGGACCCCTTCAACACTAAAAAGGATCAAGTATAGCCCCTCAAAAATCAATTCTCCCAAGACTAGTAAAAAAGCGTAGCATGTCCCTAGGAAAAGCACAACATGAAGTTTCAGGTCACTTTTGGAGGCCTTATTTAGCTCCAAATTGAGCTCATGATAACTCATTGGAAATATTGCTCTGTCTAGTTATCATTTGACTCATCAAGCAAGTCATTTGGACACTCAATGATGGAGAGAAATGAATTTGTCCAAGAGTACTCGAGAAGTATAACAACTCTCTTGTACCAACAATATTTTGGGAATTTCTTTAGAACATTGAACATTTTTAAAACCTTGAACTGCATATTTTAAGAAAATAAAGTTCTTATTACATATAAAAACATAAAATTACATTTTTTAAATCAAAACTTATTGAATAAAATTGGCTATTACCACTCCTCCAATTGTTAGATTTTATGCATGAAATGAGAGTTTTGGTGAACTTGAAACTACATAATGACCTAATGGAGACACAAAACTGAATGAAATCATGGTGATGATGACATAAATAATGATGAAAATATATGAATGATGATAGACTCAGCTGGGTGATGACATGGTCCAACAATTTAAAAATTTTGAAAGGAGTGGAAAATAGTCCTAAACCTAATAACCAGTGACCAAATTTTTTCTTGAAGACCTAATGAAATGACAAAAAAATTACTATGGGACCCTAAAAAGACATTATAAGAATTCATTTTATCACTGGTGACAGGATGCAAATACTAACACTAACACTGGCTCTAGATGGGGACGGAAGCTCCATGGTGGTGTCAAGAATACCGTAGACCAAGTAGCCTTATCCATTGGGCATGGAGTCAAAAATAAAAGGCGAGACTTGATATTGCAAACCGACTGAAAAACTGAACTAGAGAGTAACTGTGCACTTTACTAGAAGATACTTTTAAAAAATAATAATAAGAATTCATCATATTCATCACACCTACTCTAACTGATCCATACATCACCTCATCAAGTGAAATGAAACAACCAATGCAACCATGTAATCATTTTTTCTACTAATTGAATTCTCCACAAGTGCTTGCTCATGAGAAACAAATGAAAACTACTGAAAGGAAACTCCCATGAAATCTTGTCAACATATTTAATCTTAATGAAATTGCAAAGCATGAGACCACTGGATGACTTCAAGAATGCTGCAAAAGGATCTTCATAGGAATACATATTAATTTTGTTAGGATATTCTGACACATAGGAAATAGTTAAGAATAACTTAGTCTAGTGTAGTGTTAGGTAAAGTGTGTTTCTTTACCATGGAAATTTGTAACTTATAATCCAACGGTCACGATTTGTAGTGATCTGACGGTTATCTCTCACCTCTGTATTAACGACACTTGATCCGTGGCTTAACACCCGATTGGTCCATGATCTCTATTTAAAGAGCATGGAGGGTCATTTGTCCGGTAATCGTTTATGAGAGAAACATATGTAACTTTTCTTTTTATATTAATAAATTGCCTGAAGTGGCCGCGTTGGCTCAGGCCGTGGACTGTTTCCCTCTTTGAGGGTTTTAACCATGTGATTATACTGGTGTACTGATTTGTGATCTGTTTGTGAGCGGTGACCTTTGGTTCTTGATCTAAGGAACTTACCCTATAAATTCTTACATGGTATCAAAGCTATTTTTGAGGGCCGCGTCCGTTGTTGATCAAAATCCGAAGCTGGTTTGATTGCATGCGAATGCCGTTTTGTAGATCTACTATTTTTGAACTTTTTTGGGCTTGGAGAACTGCTCTGTTGTGTCTGGAGCGTCTGTTACAGTGAGGAATGCCTTTCGTTTCATGCGAAAAGGTTTCCGGCTGCCCAAGTTATGACAATTTAGATCTGGAGGTATAAAGCATCTATTTTGCGGTTATATTTGTTAATAGTTCTGCTTATTTTGGTTTTTTTGTGTGTTTATTTTCGGTATTAAGATTTTATTTATTTGTCGGATCTATACCCTCTTCTCTGTGTATGCTCTTTGCTGTGCGCTGCCTGCGATCTCGGCAAATCAAAAACAGGAAAAAGGGATTTTTTTTGGCTACATATGCTCTTTTCTCGCGTCTTTGTGCGTTCTCGGGAAATTAAAAAGAGAAAAAGTGATAGTTGTTGGTAAGGCTAGCAGAGAATCCAACATTTCTCTACATGAAACAATACTTTGCATTTTATTTTTGCTCGTTTTGTGCGGAAAAGACACGCTTACACCTCTCCCATAATAATAATAATAATAATCCCCCCTTCCTCCTTTCTATAATAATAATAATAATAATAATAATAATAATAATAATAATAATAATAATAATAATAATAATAATAATAATAATAATAATAATAATAATAATAATAATAATAATAATAATAATAATAATAATAATAATAATAATAATAATAATAATAATAATAATCCCCCCTTCCTCCTTTCTAAAATAACATAATCCTTTTATTATCTCACTTGGTGAGGGGTTAGTTTATGAGAATAGAGGTCTTGGGTTCAAGTCTCCTTCTCAAACTTCTTTTGTAAAAAGTTTTTGTTCAATGGGGCAGAATTTTTTTTTAAAGAGGCACACTTCATCCCATTCTCATAACTATTTGGCATCTACAACTCAGTTTTTTTCAAAAGGCATAAATTCTTCATCTGGAACCCGTTTCTCGAGCCGTTTTTTTTGAAACAGCACAATTTTTTGAGATATTTCCATTGGAGCAGTTAGTTTCAATTTTTCTCAGCTTCAGTGTTTAAAAAAAAATGGAAAGTGCATGCCCAGTTATTCTTAACAACACCAATTATTTCTAATGGCTACCTCACATGGTAGATATACTTAGAAGTAAAGGGCTTTATAGAATAGCCACAGGGCTAGAAACTAAACCTTCTAATGATGATAAAGTTGCTAAATGGGAAAATAAACAAGATCAAGCACGAAGATTGATAGGAATGTCCTTTACTCAAGATCTTCGATTTCATATCCTTGACATTGACACCCCTCATGAAGCCCTGGACAAGCTAAATACTGTCTTTGGCATTCAAAATCAAATCAGGGCCCATCAACTTGAAAATGAGTTTCTTACTTTGGACCCCAATAATTTCTCCTCTATTGAAGATTTTTTGTCCAGATTCAAGACCCTCAGAGTTCTTTTAGAAGGTTATAAGGTTAAAAAGGAAAATGGTAGCCTCATCTATTGCATTATTACTAAGCTTGGCCCTGCATACTCTCTATTTGTTTCCGCCTTCCATTCCACTAGAGAAGCCATCATTTCTTCAGGAACCACCTACAAGAATCCCTCTTTTGATGCCTTTTGTGATTCATTGATAAGAGAACAAGAAAGAATTTTACACCTTGGTCTTATCACTACTAGAAACACTTCTAAGAAAGCCTTAGTAGCCCAACATGAATCATATCAAAAGAATCCCAAGAAGCAGTATCCTAAAAAGTATGGTCCAAAACTAAACAAGGGTCCTAACCAATTTCAACCACAAACTGAAAAAGAAACTCACCAAATTGATAAGGCATATAAAAACAAAGGAAAGAAGATAGATAGACATTGCAACTTTTGTAATCATGATGGCCATTTAGAGTCCAAATGTTTTAAGAAGATGGAAGCCTTAGAAGCAGCAATGAAGAAGCACAAAATCAATTTGGAGCACTCTTCACCTTCATCTTCAGGCATGGCACTTTTTTCTTGTGGTTGTCAAGAATCAAGATCTGGTTATGCATTAAATCTATCTTCTTCTTCTCCTTCTCATGAGTGGCTCGTTGATTCTAGATCTTCTTACCACATGGCTAAAAATACAGCCATGGTTTCTTCTTTAAATGATTGTAACATCAAAGATATTTATGTTGGTGATGATAAATCTCTTAGTGTTGTAGGATCTGGAACCATTCATATAGATAATGGTTAGTTTAATGATGCACTATGTGTTCCTACCTTGTCATGCAACCTTCTATCTGTTTATCAAATAACTCATTCAGGTGAAGGGAAAATAGTAGAATTCTCACCTTATGATGTTGTAATCAAGAAGCTCAAATATTTTAAAGATATTTTAGCTACTGGCATTGTTGATTATTCCACAAGGTTGTATAATTTTGACAAATTTGGGTCATCATCTCTTCCCTCTATTTTTGTTGCTCATAATGATGATGTGAGCAAACTTTGGCATGAGAAATTTGGTCACTTAAACTATCGCTCTCTTCAAACTCTGTGTAAGGAAAATATGGTGACAGGCCTTCCTACGGTATCTTGCCGGGATGGTGTTTGCTCCGGATGTGTACTCGAAAAACATAATCGGGATAGTTTTGACAAACGTGCCTCTTCGCACGCTTCAACCCCTTTGCAACTTGTGCACAGTGATTTATGTGGTCCACTTTCGGTTGTTTCTTTCTCTGGTTGCAAGTACTTCTAAACCTTCATTGATTATTTTTCTAGACGCACTTGGGTATATTTCTTAAAACTCAAGAGTGAATTTTTTAACATGTTCTTGGCCTTTAAGTCCTTTGTTGAGAAACAATGTGGACATCAAATTCTTAAGTTAAGATCAGACAATGGCAGAGAATATGTTAACAACAAATTTATCAACTTTTGCAATTAGCATGGCATTCAATTGCAACGTACTGTTCCATATACTCCACAACAAAATGATGTAGTTGAAAGGAAGAATCGCACCTTCAAATAAATGGCTAATTGTATGATTCAATCTAAAGGACTTTGTCTCAATTTTTGGGCAGAAGCCATTAACTGTGCAAATTACATAGTAAATCGCACTTCTACTAAGGTTTTAAAGAATATAACTCTAGAAGAAGCTTCGAGCTCAATCAAACTAGATGTAAGTCACTTTCATGTTTTTGGAAGTGATGCTTGGGCCCATATTCCATATGTGAAACATAAAGCCTTAGAACCTAAGAGTGAAAAATGTATTTTTGTTGGATATTCTGAAGATGTCAAATGATATAGACTTCTTCAACCCAAATCCAAAAATATAATCATTAGAAGAGATGTAAATTTTGATGAAAATATATTGGCCTATGAACCTAGTTTGGTGGGTGCACTACCTTTGGCCTGCAAGCCTGATTTGCCATATGTGCCACCTCTCTCTCTCTCTCTCTCTCTCTTCTATTTTTAATAGAATTCCTTCTAGTTCAGATGATGAAAACGAGGGTGAAAATCGTCCTCCAGCTCGTGAATTGTTCCTTATACTCCATCGCTTCCAAGATGGGTCCGCTCTACTCAAGATGCAGCAGGTTCTCTTGTAGGTGACCTTGCTGATCGACGACGTACACGTTCTCAGTTTGAAAGAGCCTCTTCCTTATTGGCTCAAGTTCTAGAAAAAATTGATCCAGAAACCTTTGAATAAGCCTTCGGTCATCCAGATTGGGATGAAGCTATGAATTAAGAGAATCTTTCCTTATTGGCAAACAATACTTGGGATCTTGTTCCTCTTCCAAAAGGAAGAAAAATTTTCAGATGTAGATGGGTTTACAAAACAAAGTTTGGACCAGATGAAAAAGTGGATAGACATAATGCTCATCTTGTCGCTAAAGGTTTTTCAAAAGTTGAACGCATTGACTATACTGAAACCTTCTCCCCTATTGCCAAAATGAATTCTATCCGCTTTTTTCTTTCCCTTGTTGCCTCCTTTAAATGGGAAGTCCATCAGATGGATGTTAAATCCACCTTCTTACATGGAGATTTCCATGAAGAAATATACATAGAACAACCCCCTGGCTTTATCCAAAAATACTATAGCCTTGTTTGTCACCTTAGGAAGTGTCTCTATAGTCTCAAACAAGATCCTCGGGCTTGGTATGCCCAAATGAATAGATTTCTCTTAGATAATGGATTTTCTAGGTGTCATTCTAACAACATTGTCTACACCAAGAAGGTGTAATTCCTTCACCATCCTTGTTATTTATGCTGATGATATTATCCTTATTGGTAGTGATCCAAACCATATAAACCATGTGAATTCTAGCCTCAAAAATATGTTTGAAATTACAAGCTTAGGACACTTGCATTATTTCCTTGGTCTTCAAGTCTTGCAATCCAAGGAAGGCATTACCCTCTCTCAATACAAGTATGCCTGTGATTTTCTACACCACTTTCACATGGAAGACTGTAAGCCTGCCCCTTCTCCCTTTCAGTCTGGAGTCAAGCTTTCGGTCAATTGTACTACCCTTGAAGTTGATGCTACCTTATACCGTCAACTTGTTGGTAAACTTTTGTATCTAACCCATACCTATCTTGACCTTTCGTTTGTCGTTGGTCTTGTCGCTCGATTTATGAACCAACCTCATGAAAGTCACTAGAAAATAGCTAAAAGAATACTTGATATATTAGAGGTACATTTCAGTTCGAGATTCATTACAGTGAAGGAGAATCTCCCTTGTTGAATGGTTTCACTGATTCTGATTGGATCGGTGACCCTGATGATTGGAAGTCCACTGCAGGATATGTATTCACTCTTGGTTTAGGACCTATGACTTGGTCCTATAAGAAACAAATTTCTATCTCTCTTTATTTAGCAGAAGCAGAGTATCGTGGTGCAGTTGAATCCAGCAAGGAAGCCATGTGGCTTCCTCAGATCCTGTCCAAATTTGGTTTTCATCAGCAGCATCCAACTACGCTTTGGTGTGATAATCAGAGTGCCATTTAGCTATGGAAAGATCCAGTTTAGCATCAATGTATGAAACACATTGAACTCCACATACACTTCATCAGAAAGCTCATTCATGATCATGTTCTTGAAGTGCAGTATTGTCCGACCAATGATCAAGTAGCCGATATCTTTACGAAGGCTCTCACAGAAGCGAAGTTTACCAAACTTTGATCAATGCTTGGAGTTCAAGAAAGTTTTCATTAAGGGGGGATAGGCTCTAATGCCTCCTTCATTCTTCTATTGTGTCAATTTTGTAAATCCTTCAATCCTATCCCAATTTTTTCTTAAGGGGGGATGTTTGGATATTTCGACACATAGGAAATAGGCTCCTTTTGTGTCACCTTTGTAAATCCTTTAATCCTATCCCAAGTTTTTCTTAATGGGGGATGTTAGGATATTCTGACACATAGGAAATAGTTAAGAATAACTTAGTCTAGTGTAGATTTAGGTAAAGTGTGTTTCTTTACCATGTACATTTGTAACTTGTAATCTGACGGTCACGATCTATAGTGATCCGAAGGTTATCTCTCACCTTCGTATTAACGGCACTTGATCCGTGGCTTAACACCCAATTGGTCCATGATATCTATTTAAAGAGCATGGAGGGTCATTTTTCTGGTAACCCTTTATGAGAGAAACATATGTAACTTTTTTTTTATATTAATAAATTCCCTGAAGTGGCCGCGTTGGCTCAGGGCGTGGACTGTTTCCCTCTTTGAGGGTTTTAACCATGTGATTATAATGGTGTACTGATTTGTGATTTTTTTGTGAGTGGTGACCTTTGGTTCTTGATCTACGGAACTTACCCTGTAAATTCCTACAAATTTCTAGTCCATCTAATACATTATTGCTCTCCTCTAGGTAGTCTTCGTACCTTGATTTTAAAATTTTCCTAAAACTCATGAATGACTAATATTTCCTGATGATCAACAAAAAAACAATAATATTCTTCATTACTCTCTTGATATGACTGAAAATATTTGTATGAGCTTTGTAATGAGACTCTTGCTGAACAAGACATTGAAGTCGGGTGTCGGATCGAAGTTTTATCATCTCTTATTTTAAGGTCATAACCAACTAATGGAGAAGGAATTTGATTAGAGATATCATCCAAAACATTATCTATTGGATCTTGGAGAACTTGATATGAATGTTGAAACTTATCATACATTGATTCCAATGAGATTAGATGATTTTCTATAGGCTTATGATTCTTTATTTCAAAGATATTATGAAAATTTCTCTTCAAAAATTGAAATGAGTGAAAACTTAATGGTAAAGAATCTTCTTGCATAAATTCATAATATGACTTAGGTTCTGAGCTTTCACATGTGATCTGAAACTCAATGTAACTTAGTGGCTGGGATTTGGGAGCAAAAAAAGCTTGCATATCACAAGTGACCTCCTCAACCAATTAATGAGAAGAATGCCCATTTATACTGCTAATAAATCACTTATATTATTGCTTATAGTTTTCTCTTATTTTTGCAAAAGACAAGAAACAAAAGAATAAGGAGTCATGATCAAGAAGTTCATTTTGTTCTTCATGCCCAATATAAACAAATAAAGATTGCTGATTTCTGATCTTAGAAATTTTTTTTTTGATGAATTGGAATGAAGCAAAACTTAAGGGAAAAAATCCTTCACTTACTTCGAAAATTTATGCATTTTCCTCATCAATTTCATCACATATATACATCCCTTGATCACTCCATTTGAGTTGTTGAAACTGAGCTTCCTCCTCCCAAAAACCAACTACTGATTTCTCTGCAAAGTTAGCTTCAATTTGGAGAACATAATCATCGTCATACGGATCAAACTTGGGTAGATAATAAATATAAGTAATGTAATCAAACATACACATTAGATCAGCAAATTATTTTTCCTTGATTTGATCTAAAAATCCATTTTCATGATTGTCCATAAATGAATACGAACAACAATCATTTTCTGATCTATGGTAACTGGGATTATCAGGAAAATGTTTAGGGCCAACAACCTCTTCTTCTACAATAAGTGGGACATGGTGTTTTTTATCAGAAAATTCATCTCTCATGGTGATATTTTGCATTAGTTTTTCCATGGTACTTACCAAAATGTTGAGCTTTACTTCTAAAGATGTTAGGTATTCCTTTTCTATGTTCTCCCTTTCTTCTTCCTTCAATTATAACCTTTTGACTAGAAAATTAGCTTTCACATCTATTGCATTGTCTCGTATTTATTCGAGCATTGTAGTGTTCCTTTCCCTCAATTTAAATTCCATTTCTGGATCAAAGGCATTCGAGTAGTGTAAGGGAACTGAACCAAGAGGTGGTTTTATATTAGCAGGGATGGAATGGTATACTTGATTAAACCTAGTTGAAAATTTTTGCTCTGTTTCTCCTGGCCATCTATTAAAATTATTATATTCTGATAAAACCAAAAAATGATTCCTCTTTATCACCCATTTATCAATGAAGACTTTCACAAACTGATGGAAATAAAAAATCCTTGCAACTGACATGTTTTTGAACCATTTCTTGGCTTCTCCTTGCAAATATAGAGAAAATATTCTAATACTAACATCATCTTCACCATTGTAAAAAATATCAAGAAAAATTTCAAAACCATGAATGTGTTTCTTGACAGTGATTTTACCATATTATCTGTCAAACCTGGGAATATATTTGTAATATTTTTTAGGGAAATCATGGAGTATATGAGGTTGGATGAGTGGCTTGTATATATCTAGAATTTACAAGGTAAGGAGTATGTACAGAAGCTGTAAGATTAGTCTTGATCACTTGAGGCTTATCGGGTAGAAGATGATCATCATAAGATTTGGAATAAGGCTCTTGACTGAGATACTTATACAGTTTTCAAAAAGAGCATGGAAATCATGAATTCTTTTCAATCAGAAGAAAGTGAAATAAAAATATGATAATTCATCGAAAACAGAGCATCAAATAATGAATTATGCTTATATAACTTCGAAATCAATCACAATGAGATATGGGCATGAAAATGGAAAGCATAATACATTCAACCATATGAAAAAATAATAGGAAACACTACTAAAACACCTACCACAGGAATCCCACCAAAATAGTCGCAACTTTGTTTATTAGTTACTACCAAAAAATGACTGATTACACTAGTGTTCAAAGATCAATTACACAACATCCAACCCTTGGAATTACAAAGAAAATGAAATATATAAACCAAAAATTTTTTTCCCACCCTCAGGATCGAATCCATGACTTTTGGCGTTGTTCTTCAATGTCCCCAACTGGGATCCTAATGACTAGGGAGGTTAACAAATTCATCCCTATCTTTGATGAAACTGATTCACTTGACCCAAAAATATAATTTTACTTGATGTATATACCTCTAGTGACTATAATAAACATAATTAAATTTGATTTTGACATTTACATTAGTAAAAATCCATGTAATTCATCAACCAACTGAGAAAAATTCAAAATCTTGAAAATGACAGGAAATATAGAAAAAGTGCAGTGTGCCCCTAAGAAAGTGCAGTGTGACTGTCAAGCTAACTTTTGAATGACTTTCTGAAGTCCAAATTGAGCTCAAGAGAGATCATTTGAAAACAGTTCATGTCTATTTATCCAAAAGTTCCTTAAGAAATTAAAATGATGGAGTTAACCCCTTGAAAAAACACGTTTTCCAAAATTGGTCAAAAAGCGCAACGTGGCCTCAAAAAACAAGGCAAAAAGGTGTTTTTAAGGATGTTTTTGGGCTTTTCCACCTATCAAAAAATTTTATTTTGGAGTGCCAATAGTAAAAATATGATGTATAGGGAATTATATTTCCAACCCAAGTGAGTTTTAATCATTTAGAGGCCTCCAGAAAAATCGCAGCCTGGCCCACGCTGCACTTTTTGTAGTCTAACTATGAAACAATTCTGAGCTTTCTGCAAAACTAGGACTTATAGATGGAGATATATTCCCCTAACCATGAACATTTTTGCAAAAAAGAGAGAGGTTAGTGTTATTTTTCATGTTAGGAACAAAAAATTCCTCTAGTTTCCCAATATCCATCTATGTTAGGCCACAATATGTTCTTAAAAAGATGACTGAACATGACATTTCTAGAAAATGTGCCTTCAAGGATTTTTTCAAACTTTCCAAATTTTCCCCAAATTTCCTCAAAAATTCTCCAGAGATGCCAAAAAAGGTGTGTTATGCTATCATGGATGTATCAACAAGTAGTTCCCACTTATCCTTCTCTTTTTGACAAAATAGGGTTTCCTTTGCATTCTGATTTCAACTAGGGTTTGTTCTGCTCAAGGTCTAGGTTCATGCCTTTGAACCAATGCTCACCATGGTTTGGTATCCATGTAGCTATTGAAATAACATCTGTTGAAATGGTGAATGTCACCCCTGCAATGGAGACTTGGTATTTTTGGAGTTTGGTGATGAAGATCCTGGTCAAATTAGGATGGGTCTGCACTCTTTGGACAATCTCGCAAAACTCAAAACAACCTACATGCTGAAAAAATTTAACAGCTAGTGGTGATGAAATAAATTCGCTAGTGTCTAATGGTTCAACGCTTGGGATTCTCCCTCCTTTATTGTATGTCTTCTTCTCTTCTTCTATGGTGTTTCTTTCTTCCTCCATCATGTTTCTCTCTTCCTCCATGATATTTTTGTTTACTTAGAAACCCTAGGGAAGAAGGGGAATGAAAAGGGAGTGGGATGATGAGGTTAGGGATTTGGGACAGGTAAGAAAAAACTTATGAAAGGGTGTAAGGGGGTTAGGAACCTTAGGGAAGTGATAGGGAATTGAAATGACAAGGGGAATGGGGTAGGGAATTCAATTACAGAGATGTAGTCTAGTTGCCTAGAAAAGTGCAATGTAGGGGTAGGGTTTTAGGAAATATGACTTAGGATTGGGGAATGAAGGGATGTGAGGGTTGCTAGGGATGAATTATAGTGTGAGGGGGGTAAAGGGTCTAGGGGAAAACAAATTAACTTTTCAAACTTTAAAACTAGGGTTTAATCATTAAAACATAGCATGGATAACAATGAGAGGTTTTCACATGGAGGGGTTTGCAATATGCAACTTACTTGAATATAGATAAAGAAACCTTTAATTTCTGCTTGGAACCCTTGTAAACAATTTTTCAGGCTGTATCTTCTTCACATAGAAAATTGTAGCGAACTCTACAAAAAGCAGAATGTCCTTAAGAAAAGCGCAGCATGGTCACTGCAAAACGCGAAGTGTAAGATTGCAGACCACTTTTGGAGGCCTTAATGAACTCCAAATTGAGCTCATGATAGCTCATTGGAAATATCTCTCTGTCATATACACAATGGACCCATCAAGCACTAAAAATGATCAAGTATAGCCCCTCAAAAATCAATTGTCCCAATACTGGTCAAAAAGCGCAATGTGTCCCTAGGAAAAGTGCAGCGTGAAGATGCAAGTCACGTTTGGAGGCCTTATAAAACTTCAATTTGAGCTCATGATAGCTAATTGGAAATATATTTCTATCTAGTTATCATTTAACTCATCAAACAAGTCATTTGGACACTCCATGACAAAGAAAAACACATTTTCCCAAGAGTACTCCAGAAGTATAGCAACTGTTGTAGTAACTGTATTTTGGGCATTTCTTTGAAACATTAAATCTTTTTGAAACCTTAAACTACATATTTTAAGAACATTAAGTACTTATTACATATAGAAACATAAAATTACATCTTTTAAATCAAAATTTATTGAATAAAATTAGCTATTACCACTCCTCCAATTGTCAGATTCTATGCATGAAATGAGATTTTTGGTGACCTTTAAACCCTGATGACCTAATGGATACAATAATTGAATGAAATCATGGTGATTATGACTGAAATGATGATGACAATCTTTGAATGATGATACACTCAGTTGGGTGATGACATGAACCAACAATTTAAAAATTTTGGAAGGAGTAGAAAATAGTCCTAAACCTAATACACAATGACCAATTTTTTTCTTGAAGACCTAATGAAATGACAAAAAATTGACCATGGGACCCGAAAAAGACATGATAAGAGTCCATTTGATCACTGGTGACAAGATGCAAATACTGACACTAACATGAGGAAGACAAGAAGGTGGAGGAGAACAAAAAAAAATATTGATTGGGAACCTTGAGTTAATCAAGGTTAGGTTGGAACCTTGAGAGTTAATCAAGGTTAGGCAGGATGCTGCCTGAAGGATCTTTTGATCTGGGTGCAATAAACGAGTGGAAATCCTTGGGATAAACCCTGGAAGGGTAAACCCTTGAACTAGACTATTGGTCTAGATGTTCAAAATACTCAATCTGTGATACATTACAATTGTTTAGAGGGGAAGAGCTTGGGGGAAGATACTAGAAATTATAGCCAGTCTCAAAAGATATTCTTAACACAGGAAAAATTTTCATTAAATAAAGATCAAAAGATGAGTATCTAACCTTATTTTTAGTATTCTTCTAAATTCGAAAAGAAAGAATAATAGTTGTGTCTTTTTTGAGCATTGTAAAGTCTTTTGAAATTTGTATAGATTTTACATGTCTGTGGATAAATGTTAATGAGCATGAGAGATAAAACCGCTAAATGACAAACTGTTGTGATTATACATATAAAATTTCGTAAGTATATCAATATTTTAATGCAACAAGAATTAAACCATGGTACATAGAGAATTGAACTGGGTAGTTGTATTAAGATGACCAATGAGTATAATTACTGGAACGAATGCCGAAAATATAGAAACATTTCTTATACAAAACTAGAGACTGCACATGAAATCCAACATCAAGGTACGCAATGTAATTGCCCAACGAGGCCTATCATTGAAAATTGTAGGGTATGTTCGACTTAAGTACCGAGGAATCATTTCCATATCAGTGGAGAACTCAAGGAAAACTTAGATGGATGAATTCATAATACTGTATTAATGCCATATCAGTTGAACTAAAAAAATCATGAGTAACGCGACTGCGTAACAAATCAAACTAAATCATAACCAATTCGACATATACATAAATATAAAAATTGTATGAGTATGAACGTAAACTAAAAAGACATTTGAGACACTGAAAACGTTCTTGCGGCTTCAACCTAATCCTGCAAGGGTATACATCGAGACCACAATACCGCATTAACAGCTAAACCTCAGATAGCGGTCTTCTTGAATATAAGGCCAACATTACAATGAAATTCATCCATAGTCGCAGTAGCTAAGAAGGTTACTCTAACACCAATTAAGAGATAAAATACATCAGTTTGGGTAAAAGCCCTGTTAAAATAAAAATAATATCTAACACAGAAGTCTCCTCGATATCCTAAGTAAAATCTCGTAATGCTAATGGGTAGGATTAAACCATCAGCCCCCAAAGAAAATATAACCAACACGAGAAAGGAGAAATTTGAGTTAGAAGCTAACCCTTGATGTCGTCCTAATGACCCAGTAAACAATGGCTCAGGAAAAAGTCTCACCTATAAGGCATTTAAACGAATTTCAGGTTAGTTAGATCGAAGGAAAGAACTGTGAGCAATATAGATAGGTTACAAATGGAACCTTCATTACCTGATCACTATTTGAATCAGAATGTTTACTATAAGCTTTGTAGTAATATCTATATGCCTACTTATCAATCAACATTAAAGGAAAATTCTTAAAAAACATAGTTAATATACTTTAATCATCAACCATATATACGGTGATCTTCAACCATGGGGTATGTCCCAATCGATACAAATTTCTTTGTATAATCCATTTTCTTGTATTGCGTGTAAATTTACCTTTGGTATTTTGATTTAGAAGTCTTTACCTGTTACAAAAGAACCCTACAATGATTCATCGAGGCGAGAGTCAGCCGTACCAGATCATGAATATGGAGGAGCTTATAACGATGACTTAACAAGGCTACAAGGTAGCAACTACCTGCGGCTTAGTTTAAATATAGTAATGTTGCAATGTGATGTTGGAAAATATCTATGGATAACTATTACGGCTATTACATGCTGCTTAATGTAATTATAGAGATGTTGCAATTTGAGTTTGAGGATGTATACGAAGATTTGTTTTATAATAAAGTATAGTTAAATTAAATTAGAAATAATTGTTGCAGTTTGAGTTTGAGCATGTCTATGAGGATTTTATTTTTAATAAATTTGTCGCTTAGTTTAGTGTAAATATAGCTAAATTAAAGGTTAAAAAAAAGAATTTATGTTAGTATTAAGCTTTAGAATCTAATCCATTTAGGTTTTTTACTAATATTTTGTTAATCCAACTCCACCCAACTACAATAACAATGCCATATTGTCTACCATATGAAAACTTTTACATTTTCCTAAAGTATATACATGAATATGAAAATTTATAATGCTAAAAATAAAAATATTATTATATACTGCTAAATGTTTTTATAGAAATGTTGCAATTTGAGAAACACAAAAAGAAATTTTGTTCTTGATGACAGGTAATAAAACAAGAAAGAGTAGTTAGAGGAGGGAAAAACTTGATCAAGGTCCTTTAGGAGAAAGTCAAGTACTTGGAATTGGAGAAAAGCACTTAAAACAATCATAAATCTAACTATATTGGTTTTTTGAACATCAAAAATAGTGATTATGAAAAAGAACAAAATAAAACAACAATTAAAACATAAAAAACTAATAACTAATTTAGTTTTTATTTTTAATAATGAAAATAAGTAAATAAACCTAATTAAAACCTGATATTTAAAATGCTTATATTTAAAAAAAATCATTTTTACTTTTATAAAATTCATCATCAATTCTATCTCTATCAACTCATAGTATCAACTCATAGTGTGTTTATCATTTTTAATAGTATTTATTTTTATATTAAAAAACTCTTTATTGGGAAACTTTTCTTATTTGTATTAAAACTTAACAATCTCATCCTTTTATTTATCCATTTTATTTAATAATAATAATAATAATAATAGTAATGTAAAATTGATTAAAAATTGCAGATGGTTCATATTTATAAACATGTGTTGTTCATATTCATAAACATGTATTTCTCCAATATTATAATAGAGTAAAGTTTTTAATAAAAGTTCAATTAACAATGGTCATAAAAATGAAATATTATATTTTAGTTCAAATATTCCAAATTTACAAATGAATCCAAATTTACAAATGAATTGAAAATGCTAGAAAAATGTAGTTTACAAAAAAATTATAATATTAATAATTTGAATATTCACTTCAAAATTAAAATTATAGTTTACCTAAAAATTATAATATTAATAATTAGAATATTCGCTTCGAAATTAAAATTATAGTGATAATAATTGAAATCCCACCAATAACAAATGAATGATAAAGCATCTGGAAATAAAATATATTCATAATAACCCTGGGCTTTAACTTTACAATATACAATGGATCAACTTGCGTCATATTCAAAACACGGGGCAGACAGATTGGGCTACACCATTTAAAGAGAGACACAAAGGAAAATAAATGTGATTGAATATTATTTTTTGTTTTCTGATTGTTCCAAATTACAATACATTTATGGGCGGTGACGGATATTCTTGCATGGGTGTATTATTGTATGTAGAGTGTTAGATAAATGTATAACGAATTTTTATTTTTTAAAATGTACTTTTAACATCAGAAAATTTAATTATAAATTATTGGTACGATAGGTTTGAATTATTTATTTTATATAAGTTAAGTGTTTTGACGTTTTTTAAGATTTCGGCCTAATTGAAATGTTATATGAAGACCAGACCCGATCCTTTTATTGAAGCAGAGTTTATTGTATTCATCGTGTCCGTTCTTAATCGGAAATCGGAACTTTTACAATTGGCCCGTTTGTTTGTGATGTCACGGACCCGATCTGTGTTATCTAGTAGAGTTAAACATTATTTTTTGGGTCCGATCCTCAAATTGGAATCGAAGATTTCATATGGCTTGTTTGTTTTGTGTTGCACGTCCGGACCCGATGTTTTTATAGGCCGGAGTTAAGAATTGGTCATCGCGTCTGATCCTTAATCGGAGATCGGAGTTTTCATTTGAACCATTTGTTTTGATTAAATTCGTGGACTTGATACTTTATAGATTTGATTTAAATCGCGCGTTCAAAGCGCATTAGTAATGTATTTCATGGAGATTGCCTCAGCATTGTATGAATATCATTGGGTTAACCTCTGGTTAAATGAATCCTGCATGTTATTGAAGGAATCGAATTTCCTGTCAATGTTGTATTCTGAATTATATCTTCCTTCATTGAATCAAGTTCTGTGTGAATGAATTTGAATCTCAATTAACCAAATGTATGAGAATCATCGCGAATAGGCTCTGTGAGGATGTTCTATTGTAATTAGCGAAATTAATATGATTTGTAGGAAGATTGACCACTGAGAGGGTCGATCTCATTGAAGGAAGTGGGATTTGAGCATAATCCGTAAATGTATCGATTGGTCGAAATTGATCATGCTACATTTCAAATTTTGGTGGAAGGTGCGATTAGAGAGTGGCATTTTGCTTATTGGAGCATACTCTCCACTTATTTAGAATAGTTGAACTTGTTTGTATGTCACTAGGGGCTCGCTTTGCTTGAATTGAAGGTAGTAGAGGTGGCGTATGGTTGATTTGCATTCAATCCCGGTTTCTGGAGTGATAATTGTCGAGGTTAAATGTGCTCAAGAGGCTTAAGTCTAAGTGATGGCACAATCCAAAGTGGTGGAACTGTGTGGGAAAGAAGAGCATTGGAACCAAAGAACGGAACCATGAATGAAAGGCAAACCCAACATTCGAAGAACAGTCGATTTCGCGAGATCTAAGAGCAATAAGCGGTTTACATAAAATCGATATGATTCCATTAGCTGCCTGACACGTGGCAAAGGGCGGAAATAGAATACCGTTCATATCGCGCGCTAAATTTCGACCTTTAACTTCGCGCGATATCAACTCATAGTGTGTTTATCACTTTTAATAGTATTTATTTTTATATTAAAAAACTCTTTATTTGGAAACTTTTCTTATTTGTATTAAAACTTAACAATCTCATCCTTTTATTTATCCATTTTATTTAATAATAATAATAATAATAATGTAAAATTGATTAAAAATTGGAGATGGTTCATATTTATAAACATGTTTTGTTCATATTCATAAACATGTATTTCTCCAATATTATAGTAGAGTAAAGTTTTTAATAAAAGTTGAATTAACAATGGTCATGAAAATGAAATATTATATTTTAGTTCAAATATTCCAAATTTACAAATGAATTGAAAGTGCTAGAAAAATGTAGTTTACCAAAAAATTATAATATTAATAATTAGAATATTCACTTCGAAATTAAAATTATAGTTTACCTAAAAATTATAATATTAATAATTAGAATATTCACTTCGAAATTAAAATTATAGTGATATTAATTGAAATCCCACCAATAACAAATGAATGATAAAGCATCTGGAAATAAAATATATTCATAATAACCCTGGGCTTTAACTTTAAAATATACAGTGGATCAACTTGCGTCATATTCGAAACATGGGGCACGCAGATTGGGCTTCACCATTTAAAGAGAAACAGAAAGGAAAAGACATGTGATTGAATATTATTTTTGGTTTTCTAATTGTTCCAAATTAAAATACATTCATGGGTGGTGACAGATATTCTTGCATGGGTGTATTATTGTATGTAGAGTGTTAGATAAATGTATAACGAATTTTTATTTTTTAAAATGTAATTTGAAAATTAGAAAATTTAATTATAAATTATTGGTACAATAGGTTTGAATTATTTATTTTATATAAGTTAAGTGTTTTGACGTTTTTTAAGATTTCGGCCCGATTGAACTGTTATATGGAGACCGGACCCTATCCTTTTATTGCAGCGGAGTTTATTGTATTCATCGCGTCCGTTCCTAATCGGAAATCAAAACTTTTATGATTGGCCCATTTGTTTGTTATGTCACAGACCCGATCAGTGTTATCTAGCGGAGTTAAACTTTAGTTTTCGGGTTCGATCCTCAAATCGGAATCGGAGATTTTATATGGCTTGTTTTTTTTGTGTTGCAAATCCGGACCCGATGTTTTTATAGGCCGAAGTTAAGAATTGGTAATCACGTCCGATCCTCAATCGGAGATCGGAGTTTTCATTTGAACCATTTGATTTGATTAAAGTTGTGGACCCGATACTTTATAGGTTTGATTTAAATCAATGCTTTCAAAGCGCGTTAGTAATGTATTTCATGGAGATTGCCTCATCATTGTATGAATATCGTTGGGTTAACCTCTGGTTAAATGAATCCTGCATGTTATTGAAGGAATCAAATTTCCTATCGATGTTGTATTCTGAATTATATCTGCCTTGATTGAATCAAGTTCTGTGTGAATGAATTCGAATCTCAATTAACCAAATGTATGAGAATCAGCACAAATAGGCTCTGTGAGGATGCTATATTGTAATTAGCGAAATTAATATGAGTTGCAGGAAGATTGACCACTGAGAGGGTCGATCTCATTGAAGGAAGTGGGATTTCAGCATAATCTGTAAATGTATCGATTGGTCGAAATTGATCGTGCTACATTTTGAATTCTGGTGGAAGGCACGGTTGGAGAGCGGAATTTTTCTTATTGGAGCATAGTCTCCGCTTATGTAGAATAATTGAACTTGTTTATATGTCACTAGGGGCTGGCTTTGCTTGAATTGAAGGTAGTAAAGGTGGCGTATGGTTGATTTGCATTGAACCCCGGTTTCTAGAGCGATAACTGTCGAGGTTAAACGCGCTCAAGAGGGTTAAGTCTGAGAGATGGCACAATCCGAAGTGGTGGAACCGTGTGGGAAAGCAAAGCATTGGAACCAAAGAACAGAACCGTGAACGAAAGGCAAACCTAGCGTTCGAAGAACAGTGGATTTCGCGAGATCTAAGAGCAGTAAGAGGTTTTCATAAAATCGATACGATTCCATTAGCTACCTGACGCGTGGCGAAGGGTGGAAATAGAATACCGTTCATATCGCGTGCTAAATTTCAATCTTTAACTTCGCACGATATTCATCTACGTGGTGAAACTTCTGTCGTAGATTGATGAAGGAAAACGACGGACGAGTAGTTGTAAATGTCGGGGACCCATAGGTTAGTCCCACATTAATGTCGTGGTTTTTGAATTATTAAAGATTGGATTGGTTTATAGCATATGTTGATATATACCTATAACTCCGAACCTTGTATAACGAATTGTATGCAGGTGTATTGTAAATATGCGAAAGACAATTTCGAATCATGAGGTTATTACACGATGGTAAATTGCAGAAGTAAATAAAGTAATGAGTAAAAATGACGGTGTACTTGAAGTAATCGCAGTGACAGAGTACCTTCAAAAATGCGTGTTGTCATATAGATTAGGTAAATGAATGGTTGGATCTGTTGTTCTCCCGTACAATTTCCTGCACAAATATCTATGAAATCTGCAATAACATGTTGAACTTTTAAACCAATGGAATGCCAGAAAAACAAATTAAAATAAATAAACAATAATAGATCTTATAGTTGAACCATGGAAAAATAATTTTTTTTTGAAAACATATGTCTAATCAAGGTGAATTAATGTCACAATCAAGAAAAACCTGATGCATAGTATCCTGCCAGCGACAAGTACAATAAGAGGAGAGCCTAATTAACCATTCACAATATATATATATATATATATATATATATATATATATATTTATTTATTTATTTATAATGTTAACCTTTGTAATATAACATTTAAATTTTTTGTTCAAATAAAAATAAATTAAAATTCAAAGTATTATAAATACATTATACCTGCCTTGCGGCAAGATAAAAATAAGTAGTGTGTACTTATGTCTTTTTTATAAAAAAATGTTTTTCATATGAAAATTATTAATCACTATGTGCTTTTAATATAAAAATATTAATCACATTTACAAAGTGGACGATTCGCTTACTACCATTACATCTACTTTAATATTCACTATTAAACAATATTTAATGGTTAAATATTTTCATTTAAAATTATTACTAATACATATTAAAATGTACTTTGCAATGGAAACATCCCAAGTTTTGATTATATAATTATGTAAATTTTAAACAACAGTATGGTAATTATGATTATTGAATTAATTGAAAAATTATTAAGTATTTTTTCAAATGATAAAATGAGTAATAAATTAATTTTTATTAATTTACTATTAAAATAATTAAGAATTATGAGGTCTAAAAGCATTCCTTAATTAAATATATGATAGAGATGTTGTAATGTAATGTCTTGTTTAATATTTTGGTTTCTTCAAATTACATAAAAATAAAAATAAAAATTACATAAAATAAAAAACATAAAATTGATAATTATATTTATAATAACAATTACAATTAATAATTAGATCAACCTAGATCCATCTTAATTATGAATCTACCAATTCCTAAGAGGGATCAAATTTCTTGAGGTCAAAATCTCTTCTAGAGTGAATAGAGATTTGATCCATCTCTACACTTGGTAGATATAGAGTTAATATGGATGTTGTGTGTAGAGGTGCTCTCCACCCTAATATCGAAGAGATGTTGTAATATCCTATGGTATCCCATACACATTTTGACTCAATAAAATTATATAATAAAGAATAAAGTTTAAAAAATTAATTAATTAATTAAAATAATAAAATGAATAATTATAATTATTAATAAAACATTTCAATGGGGTCAAATTACATAAATAAAAGTAATTAATTAAAAATATAAATTAAATTGACTAACAAAACTTACATAGATACCTCATTCAAGACCCTGACAACCATAAGAGAGAAGGTGAAATTAGAAAAAGATATTTTGGAGCACCTCCAATGCAAAGGGGTTTATAAGATCATGTGTTCATGTGGAGAATGTTATATTCGAGAGATAGGAAGATCTTTCAGAACCAGACTCAAAGAACATGGCGCTCGAATAAAAATTGATAGCACTGGGCCTTTAGTACTTGAAGAGCACTCATCAAATACATATCACAATGTTTTCCTTGAAGACGTTAAGATAATCGCTAAGTAAAAGCACCAATAAAAGCGAAAGGTTTGTGCATCCCTATAAATGGTAAAGCACCATCACAATCTTAATAGAGATGGGGGTATGGAAGTAAGGAGTTGGATTCCCTTACTCACTGAAGGATGCAAACCTTCCAACCTTGGCTAAACCACTCACCCTTGTCCTTCTAACCCCTTAGCCCCTATTAAACCTCGCCTTCCTCCCCTCTGCCTCATATGAATCATTACCTCCTCTAAACCTTATTATTGTATTAACAAATACTAATATCAAACTATCACAAAATTAAAGTTAATAGTTAAAATCACTTGATAATATTAATAATAACTATTAACTTTAATATATCTATTTTAATCATAATAATAACAAACACTAATATAATAATTATTAATTTGATTAATAATAATAAATGAATACTACTATAATCTAATATAATATATAAAATAAATTCTCCATATATATTAGTAATTAATTTTTAGGGTTGGATGGTCGAATCATTCGCATTCCATACATTCCATATCCTTCCATCCCATATATATTATCCATCATTCGTCCATGCAAAAATGATTATCATGGAACTAATTCCGAAACAACACATAATGAGGATTCTCACCGTAGAAATATTCAAAAAATTATAATTATAATTACTAATTATAGTAACAATCAATCAAATAAGTAAATCCTCAATACTTTAAATTGACTATGAATATATAATTAAGAAACTTTTTATGATTTTTGTCATAACCATGAGTGTGTTTGACCTATATTTCTTTTGTTTGTTTCTCAAATTCATAATTTGAAATATTTATTTGAAAAATAAAATAATATATATTAACAATTATATGGAGAATGATTGGTTCAACATTATATTATTTTTATTTAATTAAGAAAACAATAAATCAATCATTAAAACACTACATGGTATATGGTGTTTACACTGAGAGTTTATTTTGAAATATTGTTTTGTTCTCGATAAAGAAGTGGAAAACACACTTTTGAAATTCTTGAAACTATTATTTTTACAGATAAGCCCATGTCATTATTGCACAATAAACAAAAACCATATGGTGACAATATGCAAAGAAATAAGAGCACTAACATTGCCACCGCATGGTGCTTGTTTTAGAATAATGTTAGTATTAATAATTATTAAATGAATAATAGGAATTTATTTTTTATGGAATATTTTAAAATATTTTTAGTAGTATTTACATATCAAAAGTTGAGAATTATCTTCAAATTAGTTATGTTTTTTTTTTCACTTTTAATTACTTTAATTAATTAAAAAAATGTGATATGAAGTGTCACATGAAATGAGTTATGATTTTTTGGATATGTGGTATTGATATGTTATGGTATTGGCCAAATGGTGTAGGAATCTAGAATTTCTTTGAAGGTATCAGGTACATTAAATTCTACATGTGTGGCTTTAATCCCTAAAACATAAAAACCAATTTCTTTTAAATATTTCCAACCTATTTCATTATGTAGTCTCTTGTATAAATTGATCTCTAATATCATTCTGAGTCAATTAAGAGACAACATACTGCAACATTTATCCCTAGAGAAGTTAAAATTTCTTAAGGATAGGTAAATCCATGATGCAATTTCTATTGCACAAGAGTGTATCCACTTGATAAATGATAGACACTTGAAGGCTCTAATCCTAGAATTCGACATTGGTAAGGCATATGACTATGTTGATTGGACTTTTTCACACTTTTATACATGATATGCCTCTCATACAAATTTATTGGCTGGATCGTGGGGTGCATCACTTCTTTGAATTTTTTTCTTATTATTAACATAATTACATCATATTTTTTTCAAGGCTTTTAAGGGTTTCAAGGAAAGGTTGTTCACTTTTTCCATTACTATTTCTTATTGTGATTGAAGACCTTATTAGAATGATTATGGTGCAAAGGTAAAAAAACAATATTAAGAGAGTAAAAATATTAAGAAATATTTCATTGACACATCTCTTGTTCATTGAAAATGTGCTACTTTTCAATACGGGTATTTTGCAGGAATGGGGCTCCTATTTTCAAATTATTGATGTTTTCAGGAGAGTGATGCATTTTTTGACCAATAAATAAAAGTATCTATATATTGAGTCAAATTTGGATGAGGAGACATTACATGGAATTTCCCAGTTGTTTTATTTCAAATTTAATTCCTTGGAAAGAGCCTTTACCTACATGGGATTTTTCTTAAGGCCTCAAATTTCCATATTTTGAACTAGAGGTGCATGGTGGAAAAAATTGAAAACAAATTAGAAAGCTATAATTTGAGGTGGATATCATATGTTAATAGGTTGATTTTGGCAAGGGATTCCCTCCAAATCCTAGCATTATATTGGATGCTCGTCTCCAAATCTCTAAAAGTAATTATCAATAATTTAAACTCTCTTTAAGAAAATTTCATTTGGTCAGATTCGAAGGAGAATAAAAATATCCATCTTGTCAAGCTGAGCGATATTACTAGGCCCATGTAGGATGAAGGATGGGGAATACAAAACTTGCTATCAAATATTTATGGAGGGTTATTTCTGGAGTGGGAATTTAATATAAAGTCATCCTTGATAGTTACTTTAAGAATATATGGATTTATGAATGGATTCATTCACATGAAAATCAAAGGAGAGCACTACCATACATTTGGAGGTGTTGGTTAGCAGTGAAATCGCGGATCTCAAAAAATTTACAATGGTGTATAGGTTTGAGTCAGTCAGTAGGAGTGATAGTGGATGTTTTTTATGGGAATAAAAGAAATTACATTTTTTTTTGCACAACTTCTCAATTATCTTCATGAAAAATGTATTTTATTCTTGAGAAAAATTATAGAGGAAAATGATTCTTATGTTTTTATTCCTAAGTGGACCGACTTGGGTCTATAGGGAGATATAGAAGCAGAATGAGAAAGATACATAAAAGACTTGTACTAGGTGGGAATCTCATTATACTCATATGTATACACTTTTATATGGAATGGAAGAGGTTTTTCTGGTAGGGTATCAGTAAAGGATGCCTACTATTTTACTGCAAACTCATTCAGTTATGATGATAGAATGTGGTGGTTCAAAAATATCTAGACCTGGAAATCATTGTTCAAACTCAAATAATTTATCTGGCTCCTTCTTAAGGGTCATCATTCTTACATGGGGAAATTTAAAGAATCAGGGTATTACTAGGCCTTGTAAATGTTCCAATGTGTATAGTTGAGGAGGAATCACTTGAACACTTATTCTTACAGAGATGGAGAGAATTTTAGTGCACAGTTAGAGTGCATCTTATATACAGTGTGATGTATAGTAGAGCCTATGCACACATGGTTAAAAAATTTTATGTGGGATCCGGTGAGACTACTAGTGTGAGAATAATTTATGTGGTATGGACATGGGCACATACTACTTCAAAATAGAGAATGAAATACACGTAGCTAATGTGTTAGAGCATGTTTGATGTGATCTATCTAGTACACATGGTATAACATGGTGCAATGCGATTAACATACCTATAGTTGACATGGAGAACACTAATGTAATTTTTTTTAGTTGATGGTAGAGACAAATTTTATAATGCACGGTCATGTTGATGCTAATAATGTGGTGCAGGGGAAGATGTTTGGGGTAGGTATGTTCGTGCATCAGAGGATTGAAGGTTAAATTCTTGGCTAAGATACATTGAGATATATTGTATCCCGCCCTTAGATATGTGTAGATGTGTTTTTATGTTCATGTTAGAGTGATGTTGATATGGCTAGTGATTTTTTTGAGCATAGACATGTTGCAATTTTTTTTTATATACTAAATATGTGAGTAGAGAGAGTTGTGTTTCATATGGTTTAAGACAATTAAGATTGTATTCAATTCACGAGAATAGAGTTTATGTAGGTCTAGTCTAGAAATTGGATTAATTGATACCTATAGTTGATTGAGTTGTGTTGTGTGGGCCCTAGTTTTAAAATGAATGAAATGTGGTCCACATGAGCTTGAAGGTTGGGGCCTTCATTAGGTGAGTGTCGGCTTGTTGACAAGTAGTGGCTTTCTGGTTCACGGAGTGATAAATTCGCTTAGTTTGTAGCCCAAAATCTTTGGGAGTGGTGGCTTCCCCCCGGTGGTGGCTAAGGAAACTATTGGAGGTTGGGGCCTCCAATGGGTAGTTCCTTGCAGTTGTTAGTGATTTTCATTGTTGAAGGAGTGGTGGCTTCTAGCAGTTGGTGTCTTGTAAATTTGAGGAAGCGGTGACTTTCATCATCTAGTCGCCTGAAGCGAGTGGTTGCTCATGTGCATCACAAGTTGGGTCTTTCACAATGTTGGTGGCCAATGATATGATGTAAAAGAATATTTATCACAAGTTGGGTCTTGCACACTGTTGGTGGCCAGTGATATGATGTAAAAGAAGATTTATTTAATAAGAATAATAAGTAGAGGAAATAAAATGGAGTTTTTTTCTCCTGGAATGGTTTCCACATTATAACGGGCGTTCTTATGTGTTTATGTTTTGATCTCTTGATTGATGCTTCTTTATGTGTATTGTTCTTCACGGCTTATGATTGATGATGTTATTTTTTGTTTATATAAGTTGATAATCAATGTATGATTAATTGTTGAAATGAAAAGTGAAAATTGGAGTTTGGTAATTCATATTGAACAATACGGATTCACCCCCCATTTTAGTATGATCAAGAACTCAAAAGGTAGTGTAATTAATTCCATGCTCTCGGCAAAGTATATATATATCCAAAATACATCCATCTTAACCCTATATATACCAAGTGTTAAGAGGGATAATATCTCTTGAGGTGAAAATTTTTCTTTAAGTTTTGCACTCTAAAAGAAATCTATACCTCAAGAGAATTGATCCCTCTTTGCTCTTGAAAGATCTGAAATTAGTATATATCAATGAACACAACTATATGACATTGAAATATCCTTGATTCGAATGGAAAATGGCATCAACCCATGGTATTCATCTACCCATGTTATCCATACACCCATGGAATTTACCCATGGTATTGTAAATGGCATCGAGCCATGGTATTCATCCACCCATGATATTTATTCGCTCATGGTATTGTAAGTGACCCATGGTATGTATCCACCAATGGTATTCATCCACACATGGGATTTACCCATGGTATTATAAGTGGTATCTACCCATGGTATTGGCCTATGGTATCTACACATGGTATTGTAACTCAAAAAAGGCTATAAATAACAAGCCTCAGTTTGTAAAAGGACAGATTTTCCACCACAATGTAGCTTCTAAAGTTATTCTCTATTTTAATAAAACAAGTTTCTTCGTGGTTTTATTTTATTTGTGTTCTCTTTTTTTTTTTATGGCATTCTAATTTTGCAGATCTTGTCAGATCCATTTCAACTTTTTAGATCTTGGGGGCCTCCCCCCAAGATCTGGATCAATGGTATCAAATTAAAGTTATGCCTCCATGGGAATGAGGGTTTGAAACATATTTCAGTTTAAATTTTTTGCAACAATAGTCAGTAAAATCCATGAATGTTTTTGGGCGGCGAGTTTTCAGATCATATCTGAAGCATTTGGTGAAAAATTTGAAAAACAAAAAGACCAGATCTGGATTCCTTGTTGAAGCAATTTTTCTGACGACAATTCATGGATGGCGGCTATCTTGTCATTTTTTGCAGTTTTTAGAGCAAAATTTTAGAGAAATAGATATAGGTCTAAGATCCTATTTAAAAATCACCCAAGTTCAAAAAAAAATCGGTCGAATCAGAGTCTGGATGTGGGAGTTATCGTTGATTTAAGATCAACTATTTTCTCAAAAAAATTGTGACGGCGAGACAGTTCCAGCGTGAATCTGAGAGTCTAGAGTCTCCAAATAGTGGTTTAAAACACATGAGAAGATGTAGAATGATCATTCCATTTCCAAAATTAGTTTATAATAAATATTCTAAGTTATATTTACCGAGTTATGCTCATTTTAAATCTGGAGCTGCACTCGGAGCAGGTTCCCTTTGGAGACGTGCCCTCCGACCCCGCTTTAGTAGGCACCTGCTTCACATTCATCAGTTTCAGCATAGAAGTTTTCGGCTTGGGTTATTTGGAGACATTCCATCCCACCCCAAGTTATGTAGGCACCTGTTATTTCATCAATAATCAGCATCATGGTTATGGGTCAACCGCACAAAATCATTTTCATCGAAGTCCATTTGCTAGACCGCACACTGCTAGTAACACAGTTGGTCACAAGAATTACAGGGTATCTCTATCCTTGGATCTTCGTTTGTCATGGTTTTGGTTTATCCTAAACCCACACTTCATGAAGTCCATTTGCTAGGCCACACACTGTCAATATCACAGTTGGTCACAAGCATTACAGGGTATCTCTATCCTCGGATCTTCGTTCATCACGGTTATGGGTTAACTACACAAAACCCTTCTCTTCAGTGGTTCTTCATATTCAAAAAAGGCTTCTAAGGAGGGAACTTCATGCAATGGGGACCATTGCTTCTTAAGGAGGGAGGAATGATCCGAATGGAAAATGGCATCAACCCATGGTATTCATCTACCCATGTTATCCATACACCCATGGAATTTACCCATGGTATTGTAAATGGCATCGAGTCATGGTATTCATCCACCCATGATATTTATTCGCTTATGGTATTGTAAGTGACCCATGGTATGTATCCACCCATGGTATTCATCCACACATGGTATTTACCCATGGTATTGGCCTATGGTATCTACACATGGTATTGTAACTCAAAAAAGGCTATAAATAACAAGCCTCAGTTTGTAAAAGGACAGATTGTCCACCACAATGTAGCTTCTAAAGTTATTCTCTGTTTTAATAAAATAAGTGTCTTCGTGGTTTTATTTTATTTGTGTTCGCTCTTTTTTTATGGCATTCTAATTTTGCAGATCTTGTCAGATCCATTTCAACTATTTAGATCTTGGGGGCCTCCCCCCAAGATCTGGATCAATCCTAAACCTTTTAAATACATTATTATAATTAAAATCTATCTCTTCTACTTTTTAACTTTTTTTTTAATCAAAATCTAAAAATATTTATTTATTTATTTAAAATACATTTTTTAATACACCTTCAAAAACGTAGTATACACTTTTATTATACAAATTTAATAACTCAAATTTGTAATCTCAACAAATTATTACTCAATTGCAAACCAGCTAACAAATTTACTCCAATAAAATCTAGATTCATATTTACTACCATACCCTCCAATTAGGTTAATAAATTCTAAATATGCATTTACTACCCTAGATTTCATGTTAATGCAACATCAATTTAGTATGTACTCATTCCACATAATCCTAGTTTAAATTGTACTTCCTCCTCTTTAACATTTAGACAGTTCTATAATGTTACATATACTAATATTAAATTCCCTCAAAAATTTATCTTTAGAAGAATGACAAGATATCGATCTTTATATTCCCTCCAAAATTTATCTTTGGAAGAATGACGAGATGTCGATCTCATTATTCTGGCTTATGGGAAATTGTGTTTCTATTCTTTGGAAGTTTTCTATCAAACATTTGATTAAACAAGAGCCACAATAGTGGCAAAAGTCCCTGCCAAGAAAGGATTCTTAGTGCCTGAATAATTCATGCTAACTTTAGAACAGTTTTGACTCTGCCTGACGTGAAAACATTATTCAATTATTTTTTCTAAATAACTAAGATACTTGAATCCTTGGTCGGGGTGTCAAGTCGAGGACAGGTTGGGTGGCGATACCACGCGCCCTGACATGCGGTGAGGTTAGTAAGGCTGTCAGAGGGCCATTAAATAGAGCACTATGAAGACTTCTCCTATGATCATATAATGAATGAACCATGTTTCTGCCCTTGCATTCACTACATGTTGAGGTTTGGAACTGGAAAAACGCGCTGGATTTTGGGTTGCAAAGAGATAGTTGAAGTTGGAAATATCATTCTTCAAACAACAAAGAGTTTTTCGACGCAGACGGTGGTTTTGAAAACTCAGTGGGGCAATATGACAAAAGGAAGAAATACCACTCAAAAATCTGCTGATAGAGACATCAAACTAAAATCAGCCTAGAAAACTAGTTAAAGAGGTTGAAAAAGCAACAAAAAGATTCTAGAAAACTTAGCAAATATTTATGAAGAAAATACCCCTGAGAAAATTCGCAAAAAAATTCATGGATGGGAGAAACAAAGTGATGAAGAAGATATAGACATTCAAGAACAACAGGCTAGGATAGATTTCATTTCTGATCAAGGGAGTACAAGGGATAGAGTGTCTTTGTTTTAGAAAACAGTTAAGACATACTGAAAGATAAAATGTGTGTTAGCAAGAGAAATGATGAGCATGCAAGAAAAGGAACTTAATTCCTCTGTGCTCTTTGAATTTGAGAAAATTAAGCAGGATATGCGTGAAATGTCCAAGACTCAACTCCAATAAAATGCAAGAATTGGAAGGATTGAGCAACAACTTCAGACTATCCATCTAGCAGAGATGCAAGGGTCTACTACTAAAGATCCAGCACCTATAGATTCATTAGATGGATAATTTATAAAATGCTTTGATAATTTTGAATGATTTTTGAAAATAGTATGTATAGTTTTTGCTTTATATGCAACTTTTATGGACATAGTAGAGTAATCTTAACAGTGAGTAAAAGGAAGAAATAATACAAATTTTGGTTAGCTTATAACTCTCTGAGGTGGCCAACAGACCTGGTTTCCTTCGAGCAGAGATTTAGGCTACCAAAAACTAATGAATATGTATAACAACTTGCTCTATATAATAGAAAATGGAAAGGTACTACATAATTAACAAAAAAAAAGAAAAAACTAAGATACTTGAAACTAATTTTTAAGGAATATAAATGATTTCCATATTGCTTGTGTCTAAGAGATCGAAATCTTCTGTTGTTGGCTCTAGCACGGACATGGAAATTGTAGTATCCATGAGCTGAGAAAATTGGTGTAGGAATTAAAAAAACTAGAAATTTATTGTTTTTTTTGTCGACTTCGAAAGTTGAATATAGAAAACAGAACAAAAATTTACTGACACAATGACAAGAATAGAAGTGTTACACCTATTAAAAAAAAAAAGTTAAAATCATAATTTTTGGACAGCCACATATACTATTTCACGAATATTATTTCTAGAATTTTCTGAGTGTTTTTTAGTTATGGAGAATTAGAATTTTCCGAGTTTTGTTTAGTTATGGAGAATTAACGTGGGTTTTTTGTACAAATTAGGGGCTATCTGATTCAATTAATTGCTTTATCAAAAAAATTAACATTGCTTCATCAACAAAATTAACAGGTACTTATTTTGGAAGCTCACTGATTTTACATTCTTATAGAATGTAAGATATGGCTAGAAACGATGCATGAATATCTTGCTATTGGAAGGGGTGCTGCAAGAGCATAGGAGAAGAGAAAATGGAAAAGCCAGATTTTTTTTTAGAGAAAAAAAAAGAAAAAAGAAAAATCTAAAAATATATTTCCCAATACAAATATCACTTTGGCACAAGCCTATCAATCCTAGCTAAATCGAGGTTTTCTGTTCCAAATCATGGGGTGGGTGGAAGGTAAGTTCTCCCTTATTCTTATTTCACAAGCAGTTAAATGAAATTAAAAAAAACCAGTGAACACAAATCTTTTTGATTATAGCTCGTTGATTATCACTGGAATAAACATTTTAAATAGTCTAGATAGTCCATTAAAAACCCAGGTTTAGGTTTAGATTCCTAGGTGCAGCATTGGAAAGTGTAGACCAATGTGAAAGTTTATAAGATAAGCATTATAGTTTGGTCAATACAAGCTAAATACCAAGGAAAAACAACATTCTCTAGATAGATCCATGAGCAGTATAAATGAACAGTAGAAAAGAGGAAATTTTGCATATTGTTGAACTTCAAAACAATATTCTGAATTGAATATTTTCAGTGACCAACTTTCTATTCCCGTATTTTATCTAAATATGGTTAAATTATAAAATATGATTAAACTTCAATACACCTAACACCTTACCAAAAGCACTGGATTAGAAGATAGTACAGAAAGCCCAAGGAAAATTTCCTAAACTCATGCAATATCAGTGTATATCTTACTAAGACTTGCTACACATGAAGGGCTTGGTGCCATGCTTGTGCTTGTAGTGAGTCTATTGGGTACGAAAGTCCTTCAACGATTTTGCTTGGGGATGGTCGATATTGTTCCTGCAACCTTCAGCTCAGCAGTAACATGGAGCTCTCCTGCAACCTTCAGCTCAGCAGTAACATGGAGCTCTCCTAGTATGGGCACCTCACCTCAACTCAACTATAGTAGAATGTAGTAGAATGGTTATGATACATGTGCTTGTATGTTTCTTTTACTAACAAGAGAGTTTCCGCAGTTGGGTAAAGCTACCACATGAAGTGAAGATATGCCGAGGCGGTAGGTGTTGGGCAAGTGTTGAGGTGGCAGGGAACCCACAGGTGTTAAGGCCACAAGCTGGGTAGGGGAATGCCTGAAATTTAGTTTTTATAATTTATATATATATACGATCACATATTAAATGTTTCAGATTAAGGTTATCCTGAAAGTTAGCATTAGTTTAAGTATATAAATGTTTTAAACTCAACTTTGTGCTCGTTATCCTAAGTTTTGGTAAAAGTAATGAAAATCATACAATTCTCATTTGCAATAAAGGGTTTAAACAAAAATTTTAAATAAAATTTCGTTTGTTAAGATATTTTTATTAAAACTTTTGGTAAATCGTTGAATACATGGACGGTTCAACTTAAATTAATGTTAGTCAATTTCCAGTCGAATGCTATAGTCCTTGCTATAGCGGGAGACAATAGTCCCTACTATAGCGGGAGGCAGGGACTAATAAAAAATCTATAATGATGTTATTTCTATTAGGTAATTATAAGTGTGTTATTGTAACTGCCACTGGCAGGATACTACGCATCAGGTTTTTCCTGATTGTGACATTAATTCACCTTGATTAGACATATGTTTTCAATTTTTATTTATTTTTGCCATGGTTCACTGTAACATTTATTATTGTTCATTTATTTTAATTATTTTAATTTTAATGATCTATTATCTAATTGGCCAAAAAATTTCACTTTTTATTGCAAAATGCCTAGATTTTATCGCGATTATTTGTACCGCCATTAAAAAAACATTTATATCTATTCTGCAGGTCTTGTACTTTATAGTAACGAGATAGTGTTGAATGCATTTTTCTGTATGAGCCGCCCATTGTAGTCTGTCAGATAGCACGCATATACATAGAGAGAATGGTTTTCTCTGTTTCAGTCAGCATTTATGGTCTCTGACAGATTGTTATATGCATAAACTCCTGAGACCCTGTGAAATTGGTTTAACCTTCACGATATAATAATATTCCAACTCTTTTGAAATATTTAAATGGAATAAAGGTTGGGACATACCTCATTAATTTCCATGCGTATGTTCATATATCATAGTTGGTGCGCGATATATAAAGGTAGGGTATAATGCATCGTGGGCTCGACGAGTGGTGTTAGTTTTTAAACCATAGGCAAATGCATAGATTATAATAAATCGAATGGACAGAAGAATTTATTAACCTTGTGGGACCCACACAAATCGCATCGGAGAAAATCATAACAGCAGAACATGTTAATAAAAGTCTCGATGGAGATTGCGGAGCCGATGTGTTTATGGACTGTGATTTATATGTGTTTCAATTTTGGGCTTAAAACGCATTAATCGCATCGGAACATTTGCAAATGCATCAATTGCATCGGAGGAAGGGCATCGCATCAGAACATTGGAAAATGCATTGATCTCAATCAGAAGCATTGAGTAGTGCATATACAGGGGTGAGCCATCAGGCACCTCCCGATTACCTTCCTCCTCATCTTCCATAGATTCTTGAGCATCATACATGTCCTACTCATTATCTGGTTCTGGAGTTTTCTCTTGCTCTGGAAAATGAATGGGTTGTTCTAATTAATCATCATTTGCATTCAGATTAGCCATATACATCTCCAACACTTTACCAAACATGTGTGCTATTCCATTTAATTGATCACACAAAGTATCTAGCTTTGTATCTCTATCCATGTCTGGATCCATGTTTTTGGAAATAAGGTCACTACATCTTCTCAAACAGTTCAGAGTCTTCATCTTTGAAAGCTCTAAATGAGGTATTAGGCTAGATATGCAGGGCAGAGGGGGGTTTAAAATGATTTGGTTGGTCGGTTGTTGGGCTGAGTCGCGGGATCATAGACTGAGGAGGTAATGGAAAAAGGAGCAGAGAAATAGGAGGTTTCAGCAAAAGAGAATGGTTTAAGGTTGTGTCATTCATTGGGCCATGGAGTCGTGAAAGGTAATTACATGTAAACAACTAGCCAATGCTTTCAAAGGGAAAGTCATCTATAGTAAAGGATTTAACTCTAGACCTTCTTGGACATACTCGAAGGCAGCTTTCAATGTAGTCACTAGGGGACAACTTATAGATCGGACCAGAGGTCATTTAACTCCAGGTCTTCTTTAGCATGTTCCAAGGGAAAAACAGAGGCAATATTTGACACAAAACTAGAGTCTATAGATTGGAGAAGGAGATTTAACCTTCCCTGATTTTACACCAGCAAGAAACATCCAAGTAGCAAGCTCCGAGTTCACAGATCAACTAGCAAGAAATAACATCTGCTACGCTGGTTAAACCACATGAGTTTACTCTTAGATTCATAGTCAGCGAAAAACATTGAAGGTAGGGAGAGCAGAAACATAGGGTACCATGCGAGGGTAAATCCTATGCTATATTTCTGATGCGTACCAGAAGACCAATGAACTTCATATAATCGACAGCCTTTTGTAATGGCCCGATGCGATGAGTTCATCCCATGCTATTTCATATAAGAATGGGCCTCTAGTTAAACCAAGGTGCGCGGGTCCACAAGACCACGTGGCATTATCATATTGTATGGCAAGTCGAAACGTATCGAGAGCGTTTTCTTTGTGGCCCAATTGAATAGTAAAAGGAACCGGACCCGATACATATTATAGGCCACAGCTAATAGTTGAACTCGGGTCCAATTAACAATCGACATCAGAGTTTTTTATTTGAACCATTTGTTATACTATAAGTCCGGACCCCATCTATGTTATATGGTGTAGTTAATAGTTGATCGCGTGTTCATGCTTCAATTGGCATCATAACTTTTTGTATTGGTTGCTTTATAATATTATGTTTCGGACTCGATGCAGTTTATGAAGCAGATTTAATCTCTTTTTAGTTCCACCAGTATATGCGCAAATGAAATTTTTTAATGTTTTTATGACGCGACAAAACGTTTTGCAAAATTTGGTTTGTTGTATTGTTTTAAATATATACAATGCGCATTTGTAATATGCCCTACAAATTTTAGTTTAGTTTCATTTCATATAGTTTTTGTTTTATGTTTTAATATGTGTGGCATATATAAAGTAAGAAGCCCGAGAGGCTATTGTAACAGACTATAATGTTTTTATTTTGAAAGCTCATGCGATGCAATAATCACAATGGGAAAGTCGGCATGAATCATATTCTATTTATTCATCGCATCGCAAAAGATCAAAAGTGAATTTTAACATTTATTACAAGGATTCGTCGATCTCTGATTGTACGAAAAATGTTGAAAATATGGGGAGATTAAATTGTAATTAAAATATTTGTAGCTATTCTCATTATTGTATTTTATTTCGGCTGAAAGCATTCATTTGAATTGCAGAACAAAATTTCGAATCCTTTGATTTGAAAAACCAGAGAGGGTTTACCCGATTCTGAAATGTCAGAGAAAAGAAGAAAGTCTAAAGTTGTTTTTGTTGTAAATGCTCCTGTGCTAAACATGCCGCCCAAGGAAAAACTGACGAAGCTCAAGCTAGTCACAGACACCTCCTGTCAAGGATTGGGAAAGATGACATGGGAGAATGTATACAATTTGCTTGAAAAAAGAGAAACCTAGGGTTGTTGTGCCCAAAGAAACTATTCCTGATGAAGAAGATTCAGACTCTGACTCTGAATCTGAACTTAGTGCATTGGCAAATTAATTTTTACACCGAGTTGTTGCCCGGGCGAATATTTTCCCCTACTATGATGTTATCATATGGGTCATTGAAAATGTGACAATTCAAAACTTAAATTTTGTTTCTGCTTCTGGATCAGTATTCGGGTCATTCAGGGCAAAAAATATTAAAGCAATGTACCATCTTCCCAATCCACAAAATATTTACAACAAATAATTCCTTAAGGAATATGCTGAAGAACATCGAAACCAGGCAGAACCAATCAAACAATGGAGGAATAACCCTGAGAAACATAAGCAAGAGGCATCAGGTATGTACTCTGTGAAGTCTCTTGCACCTCCATATTGTTATGCCGCAGCAATGATGTGTAGGTTGTTCGGAAACGAAAACTCTGCTAGATTTTCTATTCAAATGGTCTCGTTAATTCATTTTTCTCTTAATTATGAAATTATGGATTGGGCTGTCATTTTGTCGGATAAGATATCTAATCGAATTCTAGAGTATAGAAAAGATAAGAATTCAGGGAATTATTCCCCTTTCCATTTTTGTGGTTATATTTTGGACGCCCTCTGTTTCAATTCTGAGTTCCCCATGGTAGGTTGGAAATGGACTCCAGAAGAACCTATTCCTATTCATGTGTATCATAATTTCCTATGGAAAGAACATTTCAAACTTCATGTTTACAGAGTCTGCCATGGTTTTCTAATTCCAATCTACCAAACTATTTTTGGTCATTTCCTGCCTAGACTATCCAATAAAGCCAAGATTGATTTGTCTTCTATCGGAGATTGGTTCGGAGAAGAAAAACTCACTTATATCAGAATTTTTGGCAGTATTTTTCAGCCACATATCCTTCCCCTATATGTTCTAGATAAGTTGTTAGCTCAGGAGATTTCCTATCGACTGATAGTTGAAGGAATGTCTAGAATTTTGAAAAGCAATAAAAAGCTTATGTGGCCTACCTTCCCTTTTAAGTGTGGTGACTATACTCTTAATAGTTTTTCTCATGTTGAAAAAGAAGTTGGTAATATTTCTAATCTTAATTTTTCAACAATTCCTGGAAGACAATACAACCCAAGGAAAGTGGCGCATGATTTTACTACCTCTATTTCGATTGCTCGATTCGAGCATGAACCAGACGTTTTTGATGATTTGTTTGTTTCCATGGATGATATATCTGAAGTCTTTGATTCAGCCAAGTCCAAGTTACGTGCCGAGGACTTGAAATTTTTTTTGTTGTATAGAAGCCAAAGGTTAGTTAATTTTCCTCTTGATCAGTTGAGAGCTCCCATACAGGAGAAAGCATCACAACAAGCAGGAAGTAGTTTTGGTAAAGAGGTAGAAGGAGTTGATTCTGTTTTAAGGAAAAAGGATGACAACAATAAAGCCGACAGTGCAAAAACAGAAGCAGCTTCTCAAAAAGATACCCAAAAGCCTTTAGTGCAAACAGAAAAAGGGAACACTGGCACTGATGCCCACGTACATATTGAAAAGGGAATTACATAAAGTAAAAACACTGAACAGGCATCCAAGAATGATGCAGGTTCTCAACTGGGAGGACAAGTAGATACTAAATTAGTTGTTTATTCTCATTTGCTAAATCAATATCAAAAATTTGCACAACAAATAGGATTGCGAAACAATCCTGAAGTTGACGATCCCAAAGATCAGGATGTGGAAATCATTCCTAAAAACCCCGCTGCAGAAATTATGATAAAGATAGAATAAATCCCTCCTTTAGATATATTCTACAGTCCCAAACATAGGGTTGTGGTTAGAAAACAAATGAAAAGGAGGAGAACAGATCAAGATTCTCTTTTGGCATCACGGGGAGAATTGCTAAATGTTGTTTATAAAAATGCTGAGGTGGATCCATCTGAGGATCTCACCAAATTGTCTCAGTATGCTGGTGCCTATAGTGCTGCCACTATAGATAAAGCTTCTAAAGTTTCACAACTATTAAAACAAAAGGATATGCAAATTGGTATCTTTGAAGAATAGGTTTCAGGTGATCAACAAAAGATAATTCAGTTGGAATATTCGGTACAGGATGCAGAACTCAGAGCTAAAAAACTAGAAGAGCAACTCATTATTGAAAAGAAAAATATTGATGAACAAACCTTGGGAAAACAACAACAGTTGATTCAAGAAGTAGAAAAGCTACAAAATCTTTTACAGAATGAGAGAAATTCAAGGGTTGAACGGGAAAAAATGTTCCAATCGGAAATGGACAAGTTCAAGGAGTATCCCAAGCTGGATCAATTCATTATTGAAACTCTTGAAATGAACAAACTGCTATCTCAACAGTTAAATGAATTTTGTTCAAAGTTGACACAAATTGAGCCTTTGTATGAAATTACATCGTCTTTGATAGATAAATCAGTGACTCTTAGGCAAGAAATTGAAGATGTTGATGATAAAATTTCTGAGTTTCTTTCATGGCAAGATGCAGAGGAAGGAAGAAAAGCTAACCTTGCTAGAATTGAAGAAAGACACAAGGAAATTTTATTTATGGAATGGGAAAAACAGTTAATGAAATTAGAAAGAGCCACATCAAGGGCTAAAATTTTAATGAATAATACAACACAATTGATTAATGACAGCATGTACGCTACCAATTTGATTTCAGATTGTATTGCAGGCGAGTTACCTAAAGTAAAAGAAGCTGATTCTAGGTGGAAGCAAGAGATAATCGATAAAAATAAAAAAATTAGCAAACTTCAAGGAATTTCATGGGATAATATGTGGTCTTATATGATCAAGCCACACAGCCAACAGATGGCTATCAAATTCCTTTTGAATGCTATTCAATGTATCATTCCTGAATTCTCTGATGCTACATACACTGGACAGTTACATTCAGAAATGACTCGACCAATAGAAGTCAAAGATATACTCAATGTCTGCCACCTTCGTTCATCGACCTCAATCGATGATTAATGAGCTAGTCTACTACAAATTCACATTTTAGTTTAAGATATTTTATTTTAGATAAATTGTAGGAATATTTTTAGTTATTTTGTTTTATTGAGTACCTATTTAAACCCCTTTCATGCATTTAGAAAGGGGCCCTTAATTTGTAATATTTTTTGACTTGGAGATTACATTTTTGTACTACATTTACTTCTATATTATTTTATAAAGGGTCACATCTGGTGATTCTGTGCGGAATTATTTTTTAAGAGTTGCATTTTTGTACCTTAGAATTGATTTTGCGTTGTAATTGCTGGATTTTATATATTCACTTTTCATTTCTTTTGTCATAAGATATTCTCTTTTAAATTTGCTAATTTTCGAGGCTTCAACATTTTTGGGACTATAAGGAGGGGCAAAGCTATGAATGGCAGATAAATCTAAATCTAAAAGCCATTCTAAGTGTAGATCAATTATAGAACTGCACATAACATCTTCAGAGCTGTCAGGAATTTGTTTCAGAAGAGTAGTTGGTTTAAGTATAAATGTTTGTTTGTCTATTGATGCTGTGTTTATAAAGTTTTACTCTCTTGAACTATGATTCAATGGTAGTGATACAGCTATGTGGACTACTTGTTGAGATGAAATTTGTTGAAGGATAAGCAAAGCATTGCCTAGAGACCGTATCATTTGAATAGCATCAATTTTTCTCTTTTCATGTTCTTTTGGTATCCTTTGAATGCATTTGTCATAGATCTGCCAACTTTGGTCATATATGAAATGCAATATGAAACTGCAGCATATGAATTTAGAACATATTGAGCATCTCTATTTGCATTCCACAGGTGTGGCATATTGTATGCAAAGCTATTATTCCATATTTCTGATCGTTTTCGTTGCACAAATACCATTGGTTGTGTTAATGTACTTTGTATTAATCCAATGTAAGTAGCTTCTGTTAACTGGAATTCATCTAAGAAATCTTCATGGTTAGTTAATTTGCCATAGTGTTATACTGTGATGCTTTTCTTTTTTTATAGCTTTCGGTATGATGATGTTCATGTATCTTTGCGAGTTCTGGATCAAGGTGATTTGTCCTACAAGTTATATATTTATTTAAGAAGTTTTTCATTTCTAAGTTAGTATTAATTCCATATACTAGAGCATTTTCTATCCATATAGGAGCATGTTCATGTGCACTATCTCTATTTTGGAACTCAGTTACAAAGTAATAATCTAATATTTTGCCAAAAAATGTGCTATGTTGACAGATCAATTGCATGAATGCATTTGTCTTATCTCTATAGTAACGTGTACATGTTACTGGGTCCTTTCTGACAAGATAATCAATGTTGCATTCCTCAATTGTTTCAATGTGTTTGTCTTTATTTCTATTTCTATGTAATTTAATAAGAATTTGTACTAGTAGTGTCCAAAGATGCTTTGCACTTGTAAATGTAGCAAAGAAAGTTGGAGGACCTGATTGTCGCATGATTGCAAATATATGTTTCTGCATTTGTTGATGGTAATCAGGAGAAATTCTTATGTGTTTGAAATCTATGTATCCAATGTGACTTTTTAGTAACTTTTCTAAGTTGGGCTTGTACTTAACATCTTTTGCCAACAACTTTCTTCCTTGTAATTTTCCTTTTCTTATTCATACTGAGATGCATCACATTACCTTTTCAATGAGTATTTGCATTGTCTTGAAGAACAAATTTGTGATGTCATAGGAAAAGTAACCACTGCAATGCATTAGTTCCCACTTTATTATTTCTTAGTAACGAAATCTTTGTAGTATATCATCATCACGTGGATCTCCAAAGAATAGTGATATCACTATTAGTATCTATGCGATGTTTTCTTGCTAAATGGTAGTTTTCAAAGGCTAATTGGGTGGCAGCCTTGCAAAAATATGGTATTGACATTAAACGAGCAAAGATTGTCAGAGGACAAGGTTTTTGCAGATTATTAGTAGGAGCTCATAATATATCAGAAAATCAAGATCTAAAGAATGATATTTCAGTGAGTCAGATAAGTATTATGGATTTTGAATCTCAGTATACTAATCTGATATTTTACTTCAAAAATGGGTATCATCCTTCTAATGTCAGCTATGAGAATAAACGTGCTTTAAGATTAAAAGATACTAAATATGAAATCATTGATAATGTGTTATTCATAAAAAATTATGAATCAATCTTCCTAAGATGTCTTGAAAGACCAAGGCAAAGAAGGTTTTGCAGGAACTAGACGATGGACCAGCAGGAGGTCATTTTGGAGGCAATACCACAGCCCACAAAATCATCCATGCTTGATATTATTGGCCTACCTTTTTTAAATATTCTTATGATTATGTGAGAAAGTGCAATATTTGCCAAACTGCTAGTGGAAGGCAGAGGAAGCCAGCTTTTACATAGTTAGATTTTATTTGAATTATCTTAAGAAAAGTTTTCATTATCTTTAGAAATTTTTACTTACTTGAAATATAGTATTCATTTCATTTTTTCAGAGATAACTGTTTCTTCCCCAATTGTTGTACTGTACAACAACCCTCCCCATTTTTAAATTTTTAGAATAAATCCCATTTAAAAATAAGTCCCCTTTTTATATCTTTTCCATAAATAAAAATATGCATATCACATTTTATTCACAAATTTTACAAGTTTTAAAAACTTACCAATCTGATGAGTTAAAAGAAAATTTAACATATTTCGAACATATTATAAAAATTTTATACTTAGAAATATGTTAAAATGAATAGTAAATCGCAATCGGAAATTTGGAAAAGTTTTTTTAAAGAGTTGTTATTGCTTTGAGAAGTTCCAACGCGATGGCACTCAATGGAAATCACACTTCAGAATAATATTAAGTATTGGACTTTTTCTATTTATAACAATGCGATGCGATTTATCACAATCGCATCTCAGGAAAAGGATTAAACATTACATTCGTCTCATTGCAAAATTCCGATGCGATTGCGGTCAATCGCAATTGCATTTTTGTATTAATTCGATGTACGCAGTTTATACTTAGGAAATATGTTAAAATGAATAGTAAATTGCAATCGGAAATTCGAAAAAGTTCTTTTAAAGATTTGTTATTTCTTTGAGAAGTTTCGATGCGATCGCGCTCAATCGAAATCGCATTTTGGAATAATATTAAGTGTTGCACTTTTTCTATTTATAACAATTTGATGCAATTTATCACAATCATGTCTTGGGAAAAAGATTAAACATTTCATTCCTCTCATTGCAAAATTTCGATGCGATTGTGCTCAATCGCAATCGCATTTTCAGAGATAGATTATAACAATTCACTTCATTTTAAACCTCCGATGCGATCGAAATTTGGAAAAATCGTTTTCACTGAAAAAAATTGTGATGCGATCATCGCAATCGGAAAATCAGCATGAATCATATTCTATTTATCTTGCGCACCATTGAAAACTTGCGATGCGATTGTTATTTTTCCTTTATATTTATTCATCGCATCGCAAAAGATCAAAAGTGAATTTTAACATTTATTACAAGGATTCGCCGATCTCCAATTGCTATGTGGCTTCTTTCACTGAAAAAAATTGCAATGCGATCATCGCAATCGGAAAATCGGCATGAATCATATTCTATTTATCTTGCGCACCATTGAAAACTTGCGATGCAATTGTTATTTTTCCTTTATATTTATTCATCGCATCGCAAAAGATCAAAAGTGAATTTTAACATTTATTACAAGGATTCACCGATCTCCAATTGCTATGTGGCTTCTCTAGACGTTTATCGCACACATTATAAAAATACCATTTACTACCTTGTGAGCATGCGATATACCACTACGCTTTTGTAAAATGATCACTGTTGAATGGAAAATTCCGAGTGAATAAACTGATTCCCGATACAAGATGCATCGTTGGCCTGGAAAATTGTTGAAAACAAATGAGTTGAATAAAGTTTAATAATTTAAATTGCCTCGATGTATTTATTTAACATTTTGCTATAAATATTTGACATTCTATGATATAATATTACACAACAATAGTGTAACAAGAAATAACAGAGAATGCAATTATAGAAATTTAAAATTTAAATTAAGTTATGTTCTAAATAAACTTTATCATTTTTGTATTATTATTTATTTTAATTATAAAAACTTTAAAAAATTATTTAAAAAAAAATAATTGTAAAAAATTATTAGGATTGAAATTTGTTGAAATGTTAAATAAATATAATACAAACAATAATACTTAAAATTGTGATTTTTTAAAAATAATTTTAGTAATTGGGATTATGTTAAATAGTTATAGTGAATAATTCTTATTTTTCTAATTCAGATTCAAATTTTCACCAATTACATATAAACATTAATGTGTTGGTGACTATTACTTAAATTAGTTATATTTGAACTAACCTATACCATTTTCGTATATATGTAGATTAACTTCGTAGTTTGACAGTTTTCGAATTCCACACCTCTGAGATATTTCAACCATGAGTATTAATTGTACAGTGGCTAATTATATCAATTTAATAGTTTGATATTTCTCGGGATCTTATCTCATTAAGTGTTTTGTGCCAATTTTTATGGCTCTATTAATTCTATTCAACTTACTATTTTAACTAATTCGCTCTTCGTTTCCTTTCCATAGAAATGCATCTGAGTCTGGGCAGTTCATTCTATTAGTGTTTTATGGAAGCTTGTCCATCGAAGGTTATAAATATTTTCAATTAATATGACATTAACAATGTTCAAGTCTTACCACATTAATTTTAGCTTTCAAATATGCTTTATTATGAATGTAGTATAGTTGAAACCATAGGTAATAAAGATAATGGTATAAGCCCATGGCTAATTATATAAAGAATTTTATCGTAAGTCGAGACGAGTAAATTAAGTTATCTTTGTACTATATATTGTACACTGACGAAAGAAGCTGACCCCCGAGGTACTTGACATTAGCACTGAACTTCTCTAGACTGACCTGCAGTCATATATAGCATTACTAAGTACACATCAGCCACATGCTAATAAAAACATCATAAATAAAATTGTGATGCATCGAGCTTTCATTACTTGTATGATTAGAAGTTGCAAATAGAACATATGGATAACACTTTAAAATTGGAATCTATCACGTTTAAAATGCTCAACCATAGATTAACTAATTATAAGTATATCATAGTTAAAAAATTAAGTTTTTATTTAGGTTAATTACAATTTAATACTTAATAAATATATATATATATATAGTAGATATTTATTTTTTTCAATTTGCCACTTCTCTTTAAATTATTTCTGCTAATAATTTGTTTATTTATTATTTTATATTATTATGTTTATTTATTATTTTATACTATTAAATATTGAACTACAATTGCAAAATATTCTTAATTTATATAATTTTTATTAATGTAAATTTAGTAAATATTTAAATTTATTTAAATATTTCGATTTGTAATCTCATCCACAAAATTTTGACTTGCTGCTCCAAATTATTGAATTTTGGTATGTGGAGTTGTTTAGTTTTCATTAAATTATAAATTATTTATTAATATATTTTCTACTGGGTTGAAAACACTTTTAAGAACCATTGTATCCACATCATTAAATAATTTATTAAAGAACACAAATTACAGATTTATCTCTTCTCGCTTCGAGGATTACATTAAAGTAAATCCATGTCGAATCTACATTTATCATCAGTCATTTCTTGATTGTACAAATGCTCACAGCTGTCCACCTATTCTGGTGCGAAAACCATCATGAAAAAATAAAACTCAAATTTCAATGTTATTAACTATACATACAATCATTATTAAGAATAAGGTTTTCCACATCGAATATGTAATTTATCATATCCATTATGCAAGTGCAGATCTGAGTTGGAGGATCTAGTCGATGTCACAGACATCCCATGTAGATCTCTTGATATCAACAACCATTAATTCAAAATTAAATAGCATAAAATTATGGCAGTTTTACCAGTTTCTACTTTGCAATTAATACTTTGCTTGAAGCTTTGTAAATCTTATTTCCGCTCTATAGATTTTCTGTTCTTGACCGTAGAAATCTTTGTATTCTGCTCAACAAATCTGCAACTAGATTTACCGTGCAACTCGACACTATGCAAGAAAGCTTTCGCAACTCAGGCTGGAACTGTGCACCTCCGGTTGCAAGGTTTGCTAAGCATAATTTCTCTTACTGTTTGACGTAATTCCATATATTAAATTCGCTTTCTCGCTTTGATTCTGAGTGAAAAGTAGATGATTTTCTACCTCCAATTTACATATTATGCACTGTGTTTTTAAATGATAGCTGATGGAACATTGATAATTACAATTCCATTCAAATTTGATAAAGTTGGTACGTCCTAAAAATCTATTTTCTTTTTAACAAATTTACAAATTTCCTAAAGTACTTCTCAAGATTATGTCATACAAAGAAAACATAGAAAACATAATTTTGTTACGTCTCTAGCATGAGATTACCATTTGTATCAGCTTCAGAGGATTCAAAGTCATTTCCCTTGGAACGACTTTGTTTACTAAAGACTCCGTTCATTAAAAAATGTAGATTATTATCATCATCGTTTTCTGAATCAAATTCCACTTCATTTGTAGCTTCGGTTCATGAAAAAGAATTTGATTTGAGATTATGCAACTTCAACATCTTATCATCTTCGATATTGGGGGAGTTTTCCTCCTTCGAAGAAGCTTATCCGTTTGCAATATTAAATTTTTTTTTTACTAAAGTGTCTGTTCATTAAAAAATGTAGATTATTATCATCATCATTTTCTGAATCAAATTTCACTTCATTTGTAGCTTCGGTGTTGGCAGCTCAAAAACTATGTTCATGTTCATAGAACAAAATATTAGCACAATTATTATCATTTCCATCTAGAAGTACTTCGACCTTGGCTTTATGATGCAAAATTCAGAGGTCTCCAATACAGAGTTGCTAGATGTTAAATAGCAACCAAAGGCATGCAAAGTCGAAACAAATATTAAATGTGATGACAACATGAGAGACAAAAGAAATAGTTCTATTCCTTAACAACAAAAACTGGTATCACAGTGTCTTCCTCTCACAGAGGATTTTACAAAATAGTGATTGCTGCAAGACATAGCTGATTTTTCACTATTTTAGAAAGAAATTGGAACACAAAAAACTAGAGATAAAAAATGGAACAGTGAAAACAGAAGTAGCTAATAGAACAGATGCAAAGCCAAGAGTAATTAAGACAGTCACAAAAACAAAACTCTATGAAATAAATTAAACTTCAAGCTATTTTGTGCTCATTGGTATCCTCCAAAAAATTATTGCATGTTGTGCATATTATGGAGGCAAGAAAATACAAGCGCCTCAGTTGAAATTTAGGCAGAATTAATCTTTAAACAATTGCTTCCAGAATACAATACACCTAACAAGAGTCATTAGTTTAATTGATTGACTAAAAGCAACACTAGGAGCAGTCAAAACAGAAGTAGCAAATAGAACAGATGCAAAGGCAAGGGTAGTTTATATGTTATGTACTTATAGCTTAGTGAGAATAGTGCTTGTTACACTATAGTCTAGAGATTTATAGCAAATTAGAGTAGCTACCCAAATAGTCACATTATTCTTATTGCTATCGACCTATGGTGGTGGTAGTCTTAGTCCCATGCCCTAAGTTATTATTATAGGACCTTAGAGATTTCATATAGTATAAATCGAGATTGTTCTATGTCATCTATTATTCACATTATCCTGCACAAGTTACTATGTCTCAACTTCTAGTATTGCTCTTATTTTTAGTCAATTGATACCTTTGGATAGTTAATTTGTTGTTTTTTTCTTGATGTTTTAGCAAAGTTAGGTGCCACTTGTTACATTGAGTGAAATATATGAATTTGGAACGATGGAATGTAGTGAAATGCAACTCTCAAAGATGCTACAACAACTAATAGCAGAATAAGACACCGCTAATATCAAAATAGACTGTAGAAACAAAGCAACGAAGAAAACAAGTGTTGGATACTTTTCATGTAGACCTTGTAAGAAGTGGTTTAGCTGTAGTTTCAAATGGTGCAACTTTTGTTGTTGTATGTAGTACATTTGTTAATATGAAAAAACATAATAATCAATTGTCAAAGATCAACACGAAGGAAAGCAAAGGAAAAAACAAATAGTCAATACTTTAAATCTAGATGTCGTACTAGGTCGTATAGATACGACTTCAGACAATCCAAATGTCATTGTTATATATATCATCATTTTTAATGTCCATAGAACAATGTCTGGTTGTTAGCAATCATCATAGAATACATTTATTCGTCATTGAAATGAATATTTTGTCTTATCACAAAAAGTGGTGTAACCACCAAATTTTCAAAATATAGTGATAGAATTAGTCCATATTATGTTGACCTATCTTGTCGAATATTTGCTACATTGACTTGCAAGTACATGCTTTGGTGCAATAAAGTTGAGACTTGCATAAGGAATAAATTCTTTGTAATAACCAAGTCGATTCTCACGTTTGGCTATTTGTATGAAGCATATTGTTGCGTTCAAGATGCTATTATTATACAATGCATATCTAACTGTACATACATATTCATAATTATAACTATGTTGCTTACAACTAGCAACATTAGCTTTACTAGTCAAGACACATAGAATATGTATCTCATGCTTTCTATTGTGTAGAAAAGTCAATTATTTCTAGAATACATAGCTTGTATGTGAGATTCATGTTTTCAAAGACAATAATCAACATTGCATCTTCTTTGTTTTGCAGTGATACTTTTGAAATACAGAGAGATGCAAAATAGGAACTAGTTACTTGCAACTTTGCTTCTCTTATTTTACTCTTTTGAAATCAAAGATACAATATAATAGTAAAATTAGTATTTGGTGCTAGTAAACATTATCATAGAGATATATTCAATAAAGAAAAAAATATTATAGAAGCTCTTCTCATCTTTGAGGAAAAAAAATCTAAGACACATAGTTCTCAGTAAACAAATCACCATACGAATTTGAAAAATAAATACATAGAAAAAAATGGTTGAAATCATACACATTGAAAACTACCATCCAGCAAAAAAACATCGCATAGATACTAATATTGATATCGTTTTAATGAACCATAATCTCTTTAGACTACAACAATTTTCATATACTCCTGGAGATTGTTTGTTCAATGCATTTGAAGTGCTTATGCACTTTCGTTACTCATCTATTGAATTGCGCAATGGAATAATAGACCATTTTCTCAATTGTCTACAGCGAAATGAAACAGAAGCAAAAGATTCATACCAATATGAACTAGATACTTTCATGTTATATCAACTTCATGGAATTCACGATGTTGACACATACCTTCGTAGAATGCGTTTTTCTGATTCTAATAGAAATTTCCAATTTGAAAGAGGCCTATGGGGAGACACATTTTGCATATAGTGGCTATCAAAGTGGTTGAACATACCAATTGGAATCTGGTCGCTAACAATGAAAACAAGGTATTTGTTCTTCAACCACGATCTAGATACAATTCCACTAAACTTCTTTTTTCATGATACAAATCCCATCAGTGGACATTTTGAACCCCTATTATACAAAATATTATGTAGATGCAACTTTGTACCAAATTATTCCTTGTCACCTCTTTGCAAATATCTTGAAAACCATTATGAATCCGTTGCTCATGAAATGAAAATTCATGGATTGCATATAGCAAAAACAACTATGTCGAAATGTGCTAATAGCATGTTTACTGCAATTTGTCATTTAATAGCACCTGAATTTGATGAACAATCTCTCAGACTCTACATTGTCCAGTATTTTTGCAATGCACTAATGGCTAGAAGCAATCATGCATTGAATTGTATAGAAAAACACTTAACAAATGAAACTATAAAAATTCAAACAATGGTTGCAGGCTGGCAACAATACCTAATTAATATGGCAATGCCATGTGAAAAAGGAGTTGAGGGAACATCATTTTGCTTCCAATGGGCATCGATCATATTTAATGTAAAAATACAAATATGGTCATTTACCAGTAAAACCATTGTAAATTACTACCAATCAAAAAAAAATTTCAACCAAACGTACAACATATTATCATTTGAAACAAGTACATCACATATTCACTATGAACCATTACTATCAAATCAAAATACAAATCAGTGCAATTTGCAACATAGAATAGTACAAATGCATGAAAAAACCAACAATAGAATAAACTTGCACAAATTGAAACAAATGATACGTACAAATGACCCAAATAAAATTGGACAAAATAGAAATAAAATAGCAGATAAAAATTGCTCATCACGAAAAAGTACTCCCATAGAAATTTACAAACGACAAATTGAAGACACACCAAAAACCAAATGTCCAATATGTAAGACATTGCAATTTCAAAATAACATCTCAAGCATTGGACTTGAATTATAAAAAATGTACATAAATATATCTAGAAAACAGAAGACATTGCATTCAAATATGATTTGTGGATCTTGCAAAACAGCACTTGCAAATGCAAAGTTTCCTCGCTTTGCAACACCTGAACAAATAAGACGTAACAAGCCATTGCAAACTGTAACAAGACTTTCAGAACTTGAGGAAAGACTTGTTGCATTGAGAATTCCCTTTGCACAAATAAGACAATGTGGGAAAAAGCAATCACAAATGGGATTAACTGGTTCAATAATCAGTGTGCCTGTCTAGATGGACATTGTCCAAAAAGCATTGCCACAATCCATAGACAATACAATCGCAATTTCTATTGCATTAAAACAGCGACTAGAATACAAGAATGCATATCAAACAGGAAAAGTTCATGTGCATATTGTCATGAAAGCACTTAAAGAACTATGTTCTTGAAATTTGTATAAAACTGAAAACATTTCCATTAATAGCAATTGAAATCATATACTTGAATTGGACAATAAAGGTAATAAATCCGATAATGACAACATTGATAGAAAAAGTGAAACTAATAGAATTTCAGAAAGTGAAAAGCCAACTGAAACCTTGGTACATGGATTCATAGCTTCGCAATGAATTCATGATTTACAAGACAAGCTTATTGAAATAGCACCAGCTGAGGGACAACGATCACTTGGGATATTCAAAGACAAACATGTAGAAGAAATGAGTTTCCCAACACTATTCTTTGGAAATCCATGTGACGATGATATACTACAAAGATTTCATTACCAAGAAATAGTAAAATGGGAACTAATGCATTGCAGTGGTCACTTTTCCTATCACATTACAAATTTGTTCTTCAAGACAATGCAAATACTCATTGAAAAGGTCATGTCATGCATCTCAGTATGAATAAGAAAAGGAAAATTACAAGGAATAAAGTTGTTAGCAAAAGATGTTAAGTAAAAGCCCAAGTTAGAAAAGTTACTAAAAAGTCATATTGGATACATAGATTTCAAACACATAATAATTTCTCCTGATTACCATCAACAAATGCAGAAACATATATTTGCAGTGATACGACAATTAGGTCCTCCAACTTTCTTTCTTACATTTACAAGTGCAGAGCATCTTTGGACACCACTAGTACAAACTCTTACTGAATTACATAGCAATAGAAATAAAGAGAAATACATTGAAACAATTGAGGAATGCAACATTGATTATCTTGTCAGGAAGGACCCAGTAACATGTACACGTTACTATAGACATAAGACAAATGCATTGAAGCAATTGATCTGTCAAGATAGTACATTCTTTGGCAAAATATTAGATTACTACTTTGTAACTGAGTTCCAAAATAGAGGTAGTGCATATGAACATGCTCTTATATGGGTAGAAAATGCTCCAGTATATGGAATTAATACTAACTTAGAAATTGAAAACTTCTTGGATAACTATATAACTTGTAGCACAAATCACCTTGATCCAGAATTTGCAAAGATACATGAACATCATCATACCAAAAGCTATAAAAAACGAAAAGCATCCCAATGTAGATACAAATTTCCAATGCCACCAATGAAAAGAACGAGGATTCTTGAACCAATTACTTCGGTACATGGCTCAAGAAATGAAAAATTTGTGTCCTTGCAAAGCACCTTAGAACAAAAACACTATGACAAATCAACCAGTCATGAAGATTTCTTAGATAAATTACAGTTAACAGAAACTGATTACATTGAATTAATACAAAGTACATTAACACAACCAATGGTATTCTTGCAACGAAAACCATCATAAATATGGAATAATAGCTTTGCATACAATATGCCACACCTATGGAATGAAAATAAAGATGATCAATATGTTCTAAATGCATATGCTACAACTTCATATTGCACTTCATATGTGACCAAAGTTGACAGATCTATGACAAATGCATTCAAAAGGATATGAAAAGAACATGAAAAGAGAAAAATTGATGCTATTCAAATGATATGGTCTCTAGGCAATGCTTTGCTTAACCTTCAACAAATTTCAGCTCAACAAGTAGTCCACATAGCTCTATCACTACCATTGAATCATAGTTCAAGAGAATGAAACTTTATAAACACAGCACCAATAGACGAACACACATTTATACTTAAACCAACTAATCTTCTAAAACAAGTTCCTGACAACTCTGAAGATGTTGTGTGCAATTCTATAATTGATTACTATATCAATAGGCCTAATGCTATTAAGCATATACGTTTAGCTGAATTTGTATCAAAGTATAGGAAAGATGGCAAACCAATATCAAAAAGAAAAAAAGAAAAAGTAATTCAATTCATTAAATACAAAAAACACATTGACTATGAAAACTATTACAGAGAAAAACTTTTGCTATATTTTCCTCTCGAAAACAAAGAAAATGCACTAAATCAAGGCTGCTCTACATGGAAAAGTGCACATATGTTGCATAAGAACACAATAAAGAACAATGAAACTAAGTACACATATAACATAAACAAGAAATGGGGTGATTTGGAAGAAGCAATTCAAAAAATTGATAGCAGCACTGCAACTTCTAATTATACAATAAAAAAATCTGGAATATCTGATGATGTTACTGAGAAGTATGACTTGGCTAAAGATTTGCAATTTCCCTAATGCAATTAGAAAAAAGACATCTTAAAATTGGTTTTTAATTTATAGAACATCCATTTATGCTTAGCAATGAAGAATACTACAAGATAAGGAGAATGCTTAATAAAGAACAACAAGCAATACTCAAAGACATTGCAATTAAAAAAACGAAAGAACATAGAAAAACCATTCTACTTATTTTTGACTGGAGGAGCTGGTACTGGAAAAACATTCACAGCAAAATCACTATTCCAAATGCTCATGCGCATATAGAATGAACATTACAATACAAATCCTTCGAAACCAAAAGGTTTGATATTAGCATACACAGGTAAAGCTGCATATAATGCAGGTGGAGTTACAATTCATTTTGCATTGCTAATGCCTTTCAACAAATCTAGTTTTATTCCACTTAGCAATGATGTATTAAACAACTTAACACAACTGTACCAAGAATTAAGGGTTGTTCTCATTGATGAAGTATCTCTAATTGGAAAATGTTTTCTATATCAAATTGATGATCGACTAAGAAACATTAAGCACAATCAAACAAAATACTTTGGAAACATTGATATCATATTTTGTGGCGACTTGTACCAAGCACAACCTATACAAGATTCACTAATATTTGAACAACCTACAATAAGACAGCAACCAATAACATATGACTTTTGGAAAGAACATGTAAAGTACTATGAATTGCACAATGCAATGTGTCAAACAATTGAAAATTTCATTATCATTTTGAATAGGATGCATTTAAATAATCAAACATAAGATGATTTGAATTACCTAAATAGACATTGTATTCAAAATTCAACTAATGATCCTACTTTCCCCTATCTATTTTTTAGGAATAAAGATGTAGCATTACATAACAAGAAAATGTTGTCTATTGTTCCTGGTGATGAAATCGTAATTAATGCAATTGATTACGAAGAAGAAAACCATGGAAACATACCATCTTATGCACAAACAACAACATTTCCTTCACAAATTGTCCTAAAACTTAACATGCTAGTTGAAATATATGCAGGAAACTATGACTCACAAGATGGTCTAGTCAATGGTGCAGATGGTATCATTTAAGCATATGTAAAATTAGACAACTTTGATGTAATATGGATCAAATTCTATGATGAACGTGTTGGCCGTCAACAAGCACATAAATTTTCTTTTCTATATAGAAAAGAAATTTCTAGTGATTGGACTCCCATACTGCACACAAAAAAGCCAATTTCTGTATTAGCAAAAACAGGCAACTTGAAAATAAGAAAAAAATTCCCAATCCAACTAGCATGTGCACGTACAATACACAGATCACAAGGCTTGACACTAGACAATCTTGCATTTGATCCTTCAGGAATACGACGCCATGGATTAGTATATACATCTTTTTCTCGTGTGAGAAACATAGAATCATTGTATTTTCTTAGTCCACTTAAGAAACAAAACTTCCGAATGCAACACAAAATTTCTGTTGAAATGGAACGTTTACACAGAAACGCAAAGTGGCCACTAGACTACAACTATTCATTATTAGAAACAAAATCATATATTTCAATTCTTTCTCTAAACACTCGCAATTTACAAATACATATTGATGATTTGTTAAATGACTATGATCTAATGCAAGCTCACATCCTATGTTTACAAGAAACACATTTGACTAATTCAATGCTTCTAAAAAGACTTTAAACATTCAATTGCATATCAAATCATAGTAAACATGGTTTGCTAATTTGTATTAAAAAGCATATAAAGATCTTGAACCATATTCATTTTGAAAAAAAAAAAATTGAAGCTACACTAGCAAATCTGCTTCTTCATGACATGGATATTATAGTTGTGAATGTCTATGTTGCACCATATGCAACATTGAACAATACATTGGATCTTCTTTCAAAAGCATTATATGCAAAATACATTCAAATCAAACTATAATTGTAATTGTGCATATTCAAATCAACCTTTTGTTTTTGTTGCATATACATCAATATGCTTGAAAGCAACAACAAAACAAACAAACTAAGATCGTATATGCACAATTACAACCTTAATTTTCTTTTAGAGACAAATAACAATAAAAAATTATCAATCATTGATCACATATGGTGAAACATAACTTGTAGCTATAAGACTTTCAGGTTAGATACATATTGGAGCAACCATGATACTATTTGTCTCATCATTGAAGACAAAAATGAAACACAAACACAGTGCAAATGAAAGTATTCTAATGTTTTTTTCTAGTCAATAGTATCATAGCTTCTTAAATACTATGACTTTGACTTCTAATTGTATGTCTTGCAAATTGCTATAGCTTTCTACAATGAGTCAAATGGACAAAGACAAGTTACAAAAATAAATAAACACATCCAGGTTTTCTTACTACACTAAACTTACTTACCCTTCAATGCATATGTATAGATATATCTCTATGTTTAACTATTTATTTCTTTCTACAAAACTATTCCAAGCCATATTCTTATATTACTAGTGCTGACTTCTATAGCACTATTCTTCATATAGACTTATACTGTGCATCAATAATTTATTTCTCAAGCATCACAGAATTCATTTTAATTCTTGAATTTGTCTTCCAACACATTGTAATATTTTCATGTACAACTGAGACATGCCCCATTGCAAATTGCAAAGTATATATAACCACTTTGGAGTTATCTAACAATAAACACCACAGAATACTGAATCTTATTCTCTATAGTATTTTAGCACTACAACACAATTTGTTTCCCTTTTCATCATCTCAATAATGTTCCATGCTTAAACTTGGCAATCATCGCCAATTTCTTATTTACATCAGGACTGTTACATGCATAATTCTATGAATCCCAGTCTTCTTGTTTTTTTTTCCTTGTCAACCTTTAATTCCTTTTCCTCACCCTTCTGTAGAAACTTGTCAAACTTCCTGTTCACTTTACATTTGAACCCTTCTTAAATAGGATCTTCTCCAATTTCCCATGTTGCTTCTTGTCAACCTCTAAATTGCAATAAAGATAATATCAAATACAAATTAAATTGCCTCCAAAATTATAACTCCATTTCAGTTACATCAAACTAAATTATTTCATAATCCATATGCATCTTAATCCACATTGTGCAATTTGAACAAAATGTGTCCAATTTCATCATTATTTCTATTAATATCCCTATTCTCTTTGAAACTTTATCTATACATTTTTTTTTTTGGTTTCTTTTGTCCTATGGTGTTTCTATGTTATTTTTCGTTGAGTAGTACAACAAACTCAAATGGCATATATCTTGATCAACATATTTATTTTGTAAACTACCAACTACCCATAATAAGTAACAATATTGGATAGTGAGCTTGATCAATAAACACATCCAGACTTGCTTATTACGCCCAAGTTACTTAGTCTTTGATGCATATGTAAATGTTTTCATGCCAATCAGCAGTACCTGAACTTTCATACATCTGTACTAGATGCGTTTCTATAGTACTGGAATTGAGTCATTTTTTCTATTAGCCAAAAAAACTTTCAATATTTGCAACTCATATCAGTATATATCTCTATTGCACCAATAGAATTTTATGGATTTAATATTGTATAGTTTATAAGTATTCCATTATCCAAGTTTTAAAATGCAATTAATATTTTTGTCAATAACTAATATTCAGTTTCTAGTACAATATACAATAACCTTATACTTTTATTTTTATTCTTAGTTATTAAAATTTACCAAACACTTCGTGGTTGCATTCAAGCGCACCATTCAGTGACATTGCATCTTTTTCATCTTGCATCTCTGGACAACAAGCTAGAATAGACAAAGAACAACAAATATCAAGTGCAACTGAATCAGACAAGTAAGTAAACTTGAAACAAATTCCTATATGTACCATTCACATAGCATTCATATTTATCACTAATATAATTTACTTCTAATTGTTTGTTTTGCCACATCAACGTCATCAATACACAGATCGAAGTCAACATATTTAGCTCCAGTTACCACTGAAGAACTAAACATTCGCAAAACTGGAATAATGTTCAATGGAGATGTTATGGTTATCTATAGCACATATCTTGATAAAGTCCACAAAGCATGACAAATACTACGTGAAGATTTGACAGATGCCGAAGGAATAATGACAATCACATTGTCCATACCAACTGAGCTTATTGAACAACATGGCCAAAAAATATCACCAGGAAAAGCAATATCTATTACAAATTTTAAATTTCTACCCAAAAAAAATTATGACTGCGGTGATTGTGATTGGATTCTGCTGCTAACTGAACTAAGCACTGTACAGAACATACCAACAATTTGCAAAGAACAAAAATTCATTCCAGATACAATAATAAAATAGCTTACAGCAAATACAAAAACATATCCAATTGGAACGATTGCAACAGTTGTCACAGCTGCATGGAAAGTTGGTTTCGAATATACATTGCAAATTAAAGATGGAAATTTCGATGACAACAGAGCAACGATAACATAAATTACTTTGCAATGCTTTTATATTTCTAGTTCCATCCTACATTTCAATTCAGTTTAAAAAAAAAAAAAAAACTTTCTGTGTTCTTTTGTAGTTGCAGTTATTTGAAACATTTGCACCGCTCTATGATGAAATTGAGCAAGAATTGAAAAAAGGCCATCTTCCAATTATGTTATTAAAAAACATAACAAACAGGAAAGAACTGAAGGACAAAACACTTCGAACAACGCAAGCTACATTCATCACAAAATTGAATACAGAAGCAGCAGAAGAACTCAAAAAATTGAGCCCTCCAACATTCTCTGTAAGTACAAGTGAAATAGTACCTATACTATTCAATATGCAATTTTTTCTCCATCTGTTTCTATTTTGACATATACTACTTGTGCTCGTCTATGAACAGATAAAAGGAACATTGACAATTGCAAGCATTTACTCTACGCCATTTGAACCAGTTTGTGTTGAATGAAATTCACCAATACCAGCCTCTACAATGATAGAGGAGAATACATTTGATTGCCTAAAGTGTAATAAAAATTTGTCCCTTTCCTATTCGCAGTGTCTTAATTGCATAATCAAGTCCAACAACACCAATTTGCAATGTTGCATCCAAAGCAAATTCCTCTTGAAACAGCTACTTCCCAACCTAGCACATATGTCTTTTCAAGACTATGTTAAAAGGAAACAAGAAACAATGTATATGCTACGCGATTTCAAAATCAATGGTACATTTAAAATCAATGAAGACAATGAGATCCAGTCTATTAACAGCAACAGAATCCCTACCAAGGCTAGGTATACTTATAATTACTCTTCATCTTTCAACAAAAAATCAGATATGTGCAATTTAAATTATGCTATCCAAAATAGCAATATTTGTACTGATTTTTCCCTTTTCTTTGCAGCACCAGCACTTCTTCAAACATTGGCTACAACAGAATCACATAGTAATCCAGAAATCAGTGCAAAGTTCTTCTCAATTTTTGTACAAGATTTTATTGCTCAAATCTGTCTTTCTCAAAATGCAGTATGTCTGCAACATTTTTCCAGTACAAGAATGTTTTGATAGAACAATTCCAAACAAAAATCACTAGTTATACTTATAATGTTTCTTCTACCTATTCACAAATACTTTCAGACTTAATATATGTATATTTAAGAAATATAGCTTTTTCATTTGACATTTACAAATGTTTCAGATTTCATACAAATATGTTCAATGAATAGAACCCGTGTTTACAATCTGACATTATATATATAAATGTTATAAATCTATTTAAAATTTTCCTGAAAAAAATATTTGTGCAGACATGATCCCTGGGCTACTTCCAGTCTTCTGTCTTGTTGTTTATTGGTTTTGCAAAAATCATAATTGACATCTAGAACATTAATTCATCTCTGTAAAAGAGGAAGAGGCACTAACATTATTTGTCCATACGATGTGCACTACAAGTAGTTTCCTCTGCAAAGGAAGCAACGACATTAATTTTTCATATATTGCTATGTATCAACTTTGAACATCATCTCTCAATTTGGGAAATATTTTTATGGTAACAGAAATAGTAAATCGCCATTTCTAACTTTATGCTTCCTTAGCTTATAAGTTCATATTTTTTTTTTGCAGATTCTTATATTCAGTATTAATAGTAATGCACCAAATTCTATGTCTAAACACTGTACTAAGACTAAAGTTAGTTTTATGTTCCTTGCTCTTCGCCTTTTTTATTTGACCATGCTTGATCATGACCGTATTTTTCCGTCATGCTCACTACAAAATAATGAAAAAAATAATACACACTCTGTGTTTTTTTTTTCTTTAAAAAAAATAAACACTAAAAAAAAATTACATACCGTCTTTCGCACTCTGATATGCTTTAAAAATAAAAACATTACAGTCTATTACAATAGCCTCTCGGGCTTCTTACTTTATATATGCCACGCATATTAAAACATAAAACAAAAACTATATGAAATGAAACTAAACTAAAATTTGTAGGGCCTATTACAAATGCGCTTTGTATATATTTAAAACAATACAACAAACCAAATGTTGCAAAACCTTTTGTCACGTCATAAAAACATTAAAAGATTTCATTTGCACATATACCGGCGGACCTGAAAAGAGATTAAATCCGCTTCATAAATTGCATCGGGTCCAAAACATAATATTACAAAGCAGCCAATACAAAAAGTTCTGATGCCGATTAAAACGTGAACCCGTGATCAACTATTAACTGCACCATATAACATAGATCGGGTCTGGACTTATAGCATAACAAATGGTTCAAATAAAAAACTCTGATGCCAATTGTTAATCGGACCCGAGTTCAACTATTAGCTGCAGCCTATAATATGCATCGGGTCCGACTCCTTTCACTGTTCAATTGGGCCACAAATAAAACGCTCCCGATACGTTTCAACTTGCCATACAATATAATAATGCCACGTGGTCATGTGGACCCGCGCACATTGGCTTAAGTGGAGGCCCATTCTTATATGAAATAGCATGCGATGAACTCATCGCATCGGGCCATTACAAAAGGTTGTCGATTATATGAATTAATTCTAATTGCAATGAAGGCATCAAAGCCTCCATCATCAACAAGAAATTGTACTTGTACACAAAATACAACACAATATTTTTTAAATTAAATTGAAAATTAAAAAAATTATAAATATTTTGTTAGCCCCCTATGAATTTTTTGATAGTTGGTTTGTTAGTGATGAATTCACTCTATTTTCTATAATCGCAGTCACTGCGATTCGAAACACAAAGAAGGCCATTGCAGCAGTAGCTTAGTAAAACAACAAAAACAGATTAAGAGGATGAAGGCCTATTAATTGAATATTTGAAACCTAATCCCGTGATCAAAGGAAAAGACACAGTTTGAACATAAAGAGCAAATGAATCAAGCCATATCTTCTCTCAGCATCAGCAGTACATTTTCTCATAATAGTACGCCCTAATGGACATATGCAAACCCAGAAGACCTTCAGTCACCTTACTTGCTTCAAAATACAGAACAAAGTGCCTTACAGTCAGAAAGGACTCCAAATAAACATCTTAGGTCACTATCGACCTGACAGGGACCTCGAACCAGACTACCAAGTACAACGCATTTCTATTAAGCAGAGTGGGCATAAGCACCATCCCCCACTCTTTCTTAATGAATCAAATTAATGTGTATCACCTACTCCTGCTATCCATTTTCCCTATAAATAACCCCAGAGAACATTTTGTAAATGGTTGCATTGTGTTATTGCAGTTGCAGTTGCAATTGTAGGGATTCATTTTTTACTATTAGAAACAATTTTGGGAGAGAGTAGCAGAGTAGTTTGTAAAGTAGTAAGTTGGGAGGAGAAATTTGAGACTATAATCAGCTATTTGAGCTCAGTGTATGAGAATAAACTCATGTGGTTTAACTAGCATAGCAGATGTTATTTCCTGCTAGCTGATCTGTGAACTCGGAGCTTACTACTTGGATGTTTCTTGCTGGTGTCAAAGCAGGGAAGGTTAAAGCTCCTTCTCCGATCTATAGACTCTAGTTTTATGTCAAATCTTGCCTCTTTTTTTCCCTTGGAGCATGCTAAAGAAGACCTGGAGTTAAATGAACTCTGGTCCGATCTATAAGCTGCTCCCTAGTGACTTCATTGAAAGCTGCCTTTGAGTATGTCCAAGCAGGTCTGGACTTAAATGACCTCTGACTTGATCTATAGGCAGAAATTGGGTTCCTTTCCTTCTTTCACCTTCACTCTTATTGTCCCATTCCACCATCTATCTAAAAGATCCTTTAGTATAGATGACTTGCCCTTTGAAAGCCTTGGCTAGTTGTTTGCATGTAATTACCTTTCATGACTCCATGGCCCAATGGATGGCACAACCTTAAACCATTCTCTTTTTCTGAAACGTCCTATTGCTTTACTCCTTTTTCCATTACCTTCTCAGTCTATCATCCCGCGACTCAGCCCAACAACCGACCAACCAAATCATTTTAAACCCCCCACTGCCCTGCATACCTAGCCTAATACCTCATTTAGAGCTTTCAAAGATGAAGACTCTGAACTATTTGACAAGATGCAGTGACCTTCTTTGCAAAAACATGGATCCAGACATGGATAGAGATACAAAGCTAGATACTTTGTGTGATCAATTAAATGGAATAGCACACATGTTTGGTAAAGTGTTGGAGATGTATATGGATAATCTGAATGCAAATGATGATTACTTAGAACAGCCCATGCATTTTCCGGAGCAAGAGCAAACTCTAGACCCAGATAATGAACAGGACATGTACGATGCTCAAGAATCTGTGGAAGATGATGAGGAAGGTAATCAGGGGGTGCCTGATGGCTCACCCCTATCTTGCACTATGCTGACTAAAAAAGATCACAGCCTGATAGAGAAAGCTAACAGGGAGTGTTGTATTGAGGGAACAAGTGACCACATGGAAGATGCAGAGTCTGAGGAAGAAGAAGAACCAACACCCATGGAGGCTCCTCCTCTAGCTGATTATTCTTCTCAGATTCCACTAGAAGAGTGGCACCCTAATCATGAGAAATGGACTGAATCAGAAAGAGATCAGGAAACCTCGAAAATTCCTCAGAATTTCCATGCAAGCACAAGTGGTGATCCGACAGAAGACGCTCAATAAGATATCCAGCCTCCAGGTCAATTAGTACAAGAAACAGAGGACTATTGTTCTTTTGTCTATGCGAGAAGAGAAAACTCTCCGTTGACAGAATAAGAGATGGACCGAATATTAAACATGCAGTCCACCTCTGAAATCTTCCATATATGAGACACCCTCGCCCATTCATCTGCGGAGTTTGATGATAGCCAACCTATCTATGATACTGATGAAGAAAGTTATGAATTCCTGGTGATAGATGAAGATTCATTGAGTCTTCAGTCTCTTACACCTTTGATCATCGGTCATAGTCTCATGGGGCTCGGCACATCAGAGCAGACTACCAAGTACAACGCATTGCTATTGAGCAGAGTAGGCATAAGCACCATCCCCAGCTCTGTCTTAATGAATCGATTTAATGAGTATCACCTACTGCTGCTATTCATTTTTCCTATAAAGAACCCCAGAGAACATTTTGTAAAGGGTTGGATTGTGTTATTGCGGTTGTAGTTGTAGGGATTCATTTTTTACTGTTAGAAACAATTTTGGGAGTGGATAGCAGAGTAATTTGTAAAGTAGTAGATTGGGAGGAGAAATTTGAGACTCTAATAAGCTATTTGAGCTCAGTATATGTGACTGGTTTTTCCTCAATTAATCAAGCAATTTCACAGAATCCTGGTCTATTACTATGGGTGATGTAATTCTTATCTCATTGTTATTTACATTTTTCATGTTATTCATTGGTCTTCTGGTACGCATGAGAAATATAGCATAGGATTTACCCTCGCATGGCACCCTATGTTTCTTCTCTCCGTACCTTCAATGTTTTCCGCTGACTGTGAATCTAAGAGTAAACTCATGTAGTTTAACTAGCGTAGTAGATGTTATTTCCTGCTAGTTGATGTGTGAACTCGGAGCTTACTGCTTGGATGTTTCTTGCTCGTCTCAAATCATCCAAGCTTAAAGCTCCTTCTCCGATCTATAGACTCTAGTTTTGTGTCAAATCTTGCCTCTGTTTTTCCCTTGGAACATGCTAAAGCAAACCTGGAGTTAAATGACCTCTGGTCTGATCTATAAGTTTCCCCCTAGCGACTTCAATGAAAGCCGCCTTTGACTATGTCCAAGCAAGTCTGGAGTTAAATGACCTCTGACCTGATCTAGGGCTAGATCCTAGGGCCCCAAACTGGTTATGATATTGTCTCATCTTTTGGTCTTGCCAATCTGGCCAAAACATGGGAACCCCAACATATTGTTTCTTAAAAATTGAATTAAAAATAATAAAGTTATAAAATAAATTCCACCTTTTATCTTAGTACTAAAAATATTGTTAGTACTAAGTTAGAAATAAAAATATCATTAGTACTAATTTATAAAAAGCGATCATTGATAAGCAATAGGTAGTAGTTACTCTGTCATACTCATATTGATGCCAAAAATAAGCTAAGCATATGTAGCAGATCTAATCTACACAACAAATGCATATGCTCATGGGTCATCCTAGTAATTATCAATTGGTTACCATCATCAACACAAAAGTTGTTTTATTACAATTTAGATAGATTTAAACTACTACTATATAGCACATAAATTTTTAATTTTTACTTTGATTTAATTATATTTAAACTAAATTAAGAAATTTTCTAGATAATTGATACATTATAAACTTCTTTGACAACGTTCCTAGCTCATTATTCAACTATGTCAACTAGCTTTTGCAGATAATTGCTACATTACGCACTTGTTTCCAATTCCTCAATTGTACAAGAAAAATACCTCAATTTACCATTTACTAAAAAACCTAAATTCATTAGATTGTAAACCTTAACACTTTAAACTAAACTAAGCAGCAACTTTATTAGAAAGCAAATGTTGAAACTCAAATTGCAACGTTTCTATATTTGCATTAAGCAACAAGTAGTAGCTACTGTGTCATACTTATATTGATGCCAAAAACAAGCTAAGCATATGTAGCAGATCTAATCTATACATGAAATGCATATGCTTATGCTTCATCCTAGTAATTATTAATTGGTGACCATCATCAACACAAAAGTTGTTTCACTATAATTTAGATAGATTTAAACTACTACTATATAGTGCATAAATTTTTGTTTTTTTACTTTAATTTAGCTATATTTAAACTAAACTAAATGAAAACTTTATTACAAAGACAATCCTCATAGACATCCTTTAATTCAAATGGCAACATTTAGCAAATCCTCATAGACATGCTCAAACTCAAATTGCAACAATTATTTCTAATTTAATTTAACTATACTTTATTACAAAACAAATCTTCATAAACATCTTCAAACTCAAATTGTAACGTCTCTATGATTACATTAAGCAACATGTAATAGCCGTAATAGCTATCCATAGACATTTTCCAACATCACATTGCAACATTACTATATCTAAACTAAGCGGTAGGTAGTCGCTACTTGTAGCCTTGTTTTAGAATAGGTTTTTAGAAATTTAAGTTTTAGTAATTGTTAAATAAATAATAAGGATATATTTTTAACGAAATATTTTAAAATATTTTATTAGTATTTTTAAATTAAAATTTGTGATTTATATTAAAAATTGTTATTGTTTTTAACAATTTTAATTAAAGTGATTAATTAACCAAAAAATGATATCAACAAATATCACAAGAAATACATTACAGCTTTTTTTATAGATATATGATATTGACCGGATATGGTATTTGTATAATACTCGAACCAAACTTATTTTATAAATAAAGAATTTGGATGATATAACAGAAATGAATCCCAGCAATTAAACTGTATTGAATACATCTACAAGATCGCAAAGTGCAATGGAAAGTTACCATAAATCACATAGAACTCGTCGTAAACACTGCATTTCTCAACGCATAATTACCTACTAGTTAGCGAGCCCCGGAATTGCACGAAAGGGATCAAAGTGGTAAAATCGCGTAGCATGCCATTAAATAAAACATTTTATTAACTCCCGGACTTCGAAGAATTTATAGTTATACAGATTAGCATACCGACGGCCGAGCTTGCCGTCTCAAGTAACCATAACAAGCCGTAGGCCAGAAAATTGTATCCATCAGTGTTCCTAAGGTCCCGTTTGATAATTTCCGGTATGCACATTTTGAACCGCTCTGTGCTTTCTACTTCTTTTTTAAGGTGATTTGAAAACCATTCCTGCAATATCTAAAATCTTAGACAGCAAGACTGATGACCTGAAAATCCTTAAGCAACTCAAATAATTTTGGTTACTAATACAATTATAATGGAGTCCTGCGCCTTCTCCAACTCAAAATTGAAAGGAAGAAAAACCAATGAATATCTTTGGCTTTACTTTCAATTTCAAAGGAAATTTCTACAGCTCCAGGCAAGGCAGTTGTTGTAATTCTCGAGATCTTGGCCGAGTTCGGCTTCATTTTAACAGATTGCACGCAATCTATGTGTCACTGCATATGGAAAAGCTCCTACAGCTTCAAAGTTCCGCGTGCAGCATTCTTTTTTCCCAACATGGAGGTCAGTGACTGGAAAACAGCTTCTTCACAAGGAATAGTGAGTCCCTTATGGTGATCAAACCCATACTTTTCCTCTGCCTTCTCTAGCAATGACCGGAAAAGATAATGATTCAAATAAATGGTGGGAATGATAAATCTACTGCGTTCGCTTCCAACATACACTGCACAGTGTCCCTTGGGAACATCAGTGGGCAGAGCATTGCGTGTTCTTCCCACGACCCCATCTTTCATTGTGAAATACCTTGTCTTCTTTGGAGAGAGTTGATACCCAATTGCCTTATAGACATGGGTTGCCTTGCAAAATTCTCTGATCATCTCCTTCAAAAGAAGAACTTGAGAATTCTTCATCCTTCTTGCAGTTGATTTCAGAAGAAAAACAATTATCACAGAAAAGAAGGAATGGGAAACTTGCCGAGGACTATGTGGTATGAGAATACATTTGTTCTCTATATATAGCCACTAAAAATTAAAATCCATATCAAAATTAATAGTCATATGATTAGTCCTAACTCCATATTGAATTAGCAATTTAGCAAATTGCTAGAGAGTGCATTTAATGTTAATCTGCAAGATGTCTGAGTGAAACCACATAGGGTATAAGGAATTACCAAGGTGTAACTATCAGATGTTTTGATAATAAATTTAGTACCTTGAAATACAAGACATTATTTCTATTGATCGTATCAATGAAACTTAAATTCCAAAAATTCCATGCCAAAGTGGAGGACAGGACCGTGCTGGTCCGTGGCAATTTTGCTTTGCATCTTGACGGGAAATGCATGTGATCAGTCTCAATCGCTCAGTAGTAGGGACGTTCTGCATTGCAAGATTTGAGCAGAAGAGGCCCCGCATACACGTGGGGCTGGTTATTCATGTTCATCGAAATATGACCCACTGAACTTTTGTGGTTGTCAGCGTTCAGAGCTTTCAGCTTCATGCTCATAAAATTAGGTTTACGTTCATGGTTGTTAGAGAGTGGACAGGTTTGATCTCCATTCAAATATAAAAGGGTTCTGTCCTAATGCGGGTTGATCGTAAGTTCGGGCTGTCGGTCGGGCTATGGTCTGGTGGGGCGCGATCTGTCGGGTGGTAGAGGAGTGAGTTTACGGCCATTATTCAGTTGTAAGCAGTTGGTCGGGTGGCGTTGGTAACGGTTATTGACCAGGGTATCTCGTCTGGAGACGGAATTCGTACCCGTGATCTCGACGAGGGAATCATTTCAACGGAGGAGTCTTTCGTTCGACAAATCGAATCGGGAGCTGATGTGACAGCTCTCGATTACCTCCTTCGGCGACCCTCTCTCTTCTCTCGCGCGATGGTGGACCTCGCGATCGACGGTACTCTAGCTCCAGACGGCAGCGAACGACGGCGGCATTCCAGCTCCTAGCAGACGACGACGGCAACGGCAGCGTGGACCCCAGCTTCCGCCACCTCTCTCTCTTGCGCGGCTCCTCCACCACCGGCCACCCCCACGACACCACCGGCCACCTACCTCCATCAATGCTGCACCCAACATATAGAGTTTTTTTTCCACGCGCGATGAATTTTCAAATTTGTTTTCAGTTTCTCAGTCACGAGGGAGGAGCATCAAGCTCAGTTGCGAGGGAGGAGCATGAAGGAGAAGCGCGGAATTATCCATTTGATTCGAGCATAAAAACGAAGCAGGAACCCTTAAATCTATCGATTCGAGCTATTTTTAATTGTTGTATGAAGTTTTGGTTTTGTTAAAACCCTTGTTCATCTACCCTTGTACCATATGAGTAAAAACTGTGTCGAAGTTGTAATTCATGTGAGTTCATGGAGTAGTTTAATTGAGTCTTACAATGTTACGAAGTATCATATAAATCTGAAATTCAAATTCAAGGTGCAAATCCCTGGAAAGCTAACTTAAGTGTTGGGAATAATATATATAGAATAAAAACTCAAAAGATGAAATCGCACTGCAGCTACCAATGCTCAATATTATCAATACCATTGATATGTATTTATCAGAAATGCAAATAGAGTTAAAGAGGATGATATACATATATTCTATTGATGAAATAAAACTATAAGCCAATACCTATTCATAAAGTTTACAATTTTCATCTGAGAAGTTGTCAGACTTCATAAATATTCGATTAACAAAAATGTTTCTAAACAGTAAGAAACTATTCCAAGACTCTATAAAATAATCCTACTCCATTGCTATTTTGTTCCAGAAATCCACTAACTGTAATTTCACAGTATTTCCAGCCAAACTATCAGAACTAAGAGTTGCGTTTAAATGTCTCAAGTACTACTGGGTGCCCTGCATTTGCATGATATTTGCAGGCCAAGCAATGCTCATGTAGTTCCTGCCAGCGCCCATCATCAAAGTTCAGAGCATAGCTTCCAACATCATATTTGAATATCTCTATTATGGCCTTGTTGTAGCTATCATGTTTCTCAACTTGGCTATGAGCTTTCATAACAAATGCCTCCAGCTGATCTTGCCACAACCCATGTCCAACTCTTCCTTACCCATATCTACCCACAGGCAGCCCTTCTTGGTTCTGATCCAACACCACCACCATTGCCACAATTCTTTGTTTCCATGGGTATTCATAGATCCACGATCTCTGTCAGATGATGGAGGTTCATCACAGTGAGGAGAATAGCCTCCCACATTGAGGCAATATCCCATTCTAAAACTTGCAGCACAAGGAGCTCTTAAATGAAATTGTTGACCAAGGCTCACAGACACCTACCCTACAGTATTCCTAATCTCCCAGGGTTCCACATTCCCTTTGCTACAACCACATGAGCATGTCAAATGATATTGCCATTAATACTGGAGCTCTGCAGGGAAGGAACTTTGGGGCAAGAAAAATACATATATTAGAAGCCAGCGGTGATGTCTCAGACATGACAAGGGTAATGGCAGGGGAATCTTGTGAGAGAACTATCCTCTATCAATGCAACATACAACCTAATTTACAGTGCCTACAGTGTAAAATGATGAAAATACAGTGTAAATTTTTTTTCCTGTAGGCGCTGGAAAATCATTTTCCAGGCGTTGGAAAATGATTTTCCAGCACCTACAGGGAATACATTTCATGCTTCCATTAAAGTATAATATGTGGGTTCTTTGATTTCATACAGAACATGGATCTATTTTATCCACCCACACAGCTAAAATGAATCAGTTACTTTCCATATGGATCTCTGTGATATTTTGATTTTATTTTTTTCAATCTATGTAATTATTTTACCTTCTTAATTATCTTCAATGATTTTTCTTTTTAATAAAAAATGAGTGGTCAATCTGTTTTTCTATTTTATGTGACACATCTATTTCACTTCGCTGGATCATCATAATCTAATGCATAAGTCATCCCCTTCTCTTCTCTTTTTTCATTAACCAAATAGGGACAACTATGGAGGAAAATAGAAGTAGGTTGATACTTCAAATATTCAATCTTTACCCAACAATGATGGAACATCCATATCCCATTATTTAAAAGGAAGGCATAATATTTTCTGTTATTGAATTTACACCTGTGAATATAAATTCCATTCCAACCTGAATTGGATCCATATATTTTTTTTGTGCTCATGTAGTGGTTGGAACACTAATAAGGACCATAATCAAAGTTTGAGGACAAGACTGGTTAATTACGACTTAATTGATCTCTTTAAACTTTAAGATTGAGACTTCTTTGATCTTCAACTCCTTACACCCAAGACCTATTTTATTCATTTCATGTGTAATCTCAATAGCTTTTTATGATCTACAAATTAAACATACATAAGTCAACCTCCAAAATATTCATTTGGAGATTTGTTGTTTTTTCTTTGGTGAAATTAAAATTCTTATTGATCTATTAAAAACTTGTAGGCTTGATGGTTTCAGTTTTCCTTGGTCAACCACTTGAGAAACCAAACCAATGGCAAAGCCTTAAATTTTTCGTTGTTTGAGTTTGGTAATGAAAATGCAAGTCAAAAACTAAAAAAGTTTGGATGCATAATTGGATGTTTTCTTTGTACCTCCAACATCATATTCATTTTATGTTATTTTTCTTTTTAATAAGAAATGAGTGGTCAATTTGTTTTTCTATTTTATGTGACACCTCTATTTCACTTTTCTGGATAGTGTACATTGTTTCTCTTGGTACAACCATATTTCAATTTTGATGGCTGTGGTAAGACATAAAGGTCTAAATACAGATATAGTTGTGGAGTTGCAAGTTAAGAGGAAAGATGGAGACAAAGAGTGGTCAAGCATAGAATGCAAGAGTTCTTAAGTGGAGGAAGAGATGAATAAATCACTATTGAAGTATGATTGAATAACGAGGGTTCAATACAATAGGTTTTGAAAAAGGATCTTTTTCATTCCATGGTGAGGTGGAATGAGTTTTCGTGAATGAAATACAAGAGAGTGTAGAAAAGTTTTGGCTGACTCAGGTAAGGATTTCAAGATGTTTTTGGAGAAATTATCTTACTTTTGATGAATTGTATGTGAATGGGAACACCAGGTATCATGGACATTTGTAGTAGCAGATATGTGGAGAAGGTTTAGCAAAATAGGATGAGATTGAAGAAAATACTGAAGATTAGTTAGTCTCCCTGTAAGTTGTGAAGGAAGAATAGGAAGCCTTTTTTTTATGAGATAAAGTTTCACAATTAGGACCATGTGGTTAGTGTTTTATTGCACAAATGATAAAAAAGGTCTTGGTCCAACATATTAAGAAATGCCAACGAAATTGGTTTTGTCAAATCTATGGGTTGAAATCTCCATACAATAGAAGTATTTTGGTTTAATATAAATAAGGAAAAGTTTCTTTTTGTTTTTTTAAGAAGGTTATGCTTAATGAATAATAAGTTTTTGGAGAACCTCTATTCATAATCTTTGGACATTTCAAAGATTATTAGCACAGGTTCTGTAGAAACTTATTTTCATTATGAATTACAACTGTGAAAATCTACATTGCAAAAAAAATAGGTTATGCTTTGCAAGTTATTCTAAGTCACAAGAGCGTGCAGGTGTAGGTGTAGGTGTGGTGGGTTTAGGACTGGTTTGGTATAGTGCGTTGAACAAGGACTTTAGAATGGAAAGGATATAACTATGTGTCATACTACTCATCAATAGAAAACCATGAAATGAAGAATCATGGGTGTGTTAAAATCCAAAGTTGTAAGAGAAGACTTTGGATCATAAATTTGGAAAAACTGGATAAGGTGAATCCACGTTGTAATAAAAGAGGTAATACAAATCAAACATCCAAATATCATAGCAATTGATTCTCATTGCTATTGATTATGATAGTCCTACTTCTTGATTCCCACACATCATTTGAGTTAGTTTGCTTCCATCATCTTGTATGTACTCATTTATGGGATATGTGCAGTGTGTTATGCTTGTTATTCCAGGTAAACGTTTGGAACTCATTTCAATCACTTTATGCTTTTTAGGCTTTAGTTGGCACTATGGTGGCACTTATTTTAAACAACTCTTCCAAATATTATAGTGTCTGAACTATTAAAAATTGTATTAGGGTTCCCAGCAGAATGTAGTTCCATAAATGGTCTCTCAATTATGGCTCTGAAGTACACATCCAACAAACGCCCATCCATGTAATTCACAGAAACAAGAAATAATTAGCCCATGCATTTAATTCACAGAAACAATAAATAATTGACCCACTTATGTAATTCACAGAAAGAAGAAATAATTGAAGTCAGTGGCAGTAGCACTTTTGTGGCAATGAGCAATCTAAGTGGCAAGGGCATTAAATTTGATACATTATGAAAAACATGAACCAAGAGCATAAAAAACAAACATACAGAAGCTTCCAATCTATTAGATTGTTTTGGGAAGTTGGCATACCAAAAAATAACATTAGAAGAACCATAACATTAACATTAATAAAGGTTATAAAATTCCAATCTTCACATCTTTCAGATTTCAACAAGTTGTGCTACGTCTGCAAGGATTTTGAGGGGATTGTTGTTGGCCACTGCCCTCCTCACTCATTTACCCTCTTTCTGAATTGTTTGCAATTATTTTTCACTTTATACTGGAAGCTCATCAATAATCAAAATTGGATCCTTCAGTTTTGGACTTAACTTGGCTTTCAACCCCAACCTCCATTTGTTTGTAGGCCTTGTTTGTGGCCTCTTACAGTATTCTATGCATGCTGAATTTCTGCAATTGTTTCATCTTTGTTGTTGTGTTCAAATTTTGTTTGATGTTTTCTACGCCTCCTGTTAAGTTTGTCAGTGGCTTTTTCAGCAGCTTGATGACTGCTCTCGGCCTCTGTAGGTAAAGCCCTTTCCTTCTTATGCTTTCTAGGAAGTGGTTGTCTCATTACCCTCTCACTCGATTGTTGTGCCTGCTTCTTTAAAGCATGAATGTACAGGTTCTGAATGAGGCCATGGTGGTAAACATCATGGGGATATAAAGTATTCCTTTTTCTTGCACAGGAAACCATTTTTATTAAGATCTGATGCAAGAAATAAGAGAGATTTATCTTATTGAACCCAGCCATGTGTACCAGAAATCTCATGTGATAAAGGAAGACCCTAGAGAAATGGCCATCACATGTGAAATAAAGCTGAGTCTGCCACATTGGTTTTTCCCACTCTAGTTTTAAAATGCGAGAGTGGACCCCAACGCTCCAGCAAGGGTCATGACAATTGTCTTTTAGGAAGAAATTCAGGCTTACCCCCTGTAGTGGTTTCCTTCTGAACCACCTTTCTCCCTCAACTGTTGTGTTTGTTGCTTCTGCAATGCTTTCCTCTGTTACAGGAAAGAATATCCCCTCAACCTTGGCGTTGTTACCATCAAAAGTATCAACGAAATCAGAAAAATGTTCCATTTTATGCCCATTGAACAACTTAATGATCAACAACTAGCCTGCTTCACTGAAATATGGAAATTCATCAGCACCATAAATTTTGAATGCACAAGCTCCATCCAGCTCATAATGATATAGGTGCCCACTCTTGCCCATCTGTCACAAAAACATGAGTATTTATCAGAAATATACTTTAACTAATGCAACAAGACAATCATAATGTGCATGAACTCTACCCGATCATGTTACATTCTAAACAAACAAACTAAAACAAATAAACACCTAAATAATATTTTAAGCTTAGTTGTTGTCTAAATATGAATATATATTTTTTATTTCAATTAATAGGTGCAATGAGATTACAAGAGCCTTGCAATGAATGCCTTTCTTTTTTAAAATAAAAGTTTGTCTCATTCTTTTAATGAACTCATGATTGATAATTTTGGAAGTGTTAGTAAGAGGAGGAACAACAGCCACCCTCTTTGTATCCAGTGCAATTGTGATGGTTATCGTGAGCATATCTAATCGTGCTCTAAGCGTGGTTATTGAATAATTATAGGTTATCGATCCAAATAGTAAGTTTTGATTTTAAATTACCAGTGCAATGATATTTTTTGGAATTTACAAGTGCATATCAGATTCTTTTCAAAGGGGCACTCTAGGGAGTTATATGACTTCTACTATAGGCCTCTCAAGTTAATGGAACAACAAAGAAAATGTTCTAAGTGTAGAATCAATCTAAATCTGAAAATATAGTTCTTATTTCAATAAAATAAGTGCAATGAGATAACTAGAGAATTCCAATGAATGTCTTGGCTCCTACAAAGTAAAAAAAATTTTGATTCTGTTGATTAACTCATGATTGAAATTTTTGGAAGTATTAATAAGAAGAGGAAAAATGCACTCCCTTTGTATTCCCTGTTGTTGTGGTGGTTACCATGAAGAGTATATCAAATGGTGTTGAAAGTATCATTATACAACAATTGTAGGGTACTTATATGAACAATGAGTTTTAATTTAAAAGTACTCCTATAATAATAACACTATAGTCTTGCAATGATGATTTATAGACTCTACAGGTGCATAGTATAGTCCATTCAAAAAGGGTACTCCAAAGAGCTATGTGACTTCTACCATAGGCCTGCCAAGTCAATCGGACAACAAAAAAATGTTATAATTGTAGGAGCTATGTTTATCTGAGCATAGGGTGTGGCGTTTGTTAGTAGGGCCATCAAGTTAAGATATTGTTGACCCTAAAATATTTTGTAGGATCTTGCTTGGTAATAAATATGGTGGTGATTAGTGTACCACATTTTAGTGTGAGGTGATTGATAATGATTTGAGCGAGTGGGAAAACCATCTTAAGGAATCCAGTGATAAGATGTGGTGAGCCAATTCGGCCCTTGAAGATAAAAATGGACGAATGATACATACTCCCTCTGGTGTGTGGCCCTAAGGTATTGATTGGGTGGATTTTTGCAAGGGATGGGAGTTGCATAATTTTGTAGGGAGAAATAGAATTAAGTTTAAAAATATCGAATAATACAGTTTAAAACACCTTTCTCAAATGAAGAATAGGTGAATAATAAAATATACATTAGATCGCCTCTACTAGTTCATAAGAAGAGATAGGTCTCACCCATGTAGTGGTCAGCTTACTAGTTATTAAGGTTTTGTTAAGGTCAATTTAGTAACCATCCTCAGTTGTAAACTATCTTGTTTTCATTGATATTTTTATCTAGATATGTTATATTCAAGCAATGATGCAGTTCAGTATTAGAAATATTAGTTCAAGTATATTGGAAACTAACTCCTACTTCAAGGTTTAGTCTTTCACCTTTGAATCTGCAACTTTGAAGATAACAACTTTTCTTGATGGGGATTGACATAATTATTGCATCATTGAATATTTAATTTAAAACTTTTGAAGAGCAACTCTGTTATTAGCTTTACAATCAACTAATGAAGCAAGATGCTTCAAAAGAAACCTTGATCACATTATAAAATATTTTGAAACATATTCCTTATAGATTTTTTTATATACAGATTTCCATGCCCTCATGGGGTTCAGGAGAATATTTTGAAAGATTGTTTTGGTTATTTTTGTGCTTTTTTAACCAATTTTTTTAAGAACATTGAATTAGTGTTGTCACATAGAGATCAGAAATCAAAAATTGGAAAATCTTCAATAAAGCATAATTTTCCTATGTTTTAGCAAATTTCACCTTTTAACAGAGACCTAATCACTTGTCGAAAAGGAGATGATGTCCTCCAATGTACCATGCACAAGCAAGAGACTGCAAGGTGGATGGAAGGTAAAGTTCTTATTCCAAAACCGATGTCTTATCCATGGTGGTTGAAAAAACTTGAGCCCTAAATAATGTCTTATCGATGCCTACAAAATGCATAGTGAGATACTTGGTTACATGGGGAAAATAAAATTATTAACAGATTTTACACATTTCATATCTAAATAAAGAGTTACAACTCTTTTTTCTAAGGAGAAAAACATATAATCTACACTGACAAACTAGAAAAATATGTCTACATTTTAGGAAAATGAAAAGGGAAAAAAAGGTAAAACGATACAACCCTCACAAACTAGAAAATAGAATGAAACAGAGGAGTGTTAGTAACATTTATAACACCAGTTCCATTGTATGAATGAAACAGAGGAGTGAAACAGAGTTTCCCCTTTCTCCCATATTGTTCAGCCTTTATCGAGATAAACTAGAAGACTAGATTTATGAGAAAGGAGGTCGTGGAGTAAACAGGTGAGAAATAGATCCTACTCAAATATATCCTACTATATGAAAATGATGTCATTTAACAACCAAGACATTACACGGCCTACACGAACATCTGGCAGCTTTGGAGATTTTTTGCATGAAAATGGATATGAAAGTTGTCATAAGCAAGACGAAGGTTATGTTATTGCATTAAAAAAGAGATCCAACCAATCTCAAGTCAACTTCAAAAATGAATCCTTGGAAATCTCCCAAAACTATAAATCCTGAGGGCTAGAGTTTAATGAAAGGCTGATTTAGGAAGCATGCACAAGGAAGACACTGCAAGGTGGATGGAAGGCAAAGTTCCTATTCCCAAACAGATGCAGGACAACGTAAATGTAGGATTGGGGTTTTATAAGCTCAGTGTGACTAACATTTATAACACCAGTACCATTATATGAATAAGAGATATGAGGACCAAGCATATAAAAAATAGATGGACTCGGATAGAAAGAATGAAAAAACACATGATGCCAACCTTTCTTTGGATAAAGATGTTTAATCTATTCAAATCGTCATATGAACCAGCAGAATGGGAACTTACTTCTAATTCCAATCCAGATGTTGAATATTTCTTTGTATATAGTTCCAGTGGTGAAGAAAATCTAGATAATGATTTTCAGAAACACAGTATGAACTTTCTCTTCCTATCAAATGAAAAATAACATACAACAGTCACAAATAATGCAGTTGCTCAGGCGGTGTAAAACATCGGCACTTTAGAGCACATAGGAGTGGTGTAAGACACCCACACTTGACGTGGACCTCCATAAGGACCGGCCCCACCCACGTGGAAAAATGTGATCAAGGTGGACAAGAACCGGTCACACCCACATCACATCCTATGAACTGTTATAATTTCAATTTTTTAACCTTATGGTTAACTCTAATTATCTGATACGACCACTCAACATATGCATTGGCGTGGCCAATAAACTATTCTAGCCCTATCAATGTTTTCAAATCCAAATGTAGTTGTGATAAAACATTACATTTATTTTATTGTCAAATTGGGTTTGGGGATAGGGGTTAAATCTTGAGATGGAGTAAACCATATAAGAAAAAACATATTGAATAAGAATTAACTATAGGTTTGAAGTCCTCCTTATGTATTATCAGAACGTACCAGAAGCATATAGGGAAAATAGAACATATTTATATATCATTTTATATTGTTTTTGGTTCAGCTTACGGGTAGAAGAAACAATATTTTAGCCACTATATAAATTCATTTATTTTATCCTTTCACAATGCCATAAAATATTAGATTATAAAGCTCATGCAATAATTTCAAGTTGTTTTGCATTGAGTTATTATTGGATGACGGTTAAGATAATCATTCAACCACTTCCTCTCAAACTTTATAAGGTCTAATAAGAATTTATTAGTTCTAATATCATTTCCTTGTGTTATTTTATATCTTATGGATTAGGGAGGTTAGTATATGTATTTTTCATATTTTATTGAATTAGTGCATGGTTGATTTTATGGAATTTTTTAAATCCTTGGAATCACGGAATGACATATATTTCCTCACACTGACTTTCTAACAATCATTAAATTATGTCAAATATGTTAGTGATTATAATGATACATATAAGAATGAGGGAATGAGTAGATAAACCAAAACTAGCTTTGAAGGTTACTTCAAATTTGGACTTGCTCCAAAAATGAGGAAGCCCTCAAAGCTAAATAATAGCATTCCAATGTGTATTTTTAATTTTATTTTGTATATATATTGAATACATTTATACTTCCAAATCTTTGATTGCTAATATTTATCTAGGATATTTCTGTTGCACTGAATTTGCATTGGGTTTTATATTTTTTTGAATTAAATATATATTTTCTTTATGCATGAAAAAAACCAATGTTGATCTCAATTCTCATCTCAAAGCATATCCAGACTCTTATTAGAATATGAGAAGTTGGTAGTGTAACCCAAAATTTTGTTCCCACTGGCATCTAATCACTATTTCAGAGACTTTCCTTTGACCACCTTTCCCATTACTAGGACCATTGGCATGTCAAGGAGGTGGCCACTCTCTCATCAACTTGCAAATACCTTTCCTATTATGGAGTAGAGCAGGGGCTTGAAACAAACATACTTATACTAAAAAAATTAAAAGCTCTACTCACCTTGGATAGAAGTGTCTTTCTTGTTCCAGGAGCACCAGTCAATAGAATTCCCTGCAGCAAAATTGTATTCTTGATATAGCAGTATGGCTGGAGAGCCTCATGCTTAGGTGTTTTCAGGTTCGTCCCGATTGGAGAGTCAATGCCTTCATGGTTGATGATGCTATGGCTAAAATCATTGCTTTGAGGTAACATCAATATTCTTATTTGACATTTCAAATTGCATTCGTTTTAAGAATTTCTCATTAAAAATGAATTAAATGTCACAGGAGAATCACGAAATGTGAAGTGATCTTGTGTATTTGGCACATAAGGAGGGAATGGCTCAAAAACGTTAATATCTTGGTTAGAAGTTCAGAAAAATCAAAATATATGTTCAATGAACTTGGCCATATCATGAAATATTGTTGTTATGATAAAGTGGATGATGCAATCAATGTTTTTTTCATCAAATATGCAACTGAGCAGAAGTTTTTGGACTATTTATATAGGACTTGGATTGTCGGTGTCAAGATTCGTAAGTTTGCATAATATTCCTTCTATGTTGTATGTTTTTTATTTATGTTGGACAACTTATATTTACTACTTGACTCTTTCCATGTAGGCATGTGGGTTAAACACTTCAAAGATTTTCCTCACGCAAAACAGGAGACAAATAATGTTGCGGAATCATACCATGGTTATTTGAAGTCAACATTTCTATGTGATAAGTGAAATAAATGTTCTCGTAGAATGGATTGGCTATTCTACACTCTCCTAAAAAATGTTGAGCCATGTTATCGATTCAAGGCAATTTTGAGAAAAGAAGGATATTATAACAACCACAAGAAAGAGATGCAGCTTGAATCATCAATGGAAAAGGCTAGAAGAATTCCAGAAAATGATTGCAGGCCTCATGAGAGTATATCTCATGCTTATTGGGTAAGGAGTCAAAGCAAAGATGACAAGGAATATCTTGTCATTTTTCATCGCAAAAATTTTATCACTTGCGATTGCCCATGGTCTATTCGGGGGAACATTTGCAAGCATTCTATAAAGGTAGGTTGGTTTCATTCCTCTTTGATGGATTTAGACCCTTTATTGGATCTTCATACCACACCCAATGCATTGAATGCCCCTTTTGAGATAAGTACAACAGCGCCAAACCTTCATGCAGATACTATCCAAACCAATATTGAAGATGATAATGTTGAAGAACTTCGTGTGTTGAGAGAGGAGTTGTTTGGCTATCTAGACCTGATTCAGAATAGTCCTCCTTCTACTGTGAGCAAGACAAAAGAGTTGATTGATTTGACTAAAAAATTTGTGGATGATGCTAATAATATTAATATTATGGATTATGACTTTGCCCGTGGTTTGGGTGCTTATGAGTCATCCTTGAAGAGGAAGAAGAGTTTCCTTAGTCCAAAAAAAGAAAATAAAAGGAAAAGGAATGTCATGTTGAATATTGATTTGAATGTCTCTGCATCTGAAGATGAACCATTTCAGTTTCCACACCTCAACAAGCGTGGTCGTCCTCCCTCCAACAAAGCTTCCTCTAGTGTTCCAAGTAAGTTCTATAGGGAGATGATATTAGTATGTTTAGATCAAATTGGTGATCTTCTAAGTTTGTTGCTATGTTTAGATCGCTCTGTTGATTTTTCAAGTTTGTTGCAATGTATTTGATCTTTTCTATTTCTTTTAGCTTAATGTAGTTCTGTAACGTTTGCAAGGCTACGACATCCGATTAATGTGATTACAGATGAAGGATGTACAGATACCCACAATTAACCTTTTGATCACATGAGTCAAGGTACATTTGACGAGATTCCTGATTGATCTACTATATAATCTGATGCATCTATTATTTGACATGTTATTTTTTTCTCTGATGGAAACTGTGTTTTCATCTCACAAACACAGTTGGTTCGTCATTGGGCCCCCCTCGACTAGAACAATATTGGGCCACTAACATCACGAAAATTGGTGAGTTTCCATGTTTGTTTGCATTTTCTTCGCTCCTAACGTTTAGCACTAGTTGTTGTTCATTTTGTTAATTTAGTGGATGAATGTTTACAGGGCTGGAGCATCCAATAAATGTGATTTCAGATGAAGAATGTTCAAAGACACACTATAACTATTTTTATCAGAGGAGTAAAGGTGCTTAGGACGAGACTTTTAATTGATCTTCTCTATATTTTGATGCATTTATTACTTGACATCTTATTATCTTCTCTGATGAAAAATGCATTGTCATGTTATAGAAACAACAACTTCTTCAATGGGTCCCACTCTATCCGATGATGATTGGGTCATTGACATCATAGAACTTGGAGACATCACAGAACTTCGAGACAACACAGAAATTGGCTTCAATAAAAAGTTGTGATAGAAACTGCATCTTTTTGTTTATTTTCCGACATACCGACATTCATGCGATGAATGTCATTCTAGTTGTGATGTTATGTTGGTGAGGATTCATGGTGGAGTGGCCATCTTTGGTTACATGTGATTCCTAGTGTGGAGGACTTTGTTGTTAGGGTTATATTGGTTTCCCTAACTACGGTTAGCAGAGCTTAAAATTATTCTAGCTTCTAATAAGCTACAAGTATGTACATGTACTTCATTTTTTCTATATAAATGAAAAGAGAACATCAGGAATTCAATGATGCAATTAATGGATATTTGTGGTTTACTTTTAAATGTCATGTTGGAAAATAGTAAATTTGCTTGATAGTACTGTAATACATAGGCACATCATTAGAGTAGTAGAATTGGCGTGCTTTATGCTAATGCCTCAAACTGTTTTGTGATTTCAAATTTGACTGCAACATTTTTATCTCCATCCTTTGGTCAAACGTGTTTGAGGAGAATGAAACATCAGATGGTGGAGAATATTAATTGAAGATATCAAAGTGGTTTGGGAATTCAAATGTTTTTTTGGCACAATTTTATCTCCATTATCTGATCAAATATGTAAAGAGATTGAGCTGACAAGTTTATCTCCTTCCTTCAATCATTTACTTCCAGAGATTGGATTGTGGAGAATGTTAATTCAGAACATCACTTTCTTTATTCATATATATACTACATGAAAAATAGCAGTAATTTAATCTTCAACTGATACATTGAATCCATACACAAATTTGGTTAGTCTTCATCTCCAAATAAAGAGAACACCCACTGCACCATTGTCTATCTAAGATTCACATGTCATGGCAGTTTTGCAGGGTAAATCTCATGTGCTTTGCATAACTAAATACAAGTCAAATATAATGTGTTTTTCATAACTAAATACTCAATAGCACATTTCGTTGGAATCATTTATCATTATTTGCTTGTTGCTATTGATGATGGGCAAATTGTTGTTGTTGTGGATTTTTTACTTGTTGCTGCTACTGTAAAGCCATTGAGTTGTAGAAATCCATATTCATGTTCATGTTCATGGATTTTACAAAAGACAAAGGGGCCACCAACATACCTCTTTAATTTTTTTCCATTACATATAAAATCACCATTAAATATCTCAGATTATTTTGACACTGCATTATATTAACCATTATGACTAAGAGGAAGACTAACTAGGATGGCTATGTGACTTATTAGCCACAATTTTCCATGTGAATTTTAAGTAACAACTGCAATCTATTCTGGAAACACTGAGCTCATCATATTTCAGGCATTGATAAGAAAATTTATGATATGGAGACAACATTGCCGAATGAATACAATGGAACAAATCAAATAGAATAGTGTGTGGTAGGAAGTCACTGTTTGTTTGGTTAGATTGAGCCTTTGTAGATTTCTGCATGCAGATTAGCTTCATGAACAGGTGAGAAGGTGTTGCCCTATTAGAGCCACTCCCTATTAATGTTGTTTCAGATTGAGCTGACTATATGTGACTTTAAAATGCAAGTTTTGTAATTGATGGAATGATACGAAAGAGATCAAAAATATTTGATAAAACTTTACATGAGAATTGAACAGTTGACTTGCATTTGACATTGTGGGTTTTAGTATTATGTACTGCTACAATGCTTTGAATGGAGCACATTAGTTAGAGTTATTTATATAGAATTTCTGAATGGAGCACAGGGTTAATTCTATAGAATTTTTTATTTGCTTGATTAGATAAAGTGTTGAATGAGTAGCGGGTTAATTATATATAATTGTTGATTTGCTTTTCTCATTTGTTTGATTATATAGAATTCCTACTATAGAGTGTCAAATTTGTTTTTAAGTTTTATTTTTACTATTCTGAAAAATATCCATGTTAATCTATCATGCATTAGATCCCAAGGAAGTAAAAAAAAAAACAAATTTTACCCAACAGAAAAATAACAAAACAAAAAATCATTATACCCTAAAAAATATTCATGTATTATATCACAAACCATCCAAAAATTACAATCGGTTCTTCTCTAAGAATAACACAAAGAAAACCATGCCATCATATCCCCAAAGAAAACTATAAGAATAACACATCCACATATTTGAGAGTTATCCTGATGATGATTGATGACTTCACCTGCAATAAACCCTGATCCAGTGTCATCTCTGGCATCTGCATCTACACTTGACATTCCTGCCACCAGTATATCAGTGGACATCATATGAATGTCTGCAAGCCATTTTATGTTGAGAGATTTAAACTAAGAGCTCCACATTATTGCTTCCTTGTATATGGGTTTTAAATTTTCTTTTCAAACTTCAAATATGCCATTGAGCTGATTGCAGATGAGTTGTGAGTTCATGTAAGCTGCAATATCACTCACAACATTGTTTTTTGCCTCTTTTCAGCCCTAAATAAGGGTGATACAGTACGCTTCATTATTAGTTGTCCTCCCATGTAGATCTATGTTTCTGTGCACGACATGATTTCGCATTAGATTGTAAAGCACATATTTAACTGTGGCTTGTCCAGGATTTGGACGACAGGAAACTTCGATACACAATGTCCACTTTTCGACCATTCTCCACACTTAAAAAACCTACAACATAAAAAAAAAAAAAAAAAATAATATCAGACATGTATGCATTTATATCAAATTAAATCTATAAAATCAAGGCACCTTGCACACATGAACACGCTTCCTAACTTTATCAAAGTTGCAGGGCACCTCACTTCCTTGAAGCTAAACATCATGCAAGTCTTCGTCTAAGAATTTTTTTACTATCCCCTATTCTACACCTATAGCATGAAATCATTTGATAATGTTCCTTGAATCGATGTCAGACATATTCAACTTGAAGGAAATACTGAAGATGGGAAGTTTGCAGAATGTCTAATCTTCAAAGTAAATAGTGGATGCAAATGACCTAAACATATATACTGTGATAATGTGCACAATGCATCTCTACTATCAAAGAAAAAAGAAATAATGGGTTATGAGCATAACTCCTATCCAACTTAGAGTAAAATAAGTCAGAAGATCTTTCCCTATTGGACAAGTAAACCCTCTACCATAATCTAGGTATTTTTTATACTGGCCATGCGCTTGACACTTAACCTACCTGAATAACTAAATCATTTTGCTGACAAATTTTTGAAATTGCTATCTACCCACATGCTACCACGTGATGGAACTATCCCATTGAAGTTCACAATGTTTGACTCTTTTGGTGCAGCACATTCCATGCGCCATCTCTTGGCTGTAGAAATGAGAAAATCCTGTATTTTCGTATGTGCAAAGTGGTAAGAAAAGAACCCCAGCTTCAAAAATGTTGTGCTACATAGACAGTTTTATCAACTATAATTTTCATTTTAATTATTTTAACATGGAAGGTTGATTTTCATTTTAATCATTTTAACATAGAATGTGAATGGGATGCTAAAAAATTTGACTATATTGAACAAGAAAATAACCTTTCTCACAAATAATTTGCCTGTCAATTCCATCGCTGCTCATAAAGAGAGAACTGTTCCCATAGATTTGACTGAGGTGAACACCATGATCAGAGCTCCACATTGGCAATTTGAGGACTAAACACTAGATAGGAATTTCATGATCACTGTGTGAGACACAGAATTGAAGACATTGGGAACTTCCATGCTCATGGTTCACTCTTCATAACTGTACAAACCCATCACATGCATAGTGCACATAGAAATCAAAACACTGAAATGGATACTGCTAACTCCTTACTCTGTTCTCTCAAACCATCAAAAAGTTCCACACTTCCAGTGGGCAGAGGGCAAAGGTTATACACCATGTTGCGCTATGCATAATACATGTTAGTGTTTCGCACTTGGAAAACCTAAGGACCATATAAACATATTATGGTGATTTTGTCCAGATTTTTTTGAATTTATGAGAAATGGAATGAGGACTCCTTGATCATTCAGGGTATAGCCACATAAGCTTTTATAAAATAGGAGGAGTCCAAGTGGTGCGAGGATAAAATTAAGAAATGGTCACATCCTGTGGTGCACCATCCAAGTACTAGAAAGTCTGGACCATGATATATAGAATATTTCCTTGCTCGGTTTTTTCATGCTCTTTATGTGTTATTTCTTTGCAAGGGACATTTTCTACTTGGTTTCTATTTTTCTAACTTATAATATTTCTATATTCAAGATTACTCATTGCAATAGCATTTTTTTTTTTTCATTTTGTTCTCCTCCTATCCATTTAGATATAATGCAATGAAGCTAAACTATAAGGTGTGGCATGACAGGTATGGGCTTGGATGGAAAATTGGGAAATGGCATGCAAACAAAACATTCCGTAAGTAGCAGCAGAAACTTCTAGGGTTGAACAAGCCTAAAAAATGGCGGTTTTTGAGAAAATATTTTTCAAGGTTAAGACCTTACGAAGCCAAGGTAGGGGAGTCTGGAATGACACATATGAATGCTCCAAATACTCAACAAACATAACTAACCTGATCAACTATCCTTGTATTTGTTTTGCAATTTGTGGTATTTCTTCCAACATCCTTGGTCATTCAAGGTATAACCACATAAGTTTTTATTAGCCATTATTTTTCTAAAGAATTTAAAGATCCATATCATGAAAATAATTTTCTTTATGTTGTTCAACAATGCTTTGTTATGGGTACTAGATTTGGTTTATTTCAACAGTTATACCTTCAGTTCATACTCCCACACCCTTTATCCTAAATTTTATTTTCCATTGAAAAATGGAATGACGTTTAAAATTTGGTGTTTACATTGGCTTAGGTGCTAAAGTGCTAGAAAATTTTGGACTGTAATAAAACATCATAGTTTCACAATGCATACATTTTTCAACTACAAAGCACTCATGTCAAACATGTCAGACTTTCACACTAGAAAAAAACTAAGCACCCTATAAAGATGTTATGATGGTTGTGTATAGATTCTTTGGATTTATAAGAAATGGGATGAGAAACATAAAAATTTGAATACATTTCAGATTTCTTCGACCAACATCCTTGAGCAAGAAACATATAAAATGTTTTCCTGTAGGTGTTGGAAAATGATTTTCAAGCGCCTACAGGAAAAAAAATTAAATGCATAACAAATATCCACTTACCAAATGTGTCTTCCTATTTGATACTACCTCACACTATCTATAGTATTCCTTTTGACTATTGAGAAACATCTGTCCCAATAGTCCCAATAGTATTCCTTTTTATAGGGATTTAAATTTTTTTTCCTGTAGGCGCTGGAAAATGATTTTTCCAGCGCCTACAGGAAAAAAAATTTAAATCCCTATGAAAGGGAAGACTATTGGGACTATTAGGACGGATGTTTCTCAATAGTCAAAAGGAAGACTATAGATAGTGTGAGGTAGTATCAAATAGGAAGACACATTTGGTAAGTGGATATTTGTTATGCATTTAATTTGTTTTTCCTGTAGGCGCTGTAAAATCATTTTCCAACGCCTACAAGAAAAATAAATTAAATGCATACCAAATATCCACTTAACAAATATTAATGCACAAATATGTTCAATATTAGGATTCTTCTACCACTCATCCTCGCAACTTCAACTCTTATTTATGTAGCTCTCCTTGGAACAATGGATAAATACCTCTCCATGAGGCTCCTCCAACAACGATTTATAACATAACACTATCAGCAATGTTACAATTCACCACAACCACTTATACTGACTCCTAATTGTGGCATATATCTCTATTAAACATCCTATCACAGCTGATTTTCAGTCAAGTTCTGATTACATTATGCACTTATACAACACCTTTAAAAAAGCCTCCATCTGCAATAGTCAACCACAGGCTAGTTTATCAACCAAACTAATATTAAAAAAATGAAATTCCTTTATATTCATAATCCAAACCATATCCTATCAAAACATAATTTAAAAATATAATTTAACCTTAATCCTACCCATTAATATATTGAACAATAATAATTACAACTTATACCATAAATCTTTATAAAAAAACTAGTGAAATAGAACCCATTCTCTAAGACAGAAAACTAATCATGGAAATTTCAAAATATAAATTTAAGAAATAACACCAATTATGACCAAATCTACAGAGGAAGACGATTTTTTCAAACAACATGCATGCTACCCAATGTGATTTGACTGGAAGGTGGTTTTATGGAATCCACTGAGGCCATTTCATCAAAGGTCTGTAAATTAAATATGTTAAAAAACAATGATTGAATTGTTCATGAAAATTCTATTGCTAGATGCCTACATATAGTGTTTTATCAGCAACATTTATATTCGAGGAGATGGCCACCACCCTCCAAGTTTGTCAGAATAAGCAAGGGAGAATAGAATGAATGCTAATTTTAAAACAGGGGCAAAAGTAGCAGTTGAGCTCCGAATTTTAAAACTTTGCGGAGTAATATTTAGCTCTGCTCCTCAGATTGGACTGTAACGAGCTGAGCTGCTGAGCTAATTCAAAGAAAATCTACTTGGGATGGAGCCGAGTTTCTTGGGTCATAGTGAATGTTTGCGAATGACGGGCAGTCATGAGGTTATTACTGGGAATGAGTTCTATTTCAAAATTCAAATTTTAACCGTGTGCGAAGTGGTGCTGTCATGGGGGTCGCGGGTGGTGGAGGAGTAGCGCGAGGGAGAGAGGTGGCAGAGGGTGGGGTCCACGCTGCCATTGTCCTCGCCATCCACCGAGAGCTGGAATGTCGTCGCCATCCGCTGCCATCTGGAGCTGGAGTGCCATCGATCGCAGGGTCCACCATCGCACTGGAGAACGGAGCGGGTCACCGGAGGGGACTGATCGAGAGCTGTCACACCAACTCCCAATTCATCGAATGAAAGACACCTCCCATTCCAACAAGTAGGTGTTTTAACTAATTTTTTGCAAGGACAGATTAAGATTTTTTATGTGGAAAAAATTTTAAAAAGTGCTGGAAAGTAGAATATTTTTTTTTGTTTTTATATAATTTTATAATATTGTAAAATTAACATGTTTTTATAGCTAGCATTTGCGCAGCTTAATATACTTATTGAATTTTAAAAGATATGAAATAACTACCACATTTGAACAAGAACAATGTAGTGTAGACATTTGAACAAGGATTACATTTTAGATATTCTTGCTTAGTTTAACGCTTCCATCCTCTGTCTTACCGCAGCTGCTGGAACAAAGTTAGTTGATGCTTATTCCTCAGATACCATCATTTTTTTTTCTCCGAGAAAAGAATTTCATGACCCATGGGCCTTCTGCCTTCACGCAAAATTTCTCTGTCAGGCTTTCGAAATCCCCATTCTGTAATTGGAATGTTCCTTAGTTTCTAAGTGGGAGAGGGAAGTACAAAATTGCATAAAGCCAATGATGAATCCTATAGAGTTACCTTTACTTGATCAAACAATTTTGAATCCAGGTATTTCAACTACCCCAAATGATTTGTCGAACGAATTGGTCCAAACTCTCCAGTTTATGACTGATCCTTTACAGTACTAATTTTGGTTTCATTGAATTCCCTTCATTAATAGGCTCGCGATTCAACTCCTATCATTACGTTCTGGTACCAAAATTTGGTCCTGGATGAGCTGACCTCATTATAACAGCGAGGATTGTGACCATGAAAAGGCTCCTTCTATAGTGAGATTGATTATACGAACAAATGCTGAAACCAAAATATGTAGTTTCCCTAGGAGCATGTACTATCACATAGAAATCTTTGGTACAGATTCTTATAGTACCGTTCACGAAGTAGATAAGTTAATTCCTGTGGATGTCTATTCCCCAGATTGCCCACCTGAACCAGAGGTTATTATAGATGGTATGAAGAAAATTTGTGAAAGAAAAGTTAGTTCAATGGATATATGAGGCCTGAACTCCAAGAAGGAAAGAAGAAAATATTTCCCTATAAATCATAGGGATCATCATATTGGATCTAGTATTCATACTAGAAACTATGATCAAAATTAATTAGATCAATATTCGGAACCTCAATTCGAATCTACTTTCGAGATACCCTTTGCAACATTTGGATCTACTTCAACTTTGGAATTATAGATCTATCGTTGGGATAATATATCCCATTTTGATTCGGATGGAATAGGATGAATAGATTCTGACTAGTATCGGAGCCGAATTCATAGTCCCACCATCAAATCTTGTCCTTTGAGTTCTCGATCCTACTTTTTTATATGTATAAAGTATCAGGATTCAATTGGAACAGACAGGGAGGAACAATATGAGAAAAGAAGAGGGAGATAATATATTGGTTCATCTATCTATTTTGATCAGGGTGTCTCCGTATGTATATATACATACGGATATGTCTAGATATAATAAATGGGTGGATATGAAGACATGGATATTGACATCTTGCCAGGAACCAGATTTGAACTGGTGGCACGAGGATTTTCAGTCCTCAGCTCTACCAACTGAGCTATCTCGGCTCTTCCCTGTGGATCATCCTGGTACATGGTTTTAATTTATGTCAACTAAAAATAAGGAAAAACTAATTTTCCAAGTTTTTACTATGATCTTTATTATATTCGATCTCAAAGTCACTATTATGAGAAAAAATGGACTGCAATTTCATAATTTCAAATGATATAATATATGTAGATCATATATCACAAAATGACTTGATCATATGATCAACTCAACTTGTCATAAGATGGATGAAAAGATTCATGTTCTAATTTCTTCTCTTCATGAAAAAAAATAGCGAGGTAAAAGAATCGAGAAATTAGAATAGATTCGAACCAATGGAATTGGAGAAAATAGATCAGTCCATTCAGGAATGAACTTGAGTGGGAATAGAGGGACTTGAATGCTCACGGTATATAAAGCCAACAAATTTTCCTCCTACTGTAATTTTCATTGTTGTTGACATTGACATGTAGAATTGGACTCTATCTTTATCCTCGTCCAACCATTTATTTCAAAAACTGATTCAATTTTCCATATAGAGTAGATAAGTTCATAATTGGATTACTTAATGCCAAATCAGTACTTCAAATCGAATCTGGCATCTATCTTATGAATAAAATGCTTGGAACGATTCAATTTTTGATCGCCAATTTTGTCTGATGTTATATAAAGTGTCTCTCCACTTTTGAGGTGTAAATAGCATGTTCTATAACTACAGTATTGGACCAAATGAGATTCATTTGTTAGAATAGCTTCCATTGAGTCTCTGCACCTATCCCCTTCCTATCTTAGGAGAAGAAAAATTTTCTTCATGAACTGGATATGGATCAGGATTACCAATTCAAAATATCCTAGGGTTCCCTAGATTTGGAAGCTATCACTTGGTAGGTTTCCATACCAAAGCTCAATTCGATCCATTCCGTAGAGTCTACCAATTTTGCCATATCCCTTTCTCGAAGAACAATATCATACCTTGTTCTAATCCTATTATGTAATATTCATCAACATTATTCATTGGATATTTGCTCAATATTCGGTGGTAGAAATATCCTCCCCTACTCCCCTCCTCTCACCATCTCTATCTCTATCCCAATCGAATATGACTGGGAATAATTATATTATTTCTCCATTTGAAATGCACTGTTATTATCCTCCCCTAGTCAATTTGGAAGAGTGAGTAAAATGATTGATATCAATTTACCCTTACTTCCCCTTTCTTTCCCTTGAAAGAATCTACATTCAAACAATGTTCCTTTGTAATTGTAATCTGGATTTCATCATTGAATCCGATTCGTGCTATAATCGTTAGGATTCCAAAGGAATCTATGGATATCACACCAATGAAATGAAGAGTTTTATTCCATCGAGCCTCCTTAGCTCAGAGGTTGGAGCATTGCACTTGTAATGCGATGGTCATCAGTTCGATCTCAATAGATGGTTCTTTTTCGTTCCTCTCATTTCCATAATCCACAGATTTTTGTTAGGATCAAGATGGAGTGGAGAATAATCTTACAGTCGTTTGTTTGGTCCATCATGCCATGATCACTTATTCCCAAATAGGAACGGGATGAATGAAATGATTGGAGCTATTAGGATCTATAACAAATTGGAGAAATATCTTAGTTTTCCATATAAAATAATTCCAGTAGTACTCATACGAGTTATACTATTATTTTTTTTTCTAGCACTATCTATTAATTGAAAAAGGAGTTTCTATGTATCGTTATCGGGGACCTTGCTTAAAAATAATATGTCATCTAAAAACTTTACCAGGGCTCACTAGTAAAAGACCCAAAAATAGAAAGGATTCTATGAATTGGTCTTCTTCCAGGTAAATATCTGAATATCGCATCCGACTAGAAGAAAAACATAAATTTCATTTTGATTATGGACTAACGAAGCGACAATTTCTGAAATTTGTTCGTGTTTCTAGAAGAGCCAAATGATCAACGAGCCATGTCCTATTGAAATTACTTGAAATGCATTTAGATAATATTCTTTTTCGATTGGATATGGCTCCCACCATTCCTGGGGTAGACAATTAGTGAATCATGGACATATCGAGTTAATGACCATATGGTAGATATACCAAATTACCCTTGCAAACCTCAAGATGTGATTCTTTAGAAATGATCCTGTGTCATGATGACTATATTTTCCCAATATTCATTTATCTATATGGATAAAGCACACAATTGTTGGGTGTGCATTGCATTCTCATTATGAAATGATCGATCGTTTAACTCTTTCTTTTTTCGGATCATAATCGAACCGGGCTTCTCGAGTTTACCCAATCTAGTCTTCTTTCAATATGAATCTTTTT